>OX637264.1:3083076-3753076 GCA_951799465.1 Leptophobia aripa | reverse complement strand
GAACTGAACTGAACTGAACTGAACTGAACTGAACTGAACTGAACTGAACTGAACTGAACTGAACTGAACTGAACTGAACTGAACTGAACTGAACTGAACTGAACTGAACTGAACTGAACTAAACTAAACTAAACTAAACTAAACTAAACTAAACTAAACTAAACTAAACTAAACTAAACTAAACTAAACTAAACTAAACTAAACTAAACTAAACTAAACTAAACTAAACTAAACTAAACTAAACTAAACTAAACTAAACTAAACTAAACTAAACTAAACTAAACTAAACTAAACTAAACTAAACTAAACTAAACTAAACTAAACTAAACTAAACTAAACTAAACTAAACTAAACTAAACTAAACTAAACTAAACTAAACTAAACTAAACTAAACTAAACTAAACTAAACTAAACTAAACTAAACTAAACTAAACTAAACTAAACTA
The DNA here is from genome assembly GCA_951799465.1 of Leptophobia aripa. Lineage (NCBI taxonomy): Eukaryota > Metazoa > Arthropoda > Insecta > Lepidoptera > Pieridae > Leptophobia > Leptophobia aripa. Next base: position 3,752,630 of record OX637264.1, on the reverse strand, counting down.
AACTAAACTAAACTAAACTAAACTAAACTAAACTAAACTAAACTAAACTAAACTAAACTAAACTAAACTAAACTAAACTAAACTAAACTAAACTAAACTAAACTAAACTAAACTAAACTAAACTAAACTAAACTAAACTAAACTAAACTAAACTAAACTAAACTAAACTAAACTAAACTAAACTAAACTAAACTAAACTAAACTAAACTAAACTAAACTAAACTAAACTAAACTAAACTAAACTAAACTAAACTAAACTAAACTAAACTAAACTAAACTAAACTAAACTAAACTAAACTAAACTAAACTAAACTAAACTAAACTAAACTAAACTAAACTAAACTTAACTAAACTAAACTAAACTAAACTAAACTAAACCAAACCAAACCAAAACCAAACCACCAGTTCAGCTAGTAAAATAATATACACGGCCATCCCTGTTTCTTCTGATAATAATCAACATGCTTAAAATTATGTTAATCCTAAATCCAAATTACAATCTCAGACCTAAAATGCTCGTGGGACTTTTTGATGAACACGACTATTATGTTCACGTTCACGCCGTCTTAAATCGTTACAAGCAAGTGAAGAGATAAAAAAAACACTCGGAAAATATAGTTTAGCTTTGCTAAGCCAATCAACATTATTTCAGTCAAACTAGACACAGAATTTTAGTCCACGAAGTTCCATCTAGAATCGTTATAGTTTCGACCCATTTAACGTGACCTTATGTTTAAAGATGTGTAATAGGGCTGCTAACACTAGATACTATTATTTTCTTATTTTACTTACTCTGAAAATTATTTAAGCAATGATCAATATTTCATTTATTTAATATTTAATAAAGAATAATAATTAATGAGCTATATTAAATCTCCAAATTACACTTATTCACTTAGACGTAAAAGAAATATAAACACATTTTTACATTATTAAAACAGTATACTTACACATTTAAGTAGATTCAATTTCTATGCTACAACCCTATATTAAATTTACATTTCCAATACATGTTACGGGTCTAAACTTAGTTAGGCAATTTATACGTGTAGATGATAACAGATAGAAGATAGAAATACTAATGAGTTTCTAACAGTCAACATAAATTATCAATAACTTTTTTATACTTTTCTGGCCTTAACTAAATAGTTAAAGTAATATTATACTACTGTACTAAAGTATGTACTAAAGTAATATTATGTTTATTTTTGATTGAAATCAATCAAAAATAAACATAATATTACTTTTAGATTAAGAACCTGTAATTTTTATGCGATTGTTCATTGTGTTCATATTATTTTCGCGCCAAATGTAAAATACTTTTTGATCTTAGAATGGAGTGAGATGAAATAGAGAAAAGTTATTGCATTACATACATACCTATTATAATTTTTGAAATACTCAAAACACCTTATATTAGTCATTTTTTTGTGACTGAAAACATCTGACCGTCCACGTAGTGTACATACGAAAAAGGCGAACTAAGTTCACTCAGTGCATCAAATAAGCTTTATTATAATTATTAAAATAAGATACTGTAATAGTAAAAAAAAATGTTTTTCTTTGTAAAATTATTTATTTATGACAAGAATAATTATAAACTTCACACTAGATCTTTTTAACATAAACCATGTTTTACATGTCTTAAGACTTTTAGAGTTTTTAAACAATAATAAATAAAGTAAATGTAATTGGGTTTTTATAGAATGTAAATAATGAACTAACATCCTTAAGATAGGTGGCAAACTATCAAAAGTCCTTTAGAGCAATTTAGTTAATTTAGTCCATTATAATTTAATCTGTCCCCAAGTGGTAATTGCTTGTGCTTCAAACGGAATTAATTAAAATTTTAAATGAAACACAATTATATCAGATATACTTACTACTATAATATATCTTAAGTTTACAGAGAAGTGAAACAACCGTCCAGACAACTTCGTTACTAACCACTAACTGAACTGTCACTAACAATTATAAGTTATGTCTTATATATAAGTATATAACTTATATATAATAAATTAGTTTGTAACATTAATATTACATTTAACTATGATTTTGCAATTGGATACATCCACCTCAATAAGAAAAACCAATTAAAGCAGTGTGTTACTAATCAACCTTTATGCGGAGATAGAATTTTTATCAGCGGTCGCCAGTACTGAGATTCCAATTAACTTTTAATAGGACAGACTTATCCCAAATGAGTACACAGGATACACAAAGGAAGCCTCGTCTTACGGAATCAGTGATATATAAAGCTGTATAACTTTATTAATTAATTACTAAGACTTAATTGATTAAGAATGTGTATTAAGGTTTTGACGACCTTTTACCGTCTCTTGGTAGCCAGAGGGTGACTTGCTTGCTTATAATATTTTGAATCGAATGGAGGGTGTTTGTCTAATTCCCCCACGGTGTCAAGCCGGCTTGGGGTGCAAGAAGTAGAGGTCGTCAATTCAGGAGATGGGAAGATGAAATGAAATATGTTTCATTTCACAGCGGGACCATTCTGGTCGAGAGTAGCAAGGGACAGAATACATTGGAAGGAATTGGAGGAGCCTATGCCAAAAGGCACACCGAACTTAGGGACCTCTTGTAACCCTAGGTTCAGGAATAAAAGGCTATTATTATTAAGGTTTTAGTTGCGTACCCAAAATATGTGATCATGCAAAACTTTGACAGTAGTATAATTTAAAATTCAAAATCTAATAGGCATTCAGGTATAGGTTTCTTGTTAGGATAAGAGGAATTTGGGTTTATATCACCATTTATAGAACGAATAAAATATGTTGATACTAAAGGTGATATAAAGGTTAAATACATATTTTTTTACAAATACTACTAAGGCTGAAAATATAACTTTATCGTTCTCAGTACAAGGTCGTGTTCAACTTTATCTATATTGGATCTTTGAACAAAGACCAGGCGTGTTTGCTATCATTTTGTCTATTACACATTAAAACTCTTTTAATTAATTGCAATCAATAAATTTATAACGCCTCCTTTGTGTATAAATATGTATCAATTAAATCTTAAGACAGAATTCATTTAATATAGAAATTTATAAACCCGCAATATTACCAGCTGAATTCCGAATACACAAAAACATTTCTGTCATAAAATATCTATTATATTTATTGCAAAACGTTAACGAAGTCCGTGTATAATAATAAGAGTTGAACACTGTCTCAAATAGAACTGTACATATTTTTTTCGCTAAGGCAATCTATTCGGAGTGTCCGAAAAAGAAACTAAAAACTTAAGCGTATTATAATATAACGTCTATTGAAATAGTAATATCTCCAGTTCAACACTAACTCCATCTACAGAGTAAGGACTTAAATTAAAAAAATAGTATCTGCAAAACCTATATTTTATCATTAATGTTAATCATTAATGTCACTTTTTATTAGTTGTAATTTGTTATGTTTTGTATTTTAAATGTTCTAAAGCATTAAGTCATTACTATATTAGAGAACAATAATTTTAAAAAATCATCTAAAATCTGTAGTCTTTGGTTGTAGCACTTTAGATCGATATACACACAAAAACGTTATAGTAAATAGAATATATAATTTACACGCAAACGTATCAATAACCTTAAAACATAGTGCCTAACTGCAATAATATATTATAATCACTATATAATATATTATACATTATATTAAAAAAACTATTTTTTTTATTTTGACATGTTTTTAAAACATTTGGTAAGTTTATTAAAAAGAAATACAGGAGAGTATTCTGGTGAGTGACGATCCTAAACTACCCCATCCCCATTCAATTTTTCATTCAAGCGTTCAGTTGTCTCTGGCTCGCGCGTGTGTCAGTCGTGCCGTGGGAATGGAACATTTCCCGCGTATTTTTGATCTGTGACAGTTTTAATGTAATATTGGATGCAGTGAAGTGCATGTAAACATTTATAGATATTTTCATTCATTCAAAAATAAAAATTCGGCAATAAAAATGTGAAATCGTAAAGGAGTGTAAAAAGATTTTTTTACTTTTTTAATCTAGTGGAAAAAGTATTAAACATATTCATGTACTTGGACTATGGTTTGTAGTTTTTGCTGAAGCTAATTATAGAGAAATGAGGTATTCCTTACTTAGAATAGAGATGCGAATGTCATCCTCCATATTTATATATTTCAAATATAACTAATGTTGGTTGGTAACTGATTAAAAAACCACGAGCATTTAATATGTGTCACCTTTTGCCTTTAAATTGTCGCGCTCCGTAACATTTATAAAATTCATGAAAATTATTGACACTCGTATTCAGAAAGCAAAATAATGTTTTGTGGTTATGCCAGTAACAGGATGATGATATATCTTATCTATGCGAGCCCGGTTTTATTTATTTTACATACAAAAAATATTATTTATACACTTAATGGTCACATAAATCATTAACGGTTACCGCATTCAAAATTATTTTCTGTTGTATTTTCGTTTTATATTTAATAACGAACTTTATATTTGGGATTATATGCACTTTGTAAGGTGACCCGTTTCACCTAGATTCAAAGTGGGTCGGTAAAAAATTATTTAAACTATGCTTGTCGGTGCTTAAACCAAGTTCTAATTTAAAAATAAGGTTCTTTTATTTTATGAAACGACCTTTGTTATTAATGTATTTTTTATGACCTTTGGGACATGTTTACAATATATACATCGCAAATCGAAATTAATATATGAACCGACCTTAGTGCATTGAACTTATTCTATGGTGAAGTAATTTGGGGAAACTCCTAGTAGTTATAATATTAGGTGTTTTAAGAAACTGACAAAAATTCCGCTACGTACAAAATACTGACATACACACACAACAATAAAATTAAAAATCAATTATTAATCGTATCCATTATAAGAATGTATGACAAGACCATTTTTGGAAAAAATAAATTCTTGAAAGTCTGGCCACGTGCTCACGAGACTTTTCCGATGTGCCTCCTGCTCGTTTGTCCCATTTGGCTGTAAAGTACTGTGATAAGCCTTCTACTACTACATGTCAACTAATGAATTGATAAAACCCACGTACGTCCTTCACAATTCCAAATAACCTTCAAACGTTAATTAAATAAACAAATGATGCATGTCCTGGTGAACATGCGACGTAAAATTAGGTTGTAAATAAAATTCTCTCGGGCATTGACCTAAGTTATACGAAATGTAGAAAGGTTTGTCCGCAATTACAATTTATATTTCTGTAACTTTAGACATGTCTCTTAGAAATTGCTTCTATATAATTTGTAAGGCTATTTATTTAGTTGTCTATTTGATAAAAAGTTTATATAAATAGGACCTTTTTCAAAGTTTCAATTTAATTTAGAGAAAGTTTATGATAATCTATTATATTTTAGGTTTTCATCACATAAAATATCAATAAATCGTAAAAATCTCTCAAAATAGTAGTTTTTTTTAAATTAAGTTCATAATGACATCATGTTCATAATTAAATAATTCACTTTCAAAGATCCTCTGATATATAGCTGTTGCTATAGAATGAACTATTATGAAGTCCCTGCACGTTTTATTTGAAAAGGTTATTGATTATGTAACCAATCGAAGTCAAGAGGTGCTCATGAATTTTTCACGGGGAAATTTTTATTGCCTATTGAGCGCTCCCATTTTGGGTTCATTCTTCAAATTGGTTTGAAATGGATTTTTCCTTTGGAAGAATACTATTTAAAATATACAAACTGATTTGTTCTGTCCAAATTACAGGAAGCCTATTAATTCTAATAAGGGAAAAGTACAACGAATGTAAATACCAAAACAGTCATTATATATTTAATTAACCAAACAAGAAACTTATTATTTGGTTATGAAAAGTAATTGATTTCGGATATAGGCTGACATTTGAAGACAGACAAAGAAATAGTGATATTATTAACAAATTAATAGAAGTAGTATACAGTGTTACAACCTTGGTGGTGGTGAACATTCATCAGATATCATTTTTCTACTTAAAAGTTCATGTCAAAAACCAAAGAAATCTCCTCCCGGTTAGAGTCATAAATATTTAACACACGTTACTTTGTTAAAGTGGAAATCGGTTAGAAATGAAGATTGTAAAAGTCTACACAACAAAAGTGATATAAAAAATATCAACTTGTTACTTACCCTTGACCATTTTGGCGATTGGCCAGCTCAATAACACAAGATCGGATTTCATAAGATTATATTCACTTTCCCCCCTTTGTTTCTCCTTTTTATAAGAAAAATGTACTAAATGTACTGTCTTATAAATTTAATGTATTTCTAAGTGTTTTTTGAAATTCTACCTATAACATATTAAATAATACTAGTATGAAATTAAAAATCAAAGGCAACACATATTTTAATTTATTCTGCCTTCATGAAGATTTTTCCACAACCGCCATAAAACAACATATATTTTATGGATCATAATATATTATCTAGTCACAAATACATTCACTACGGTAAGGTATTGTATTAATGTAATATTCAATATGCGCTGAATTACTAACAAAGGCCTTTAACCCAGTCGATTACATCATCCCAGGAAGTTGGGAGCGCTGAATCGATAACGGCAGCCGAGGAAAGCTCTGGTTCCGAGTTCCCATTTAAAATACGATTCTAAGTTTAAATATATTCGTTCCTTATCAAAATGCAATATTTTAAAATAGGTTTCTACGCGTCGAATTATTCGATTCCGTTAGATATTATATGCTTTTTTAAATTATTTATTATTAAATTACACAAAGTTATACACTTAACAACTATCTATAACTATCACTTTACAACTATATATTACAGGCATTAAAACCGCAGAAGTTTTTCTTACACAATATAAATAAGGGTAGTGTTTTATAAACAAAATAAATAAAATTGAGATTTATCGTTCCGTTATAAATGCTCGCCGAAAACTGTATGTCTATAAAATATAGCCATAGCGGTATTAAACAGAATGTCTAACAAATGCACTCTGGTTTGCCGTGCTATTTTAATAAGAATTTAATAAATTCGGGTTCTCTTTTATCAAACTCAAAAACATAAACAAACTGAAAGTCAATTTTTGACGATTACGTTATTAGGTAACAAATGAACTTGTTATTTCAATAGTATAATACTACAGACAGTTAATAGATGTGCTTAAAATGGCGGCACAGATTAATATGTGCGCTAAAAACCTGTGCCCTCATGAAGAAAATTAAAATCGCTGTCAGGAAGTGGCGGAGAATGCGCCTTTTCCGTAAACGAGACGGTAAGTCTGCTTGACTTAGAAACGAACAAAAACGTTCTTTAGTTACTAGTAGTGTATTTGTGTCTGATGATACAAATTACAATAAAGAGGATTTCTAGAGTCTTTGGACCAAAGTAAAATGTTTAAGTTTAGATAGCATGAAAAGTCGAGATTCTGTTTTTTTTTCTTAAAAACCCACTAAAAGCTTGTCATTACATGCACATTTGCACATTTGCAGTACATAAATAATATATTAAGTTGTCAACAAACAATGTTAAAAGTAATCGCGATTTATTTTCTAATTATATATGGTAAACTTTAAAATCGAATGATTACGAACTCGACTTACCCATAGCGTTAACGACCTTGGTATAGAATAATCCAATGTATTAATCTTGTGGGAGTTAAGATTCAGCATAATATTTTATATTAGCGGACGAATATTTTATTTTATCAAACACAAAATCGTTAAATTATTTGTTTGTTTAGATCAGTCCTTGTCTCGGCAATGGTCTACCGACCCTGTGGCTTCTACATCTGCGACACCTTTACATTCTTCGAGGCCGCCAGTAGAACTACTTCAGCTGGTATGTAATTTTTTTAAACTGGTTTTTCATACGAACAAAAAAATAATTAATTCCACGTTCGCAGTTTATTGCATTTACGTTTATCAAAGGGAAATTATAACTACATTAATGAGAAAGCTGTGACGTCTGAATACCCACTGAACTGTGAAGATATAAGGGAAGACTATTTATTTACAGGAACCAGACGAAGGACAGCGCTTGAGAGAACAGCAGTTACGACAATACGCATTCTTTCAGCTCCGAATACATTTGAAACGAGGACAAAATCTTATTGCTATGGACAAAAATGGTCAGTAGATAATATAGGAACACAGAAACTATTGTGATATATATGAGCTATCACGCCAATCCGCTTTCTTTTATAAGAAAACTTCACTGTTACTTACTACACAAAATACTGCTAATTCACGAAAACACAGCATACGATGGGCACACAACACTTTATTTATATTTAAAATTCTAAGAATTTCAGTTCTGATATAATAGTGCCTGTAGATAAATTCGCCGCAAAGCATAAGCTAAAATTATTCAAAATACGACGTATGCAAAAACGCAGTGTAATTTTGACTTAAATATCTACCATATTTTGTTTATCTCGTCAATCAATTTCAATTTTTGACGGAAAGTAACGACTTTTCTAATCATTTATGTGTTTATACGCGTTCAAATAATGCTTCGTTAGTTTGTGGGGGAAAAGGGAGGATCCTAGTCAAGACGAAATAACAGTCTAACCAAACGGAAAGTCTCTGTGCTGGCCGAGAAGCTGTGTTTATGGTAAGGCAGAACTTTAAGGGCGATTCAGGATTTATGATAGCATAGCATAATCTATTTCCATGTCATTCGACTATATAACTCCAGTTTCAATTTCAGAGCGCTTTTCAATTGTGGTTGGTGACTATAATTCAGGGGCGGTTAGATTATAATATTAGTAATTATGTGAATAAGGTAAAGCAAGCGTCATGCTTAACATACACAATGTAATAGTTGTTATATACATATTTTTAAGTATTTATATTTTTATTGTAATATTTTGCACATTTTTTTTATTTATCAGCGCTTTTGCTTTTAAATCATTTTCATTTGCACCTTTGACACACGTTTACTAAATAGCGTAATAATAATAATTGATGTTTACTTAATAGTAGTAAACCTGGTCATCTTTTAGTTATTATTGCTGTGAAATTATTCTTCATAAACCAAACCTCTAACTGACTATTCCAAGTTCTGAAACAGTTCCGCATAAGTCTATAAAATAAAAGTTTTTAATCTATTTTTTATCTAGATATTTTTTTATACGTAACAGTCGCTCGTAAAATAATAAATAGTGACGTTAGCCAGTCTTAGGCCGATAAATTGGACTACGTTAGTTAGTTTTCGTACATATATCTCTTACAAAACGAAGCAAGTTGTAGAGGAATACGCCACTATGCACCGGTTTCTATAGATTTAGTTCTTAGATATGGTCCTTAATTTTTAACAAAATAAAATCCGCAAAATTTAGAAATAGTTAAATACCAGCCATGGCCAGGTTTAATAAAATGATAATAATAAATGAATTTTTAATATTTTGAAAAACCATTCCCTATCCTATCATTGTTATATTAATTTCCGCTTCTTTTCTAACAAAATGTGGTGGTTGTGGAAAACCAGGTTTGTTGTCAGGCACAAGTGATCCTTACATCAAGTTTAAGGCGGGAGGAAGGCTGCTGCACAAGTCAAGAATTGTTTACCGAGATTTGAACCCAGTGTGGGACGAATGTTTCACGGTACCCATTGAAGATCCCTTCCAGCCTGTTCAGTTGAAGGTAAGTTTATTCTATTCTACCATCATAAAATCGTTAATTCTCTACAAGAAATAAACTTTAAATCCAGGTTTTAACGGATATATACGAAGAATATATGGTCCTGTATTTTTTCCCGCGTTAATAGCCTTCTTCGATAAATTGATAGCCCATTAAGGATTTATTAATATCTAATTAGTATAGTAGTATTTATAAAGTAAATGTACTTTAGTTTAATAGTGATGTAAATAGACATTATAAATATTACTTACATCTAAAAGTTAACTGATATGTTAACTTTGGATATTATTTTACATAATATAACAGATCATGTAGGAAAATGCCAAGATTTTCCCGTTCTGTATGTAAGTAGGTCGATTTTCCGACTTAAATACATACACAATTTAGATTCATGAGCTGGCTGACAAAATGTCTCCAGGGACCGGTTTTAATCCATATATTGATTTACGTTTCGAACGAACCGTGTTATAAAAACGATTGCTACGTTATAAAAAAGTTTTATTTTATAAATCAATAAATAAAGACATGCATATCTCAGACGAAAAAGGATTTATTAAGGCAACAGTGTGAAGGTCACATTTTGAATTACGAAGAGAAAGATATAACATAAGCAACATCAGTTGGTAATGATAAGAACGTGTAAGTGGTACAAAATAGTAAAAACTTTTTCGTGAGACACATCTGCGTCTGCCTTACATAAAGTAGGCTTGATGCTATATAAAATATTAATATCAACATAAAGCTTTTAGTATCACTAAAATATTTACGCGAGTATTAAGAATGGGATGGGTAAAAATTATTTGAATTTGAATCATTTTATCGATCGTATATTTTATATGTATTGTATTTTGGGACATATTTCTTAATTTATTTTACATATATAATCTATCCTTACAGTGTTAAACAATACGGTAGTAACATATTAAGGAATTAAAACTTAATTAACGCAAATCAAATTTACGCGAGTATTAAGAATGGGATGGGTAAAAGTTATTTGAATTTCAATCAATTTATCTATATTTATATGTATATATTTCTTAATTTATTTTACATATATAATATATCCTTACAGTGTTAACCAATACGGTAGTAACATATTAAGGAATTAAACTTAATTACCGCAAATCAATGACTTAGCGGTTGGGAATTTACTCGGGCAGAATACAAAGGTGTCCTTAATGGAGACCGCATTGAGCAAGCGCAACATTTTAGTCACCGGAGTCTTTTGCAATTTGTTCTGCCCCTTGGGTCTCGTTCTTCTCCGTCGCGATTATTTGTTCGGTAAATAGTTTTTTACTAAGTTAAGAGAACACTTGGGATGCTAATGACTTTGTACAAGTTGCAATTGGCGTCGCGTTTCCAGCTTATTGTAGCCCACCGTCTCCAAAATGAATTAGGTTAGGTACGTAATACTAATTTTCTTCTCTCCTCTTCATATAATATATTGATAGAATACGTTCCGTTGCTGTCTTTTTGAATATTTACGGTATCTCGAATATCCAAATCGATTTTGTTTCTTATCAAGGAGAAAGGTTTTATATTTGTCGTTGACCTGTTCACATGTCACGAAAAGGGTCTTAATTATACGCAAACATCACGGACACAAGTTATGATATTAGGTATAACTTTCTTTATGTACGATGTGGGTATAGAAAGGAGTAATATTTTAATAACATTTTTAGGTATTCGACTATGACTGGGGGTTACAAGATGACTTTATGGGCTCCTGTTACCTAGATCTAACAGCCTTAGAGCTTGGAAGATCACAAGACTTGGTGCTGTGCCTGCGAGACCCCAACAAACTCAACCAAGATATGGGGGAGATCGTGATGAATGTCACCTTGTACCCAAAGTCCCAAGAGGATAAAGATCAGGTATGGAATTATTACTTGAAACTGGAACCCTCATAATAGGGTTATGAAAGTTACCGTTATCTTTGGTAACTACGGTATTATATAGATTTTTGTCTCATGAGAGAGATAGAACTATGAACTCAGGTGATACGTTATCACGGTGATTTTATTTTTATTTTTTGGTGGTTCTTAAAAGTTGGAAAACTCGTACTCCTTAATTGTATAGAACTGTGCATGGCAAATTAATACAAAAGGTAATTTATGTATTATTAAATATTGGTAATATCAAATTTGTTAAAATCGTAACCTGATAATTGTATATATAGAGTTTGCAAGTTTTGTATTTAACTTGCATAGCTTGCAGTGCATTTAGTAACAACTATGTCACATGGACACATAATTCAATAATTGTGGATAATTAAGTTGACGACTATTGACAATTAAAATCGAAACCTTATTAACTTAACAAGAAACTACTACTACGCAAGTAAATAAACTATAACATTCTAATTTCAAAAATGAATTTTCAAACCAATCCGCACGGCGCACTCAGTCGGCCGTCGGCAGTCGTGCAGAAACTGCGCGTGCGTTTACGCTCATGTAATTTGTACGAGATATAACCTAACCTAAATTTGTAAAACAAATAAACAGTGAGTGATACAACGCATGTGCTATTATTGTTTTCTAGTTATTTTATTATAAGTAAATTACGTGACTGAAGTGATTTGAGTTTTAGTTTTAAAAGTTATACCGTTTAAAATGACCTTAAGGTCAGAAGTGCAGGTCGAGAAAGGGTTAAACTACGGCCGCTAATGTTGTTTTTTTGTATAGAGGTTTGATATTTGCACATCGCGTTGATATATTGTTGTTTCTTATACGATGACCACCAATTTTGTTGTAAATTTTATATAACAGTAAGTTGGTTAAGTAAATTAATACTATATGTATATATTGCCACATACATATACGTATTTATGGGCACATCGATTAAGCACGTATGTCTCACGTGAGTCTATGTACAGGATATTGATAACATACCATTAAAATAACCCAAGTTACACTTATTAACTTTCTTAGTAATCACAAAATAATCCCTTTAAATAAAGTGAGTGAAAAAGCATCGCGAGTTGTTTTGCATTAGTAATAATGTAGGTACCCATGCTTGTTTTCCCTACCTGAAAACCATATTGTTTTTATGAAACAGGAACTCCCATATTAGGCGTACCTTTACAGGTATGCCTAAACTATCTATATATTTTGATAAGTTCAAAGTAATATATACAAAATAAATAAAAAAACTAGTTTAGTATCGAAACACCATGAGCGTAATTAACCTAATATGTATGATTTTAAGAACAAATTACAATGTCTTATAAATGACACCGCAATCCAATGCCTTGTCATATATTTCCCCTCTTCCTGATTGATATTGTTGAAAGCGGTGCTCCTAATTAATAGCTAATTTATCTAAACGTAAGCTAATAAGACTAGCACGTGAAATACATTAACATTAGTTAAGGCAAACACACGTAATGATTGAATTTATGGCTGCAGGCTTTATTTTCGTGCCCCGGTCATGTTTTCTCATAAATTTTTACATGTAGAACAATATTGTAGATTGTAATTGAGTTTAACGTATGGTTACAGTCAGCTTATATTGGTAATTACTTTACGTGTGTAACAATAACAAACTAAAACATTAAAGAGGAGGAAAATTTTGTAACCTTACAAATGATATTCGAAATTACTCCTGTTTAAGACAAAAAGGGCATACAAGTGCGAAAACAAAGTACTTATTGGATTATTTGAAGTAACAAATCTTTTTTGGCTTGTGTCCAAATTGCGACAACATTGTATTCATATCAAAAAAAGGACTTCTACTTGGACTTTGAAACGTATAAAAAGGGATATTCATATACTTAGTCTTGCCATAAATATTGTTATAAAGAAAAGCACGATTTTTTTTTTATACGTAACATTTATTCCTTTCATAGTGAGTTAGTTTAATACATCAATATATAACTATTAAAAATATACAATGTTTATTCGAAGTGGTCTCCATTGGCTGCAATACAGTCTTTTAAACGTTGAGGCCAGTTATCAATAGCAGCACGAACTCTTTCTAGAGGAAAATTCTTCACTGCCAACCGAATGGATCGTTTTAGGGACTCCAAATTATCATGGCGTTTAGAGCAAGCCTTACTCTCTAAAACTGACCATAAATCATAATCCAATGGATTTAGGTTAGGACTTGACGACGGCCAGTTTTCAGTGCTGATAAAGTCCGGAACGTTAGTTTTCAACCAAGATTGGGTGGATCGAGCTCTATGACCCGGTGCCGAGTCTTGTTGAAAGCACCATTCTTTGTTATTGAACATGGTGTTAGTTAAAGGCTTAACTACCGTCTCAAGAATGGTATTTTGATAAACTTGTGCCGACGTTTTAATACCTTTTTCACAAAAATATGGCTCAGTCACCCCTTCATAGCTAACACCCCACCAAACCATCACTGAAGTGGGATAATGCCCACGTTGTACTCTGTTTACTAATTGCGAAGCTTCTTTAGAGCTTCCAGCATAAATACGGTCATTTTGTTTATTAAAATACTGCTCAATTGTAAAAATTTTCTCATCCGTAAACAAAATTTTTTTGTGACCTCCCTTTGCGTACCGCTTAAGTAGTTGTTTGGATTTTACCACCCTATTCTTCTTTAAATTATCAGTTAAGAAGTGACCAGTACGTCTCTTATAGGCTGCAAGTCCTAAGTCATCTTTTAATATACGCGACATGGTTCTAGGAGCTATCTTCATCTCCCGAGATAAAATCTTTTGCTTACGGACAGGATTTCTTCGAATTCTTTCCCTAACTGCTTTAATCACCTTTTTCACACGAACGGTACGTGGACGGCCAGATCTTTTTCTGTCACAAACAGAGGAGGTATCATTGTACCTATCAATAGCCCGGTAAACAAACATTTGACTAATACCAAGCGGGTGGAGGGTTTTAAAAATTGCACTTTTCTCCATACCTACTTTATGTAAGGCAATCACAGCGATTCGGTTCTCTTTATCACCCCACTCCATTTTAATATAACAAAATATTTAACAATATAATGGCGCGAAAATAAGAAAACACATCAAGCAATCATATAAAAATGACAGATTCCAAATTCAAACGTAATATTTTCTTTTTTTGAATAGTAACAGTATTTATGGCCAGACTAAGTAGAAACATCTATTTATCTGCTATATATTAGAATTTTCTGTATCTTTTTACTACTGTAGATTCGATGTTAAAAAATCTAGACTATAATAATTTACGTTTAGAATCGTGTTTGTTTCACTTGGCACCTATTGTTCCAAACATTCGGAACATATTGCAAATTTAAAAGTATTTTAAGTCTGGCGATGGCTTTAGCACGATAATTAATGATTGTATTGGCATGCTGTGTAAATAACTATTATGGTTTGTCCTTGTGAAGGTGCGGTATATTTAAGCCTAGATAACAAAGCACTCATAGTTAGTCATGCTTGGTAAAATAAGTTTGCTTGTAATTAAAATAAACAATACGATAAGCAAATTTTCATATTAGCATATTTTCTGCAATAAATTTGTTGCGCTTTACGTTAGAACCAATTCCTGAAATACAATAGTTACAAGATTCTGAGGACTGCCATCTATCACGTATACAGGTACTTTTCATTGCTCACATGTGTTACCTTTAAGTAATAATAAATTACTGAAAAATTAAAAAAAAAGGTTTATTGAAACAACCCGAGTTTGGACAATCAATTGTATAATTGACTGTTCGTTCAGGCCTTTCAAAAATTGAATCCTTGGTCAATTCGTGACGCCTAGACCAAATAAATCTCGTCTAAATTGGTCCGTGCTGTAACATTGCTGTTTTGATTTATGTAGTCTTTCTTATTTAGAAAATCTTCGAACTGTAAACTCATCTAAAAATTTCCCGAATCTGAGTAAAAATTAAACAATGTATTGATCTGAAGATGATGAAAACGCTATAGAAATTTAAACAATCTTTGGAAATCGAAATGTCTGAAGTTGACCACAAAATGGAACGATTTAAGAATAGCATAATAAGACTTCAAGGGAAAATACATGATCGAGTTGAAGATTTTACAGACCAAGTGCAGAGTAAAATAGAGAAATGCAAACTATCAAAATTCGTTTCTCATTTGTCCGAAGATAGAAGTTCTAATGAAGATACCACAGATAAGGATAATATAAGCAAGTCTTCTATAGATTCTAAATACAGTCAAACCTCAGACAATATTCCATCTGTGATTATAGACGAGCCTAGTGTTGCAGATCCTAAGGACATTTGCAAAGACTTTTTGACTGTAGAAAAGCACGGATTTTTGTATAGAAGATGTCGATCGGCTACAAATTTAAATATTGACGATGATTCCAGTTCTCATAGTTCTAGTGAATCGTGTTTCTCTTGTTTGGATTCTAGTGATTGTTTAGATTCTAGGTAAGTGAATTATTAACACTACGCCTTCATATCTTAATAATTGTAAAACGTTTAATGTTTTAAAAGTTTTACAAAGTAAATATATGTATAGTCTGAATCTAAACTTCTTATATACTCTTCATAAGAAGTTAATTGCCAACTGTAAGCATTGAACAGTAAATTACCTCGGAATCAAAATCGCGGCAGGGCTAGTTTAAATATTTGTACTAACAGATATTGTACACCTGTGTGTAACTGTTTACACTCCGAATTCTGTTATAAAATATTCAGAGAAAAGGCCAGAATGTTGATTGGATGTTGTTGTTTTAATAACAAATTCTTAGATCTGCAATAACTAGAAATAAGAATTCACGATTGATGACTTTATATTTACGGTTATCTGTTATAATGCATTATATCTGATGTCATTCTTTACCCTAAGGTTTAGTAAAAACGGTGATTTACAATATGAATATAATAAAGATAACCTTATATGTTCAATACAACATTCTATTTTTAAGTTTTATCTTTTTACCATCGACCTAAATATATTTAACATATATTGAAATCTTATTCGCATTTATTCATAAGTCTTAAATAATTAAAAAGTTGAGTATTAAAATTTCCAGAATCCCTGAATTAAGACCGAGAGCCGGAAGCCTTCCAGGACAAAACGTAGATATAGGCTTCGCTATCAACACATGCACTGATATTATAGAGAAAATCGGAAATCCATTTCCCAGGCTTAAGACACGAAGCGACAAAATTCATAGGGTACATTTTGATTTATGAGTGGGCTAACAATACTAATATAATTTGATTTTGGGTGAATCTTCTGTATCATAACGCGTGTGTCACTTTCTTTATTTGTTTTTAATTAAGAATTCAATTGTTCTACGTATTATATGTTATTAATAACTAATTTACTAACATCTTTGTGTTCTTATTAGGTGTTGAGTTGTATGGGTACACGTCAATATAAATAATAGGAAGAAAATGCTCTTAATTATAAAAATGAATTTATAATCATATAGAGTTCAAAGCTGATTGGACTTAATTATAAATACTCTAAACAAATTTTTTCGTAAGTGATTGAATCAAAAAGAAAAACAAATTTTACATCACCTCTATGGATAGCTTTATTTGGAGCATAACGAATTGCTACACCTTGTTACACATATATTGTAGCCGACACTCTTTGCTATTTTTCCTCATCCGAAGGGAATAATATATTTGTTATAAAAACAGATATTATGCAACACTACGGAGTATTTAATATTATTATTAAGTAGTAACTAATACATGTATTGAATATTTAATTTTCAAAATCAGTGATTTTAATGTGAGTAATTTAGTTTTGCGCTCGTAGAAAATGTTTTGTTTAAACCAGCCCAACTGTGTTCTAAACAAACAATTAAATACATGTGGGATCTGAGTTTTAGTTACTCAATTTATTGTTTCAGTATCTCCTGAAAAACACGCGACTAAGTGACGTAAACAAAAGGTTAAAAGCTCAAATATGGAGTTCTGTGGTCACCATTGTGCTGGTGGAGGCCAAGAATCTGCCCGCGATGGATTTAGATACGAGATCCAGTGATCCTTACTGCAAATTTAGGTACGGTGTTGTTTGAACGTTCAGTTGTAAGTTTTACGATATCATAATGGAGCTCTGTGAAACACTTTGCATGTGACAGAGCTATTCTGAAGTTTTAATTAGTATTGGACTACAGGAAACGATAGTCAAAGTTAAAAAGTCAGTTTAAAAGGTAAAATATCCTCCACGTGCTGGTTAGAAATATTATACCCTATTCAATGTACTTCCGTATAGAAAGAATTTATCTCTAAAGTTCAATTCTTCACTCATTGCGTAACGTAAATATAGTTTGTTTTTTTCAGGTTAGGTAACGAAAAATTCAAAAGTAAGGTAGTGTGGAAATCATTGCATCCATCGTGGCTAGAACAATTTGACCTTCATCTTTACGACGACCAAGAACAAATATTAGAGGTGACTGTTTGGGACAAGGACAAACAGACGAAAGACGATTTTTTGGGGCGGTACGAAACATTTCTTTGTCAATTTAAGTTATAGACATTTCCAAACGTGAGATTTGGGCTAATGCCCGAATCTCCTACGTTTGATTAGTGGTTCCATATGAAGTATCTAATTGCTTATGCGGTACTTAAGCAATTAGATACTACTACTACTAGATACTATAGATTAAATTTGAAATACAAAACTGGGCCAACAGGAAATCTTAAAAAATATCGAATAAGTGTTGGCCTATATCGTTTAAATCTTTATTAGTTATTAGTGTTGAAACCTCAGTACAAGATTTTATAGGACCAGTATAAATGACTAACGTGTTACTGTGAAATTATTTATGCCTTGATTTAATTATTAATCATATTTGCAGATGTACGATAGACTTATCGAAGTTAGAGAGAGAGAAGACGCACAACATATGGAGGGACTTGGAGGACGGCAACGGTCAGATTTTTCTTCTTCTTACAATAAGTGGTACTACTCAGTCCGAGACGATTACAGATCTAGCTACATACAAAGAAAATCCTAGGGATATTATCAATATTGAAAAACGATATGTAAGTATTGTAATATTCATTTAAAAACAATTTAATTCATTTAAAAATCGCCTAGTTTTAATGTTTTTCCGTGATAGTTATAATTTAAAGACAATTTTTCACCTATTTATTTTATTAATTAAATCAAAAACAGCCCATGTGTAATTTTATCTGCTCCAGTTAATAAATATTGTATTTACAAAGACTATTTTCTACTAAGAATGTTTACTGCCCTTTATATCCGGGATCATTGCTCAATGTAAATTAAATAATGTAATTTTTATAGTTTCGTACTGTACAAACAATTCTACGAAGTTAGTATCCTAAGAGATTTCATGTTCTTGTAGCCAGTTAGTAGTTTTTTTTTATACATGTTTCAGGCCTGGTACCGTCTCAATGAACACACGAGCGGTGTTGGTTGGCTTTGCGTTAAAGTCTACGGCGCCAAGGGTCTGGTGGCAGCCGATCTGGGCGGCAAATCGGATCCATTCTGTGTCGTAGAGCTCGGCAATGCCAGACTTCAAACCCACACAGAATATAAGACTTTGACACCGAACTGGATGAAGATATTTACTTTGTAAATATTGGTCTACCTAAATCTTATAAATTTACCAAAACAATCAGAATAGTTGTACAGATATATTATGAAAATGAGGATTATATTTATCTTTGTAATATAGACACTTTGTGTATAGACAACTTGTGTTTTGATGATTGTTTATGATTTCTGCTAATTTTTGTTATGATTAAAAATGTTGTAGCTATAAAAATGCTTTACGATTATAAACACAAGCTAGCTCAGTCTCTAATTTGTTCCTTATTAAAGACTATTTGTAATTTGTTTTCAGTACAGTCAAGGATATAAGTTCGATTTTAGAAATAACGGTGTACGATGAAGATCATGATCACAAAGTTGAGTTTTTGGGTAAACTGGCAATACCGTTGTTAAATATACGAAATGGGGAGAAACGGTGGTTCGCGTTGAAAGACAAGAAAATGCGAGCTAGAGCGAAAGGAAATTTTCCACAAATACTTCTAGAGATGTCGGTGATATGGAATCCGGTGAGCTTTTCTCTACTTGTCTTTTCACTTCAACAATTATCTCGAAAGAAATCAACTTGATTACATTTTCAATACTTTAATTTCACTTCATTAAGACCAATGAATTACTTTCTTACTATTATTGTACTTTAAAAAAACAATGTATTTTTGTGACGTCTAATACAAGAATACTATATTTAGTTCCTGCTTCCTTAATATAGTTTAATTATTTCTAATAAACACATACCATAGCGTATAATACACATAATTTATGGTGCTCCATAAAAATTGTTTTCAGTTAAAAGCGGCCATTCGTGCAGTGAATCCAAAAGAGCCTAAATACATGCAGCAAGAAGCAAAATTCAAACGACAATTATTTATAAGGAATGTTATGCGGCTCAAAGCTATTATTATGTGGTTTATCGAAATCGGAAAAATATTACAGTAAGTTAATTCTCAAGTGTGTCAAAAGAGCTTAATGTTGCTATTATTAAATAAAACCTGTGATACAACTCTTAGAGCTGGCAACACATTTCTGAACCCATGACAATTTCTAAGGGCTTTCTGGTTTCCTCGCGATGTTTCACTGTACGAATGTTACATTACCTATAGAAATTCAAGTCCGATGCGACCTCTACCTTAAATAATGTTTTGTTGTGATCCACATAATATGTAGGTTTATTTTTTATACATATTCTGAATGTCACAACACTTGTATTATATACTTATTATAAAAATTAAATAAACAAATCTAAAATAAATTTAAACAGTTTGCTCCTAGAGTTCAATAATGGTGGCATTTCCTCGCCGTATTGCGATACATGCGTTGAGAGAACATTGTTTTTTATACATTTCTAAAATACGTATCCTTCTCGGAATCAGTTAATGAAATGTGCACTCCTAGATCTAATTAAACTATTGCACTGCATTTTAGATCCAAATACAATAATTTCCTGCTTGATTTGTTACTCATGTTAAAGTAATTTAATGTGTTAAGGATATTATTAGATTTCAGGTAAGTTGATGTAGCCATGTTTAATTTCAGAGATTGCTTCGAATGGGAATCGCGTGTTTGCTCGTTCATTGGTCTATTGGCGTGGCTCGCATTTTGCTATTATTATGATATGTGGATGGTACCATTTTTTTTACTCATATTCTTCGCGAGGAACTGGCTGATTTATCGATTAACTGGTAAATATATTTTTTGTTAGAGCCACATTTTTACGATTTATTTTGTGGTGATTCTATTTGAAATTTGCGTTAAGCTCGGAATTAGTTTCTGTCCTAATTGTAACGTTTTTTTTTCTCTCAAAGATATCTAATACCTTAATTGTTATTTTATAGAATTATTAAAAACCTACAAAAAACCATGGACGTGTTTAAAACGATTCGTTTCTGGTAGTAAGTTTTTATTTCATTTTTATTTTGTGTTTGCATGTTTTAAGTATGAAACTTATATATCGCCCAATAGTTCGTATCATTAACTGAAAACTATTGTATTCTTTACAAACAAATTATATATATACGAACGTCGTAGTAATTACAATTACCGCAAATAATTATTATATATTTAATTTTTCTTTTCGTTCCTTCAACAACGTTAGAGACTGGACTCCCACAACACTATTATTATACTTATTATGTATTGGGTTTAAAATAAAAGAAACAATTATGCTTACATAACCGAAAGTTTGGCCTTGGCGATCAAAATATTACACTCAATATTTAGTTATTCTCCTAATTAACTTAATCTTCTGTACTTTCCTAATTAACTTAACTCATACTACAACAGATAATATAAACTAACCAAAAATTATTGTAAATTGATTGTTCGCTCAAAGTTGTTATTCGATTTTTTGTTTGATCTGTATTATAAATATTATCTGTGGTACTAAATAATCGTTTACAAATAAGGTTCGTTTGATAGGTGGAAATCCCCTTCTCGCACCGGTAGATGATGACGATTTGTTAGCTGAAGAAGACGATGAAGAGGAAGTTGATAAGGTAAATATGCTTTCCGGTTTCCAGCCTCTGTTAGTTCCAGTATCTAATTATGAGTTCATTTTGGAACTCATTTAACATAGCACAACTGTTAGCTTCAACCAAAAATTTCGAATGAAGTAAGAGCCAGTCGTTGAATTATTTTGCACCGTAAACGTATTATTTACGTTTTTTTTAAAGACAGATATAAAAAACATAAATCTACTTTGTGTATCACAGGAAGAGAAGAAATCATTGAAAGAGCGCCTTCAAGCTATACAAGAAGTAACACAGACCGTACAAAATGCTATTGGCTATGTAGCTTCGTTAGGAGAAGCTGTTAAAAAGTAAGTAATTCAAACCACCTTAGCTAGAATATAAGCTTGTGAATTGTAGTCCTCTAAAAGCGAAGGTTAAAATCTTAAACCTTAAATCAACATTCACCCATAAACACACACACACACACTGGCATAAACACGGACGTACTGAACACATTGGAAGAAATTGGACACCCACAACACAGGAAATATCCTAGTGTGGGGTCCAGGGTCCGCTATATTGTCACAATAGTTATGGTTTTTGGAAATAAATAATTTTGTATTTGTAAATTTGCCTGTTTCTTACGTACGGACTAAAAGGATGCATTTCTTTTCAGCCTAACGAACTTCACAATACCATACCTAAGTTATTTAGCTATAATAATGCTAACTGCATCGATGTTGGTTCTGTACATGGTACCATTAAGATATTTACTTATGGCGTGGGGTAAGTGTTATAAATTATCATATATTCTACATATATATTAAAACTTTATGAGAAAAGGTTTCTTATTTTGTTTGAAAAGCTTATCAAAGCAAATTTAAATTCGACTACGATTACTAGTTCGCACTTCAAAGGAATGTCACTGCGTTTCAACCGTTTTTTCGGATAATTATAAGTTGGCCTTGGCATTCAACTGCTCTAAAGGAGTCTGCCTATGGTAGAGTTGTATATGCTAAGATAACCCGTTACCTTGATTGAGGACAGGTGACTCATTAGCTTAGAAGATGATACATTTTTATGACAGGGTTAGGAATGATAGTGGACGAATATGAGAGGTTGTTAGATTAAAGTTAAAAACTGTATGTGTTTTTTGGCTTCGGCCGTAAGTAAATAAATAAACATACTTTATGATGATACATTAGCCTTATAACTCGTAAACTATCACACTACTTAAAAGCAATGCTCGTATAGATTGTTAAAGTCTAATAAAAGCTTTATTAAGTATTTCTAAATATCGAAATCCTTATATTTCAGGCATCAACAAGTTTACGAGAAAAATTTTGCGACCACACACAATACCAAACAATGAAGTTTTAGATTTATTGTCGAGAGTACCAAACGATGAAATATTAGTAAGTTCGTTACAGATACTATGTCTGTGTTGAGATAAAATATTTTGTGTATTTAAAAAAAAAAGTCATACCCTTTTATTAGGGCTATCACAAGATTAATTGATCTACAACTGTGCCAAAGCAGCGTTAATTAAAGAAAGGTAAACCAATCCTTAACATTATTTTCTCTTTACAGTTAGACGTACGTGAATTAAAACCACATTCGACCAGCGAACGTCGGGACGCAAGGAAAAAGCACAAATCGTAACATTCACTGAAGATACGTGAAAAAATCAAGAATTATATCGGATCACAAGAATAGACTAATATCGAATAGCATATAATCCCTTGTATTAAAGCCGTTTAATGAATAAATCGTTAGACATTTCAATATAACAAGACGTTCAAGGAAAGTTTTGGATCGAATATTTTTTTCGAGATAATGTAATTTCATTAATACGCATAATTGCTTGCCGCTTGCAGATTTTTAGTATGCGCTGCATACTCCAAATTTTCAATTCTTTATAAGACATTAGTTCTACGAACATAAAAATACGATTTTTTTAACTAAATGAATCAAAATAGTCGTCAGAGATTCAAGTATGAACCGAACGAAGCACATTTTAAATCATATTAGATATATATTTATAACAGTTTCCGTGTCATGTGTAAAAAATATTTATATTTCACACCTAATACAAACCTATTAGAAGATTACATGAATTGCAACAGTGCACAATTTATATTTTGAGCAAAGAATATTTTTCTCTTTGTGCCTTTAAAATATTTCCACATTGTCTACAGAGATATTGAAATAATTGTGAGAGTACCTGTTTGAAACGTCCAGAGTGTATAGAATATTCAGTGAGATGGCTTAGACGTAAAATCGACTGATAAAATTATTAGGCACATATCTAGAAATAATTGTTTTCAACTAAATACTTTTCAAACAACCCTTCCTTCTTTCTTCCGTCACCTAGTGAAATAGAGATATATCTTTAGTCATTTTTAAATAAAATTGTATAAATTCTGTTAAATGTTCTAAAAAGAAAATTTATATTTAACTATTTCGACATAGATTATTATAGCTATTTGTATAAAAAAATTAAACTCGTAATTCTTCGGAACTAGCCAACCAAAAATCATCGTACAATTTGGATTTTTTTTATATTTACGATTATTATACAACTTAAATTTAATATTATTTAAATTGCAGCTATATTGTTATCGTTACATAGAGAAAACCATAATCTACAGATATATGAATACAGAGTTTGACAGATCTCAAATACCGTTCAATTCAACTTCTAGGGGATAGTTGCTCTAGGGTACAAATTTATAGAGAAAAAGATACTTTTTTTAAGACGTAAGCAAAGCTTAAAATACTTTTTAATTTTATTGAAGGCATAATTTTGTAACAATATAGCATAAGACTGAGACCAATCTCATTAATTTTTGTATTAAGTATAGCCCTAGTGGTAACTTTATGTTTGTCTAACAAACAAATTTTTAAATTAAAATAGTTTTGTATTTTACTAACATTAAAATCATCTGGGTACACTTGGTTTCAATTTTATCAGCGTTTTATATTTTAAAAAATTCAAAAAAGCGCATCTACTAATAAGCGATGTGTTATGATTGTTATTAAGTTATTGGTTTGGTAAATCCTTTTGACAGTTGACCGAAATTTATGTTAAATTGAAATAACAAAACTACGTGTACTCAGTAAGTACGTATTCTGTATGAACTATGAAGTTGTCTAGTCAATAATTGCCACATAAGGCGCTGGTGCGTTCCTTTTTAAATTATTTGTAAAATGTAATAATTAAAGTCCCATCTATTCATTTAAACATGTTCTCTTGTTTCCAATATATAATCTTATAAAATACTACCAGTGTTCCAAGCACAAGTCGTTGCACTTCTTCGATTTATTGCACATCAGCACAAAGCATTAGATATTTTTAATATTAAAATTGTGATATCTACGCAATATAATCAATACATACATATTGTTTTATATTCAACTATAGTTGTACTAGTTTAAATGTTGTTTTATGATATGGAATAACTACTCAATGTCATTTAACGTTAAACGTTTTTATATTGAAAAAATATAGGTCTCCCAATAAATACTTTAGTTAGAAATATGTAATTCACTATTTATTAAAGATACTTTTTCAAAAGAAAATTATAAATTCATTAATATTTCTATGTATAGGAACCTACTTAAGAGATTTCCATATTAGGTAAGATTGTAAATGATACAAGTGATAATGTTAATGCTTTTCATATTTTAAAAATAAAAGATTTCAAAATTTTAATTTTGACGTTTCACTTAAGGTAAAAGGTTTCACGAAATTAAAGGTAAAACTAAAAAGTTTCATGTATAATGATTTTTTTGTCTGATTGTTTCATTGTATTGATTTAAAAGCCCAAGTGGGCGGTTTTTTGGAACCCTACCACCGTGCTTCCTTTCCATAGTTTGAAAAAGTACCCCAAGTTCAGACATTTGTTAACTCGAAGTTCCTAAATTAGTTAGTTATTCAATATAGTTCATATCTTACAATAATTAGTCGATTAGGTAGTCTTATTATTTGTACTCCAAAGACGATTCATTGTCCGAACTAATCAGCAGATTATGTATAAATTAGTTAATATGCAGCAGACTATGTTGTCTCTCTGTATAATAACAAATATACACATCCTACAGTAATTTGTATGAAAATATTCGAAGAGCCACCTAAGTATGAGTGATGAACGAATATTATAATATCCTTACTCAATCGTTTTGCTTTGGGTGGTCTGTCGAAGTGTTTTGTCTAAGTCAACAGGCGGTACCACAGTTAGTTTTTACTTTAATCTGTGCTTATGAAATCGTGTCATTGTCAATTGTCACTGATTACATTCCCGTCATTTTTGATTAGAATCTTCATTGTCTTGTAACTCGTGTGTGTCAAGGAGTCGTGGCCGCGGAATCAGAATTCAACACACCCCAGACCAATACTTTACTAAAATGGGTTCCAAATTGCAAGAGTACAAAGATACTTTAGAACGTAGCCTTAATGACAAAAGCAAACCTTGGACACACTATTTTGAGTTAGCAGAACAAAGGACTGGCGTAAATAGAGTCTACATATTCGTTGGTAGGTGACTTTAAAAACGGTTATTTATAACATAAGCGATGGTTTTGACGTTTATTTTTTCACAGGTTTGGTTGCGTTCACCGGTTTATATTTAGTATTCGGGTTCGGAGCTGAATTGATATGTAATTCCATTGGCTTCGTATATCCCGCGTATATGTCTATGAAGGCATTAGAGTCTCCTCGGAAAGATGACGATACTAAGTGGCTAACCTACTGGGTTGTCTACGCTTGCTTTTCGATAGTGGAATACTTTTCGGACTTTATCGTCGGATGGTTCCCGCTTTACTGGTTGATCAAGGTCAGTTTTACCTAGACAAGTAGCCGTATTATTAGTACATACAGATGCAAGTAATTAGTGATGACTAATGAATTAACGTTAAACCACTTAAGTTAAAACAAAAACAGCTCAGTCTAACTCATTATATTAATAATTTCAAAAATTATTAATTTGCATGATACATACACGTTGACATTAATACATAACAATTCATTTACTATCATATATTTAGTATTTAGTTAAAATAAAAAATGATGTTAATCAAAAGATATACTTTAATTATTCTTTATACAGAAAATTCTAAATCAACACACAAATATAAACCTTATTGTAGATGGCTTTTGTCTGTTGCATTAGATAAAAATTTGACAATATGAACTTATCCCCCTCTTCCCCTATCTTGAGTACTTCTAAAGAAAGGGGATGAACACTCATTTGAAAGTAGTATATAATTTTTGTGTTAGTCCACAATCACATGTCAGTTAATAGAAGTAATATAAAAGTGCAATCTTATGTAACTTAATATGTCACACTTCAGTTCTCACAGTTTGATTACATTTTTTTAAAGTGTTTCATCAAGATTTAATCTAACCTATTTTACTTTTAAAAATAGTTGTGCAAGCATGACTAAGTAATTATTTTTTACACAACATTTCTATATACTTGTATGTGGACTTAAAACTCAGTGAAAAAAGTATGTTATTATCTAAGAAACATGCCAAAATGCCAGCTTGCCTAGAAAAAAAACTAGAAACTTAAAAAATATATACATGTTGCAATTCTTATATCCATGTTTGTATCTAAGATCAATTAAGTTTTTCTATCTAACAACTGATACCATTCTGAGAATGAGTGAAATGATTATGACAAATAGATAGTGTATATTGTGTGTCAAGTACAGAATACACTGTTGCTTCTTGCTCTATTGAAATTGGTATTGTTATGCAAAAAGTAACATCCTCACTTAGAATTTGCAAAATGTCTAAATAAGCGCTGTAGTTTCAAATTTGTTTTATTATTTCTCTCAAAATGCTAGAACATTAAAATGTACTATTGTTGAAACTGAAATTACAATTTTGTATTGTTTCTATGATAGTGATTAATGTGTCATTAAGATAATTTGTGGTTTATATTTATAAGAGATATGTTATCATTGACATTATGAAAGTGGTTACAGCCTTGAATTTGACCTTTGAAGGTGGTTTGTTGTTTACACAAGTGAAATATTTTGTACATGAATGTAAAAAAAACAAGGGCCATTACATATAGATAATATTATGCAACTAAATAGCCGATGTAAAATGTTATATTATTAAATGCCTATTTAGGATGTTAGATCTCAAATATGTTACTAATGTTAGTAGTCTGCTACAAAGTTAAAATAAAAATTACTGTTACGAAACAATCAGTAAAATGCAAAATATAATTATTTTATTTTGCAATAGAAATTACATTTCAAGACTATACTTATAACATTATCGTTTTATTATCTATTTTAACTTTGTCAAACTAAAGTGAATTTATAAATATGTTAACTTGTGTAACAAAAAACTTTTAAATTTCAGTGTATCTTCATTATTTGGTGCTACCTGCCAACAGACTACAATGGCTCCCTGATAATCTACAACCGCATCATTCGTCCTTATTATCATAAACACCATGCCAGAATCGATGATCTGGCTGCATCAGGTTAGAAATAATTATTAGTTAAACAAGAACATCATAGATCAAGGTAATGAGTTAAAACCCGACTCCAAGGCTAACACTGGTTATATAGGTGCTAAATAAGTGGTATTATAAATATAATCTATAATTCGGGACATGGATTGCCCCAAGGTATAGAAACAAATTCCTGCTATGGCTCCCAATTATACAATAGACATATGGGAATCTTTTATAAAATACCATCTGAATTTAGTCTTAGGACTACTGTTCAAAGTTGACTGATATAGCTTTTAATACAAATAATCAAAAAATATCACAGGTTATCAGAGCTAAGTTGTTGCTTAGAATATATAAAATGTATTCCCTAGCAAACTTGTATCAACCTTAAATATTTATTCAACTTTCAGTTGAAACGACGTAAACTAAAATAGGTTAAATTTTAAAATACAGTATATTTTTATGTTGAGTTGCTATCCTAATCATTATTTATACTATTTAAAAGAAATTACTGCAATATTATGTTCATTTAAACATGTAATGTCAAATATTTAGGTTTAAAATGTTACGAATTAAACAGCTGATCCACTCTTGAATGGAATGTACATATTCTTTTTTAGAGGCCTGGGAAAAGCTTGTCAAGGTGACCAATAAGCACATTGATAAAACTATTAAATCATTTAACAAAGTTCTCCCTGAGCTTCATAAAGATTAGATTGACAGGTAAATTATATCGATGCTTCATAGACATCATTGTGGTGGCATGGGTTTATAACAATTATAATATTGTCATTATTTCTATTACCCAGCTGCACATGCATCGGCTTACCCCTTAAAACATCATGCTACTATGAATGTAGAATTTCCCCATCAATTGTAACTATTTTTATTACAATTAATACAAAGATGTTTTATTTAGTAAATTATTCAATATAAAAATCTTGTGAATACACATTCTCAGATATAAATATTTCATTTCTGCATTCACAGTTTTGATGCTTAGAATGCTTGAGAATAATAAAACCTTATGATTTATATATAATATCAATCTTTGTGAAAGCTTCCTCTGGGTATAAATACACGCTTCATTCAAGTTATGTATAAATATTCCATTGTTTTATTTTAAAAATGGTATTCAATAGTGGACAGCCGTTATATTAATTTAAAAAACACAGCTGTAAGACATTTTTTTTTTAATATACAACACATTGCCACTGTTCACTAGAATTTATAGATGGAGACATTTGGTATGCAAAATTATTTGCGCGTATTTTTTATTTAAAATAAATCCATAAATTATCCAATAAATGGACACGAATTTTGGTATGTTAGTTAAATTTAGTGTTGTATATATTCAACATATTACAATTCTTAAAAGATCCCGTGAATATCCAAGAGTTGGTGCAAGGTGCAAATAGGAAGATAAATACCTCAATGAAAAAATTGGGCTAGAATCATGTTTCATAATCATGTATGTTTTATTTTAATTTGTTTTAGTTGATTCACCATGAAAAATTAAACAATGGAATCTTCAAAAACGTGGCGCACAATAAAAATATTATTTTACAGCCATTTTTTTGTAGCTTCTATAATATTATTGTTTGATATTATTTGGGGAGTAGATAATATAAATATATATTTTTATTTATCTTTTTATTTGTTGCACTTTTTATTACACTTGCGATTGGTAAATAGTATTCTTGTGATGCCACACAGAGCAAAGAAGTAATTAAATACCAATCTAAAAATCCAGATTGAATTTCTATACAAATCAATTAATATAAAAAATCTTTACAAAAAGTTACCAAGGCTAGAAATTTAGTTAAAATTTAGCTAAAATTACTTTTATATGCATATATACTGTAAACAATAGAAACTGCAAATTCTTTGCTCTGTGTTTTGTGAAATATTATGTAAATTTTATTACATATTAAACCCCAAACCCCCTTATTTTAGGTAAACAAGAATAGAGCTGCAGCACTGAAGTAAGTAAAACCTTCAAACTGGCTGCTTTCAGTGTGCTAAGCTTTAAATGACTTGTTATCTATGTTCCATGATCACTTATTCCCAATTTCTTAAATAAAATTTAAAACTTGCTTCAATTTTGTTAAATTAATTACTTCTTAATTTATTATTAGAGCATGGAAGTTTTTACGCTTCCATTCAACTAATTGTTACTCATTATATTGTGGTTTAGTGTTAATTAAACTTTAAATAAAATAAGCTTTATAGTACATAATTTTGCTTTTATTATTATTATTATATATTTATTGCTTTTATTATATATATT
The DNA here is from genome assembly GCA_951799465.1 of Leptophobia aripa. NCBI lineage: Eukaryota > Metazoa > Arthropoda > Insecta > Lepidoptera > Pieridae > Leptophobia > Leptophobia aripa. Next base: position 3,722,358 of record OX637264.1, on the reverse strand, counting down.
TCATAATTCTCTTGCAAATTATTCACTACTGCAATTTTCTGCTTCACTCATCATAATTAGAATCATAGAACTCATTAAACGCTTTTTTTTTAAATTACATTGGTAAATCAGTTATTTATTTATTAATTTTAGTTATATTTATTACTAGCAATTTTACTCAATTTTAGGGGGAGGGATTTTTCACGCGTTTTTCGATTAATTGTTCATTCGTCAATAGTTTCCTCCGGATTGATCTCATTAGAACAAGTAGATTTCAAACTTAAAGAATTGCCCTCTGTTTTCGGGATATGAATAATACAAATGGACGTATTAAGCATATTCAGATCTAATGAAACTCTAGTTGACTATTATTAAATATTTGTATGTGTATAGTTCAAGGAGCTCAAACTATACACATACAAAATAACTTGGTTTAGACATGAGAGAGTTGACGTGTAATGTATGGATAAAATGGAATAACAGTGACTTGGTAACTTTGCTGAATGTTAAGTCCGTTTTGTGCTGTCTTAGATAGGCTTATAACAGTGCCGTGTCACCTGAGAACAATATCTTCTATTAACTTAATAAAGCTTACCACATATACTAAAATATTCTTCTGTTTTAAAAGTTTCTTTTTTCATTTTCAGCTTCACGCTTAGTTACAGACGCTGTAAGGAAGAGCAACTAGGATTAATTAACTTTGCTATCGAAGGAAAAGTACAAAACACCAAATTCAGTACTATTACACTTCCACGCTTTTCTTGTGTATAACAAAAATATATTAAATTTATATATAATATTTTTTCACAAATCTTAACTTTTCTAAAACAAATTGTTGTTATATAAGACATCTCAGTTTTGAAAACAATACTTATTTTTTTTTTAAATCATATGTGTAGTACAATTAATTATTTATGTAGATGGCGTAAAATTACAGTGTAAGCTGTGCTGTCATTTCGGTATTGGGTAGATTTAATGAACTAAAATTATCATGGTGTATTGTATTAATTTGACTGTTTAGTTTTAATTCTTTGTAAATTCATTGATACGAAATTGTATGTATCTATTGACTCTTTTTTCTCCTTAAGCATATAACGCAATGAATTTCCCTTCTATTTTTGATGCTTTTTTCATATACTCTGTCTTTAAATTTATTGTTATATGGCACAATGAGGTAATAACTAATTTTATATGATGTAGGTTTGCTTTAAATGTAAATTCTGTTTTGTGCCTTGGTAAATGGCTGCCTGATTTTTCATTAAGAAATATATTAAGATTGCCATTTTTTCAGTTGAATAAAGAAGTTAATTATACTTGTGTTTCTTTTATCTTGTAGTCTCCCTTGTCTTAATATTGAGAATATACTAATTCAAATTCAAATTAATGTTGTGAATCATTCCTTTTTAGTATACATTAATAAGAATGCTTAATTTCCTCACTTCTTAACCCTTTCAGACCTGGCGTACACAAATGTACACATAAAATATAAAAAAAAAATTTGGTATTTATTTAGCTAAAAGTGCAATTGAGAACGCTTGTGTTCATATGTCCACATTATAAACTACAAAAATGTATACTATTAACGCCATCTCTTGGCATTCTTTGTGACTTTTTCGTCATGGTTTGATCAGTGGCTGACCGAAGTTGGAGCTCTGTAGGTAAGCTCGTCATTTTTATGTCTAAAAAGTAGGAAATAGCTAAATATACGCACTGTAAAAATATGAATTGATGTGTTATATTCCTAAGGTCATAAGTAACATTTAACTTGAGTTTATTATTCTATTTTTGTATCAATTATCACAATTTTTATATTTGTACCCAAATGTACACATCAGGCCTAAACGATGAGATGAGATGAGAATATGGCACGGGATCGCTTTTTTGAATTACGTAATACTTTACACCTGGTTGATAATACAATAACACCAGCTGGTTGCAAAGATGCATTTTTCAAAGTTCGACCAATATTTGATGCTGTTAGGAATCGATGTTTAGAGTTACCGCTTGAAAAAGAACTTTGTGTTGATGAGCAGATGGTTCCTTTCACTGGGAGACATGTTGCCAAACAATACATAAAAGGTAAACCTTGTCCATGGGGACTGAAGATATTTTATTTATGTGGTAAACATGGGCAAGCCTATGATTTTCTACTTTATCAAAGCTCTAGGCCAGAACTTGATAATAATTTGACGAAAAAAATTGGATATGGTGCAGCTATTGTCCTTCATCTCACTAAAAGAATTGGAGAAAGCAAGGGCCACGAACTGTACTTTGACAACTACTTCTCGTCATATCATTTATTACAAATTATGAAACAAAAAGGCATTATGGCTGCATGCACAGCTCGTATAAATAGATTCTCCAAACCATCGCTACTAAGCGATAAAGACATGAATAAAAAGCCTCGACGATTTTCTCAAGAAGTAAGTAGTTTTGACGAAGATGTAACTGTGGTCAAGTGGCTGGATAATAAGATTACCCATCTTGCTTCGAATTTTGTTGGTATTGGTGAAAAAGACTTAGTCAAGAGGTGGTGTAAGAAAGACAAGAAATTTATTGACGTTGAACGTCCCGAAGTGGTCAGGAAATACAATCACGCAATGGGGGGAGTTGACCTTTTAGATCAATGCATGAGCTACTACAGAACCTTCATAAAATCAAAAAAATGGACTCTTCGGATGATATTTCATGCTTCTGATTTAGCTGTAGTGCAGGCGTACCGAGAATACCAAACTGACAATGCGTTGCTAAACATAGCAAAGAATAAACAACTCACGTTGCTTCACTTTCGTCGTCAGGTGGCTGAAAGTCTGGTGTTGAGGAATAAAATTATCATCGGTAAAAGAGGACGGCCCAGTGGCAGTAGCCCAATACCGCAAATTATTCCCAGAAGACCAGGAGAGGTTCGCCCTGTAGCGGATATAGCAAGAGACGGTGTTGGGCATTTCCCTGCGCATGATGAGGGACTTGGGACACGGTGCAAAATGGTCGGATGCAAGGGAAGAACCAGGATTAAATGTATAAAATGCAAAGTTCACCTTTGCCTTACCAAAGATAAAAACTGTTACTTAGCATTTCATAAGTAAACTTATGAAACATGCTTTTTGAATGGGTCGAATGACTGATTTACCCATGTGCCAATTAGTTGCCTATCCCAAAGAAGAAATCTTTTTTTGCTAATAATTATAAGAATTGTACTTAAGTTTTGTTAATTTTATATTTCCTAATAAAAACATTGATAAATTAAACTTTTTATAATTCCAATGAAACCTCTTAAACAGTAGTCTGAGCATTACGTAAGACGGATGTGCACATTTGTACACAAAAAGAAAAACTATTTCTTCTGAAAAACCTGACAACCAGGTTTTTTTTCATAAATTTTTCCTTAGTATTTTTATTCTACTCTAGCTACAATTTTTTTTTAGATTCAATGGACACAAAAAAATAATTCGGGTCTGAAAGGGTTAATGTTGGTGGTTTCAATTAAATATTGCAGAATCTTTTTTCAAGAACGAATTATATTTATTCATTTATGTAATGAAATTTGTTGTTTGTAGATTTTATACTATTGCTATTATTAGGTAATATATACTCTTCAAATCCCTCCACTGCTATTTTGTGTAATAGTGTAGTAATTATATAGATATTACTAAACCACAAAGTAACTATTTAAAAATAAAAACTACAGTTTACTAAATATATTTATCATAATGTCTACACTATAGGCTATTCTTAAATTATGCAGTACTCTTTGCAGCTTCTTTTTCAGATGTTAAAATGTCTTTTTCAGCTTTTCTGTTTCTCCATGCTGTCATATAAGATCTAGGATGAATTGGAAAGAATCCAGACAGACCTGTAAATGCCAATTGAAAATGTAATAAAGTTTGGGTTGAAATGAATAGTAAATATGTATATCAAAGGGTGTGGATATAAAATGACAGGTTTAGCAATTTCATTCAAACTTAGTGAAATGCTTTTAATTGATAAATTAAGTAAAACATGTACTTTTGACCTACAAATTATACAACAAATCAATACAACCAGAAGAGGTATTTGGAAGAATCATTAAACTTACCTAACAACTCGGCCACTGGAGTTGTAACATGTGCTCCTTGTCCTAGCCAGAATTTTAGCCTTTCTAAGTTTAGAGCAACCAATTTCTCATTGTTAATGTTTGGCATAGGATCATAAGAACCCAGCTGTTCAATCACTGGTTGGCTATTCAATCTCTTTCGCTGAAAAATATATATTAAGGTTAAAGTTGCAAGTAGTTTTAATGACTGTTAGAATTGACACCAAATATGGGTATTGTAATTCACTTTTTACCACACTGAAAGTACAATAAATAATTTATTTTTTACTGAGTTCATCGCTGATTAAAGAATCAGCGAATTTATTTATTTTCAATAAAATAAAACCGTTTATATAAAACGTAAAAGTACAAGTTAAAATATATTATTAATTTCAACTAGACCCACATTACCTGAGTTACTGATATATGGAAAAACGGCCTATTTGTACATCCTTGTCGTATAAGCCGAATCGATTTTGCTGCTAAAGCGTAATATCTACCGGTACCACTGGCGGGAGGTAGAGGCATTTTAAAACAATGATTCAATTTAAGAGAATTATTTACAATTTACTTTCTCATAATCATAATACTAACATAAATTATGTCATAACCTTAAAATACAAAGTTACAATTGACATTGTAAATTGTCAAAATTTTTAAATCAGCAGATACGATTGATTTGTTCAAAAAATGTAGAGTATTATTAGCCAGCGTAAATAATGCGAAGATTAAAAAACTTTTGATAGGCGTGACCCTAAACGACTCAGAATTAGTCACTGGTAATTTCACATCAAATTCCTTTTTGCGTAAGTTGATCTCGTCTTTCACGTGATTTGTTCTTTAAATTGAACATTTCTTCACGAAAACCTTTAAACCAAAATCGCAAAATGTGTACATTCGCTACACAAACGCTACTGTGATTTCAACCTCGTTAGTTCCGCGTTGGAGTTCGTATTCGAAAATCATTTTCGAAATAGCCATCTTTCTTGTCTAAGCTGAATAAAAAAAATCTCAAATTCATTGCACATTTCTTAAAAGAGGAATAGGTACCATGTTAATAAAGATGTAACATGAAAGTTTTATGTAAATTAGAAGTACCGGGTAAAACACCGACAATTGTACACTTAAACCCCTATTACATTATATAGATCTCAGCTACCTCTTTATAATTAATCAAGGCTCTTTTTCTTGAAAATCTTAGAATTTTCCTTGAACGTCGTTGGCTAGGGACCGCAATGCGCGTTACCCCAAAGCCAGCAAACCTCACCAATTCTGTTTATGTGATTAGGATATGCCTTTGAAATGGCTCTTTTAAATAATAATGGAGGAACTGGTCCACGTAGGTGGTGAGTAGCAAGTCCTATTTACAATCAAGCAATCTGTAGCCTTATTGTGTGTGATTGAAGATTATTGTTTTGTTGTATTGCAAGTGTAGCATCGCGGATGGTCATCGCAGCTAATGAGTTCACAGGTTCTCCCGCCTCTCCTTGGCTAAGCTACGTTCTATGTTCAAGTCTATGTTCTAATCAAAGCCAAAATAGGAGAGGTGTCTCGCAGTGTTTCTATTCGCACTTTAATATAACTAGCATTCCCTCTGGGTTTGATTGAAAGGGAGAAGGTACCGGAAAGGAAAGAGGAGAGGTGAAAGGATAGGCACCGGAAGATCTCACTCACTAAACGAAAAGCGAGCACAATAGGTAAAAAATCCTATTGCATCACATCCGTTTTAGTTTAAGCTCGTGGCAACTTGTACAATGGCACTCCCACTCGTAGATTTTGTAACTACCAAGACATAAGGATAAAGTCTAACCTACTATCAAGTTCTTCAGAGTAATACCACGAGCATACCAATGACCTTATAACGGACAGAGATAGACATACACATCTTGTAATGCTTGAGGAAGATAGAAAATTTAAGTGGGTCACGGATTGGATAAATATGGAAGTTTATTTTAAAGCGCTATAGCGCTGTGCGAGTCATTTTGAAAATGGGAATCTGAAAACTGTTCTAATAAAAGAATGGGTGACATATTTTAAATAGAAAGATTTAATATTAAATGCCAGTTTTGATGAAGGTCTTTTGTTATGTTCCCTGAAAACATACGCTTTCTTCGCTACATATAGTTTTTTTTAAAGGCACAGATACTAAGTTAAGTTAAAAGTTAAGGGGTTTTGAAAAACGTATACTAGGAATATATTTTAGAAATTATCAGGTAATTTATTTAAAAAATCCTTTAAAAATTACTTAGTTAGTTTCAAAAATTTAAGAAGTGGTTGTTTTGAACAGCCAAGCCTACCTGAACCACTTAGTAGCATAAATTATCATACATCAATACGTCCTCATACACGTCCAATTATAGATTAAAATCATCAAGCGCTGGCAGCGCTACATTGACAGCGCATGCGCTATCTACAACGATCGATCCCCCGGGCTTGTAAGACAGTGATCGCGCGCCCGTCGGCGAGTCCAGAGCACAATGCGTTCGAATTGAGGCGGGAAACACGTCAAACTGTATCTCCGCGAGTACGCCGGCGAAGAGGAGCGGCCGCCGTGCCGAGACGAATGGCGTCGGCAGGAGTGGTCGCGCGGCCGCCTTCCCCAGGTGGACCGCAGTCCCAGCCGCCGCAGTCCTTACCTCCAACGCGATGACGAACCCTCTCCGGCGCCGGACGAGCGCGGCCGGTCCGCCTCGGCCGGCGCCCACCACCGAGCTCGACCCAGACCCCTCCGCTACCAGTCCCTAGAACGAGATTACGACCGCTCCTATGCTCCACCACCGCCCCCTGAAGATGATTACTACCGCCGAGAACCGCCACCGCTCTTTCTCGGCGAACTACAATCCCAAAACTCCGACTTACAGCGCGAACTCGGCAACTTGAAAAAAGAACTCGAACTGACCAACCAAAAACTAGGATCCAGTATGCACAGTATAAAGACCTTCTGGAGTCCGGAACTGAAAAAGGAACGGGCGCTACGGAAAGAGGAAAGTGCGAAATACAGCCTTATTAACGATCAGCTCAAATTGCTTAATCAGGAGAATCAGGTCAGTGGTTTGCATTGATTAAAACCGTTTGAATGTTGTATAATGCAATTTGGGGAGCAATCTAGGAACTAAGTAATAAACGGTATTACAATACATAGTATTTGATGGAAGTTACGCCTGGCATTCGGCGTCGGACGAGGTACGCATGCTTAAGAACTCCTTCCATTGATGTCACACATAGGTCAATGGAAGTACCTCTCGAGTTGGCCCAATTAAATATTACCTCCCCAACCAAAATGCATTGCCAAAATACACATGAATGTTTAGTTTTTGATTAAGTAATTATTTTAATATTTAATCATAATAATTAGTAAAGTTTTATAAATTAACATAAGTATAGTTAGGCATATCAAAGGAAATAAGCAAGAACAAACATTATTACGATAATAATTATAAAAATCCATGTACTCTAAACAAGTTAAATATTCGGTTATTCTGCATTTAATATGTTACGGCAAAATTATATATTAAGCTGAAAGGTTTTGTTTGAGCGCGGACATTTTTTTTAATTATCGCTACATCGCATTCATCACGGTGCTACGGTGATATTTGCTACGCCCCGTAGGCCTTGCGATACAGGTGAATATCATTTACTGGTTTTAAATGAATTATATTACAAACAAAAGTATTCATGAGTTGGGCATAATCTGCCTCATCCCGATTTTTTTTAAATTTGTTGGGGTCTATAAAACAGTGAAACGGAAGGAGAAATCTGTCTTCCCCATTGGGGGTCCCATTTCGCCTTATGCAACGTTATGCAAACACCTTACACAATAGCCAACTGTCCTAAGTTTGACACACTTCGCTACACTGTATATGGTGTAATTTTAAATTTTTAATGCCTTAAACTGTTTCGTAGTTCTCGTATTGTGCTTTCTTTTTGCATTTTCACCATTAACTCAAAAAAAATATATTTACGCTTATGTAGAATTGTATCTGTTATTTTTCATACGTGTTATATTTATTAGATAGAGAGAGTAACAATAAATATATTTATATATTAATCGTGCGACGCAGGTTGGGCGGGTCGTAAGTGACGAATAAATAAAGTTCAACGACCTCCACTTAAGAATCGTTCAATACGTAACAGTTTCCATAGGTTGTTGAAAGAAAAACATTAATTACGAACTACGTACACGCTCGCTGGAATTACTAGGAAATTGCATAGTGCAACTTTGCTTATGGCAGTTTCTGTTTGGCAACACTGAATAGACAGATTTCAATATTATATTAAGATCTGTGGTCGAGTTCCGTGCACTTAACGCAGGATTTGTCGTATATGCGCAAATAAATTCATTTTGGTAAATTTACTAATAAAAACAACTGTTTTAGTTCACAACATTCGAATTATTAATGTTAACTAACAGACTTGGCAATAATTTTTGCGTCGCCATTCGTGAAATAGGCCGACACCACAGAGTGCTTATAGCGTCATGAATGGGCCATTATTCATAACATGGATAATTTATTTTATGTCCCTCTTTATTGGGCTACGCGGATATAATTAACAGTGTTTTCTTCGACTTAGTTAGCCTTAAAATAGGCTCTGGACACACTTTTAATTATAACAAATCATGTAAATTTTCTACAACGCAAGCTGAAAGTTATGAGGCTTAAATTCAGTTTACTTTAGATTTTAAATAAAAATAATCAATACATAATGTAATTTTTATGTTAAAACTCAACCTCCAAACAAACCAAAAAAACATGGTGTTATATAATATAATATGTTCTTGTATTACTCATAAAGTTTTAATATATTTGGCAATTGACCATAATTTTTGACTGGTCCTAGATTCCTTTGGCACTTATCCAAAGGACAGCTGATAAATTAAGGCTTTGTCGCCGTAAGTCTAGACTTTGACCTAAATAATTAACATATGATCACATCAAAATATACATTATAAGGGGTCCAGAGATTTACGCCAAATAAATGCTCATATGTGCTTATTACTTGAATAGAGAATAATCAATCGAAAAACGTGCTAAATATGTTAGTCTTAAGGTACCTTGTTGTATGAGTTCTAACACTACTAAGAAGCATACTTATTTTATTCTTTAAAAAAAACCTATTATGATAACCAGACCACACCCAACAAATATATCCAACGTATAAATATTGTTGACCGTACTGGCAACCCCCAGTTCGACAATCCGAGCTGTTTACTACTATACTTAATCTAAAGTTAATATTTAAATTAAGAATAAATTTCAGCATAGTACGTTCATAATGCTGCATTAATTAATTTCTGTTAAGTACAATGCATAGCATCCAAGAGCTTAATTAATTCACTCATAAACCGTTTATAAGAGCCTGGAGTTGTTTTCACCCAACAAAATAGCAATTAACAGATAATTTTCTCTTTCTTATCTTAATAAAAAGCTAAGAATAAAGTCCAGACTGCGCTAAATAGTCGTAGTTTTAAGTCAAATCCATTGTTTTTGACATATGGAAGTAAAGTTTTTTTTGTAAAATTACATAAGAACTTCTTTCAACATATTACATCACATTAAAAGTAAGTGACTCACACGATCGTATCTATAAAACGATTACAATTCGTTTTGATTTGTAAACATATATGTACGTATTCGTAACAAATTCTTAGCAGAGTTGAATTGGTACAGATCTGGTGACACGCTTCCTACTACGCTATAACTTCTTCTTCTAGTGCTCTCGTGACCAGCTATAGCAGCTTTCATTCGATTCATATAAATACAATTCTTTGTTGAACAAATAGATTCAAATAATCAAAGTTATCAAACAAAACGTGTACATTTTCACGTGGTAGGTTAAAATAGATTGAAATAAAAGACATAATCGGATTGATTTCTCTTTGAATCAATACACACTTTACAGCGTGACGTGCGAACGTTCACCTCGATCAATGATAATCTGATATTGATGATGTCATAGCTAATACTTTGGAGACTTCCCTAATGTAACAGTTATACGTTATGATAAAGGTTTCATTGGTTCATTCAAGTTGAAAAGTGTCATTCAAACTCAAATTCACGTCTTTATAAAAACACCTTTAAATCGTCAATTTTTACACTACCACCGGTTCGGGAGGCAGTCATCTACCGAGAAGTACCGGCAAGAAACTCGATAGCTACTCATTTGATATAAAGATTTCATATAAAATTCTGATACTTACATGACCAATTCAAATAACTAAAACATTGTAGGGCTACTCAACAATTAAACTGTCCCGATTACATTGTACTTAGAATATGCATTAGTATGTATGTATTTGGTTATAAATGTGTTGTGTGGACACATTAATAACCAAATACATTTAACCGACTTCTAAAAAGGGAAATTAGTTAAGTATGACATTCAATGTTGGCTTTAAATAACCTTATTTAATAGAACCTTAATTAAAAAAATAAATAAAAGACGTAATGGCGAAATTTAAGCAGTTTTGTCTTGTCTGCCTACTTATTATCTTTTAGTAATGGTAATGTAACGTAAAATGTTACGATATTTCTCGGATATCTTTTAGAATACAAATGTTTCTTATTTCAGCGTCTTTGCTCTGCACTGCGCTATTTGCTTCTAGTCTATCCCGCGATGTCGTCTGTATATAATTCCCTTGAATAATGTTATCCCACACTCTACACATTATTTAAAAAAAACATTTAAAGGTTTACCATCGTAATTGACTCGCAAATGAAGTCTAATAGTTTGTTGTTTACCTATGTACCCATTAAACCTGATTGGTATTGTTAACAGGCTACAGAGAATCACATTGGTTTTATATTTTATACATTTTATTTCATAATAAAAATACAGGTATCTTTTTTAAATGTCATAGTAGAAAAATATTTTAGGAGAATATACGTATGAGTTACAAATATGGCTTTAAGTATTACGTAACTGAACTTGTGAAAACTATCTTATTCGCCCTTCAAAATAATCTTACAATACAATAAAAGGCTTAATAGATTTTACACGCAATATACTATCAAGCCCAGCTTTAGTCTACAAATATAATGTTACAATAAAATGTCTGATTTAATACTATATCGATAACTTGAGTTCGATATATTTTACGAGACCGTACGTTTATGAATTTTTTATTTAAACGGAGAACAAGAAGTGACTGTAGATACTTTCTACAATAACTGTATTAGTTAAATTAAAATGGAAATAACTTGTATTAAAATAATTACTAAATTATAAGCCGCATTAAAATCGTGTTTCCAAATTTTACTAAACAGGTTTTGTATAGAAAAAACAGTAGTGTAAATTATATTCACGATGTCACATTATATGCTAACATGCTATTTAATTTAACATACAATGTAAAATTATCCTTTACTATGGTATTTAGTTACCACCTAATTTTTTATTACCATACCATAAATTTATGTAATATTAAGTAAGTATTGAACATTTTGCTGTTATTCAAATTATATGGTACGTTCTGTCTAAATTACTCGAAGGCGACTTTTGGCAGAGGTTATTACTTAACCTGTGGTTGCCCATCACGGCTGTCAGTTTTGGCGGGAAGCCAACTGGAGGCGTGACAGGTATGGTAGCGTTCAGAAACCTGTTGACTTGATATATTGCTTGAATAGGTAATGAGCTGCTAAATGAACTGCTAATGACTACCTTCTTCAGTTCTGATAATAAATATAGAGATAAGAGTTCTATTTCATACGTAAATCTATTTTAATCATTGTATACAAATTTAGTTTTATTTAGGAAAGTGTCGATGTTTCGTTAAATAAATAATTCAACAGTAACATATATCGATACCGCTATAGATTATGCTACAAAATCGAAAAAGCGATTTCGATTTGTAAACTAAATTATAAACGTGACCAACATAAATAAATTTTTTATTTCAAATAATCATGGTAGATATTTTGGCTTGGTTCCGTCAGATGATCGATTGAATATAAACTAAGTTCAACACGAGAGCACTTAACCTAGATTGTTCTAAAATAGATCTAATAATAGATTTTGTTATAATCTATGTAGGTGACTACTGACTATATATATGCAATGATGGCAAAGCCTGACGAGGCTCACAGTGCACCTGTGTGATATTATTATTATTAAATCATCGCCTGGATACAGACTACTTAATGCGCCTATGGGGAGTCTACATATCCTTGATATGTCCATGCGTGTCTTGAAGTGATACCACTAGTTATATTTTTTTAAAGATTTTATCTTTTCTCTAAATTTACACGCCGTATACGGGGTACATTAGCGTCTTGACCAACCTTAACTGGGTCTTAAGATATCATAGTTATTGTGATATACTGTCTAATTAAAATGGGGTTATTACAAGTATCCGATTTTTGTTTCAATATGTCTGCGATGTTATGTTATGTTCTTCAATCGCACCACGACCTCAGGAACACCCAGAAGGTGATCTTCGTAAAACACGAAAAATGTTCACTTGAATAAAATAAAATATAATTACTATTTAACTGACCGCTTTATATTATAAAGTTTGTAGATATAATGTCTGATGTTATTAGTTTGTTTATACTTCACAGCTGACTCGGACCGATATTCTTGTATCATGATGTAATGGGTATTTCTGGAGTATTTCACGTTTCATAAAGTGGCTACTCATCAGTATCTATCGTATCTGATCAAATGAAAAACTGATTTTAATGTTTTACGTTTGGAGAAAGACTCCTCAAAAATAACATTTAAGAAAGAAATAGTTTTTAAAATATACTAGAATAGAATCTTGCTTATTTACACAATTAAAGTCTTCAAGAAGAATACTTTTTGGTTAGCAAAAAATGTGCTAAAAAATTAAAGTACATAAAAATATTTTTATGCACAGTTCAAGCATAGAAATTTGTGTATTCTTGTTCGCATTTCAGACTATTTACAGAACTGCGATGTAATAGGGAGCAATCAGAAATATTGCACTGCGTCCTGGGGGATAAATGTTTATCCGCAATTCAGACACAGTAATCTGATGTCATGTCAGTAAATACTGACATCAGATTATTGATCAAACTTTTTTATTTAGTAAGCGTTACTATCGGAATTGTTCAAGCTTTTCACTGAGAGTAAACGAAATGAGTGGTGTCAAGTGTTCAATCCCAGTTACACCAGTTCTTTCTATATGCGCAATCAACACATGCTGCTACGGCGAAAGCTTATGGTTAGGAAACCTGTATGTTTTATAACTATCAAATAGAAAAATCGAAAGAAAACTGACCAGTTATATACTAAATTACTTTAGTAAAAAATTACTTTTGTAAAACAAATAAAAAATATCGAAAAAACAAAATTCCGTGACTAAGACTCATTTAGTCGTAGCTCCATTAGATTATTATTTCTATAATTGTTTAAGCTAAACGAGTCTAACTTTTTAGGTTTAGCTTGTTATGTGTCTATTGTCTGAATTAGAACACTTAATAGCTTATAGTCTGAGGAATTTGTTAAAATAAGCGTGAACTGTAAAAACTAAAAATATAATCTGTTACGTAAACGTATACACGTTCATTACGTTTCCATGACACAGCCACACCCCATCATTTTTGTTGCAGTTATTGATGTTAGTTAAATATGCTTATGTGCTTACCTCGGAGGTTGTAAATTTTTTATTGGTTTTAATTTAATTGAATATGTTTATCTTATACTCGATGACCTTTCAAAAAAATAAATAAATAATATGATTTATTTTGTTATAGAACGTATTTTACCACAATTGGCTCGTTTTCCGATTAATAAAAAGTCGTATCATAATACGACCTTAGAATGGTAGGTTCAACAGAAAAGTTTATACCTACGGTCAGAAAATATAATGACATGAAATTTTTACACGAGCTGTGAATCAATTTTATATATATAGATGTTTACAATTGATTATCTACATAGTCAACATTAATTATCCTCTCAAGTGTATTTACCCGAAGTGGCGTATTATTTATAAAAAAAAACCAAACAAAAGCGATATCAACATATTTAACTACATGTAACCAGTTATATTTTTGTTTTTTTACATTCGTTTTAATTAAAAAAACTCCATTAAATTATGATAACATTTTTATGTATCACTAAAGTTAATAAGCAATGTCGTTTTAAATAAAGGTTTTAAGCGAGAAAACCTCTAAAAATTTAAGTGTATCGAAACCGAATCACCATGGTTCTACATTTACAAGCGATAAAAATTATTTAATGTTGCCATAAAAAAATATTGCGAATAAGGACGGTTACACCGATTGGCTGTAACTGTCATTTTTATGGATGAAATAAACGATCAAATAAAACGTGTTTGTAAGAAAAGTGAATCTATTTGTCTTTTCTGGCTCGTTGAAAACGTCCGTTGCAAAATGTTGCAAATGTTGTTATATTTTAAATTGTACAATGGTACAATTTAAAATATAAGGCGAAAAATAATAAATTCTGTTTTCATTATTTATATTGCAAGAAACTAGAATAGGCTCAGTCTAATTGAATTTTTACTTCTGGCATCCCAGCCGTCAGCTGCACAAATCGTGAACCATTAGCACAGATAACAAATGGCTACGATATTGAATGGTTGCGTAACTGGTTGTACTATTTTCGGGCGATCAATGGTGCGCGACACTAGCGCCATCTGAACAGGGGCTGGGCCTGTTCTATTTATGTTTTCTGTGGGGAGACCTCAATTAAACAGGTCTTAACTATGTCTGTAACTTAATACATGCCGGTAAATTTTAACTTGTTTAATAAATTCGAAGCCAACTTTATGTGTACTAAGAAAATATAGATAAATGATTAAATTTATTATCTATCGTAATTTAAAATTAGAAGTGTCATCAAAGTTTGCCAAGGTGTTTAAGTACCCATAAATGTGTCAAGTAACTACAGTTATCTCAGGTTTTTGTCAAGGATAAAAAACGGGTCGCCCCACTTAAAATTAAGGCTGAGACCCTTGTCTAACTACGAGCGATACGATATCAAAGTATTGTTTACCTCAGTATTCAATAATTATAAGTTAGTATGATTGTGTGATCGTGTAACTAGAGTCATAACTCAGCACTACGTATATACAATTATGTCAAATATCTTGTAAATTAATCATATAAGAAGATCTAGGGGCCAAATAATACCTTTCATTTATTTTATAAAAGTATATTTTGAACTGAATTTACGACGCGCTTCAGGAGTTGCGCATTAGCATTGAGTACTCTGACTGAAACCTAACTTTATCGGGGTCAGTAGCCTCCGCCATCTTGTTTTTAAGGGGCAATTCACTTCCTCTTAAAGCAGCACAAACCGAGAATAAGGTTGGAATCCTTTTATTAAAGAGCGACTGAGCTTTGCCACTTTTAACTTGTTGAAAAACTTTAAGCCAAGTGCTAGATTGTTATTTTGTTGTTTAATATTCTTGTAATATTGCAAAAATAAATTCATTAACCAGTTGGTAGGTAAAACGAATTTAAAATTAAATATTTTATTGCTTGTAATGGAATATGATATACATCATTCATGAAAAAAAATACATATGATGATATTGCATCTATGTGATGGTGATATGTGGAAGTCCATTAAAAATACCACATGTATGTGGGATTTATTTAAAAATGTGATCCAAGTCGCATTATATTTCAAAACACCCTGACTAAATATTTATTAGTTGAGTTTTAATTACTAAGCTGAAATGTATATATATATATATATATATATAGCGTGTATTATGTCTTTGGTAGTTGTTACGTCCTTCAATGTATTGATTGATAAAATTAGGGTTGCGGGCGTGTGCGTAGGCCTGCGTAGCTTTTTGTAGCAATAGTTGATACAAACAGTGTGTTTCAGAAGTAATCTTATCAAAATAGTACATGTGATATATAAATATGGAGTTATAGCTTATTATCGATCAATTTAATATTAAGTCTCTAACCGCTCTGGGCGAAGCTGCAAATTAATTGGTTCATCTTTTCGTAATAGAGTTACTTAAATCTCTTATAAAATGATTTCGGACTTACATTTATCTCTTTAAAGAGTCTTTGAACATAAATGAGGGTTTTAAGCCCCGAACACAATTTGATGTTTAATAAGGAAATGAGGAACATTGGAGATATTCTCTGATTCTAACGAAAATGGTTTAAATAAATTATATATGTTCCATAGTAATTATAAAAATGAAAAAGCATTTTATACATACAGGATTCAACATCATCTCTTTACAATAGCTTGTATACAAACAGTTGTGTGCAAAAGAATGTACTAATATCACATGCGAAACAATGAAAACTATTTTTGTTCTCCACAATGCTCGCCAAAAAGCGGATGCGGGCTAAATTGATTTTTCCGGAATATCAAAACCCCGACGTTGAAATAAGGCGTTTCATTTTATATGTATATACTACGAATATTTGTCACGTATTACGTGTTCGAATTATTTTAAATATAATTTTAACCTCACGTAAATCTAAAGATACGGATTAAGATTACGAAAATACAAACTTTATGTAGTTGAAATAGAGTAAAGTAAATTTAAAACGATTTCAAATTTTCAAATGATTTTCAAATGATTTCTTAATGGCGTCAAAATATAACTGTATCTATCAAGTCTGGCTCGAAGGACCATAATGTTTGACTGTACAGATATTTAAGGCGCATAAAATGAATTAAGTTAAATTATTTGTACGTTGACTTAATTCTTTATAGAATGGTTATAAGTGATAGAATAATATATTTTTATAGAAGCAAACGAGCAGGAGGCACCATAAAGGTGAAGTTGCCCATAGGCACTCACGTAGCTCGTCAGTGCGTTGCCGGCCGGGTTATTGTATTTATAATATGATTTAGTTGAGGTCGTAATAATAATCTCTGTCTAGAATCTAGATTGTTATTACCTCCCACATGTGTGTAGCATTCAATAAAGCTGTATGAAGTCATTACCTTATCGAGCCCAATATTCAATTGCAGTGGTCGACCCAATAATGGTTCACCTATCCATAAACTATTATGCGTTGTAATGTTTATACTCGAACTGGATTTGATTTTAGAATAAAGTTATTATTTCCATGCGGTTTTGTATGCTCTTTCCGCTTTTAATAACTCTTTACTATGTACACATTTTGTATTCTTTGGACATTCCGATGTTTTGCCTACCTAATAAAAAAATAATTCGGGCATAAATCTGTTTAATTATAATATCAGTACTGTTTTGTTTCCTTTCAACATAGGGTAAAACTTGACGGAAAAAAGACGTAAAAGGTATTCAGTTAAAACCGTGTAACTGATTCTGTTTTAATGATCTTGACGAGTTGATGTCCTTTGTAGTTACTGCGAAATATAAATTATTGAGAGCACAATTATTTTAATTACATTGAAAAGTGTGGCGGCTCAATTAGTGTGATAAAATTTAAGTATTTTCCATTAATTGTTTTTATTTTGCGTTTTAACGTAAATAATTAATTATAAACATATGTATCATAATACTCTCACATAAATAAGGGTGTACATGTATTGATTTTCTTGTAGAAACAAGCAATGTTAGTCCGTCAACTAGAAGAAGAGCTACGTTTGCGGCTACGACAACCTGCACCCGAGTTGCAAAACCAATTGGAAGCCTTGTACGCCGAAAATGAACACCTGCAGAGAGAGATCGCTATACTCAGGGATACTATTAAGGTACTTTTTGCCCTAGATAAGTTAAGAAACTTAGATCATTTAATTTTACCGCTACGAATTGGGAGCTTTCAAGGAAAGAGCGTTCCTCTCCCCTAAAGGCTGGTAACCCACAAGTCTGCTGGCGTTGCAGGTGTCCATGGGCGGCGGTTAGCACTTCACTCGAAGTAACCTGGATGCTCGTTTGCCTCCTCTTGTTACATAAAATAATGCTGAAGAATCAATTTAACTGTGATATTTTTTGTAGGAGCTGGAATTACGGATAGAAACTCAAAAACAAACATTACAAGCCCGCGATGAAAGTATTAAGAAACTACTTGAAATGCTTCAGAATAAAGGAATGGGTGAGTTTAGTTCATGAATTTAATGCCCTCGTAAGTATAATCTTGGTGTTTTATTATTTTTAAAAGTTTTATATATAGATATACTGATAAAAATATCTATAGATAAATATCTTAGAATATATTGAAATACAATTTATACCATATAGAGTTTATAGGTTTCTTAAACTTAGGTAATGTATTCGTGGTTATTTTTTACTCGAATAAGGGCATACGTGTAATCTGAGTTTAGATGGAAAACTCACAAACTAAAATCACTAGCAACCATACATTTTGTTTATAAAGATTGTAACGGAAACTGGAACAATGAGATTTATAAGGTATTCCACTAAATTGGTTTTCCAGGTAAGGAGGAAGAAAGGCAAATGTTCCAACAAATGCAAGCGATGGCTCAAAAACAGGTAATTTTTGAAGAATTGATGAATGTTTGTATCGCATGAAATAGACGAAGCGAAACCACTTGGGGGAAATTCCCCACAATCGCGGAAGTTTCCCCAACGGAATAATTATCTGACCTTTGTTAGTAGACTTTTATCCTGCACAATCTATTTAATCTGCACATCACAGCTTTCTCATTCAAGTGTACTCAATACACATGGGCGTTTTAATTTGTGATACCTTTATCAAAGTCACTGTTTCTCTTAGAGTTGCTCTTGATAGTATCATTTCATTAATTTCCAGCCGAATGTCTATCGCGTTGCCTTCTGTTATCCAGCTTCGTTCAATGAACGCTTCCTTCCACTCCAAGCTTGTCCCAACGCACTCTCCCACGTCACGACGTCTCGATCGGCCACACGACCCCGCGACATTGCATGCCTAGTTCATTACGACCATGCGACCCGTCATACCCTAGCGGAGACCGTCTCGTAAAGTTCATTGGTTGACTTGTTTAAAATTCATTTGAACCGCTTGGATGGGGCTGCGTCGGTGGGGCCGAGCGCCGAGCGCAGCCCCAGGCCATAGCGAGGACGGCTGCGGGCTGCGGGCGGCGGGAGGGAGGCTGACCGACTGGATGTGGCAGGAGCTCAAGGCGACGGCGGACACGCTGAGAGCGCTGCAGACGCAGCTGGAGCGCGCGTTAGCGGCTGCCGGGTTGCCAGGCGGCTCTGCCGGCGCTACGCTCACCGCCGTGTTGGAGACCAAGGAGGCGCGCATCGCGACGCTGGAGAGGCAGGTGGCCCTGCTCGAGGCCGAGCTGTCCGCCTTCATCTCACCCGCGCCGCCCTCGCTCGCGCCCTCGCACGCCTCGCTTTACGATAAGGCCGACCCTCCCTTCAAGCGACAAGTAAGTTTCCTCCTTGACGACGTGCGCGTCACCACCGACGGGCGGCCACTGCGCTCGTCCGACCGCCCGGTCTACCCGGCCCGCCCCTACAGATTCGCCACCACGCTGTGACCGCGGCCGCGTCCGATGTATTTGTTACTCTTAATGTTAAGATTGTTAAATAGGATCTTATGTATTGAATCGTGTGAGATAACTTTGTCACCGTATTATACAGAACAGACTGTCGAGGTCGTAAGCTACGTTTGTAAATTGGTTTAACGTGTTACGCTTTCGGTGTGATAGCAACTCATCGTCCAGTATAGCTTGGTCCCGCGCCAGACACCCATCACTAGTATAGCTCACACGACCTCTTCATGTAGCCGTCATGTCATCGTCTTCACAGTATCGGTAGATAAACGTATCACAATGTAGGCGCCCGTTCATTGACGACGTATTTGAAATTTCCACCCTTCGCTGGAAAACTTTCTTGAGTCCGTAGCTTGACAATATTTACGCTAGTACTAGTTGAAATGGAAAGTTTTCCAGAAAGTCTATCGGCTCGGTATATTGTATAAAAATTGCATGTAGTTTAAGGTTGGAATGTCTTCCACGGCGCCGTTACAGGTGCTGAAAACATTTCTTAACGACGCTTGAGCCGCTTGTATCAATACAAAATTGAGTAATTCCATGCTAATACGTAGCATATTTTTAACATTATCATTATCGCCATCACTACTCGCCTATGTAGATAGATTTTTTTCCTATTCAACAATTTATTTGTACTAATCGTTTGTTTGAAATTATTTTAATTTGGGATGGTGCTATGAGCAGTTGGATGAGTTTCGGCTGGAGATTCAAAGGCGAGATCAGGAGATTTTGGCGATGGCTGCTAAGATGAAGGCATTGGAAGAGCAACACCAGGATTACCAGAGGCATATAGCGGTCCTTAAGGAGTCGCTCTGCGCAAAGGAAGAACATTACAGCATGTTGCAGACGGATGTATGTTTTTTTCATTACCTTAAATATGTTCTAAAACTAGTATTAAAAATAAAGTTATTTTCAATTAACATATAAGGCAAATATAAACTTGCTTTTATAAACTTTATAACACGTAAGTATTTTAGGTTGAAGAACTAAAAGCTCGTTTAGAAGAAAAAAGTCGGATGGTGGAAAAGAAAACAGCAACTGCATTAGGAGCTGCGCACGAGTTAGCAGAGTTAAGAGACCATTCGGAGATCAAGGACAGAAAGATCAATGTATTGCAGAGAAAGGTACGGTGTTGTTTTGTGGAGCTTAAAAAATGCGGTACATTCATTTAATCGTCACAAATAAATTTCTTAGAAAAGAAAACTTTCTTTATTTTAATTTTGCTGTGACATCACAAAAAAAATCGATTTGTATTCTGTTTTATATGGTGCTACATGATGCTCGTTTGTTTTATTATTTTATTAAGTAGAAGAGTAAGTATTTATTATTTTGCTAAACGTTTATATAATTAATGCTATTTATATTAATTAGTTTGCTATGTTATTTATATTGGGTTCATTTATTATTATTTTATTTTTCTAGTGTTGCTCCAGTTGTTTTAGTTCTGCTACGTGTAAATATTTTGTTTTATATGCTGAAGGTATGTTGCCGTTATTTTTTGTTGTTTCAAGTAAACCTTATTATACATAATTAGAATTAATTTGTTATAATTATAGAATAATATCCTTTAAATTTTCAGATCGAGAATCTTGAAGATTTGCTTAAAGAGAAAGATAACCAAGTTGATATGGCTCGAGCTAGGCTAAATGCAATGCAAGCACATCACTGCTCTTCTGAAGGGGCCCTTTCTTCACTAGAAGAAGTAATTGGGGACAAGGAAAAACAAATCCAACAATTAAGGGAGCAGAGAGACCGAGCAGAACATGAAAAGAACGAAGAGAGAGAACTTCACGAACGAGAAATAGCTGACTACAAAATGAAGTTACACGCTTTAGAAAGCGAAGTTGAAAAACTTGGCGCCAGACTTGAAAGGGCTCAAGCCGAGAAAGATAGACTTGAAGCTAAGCTAGAAAGCTCACAATCTGAGTTAGGAAAATCTAAAGCAGAGTTAGACAAGGCAGCTAGTGAAGTTGGTAGGTCTGGTGCAGACTGGGAGGCGGCAAAACAACGCTTGGCCCGTCTAGAACTAGAGAATGAAAGGCTTAAGCATGAACTAGAGAGGTCTCAGACAACATTCGGTAGAAGTACGTTGACAACATCCCAAGAATTGGATAGAGTTCAAGAAAAGGCTGATAAGTCAGCTGCTGACCTGAGAAGAACACAAGCGGAATTAAGAGTCACTCAAGCTGATGCAGAAAGGTCTAGAGTTGAGGCCAGTGCCCTTCAAGAGAAGGTGGAGAAATCCCAAGGAGAGGTGTACCGTCTTAAAGCCAAATTAGAAAATGCACAAACTGAACAGGATAGTTTGAAAGAGGAATATGATCGGTAAGTTTCTTTTTATTCTCAATAATTAATAAAACGAATTCCTCAGACGATTTACAGACAAAATATTTATTAAAACATAGAGACTATGCCGTGTTTATAGTAAAATTATCACTATCAATAACGTTGCTAAAAAAAGCGTTGATTCCACTTTTATTCCACCCAATTTTATATCCATAGTTATTTTCAGCTTTGTGTATCTCAGACGTAAATGCATTTAAAAAGGCTTTTAAGACTTTGTACTTGCTTTGAGTCTAACGCTTTGAGCAAAGAAAACTTGTTTGATAAAGAATTGCTTCACGTAAATGTCGAAAGCTATGAATATTAATAAAACTATGATTTTATCGTAACTATCTTGTACTATATAATATAAATGTTATGGTAAACAAATTTCTGTATTGTTGTCATGGAGGCAAATATTTTCACCTTGAATTATTACAACACAATACATATCATAGAAATATTTTAGTTCTCCTCAATGGCACTAAATCGCGTGGTCAAGCTACACTTTTTTTATTTCAAGAGGCGGCCTCTTCTTTTTAAACATCATGAGCTCTTGCTACGTCTTATTACTTTTTACCGCATCGTTCGCCACGCGTATACAGTAGGAAAGGAATCAGTTTCACAATTTTTATTTTTAATCGTAAAAAAAATCTCACTGATTATTTTCAATATCAGCAAGACCTCTTTAGGCAATTGACCTTTATTCACGAAGTACCTATATATAAATCAATTTAACAGAGTGCAATCATCAGTAAGTCGTCTCCACTCCGAACGAGATAAGGCTATAGCTGAACTGGACAAAGCACGTGAAGAATTAGAAAGAACTCAGGCTACATTGGGCAAGGCGCAATTACAGCAAGACAAACTTCAAGCATCATTGGACACTGCTCACTCAGAGATCGATAAGCTGCAAGAAAAACTAGATAAGAATGCTGTTGAGGTTCGAAAGGTAAGCATATCAAAATTATAAGTATTCAAATATTTATACAAAATATTTCTCATTAGTCGGTGGTTGTCTGTTAAACAAATCATAAAACAGTTCCCTCATAATTGTAATACCAAAATTTACCAGCTGCAAGTTGATCGTGAGAAGTCCGCATATGACTTCGAATCGCTCCAGTCGCAATTGGACAAGGCTTTGGGACAAGCAGCTCGGCTTCAGAAAGAAAGAGACACGGCACAGCTTGACTCAGACAGATTCAGAGATAAACATGAGAAAGCACAAGTAAGTCAACTTCTCTAACAGGTATTAGGTAACTCAACGTTTAATCTTTCACGACATTATTTTTAAGCTATTATAAGGAAGATACAACAAAAGATTTATGAAAATATAAAATCTACTTGTATTAGAACCTATTTAGCACGTGCATAGATGAAATGTTAAAAAAAATCACACACTGTCAATAAAACACTTTAATCGTCTGTATTTTGAAGGTGAAGAATGAATGAAACTAGTTACAAATAATTGTAGCTATAAAGCTTAGGGGATCTAAGCTTACGAAATTACGTCATATCTGTTGGCAACCCCGTATATTGTCTTTGTCCGTCTCTCTTGAGTCTAGACATTATGGCGTAACTGATTTAATACAACATAAAGCACAACGTTACATTTTTGTATTGGAACATCGTTTAACCAAAAAATAAAAGATGCTTTTAATTATAAACAATAACAATAAAATAAATATTACATCTTAAGAAATACATCAATAATATGTGTAAACATTTAAATCAGATGGTCTTGCATAGTACATTTTGGTAAATTCAGGCAAATCAGGTATAGGAAGTTTGTATAGGGCATATAATATGAACCATATATTGAAACTATATATAAGTTTTTATAAAGCATAAAATAGAAACTTGATTATAGCAATTAAATTGTTGATAGCTAAGCATAATATGACTCAAAATCAGTCGATAGACTTCTCGTGTCACTTGCGGGTTTAGAGGTATCGTGAGAATTTTAAATCCGAATCCAAGACCAATCTAGGTTACCAACCCAGCTCCACTGGATTATTGGTGTAGAATAAAATGAAACCAATACTTTGAATATTCTACTCTCGTGACTCAGACGTCAATAGTTAGGACTATTGATTGTCGCTTAACACGAATAATAAAGTTCAGTGGAACTTTGCCAAGTTGGCAGGATTTAATTTATACAAAAATATGGTGGCAATAACCACGTAATTAACTAACGTTTTATTTATTGAATTCCTATATGTGTTAAACAGTAATTGTTCTTATAAAATCTACTCTCTAAGTTACATTCAGTTTGTGCATACAAATAAAGCTGCTACTTACGAAATTTGCTTTTAGGGTTTAATAGCACGCATTCAAAAAGAGCGAGACTCAGCACTGGCCGAATCAGCAAGTTCTCGTGAAAGAGCTGAAGCAGCGGCGGCCGCAGCGAACCGTGCAGCAAGAGAACGAGACAGCGCTGCAACAGAACTGGATGTACTTAGGGAACGATGGGAGAAAGCACATCAACAACACCAGAAGCTTAATGTAAGTAAATCCTTGACTTAAGGTTACATTTGATTCCAAAGTAAAATATGAACTTAGTTTAATTTTCTAGATCGGGTAAAATTTAATGAAACTATAGTTGTTACTTAATAAACTATGTTGTAAAAAATCAATGTTCCATCAATACTATTTTTGCTTTCAAGATTTCAATGTAAATAAACCTTTTAATCTTCTCAAATTTTAAGTTTAATTAACTTATAATGATCAAGACGATATCTGATTGATTGTTCAATTAGCGAAGGCCCTTTTAAAGTAAGAAACAATTACATACATTATTTAAAAGTTAGAGACAAAAAGATATAGATTATTAAAGCGTTATAAATATAATCCCATTTTATTATTACAGATGGAAAAAGACGACGCCCTTACGGAATTAGAAATATTGAAAGAGAAATTAGACAAAGCTTTATACACTTCACAAAAGACCGTAGAGGAAAAAGAATCTGCGCACAAAGAATACGAAAAAATGCTTGAGAAGTATGATAGGTACTTTTATTTTATATGTTGTCTTGTGTTGGAGTACTCAATCATATTATTTGATCTTTATTACATAGTAACAAATTCTTTCTTTTATTTCAGATCCCAGAATGAAATATACAGACTTCAAAATAAGATAGATATTCTTGAAGCTGACAAAGATCGTCTAGAACTTGAATTAGAAAAACAAGTGATTCTATCTACAAAATCTAGAGACGATCTTCGGAAATTACAAGATGAATCATCTAGGCTTCAGGAAATGTATGATAGGGCCTCTTTACAGCTTGGTAGGACCAAAGAACAGGAAGAAAAAGCCAAAGAAGACATGGATAGACTATGTGTCGATATCGAAATGGTACGGGATCGTTACGAGAAGAGTCAAATTGAACTGCGCCGATTACAAGCGGAAAAAGAAAAGTTAATAGCTGACGGCGAACGATTGCAATTTGAGTACGATAGAGCTATGACACAATGTGGTAAAGCACAAGCTTCAAATGAAAAGACCCAAGAAGAAATGGCCAGAGTACAATTAGAACTTGAAAAAATGTACGATAAACACGATAAGGCATCTGCAGAGTTGAGACGAGTTCAAGCCGAATTAGACAAAGTTAAAACAGATGTATCGGGTGCACGTGAAGAAGCAGAAAGATATGCAGCACGCTATGGAAAGTACCATGACTCTAAAGAAGAACACGAAAGGACAAAGCTAGAAGTAGAACGACTGCGCACACGATTAGAGAAGACAACACTAGATCTGGAGCGGGCGCGTAAGACTGAAGAGGAAGTTACCCGTCTCCGAGCCGAACTTGAGCGCACTGAAGGCCTTCGAGGTAAATACCAATTCGATCAGGATAAATGGAGTACTGAAGTTAATAGATTGCAAACTGAGTTAGATAAGCATCGCGAACGTTTTGAGGCCTCGCAAACCGAAATCCAACGTCTTCAGGCGGAAAAAGAGCAGGCAGATACAAAACTACATGAAGTCAATATACAGCTGGAAATTTCTAAGAACGAAGTCACCAAATTATCTACAGCGATGGAAAATCAGAGAACAGACCTTGAAAGAGCACACATTGAATGTGAAAAGTTCAGGGATAGATGTGAGAAATTGAAGCTGCGTTCGGATCAATTGGAGAAAGATAATGAAAGGTTGAAAGGAGAATTGACACAAATTGAAAGGATGAAGTTACAAGCTGTGGCGGGAGACAAAGCTAGGACGGAGGACAGATTAGAAATTGAACGACTTCGTGATAAGTTAGAGAAGGCTATTCAAGCAAGAGATGCCACAGAAATGGAAGCAGGTCGATTAGCAAAAGAACTTGAAAAGTCACAAATGCATCTCGCTAAGTATCAGGAGACAAACGAAACAACTCGCGTTGAATATGATAGAATGACAAACGAATTGGGCCGAATGCATGAGCGGTTAGAACGAACAATATTGGAAATGCGTCAAATAGAACAGGAAAGAGACGCCCTTAGGGCAGAAATTCAAAACACAAGACGTAACATTGAGCAACAGCAACGCACTTTAGATCACCGCACACAGGAAACTTTAGTAAAACTTCAACAAGAGCTCGCCCAATCGGTGAGAGATAGAGAAAAGATGGCCTCTATACTGGAACAACGCGATAAGCAAGCTGACGCTATCGAAAAGCAAATTGTCAAATTGGAAGCAGATACAAAACAGTTGACCATTGAACGTGACCAACTTGTTGCTCAATTAGAAAAATCTCAAGATATGCTTGTCAATTTCCAGAGAGAACTCAACTCTTCGGAGACAGAACTTCAGAAGCAGCGACAAGAAGTAAGGCGGCTACAAGAAGAGCAAAGAAAAATAACACAAGATTCCGAACGCGGTGCAAAATCAATTATAGAGAGTCGCGATCGAGAGATCGCCAAGTTACAACAACAAATGCAAACTGTTTCGAAAGAGAAAGATACTCTTAGACAGCGAGCAGAAAGAGCCGAACAGGAAGCCAAGAAAGTGGCTGAAATCGATAAATGGAAATCGGCTGTGGAAGCGGAGAAGACAAAAGCAATCGCTGCGGAAAAAGCTTTGTCGGAGTGCCAACAGCGCTTAAACTCATTAGAGAAACAGTTCCAGGCTCAACAACATCAATTGCAGCAGCTCCAAGCTCGTGGACCGTCCGACGTGCAGTCCGTACAAAAGCAGCTTGAGGCAGCTCAAGCCGAGGCGAGATCGCTCGCAGTGGAGAGGGAACGTTGCCAGGCACAGCTCGAGATGCTCGTTCAGGAATTGGAGAAGAGCCAGGTCAGTTGGAGGATCGCCCGGCCGATAGCCGGGAGGGCTATGCGGGGTTGAATCGAGTTTGACTCTAGTACGGCTTGGCAAACGAGTAATAGCTAATGCACTCGAGTAGTTTCTCATTTTGACACTTACACTTTGACTCGACCTCTTGAAAAATATCGATATACATTTTTCGATTTTTTGGAATGCTGTCAAATTAAATTATTGTACTATATGTGTTAAGTTTTCAAACTTTTCTATGATTTTAACATTTACAATCTTTTTCACCATTTCGGTCTCATAACTTTTTATTACTATTACTTTAAAATTGATTCATAATTTACCAACTTTTTTGCCATGCTAAAAATTTAACTGCAATATCTAAAATACGGGCAAGACACAGTAAACTCGATTGAACCGCATCGCGGATCATTGCACCGGTGTCAGTAGTATGTTGTTTTCAATGTTCATGTCATCATTGGTCATACATTGTTGTATAGCATGCCTCCTGCCGCTGGGCATCCTCCAACCCCTCATTTCGTATTTAGTTTCATCATTAAATGGGCGTCAGATTTCATGAATGTAAATGTTTCGGCAAGCACCTGACATTTCCTCACGCACCATCCACGATCCAATCGGTTGGCAATGTTCGGTGCAATGCTTTGTCCTGCTTCTGGACGATCTGTCCGGTCCTGGATGTATTTCCGGTCACTGGACACGTTCGGTTACTGGACAGCCTAATTATTTTTGTATCTTTCAGCCATCGCTATGCAACTGTGTATTGTGTTGTGAATTAAAGATGTTTTTTAATTATTTTATTCTATCATTACGCTGCAATTATGATTTGCCATTTGCTTCTGTATAAATAAGCATTTAAAGAGATCATAATTACAGTTAAGCTTATACTTAATTTTGCTCTTTGTAAATATTTTTATTATAATGATGAAAATGTGGGGTCTGATAGCAATTGTTTTTTAAACCTATTAAAATATAAGAGCATAAACACTATTAAACATGGTCTCTTTTATTCCAAAACAAAACGTGTAATAGTAATGAAATCTATGAGACACAGTGCTTTGGTACCGAAAGGACCGATGTGTTTAGTAGATGTTTGTTCAGGTTCGCTATCATCTCCTACAGTGTCTAATAAATAAATGGTAATACGAAAATATTTAAACAGCTCGCACTCCAAGAAGCGAACAAGAAACTCCAAGCTGGACAGAGCGCCAAAGCTGGGGAAGATACGGCTCAGGCTAGGAGGCAGTTGCAAGAAGAATTTAAGAAGTTAGAAGACGCGAGGAAGCAGTTTGAAGATAACAGAAGAGCGGTGGAGAACAAACGGAAGGATGTAGAGGAAAAGGAGAAATCGCTTACGGAGGTAGATCGACAGTTAAAGAAGAGAAAAGAACAAATGGACCAAATGGAGGCATCTTTGAGGAAGGTAAACATCTTAACGGATAATTCACAAGTCTATGACGTTACGTTCTACAATCATGTATGAAAATGTTATTTTGTATTAAATTATATTTAAAACGATAACAGTCCTAATATAAACTCTCTCTCTCTCCGTGGTTTTATCGTTGTTTATACGTTGTTCCGTATATTTCAGGCTGGCGGAAGTACAGCAGCGGTAACAGAAATGAATCGCAAGCTCACAGACACGCAGAAGAACGCTGACGAACTTAAGAAACAACTCGGTCAAAGTCAAGAAGAGTCAAAGAGGCTCTCGACGGAGACCGAACGCCTATTGCAACTAGTACAGATGTCGCAAGAAGAACAGGCGCAGAAAGAAAAGCAGATTATGGATTTGCAGCAGTAAGTCTTCTCCAATATTGGTGTCTTTCCACCGATTTTATTCAAGAAGGAAAAAAACCTGCGTTTCACATATTGTATACATATCGTGTATAAATTAGTAATAAATACAGTAGAAATCACTTATAACGACTAACCGGTTTTAGCGACTAATGTTTACTCAAGTTTGGTTTCGTATCGCATTATATTCCGTCCGTTTTGAACGTCACCCGTTTAGTACGACATAGTATCGCCAGTCCCTTGAATGTCGTTATATCCAGATTCTTCTGTATATTCAAAAAAATAATTTCCACTCTAGAGTTAAGGATGATTTTGATTTCTAGAAATTAAAAAGAAAACCCTTAAGAAGTTATTTTTTTTCTGTGAGACTTATCCGTTTTCTAAAACTTTGCAGGTCTGTGAGGAACCTTCAAGCCAAACTAAAAAATCAGCAACAAGCACAAGCACAAAAAGAAGAGGTTTGTTTTATTCAAAAAAATTATGGACTCAATGAAATATTTACCGGCATAGGTCATTTGGTAGTTGAACGTATAGTTCTGCAGTTCATTCGTAGAATTGTTTATATAAACATAGGCATGATTCGTATTGTTTTCAGCGACCAAACGACACTAGTTCTAGCTTGATATATTAATAGTACCTAATATTCTTAACGCATTCACGCATCAACGCTTCATTCTGTATTGTAAATATAACCTAATGTTACAAAATATCGTTGTAATACTAAATTACATTTAAAAACCAGAGTAAATATATAATGTTATTTTCATTATACCTTAGTAACTAACATTATTAACACACTTATTTTTCATGCTGCATTTCAGGCCGGACCCGCTGGCTTCCTTAAAAGCTTTTTCTAAGCCCTTCTCAAGACTGTCGTTCATTTAATAGTTTCGTTCGTTTTATTTTCTTTAACTGCATCTAAAACGCGAGCGATTTCTCCAGTTCTAAGCTTTACAATCGCTGAGTTGCATTGAATATTGTAATAAAGTGTTTAGATACTCGTATACATCAATACTTATATTCGTATACAGATTTTGAGTTGGTAACCAGCACACAATTAATTAGTTTAGCGTTAAGTGTTTAAAATTTAATAGTATTCAGCGGGACTTGTTTTTTAAGATAACGATTGTTAAGCAACATATATAAGTAGAACTGTAAGTGTCCATTAGTCGATGTTATTCCGCTTTCAATCTTGTTATCCCGACTTGATCGAGTTATTTTTGTGTTTATACGTTTTGTTACTAAATAATACTGTTTTTTCATTTCCTTTTTTTCTTTTATTTTCACACCCCATGTTAGGAAATAACGCGCGCGAGACAGAGCGAGATAGCTGCGATTGGTGACTTGACAGATACGTTGAAAGAAAGAGATAGACTCAAAAGCAAGTTGGAGGAGAAAAAAATGAAAGTAATTGATCTTGAAATAGAGTTAAACGAATCGTCACTCATACTATCTGAGATACTTAAGATATCAGACGTCCAAGAGTTGGCTAATGTTAAAAAGAGTACTTTCTTTGAATTGCAAAAGAGTGGTAAGGTAGTTGATGGATTTGATAAATGCAGATTTAGTTGGAGTCACAACGATTTACTAAAAGTCAACGAGAAACCACAGATTAACGTGCAAAAACTAACACGTAAAATAACAGCTCTCACAAAGGAAATGGAAATAAAGAATTCGAAAATTATTGAACAGCAACGCAGTATATCAATACTGGAAGACGCATTGAGAGAAAATAATAATATAGCTGAGTTTGAACAACTTTTAGCAGTTATAAGAAGTAAAAATGAGAGGATTGATGAGTTGGAGAACATTTTGAGTAAGTCTGGCGACACAAAAAAATTGTATAAGGATAAAAGAATTTTGAAATTGGAAGAAGCGTTGGAAGAATCAATTTTGATCGCTGCCGAGAGAGAAAAGGTTTTCTACAAAGAAGAAAAAAGGAGGATTGAAGCAATAACGAAGGTAATTTTGTATTCCTTACGTAAACTATAAATTTATCTATCCAATATTTCTTAAGGCCACTGTTCATAAATGTTTCCTCTAATAATATCTTTCTACTAAATAACTAATGCTTTGCTGACCACTGTTTATTTAAAAAGTCTTATTATTTTTAGCCACCGTTGAAGGGTATATTAATTTGAATTTTTCAGATGAAGAAAATGGAGCATAGTCTTAAGGCACTACACGATGCATCAGCCATGAACTGCGAAAATTGTTCATCTTTTATGAACAGATTAAAAGTTATGGAGGAGACATTGTATTATTATCAAAAACAACGCGATGCAATATTACTACATCTATCTAGTGTTATGTAAGGAAATGCGAGTCTAATGAAATGTTTGCACTTCATAGATTGATAATTTGATATAGTTTATATATTTTTTGAAATTACAGAAAAGATCTTCTGGAGGAAGCAGTTTGTGAAAAGGACTCTAAAATAGCTGAACTTGAAATCAAAGGGGTTTTGGATGAGAACGAGACAAAGATATGTGAATGTCTAAAGCAGAAGAGAAATAGAATGCTGAATAGATTAAAACTAGAGGTACATTATTTTTGTCTAAAGCCGATTATTGTAGAAGTTTAAAAAAATATGTATTAACTATGATGAGATATTACTGGCTTAATCTAATTCAGGATCTTGCTAAAGGCTTAATTAAAGCTAGGCTAAAATTCAAGACAAACAAAAGATAATAGTTAGACGATCTGTTTTTCTTTTTCAGAATGAAAAACTATTTGAATTTCAAAAATGTATCCAAATAAACCCTGAAGAAAATTCATTGCCAATAATATCTGACGGTATGACGTCAACGGACAACCAACTTGTTTGGGTATCGTAGATGGAAACTATTAAGAATGCGAGTGATTTTTTTTACTAATAATTTAATATCCAAACTTTACAAAATCTCTACGAATCTTTTTGTTATAATAAAAGTACAACATAAGTTAACCATATGTGCTTTAGATAATGCGGTTTTAACAAACGCTATTTCCCCAATATTTTTTGACTTTGAAACTTGATGGCCAGAATCAGGCATGTTTAGAAAATCTCAATTTTACAAGTTTCATAGTGTGAAGTGTAAATATCAGTATTAGCTTGCTTTTATAATTAAAATTACTAAGTTTTTAACTATTCTGGTTTAATTTGAAACGACGGCGTGGTCCTTTAAATTTCTTAATCGATGACACACCTATGTTGGAAAATGAAAAACTTTGTTGTCCATTACGATAATAGCAATTTGACAGATGAGAAATCAATTATGTGAATTAGCCATGTTTGCAGGAGGAGGACATCCCGGCTACTGTACTGTGACGTCATAAAGCTAAGTCTATGTGTTGTGAACATTTATCACTTGTCATCTCACCCGCTACCTTACCATCGCTTTTCACCAGCCTAACGCAAAAAAAAAACCTCTCCAGAGACTGTCTCCTTTCTTTTATAGTCTTTGTCATCACAACGTCACTCTGACATCAGTCAGTCAGGCGTTATTGTAAATAGTGTTGTTAGAATGTTTTTAGTTGTAAACTCTCACACGATGCGACACGGAACCATTTATCGAAAAGTAATATTTTTTAATATATTGATTGAAATTGAAAAATTATTTATCCTATTCATATACTCTAGCACTTGTTGACTTATACATAAAGCAATAACGTAATCTTCGCTCGTCTTAGTTAAACTCGGAATTCGTGTATATTTCTAGTCAAATCTATTGAAAATGCTTATTGTTATTAACTATAAATCCTATATAATGCTTAACAGGCATTTATTTTAAGCACTTGTATTGTTTAAAACTAATTTATGATTAAAAGTTAAGCACCACAATCAGAAATTATGTTCGAAATTACATATCATGCACAAAGTTTGGAAATCTTTGGGCATTATCATGATAGTTTGAAATTTAGAATGTTAAAAAGCTTATCTGATCAAGCACTGCCTTAAGTAATAAGTTTTCATTGTATCGAGAGCCTACGTAAGCTTTAAGACGTCCGATCGGCTCGGACGTTCGAAATGGAATGAGGTTTGCAGTATATTTAGCATTAGCACATTGTGGCAGCTGTTCAACTACCCACAGGTTAAAGAGCTTTTACATTTTTACAGTCTTGCAAGTGTTAGGCATAGGCAACTTTTTGTGAATTGAGATATAGAATGAGTGAAACTTGTATGTTATGTTGTATTTGTTAAATTATGAAAGTTTTATGTGTTGTTCTGATACTGTAATCTTTTAACCGCGTTAACCAATACATTTCGTATTCTGTACAAATATTATAAACATAGATTGTTTCAATTACAGTGTTTAGTATTAGGCGTTGTATTTTAATGGTCTTGATCTGATATTTAAAATACGCTCCATAATATTTCGATCGTGTTTTTTTTCACGTGCTTCTCCCCGTTTGTCACTTGTTTAGAAAAGTTGTAATTTTGTTACCTGGGTCCAAATTTTTCTTACGTTTTTTTTGTAGAATCAAAAACAATATCCTCTAATGACAA
This sequence comes from Leptophobia aripa, assembly GCA_951799465.1. Lineage (NCBI taxonomy): Eukaryota > Metazoa > Arthropoda > Insecta > Lepidoptera > Pieridae > Leptophobia > Leptophobia aripa. The sequence continues at coordinate 3,689,037 of OX637264.1, read as the reverse complement.
AATATATGGCTAAAGTAGTATGTATTGATAGAAAAGCTGCAATGTTCTGTTTATTTCGCAGCCAATGATTTAAGCATCGATGATCGTTACTAATTGTAATGACAAACTGATGGTCTTTCTTAAAATCATAGCAAACAGAAAATAAGGTGTGTTAAAATACGGTATGATTATAAAATCAATCTTCACGTAAACTTTGTCATACAATATTTTATTAGACCTTCTAAAACTTAAATGTTATCGCATTGTTAATAAAAAAAACTAATTGATGGGTATAATTGTGTATATTTTATTTATAATTATATAATATTACAACGCATAAATTACTTAATTTACCCGTTGCAATTTATTTAAATTATAATTATAAAATAATGTTATATTTAATTAACTATTCGTAAGATAATTTTAACGATATCATTCTACCGATAAATGGATTATGCGAAATTTACTAACATATAATTAACTAGATATTTTTCTCTAAGATGTGCGTTGTAATATTATACGACTCTACTTTGCAGCAAAACTTTTGTATCGATAAAATGTAGGTGAATTGTACGATCACGAAATTAGTTATTGTTAAAGATACGTATTGTTTCAAGATATATCGACAGATATGCTAAGGATAAATGTTCTTTGAAATATAATATCTTCGTATAATATTATATTGACTTTTATTTATAGTCTACTCCTACGTGCTATTGTGCATTTAATAACAGGATTTGTTTAGATATAATAAGCGAAACTGCATCATGTTCATTAGAACTAATATATAATATATATTAGTTCTATAATATATACTAATATATAGCAATTATTAAATTAAAGCCAAAGCTTTCTGTTCAACGTCACTGAAAATTTATTTCTAGTAAGTGTTTTTTTTATAAATAGTGTGTGTTTTTACAAAGTTGTTGATAGGCAAATAGGTTTTATTACAAAGTAGGGTTGCAAACAAAGGGTTTTAAAGGCATTATGTTACGCTAAAGGTTTAATTTGTATTAAGAAAAGCACCATCTATTGAACAGTAGAGTCAATACGAAGACGAATACCTAGTTCTTTTATTCACTACAAGAGGGCACCGCACAAATATAGAAAAAATATCGAAGTAATGAAATGATTTACGGACCTGGCAAAATTTATTTTTATTCATTAATAAATGCACATCTGTATTCCGTACGTGAAAATAAAAATACTGGAATTCATATTAAAAAAAAGAGATTTTGAATTACAAAAACCGATAGTGATATCCATTTTTGGTATAAATTTAGTTTTAGATTTAGCTAACGTCGTATGAGTTTATCTTAAGTACGAAACTAAAACGGATGAATTTTAGTTCGGACCAACGATGTAAGCTGTCATGTGTACATTATTTGAATTAAGACATACCATATGGTATACGCAAACTTTATTCTTTTAACAAAAATTTAAAGTTTGAGAAAAAATCCTGGAACCCCAATAGCGTGAGGTCGAGTGGCGGAACTCGTGCGCACCTGCTTCCGGTGACGTCATAGCAGTTGTCACGTCGCGACGTCGAGGCGTGTGAGTAAATTTAAATATTCATATAAAGTTTAAATAAAATAGTTAATATACTAAAAATATGTTTAACTAAACATATTTTTAGTCTACTACATGTAGTTAGTGTATACATAATTACACCAGTTCCATTTCTGGGATTTAATTTTTTTTTGATACTACGAAACTTATTAAAATACAGATCCTCAATTTCATATCAAAAATAAGCAAAAAACACAACGCCAATGTTAAAGCCGAATTTACACCGGACTTTTTATTACAACGCTGTGGTTATCCTAATTGGTGTAATAGTCTGACGCTGCCTCAGGGTGATTAGCGATGCAGGAGGTGCGTGTTTACGGTATGAAGGTTGTATTAGGAACTCGCTTAATTCTTAAAACCTTTTTTTTTTGGGCATAAACACAGTTTTTTAATCAAGAGCAACTTGAACCATTAATCTGTTCTATTCTAAACCTTAGAATAGAACAAACTTTGTTTTTTAAACCTTATATTTTAAATTTCATCCATTTAAAGTGACAAAAGGTGAGTATTGTGTCAATCATGGTCCGTAGAAATACGCTAACAGACGCTAATTTTATGTACGCATTAATCATTGTCTAGTTATATACAATGTAAAATACACACTTGAAAGATTTTATAATAATTTATAGAGTAAATTAAGTAATTATGTATATTAATATAAACAAAAAATATGTAAATTGAGTTCAAAAGCATAAAATATGTCTTGGTAAATGTTGCGGTTATAAGACTAGCAAAAACGCTTGTATATGAATCGCCCTAAATGCAGAGATAAGGACATACGTAAAACAGTGATCACGCTTCAAAAATGTTAGTTAACCAGCTGAGTTTATTGTGGGTCTTCTGACTTCTCAGACCGGTTTTTTAGAACCCTCGTGGCTCTCGATATAAGAAAATTATTGACAAGTATTTGCTTACAAGATTCTATGTGATGTGATTCATATTCTGTGTGATTTTAATTATACTTTAGCAAATCAAAGTGAAAGTCAAAATATCTTTCTTCACTAATACCTTAGTGGACCATTTTGAGAAATATAAATCTAAGTTATTCTACGCCTGTTCGTACGCGACCATAATCCTATAATATATATAATTGTTATAAAATATCAGATATAGGACGTTCACATCTTCACTACTTTTACGCCTTTATTTTACACAACAAAAACCCAGAATTTTTATTTATATTTTTATAACAGAGCTTATATTTATTATACAATCCTTTCCTTCTTTCCATCACACAGTCATTTAATGACAGGTTAAATAATAATAATATAATATAATAATTTTCTTTATTGCAGACAACAAAATGTCCATACCTATATATCAGTGACAAACTAAATAACTAACTTGTCTCTAAGTAGTGTCTAATACAGAAGATGCAATAGGAATACACAAAATAGGGATTGCGGTGATTATAGTAATTTATTTTTCTTAGATTTACAATGTTAAAGGTAGACAGACATGTAATGTTAGGTTTATTATTAAACTGCGGATTTAACACTTATATTAATCGAAAAAAAACATTCAAAGGTTATTTCACGCGACCTCTTTGCGACTCTCTATTAACAATATATCTTATATTTTACTTCTCCTTTTGTGTTTGTAATAAGGTATGTTACTTTTAATTTATAGATTTTTATTTTCTTGTTTTTGCTTTTCTTCCCGTGGCGGTTGTTTCTGTACTTGTGACTGTGTATGTAACATATTTTATCTGTGAAACATATTTTGGGATGCCTCGGTTTTTTTTGTCATATATCTTTTTCTGTTATTGTATTTTTGTGATGTGTCTGTTTTGTTTCCTTAAATAAATAAATAAATTTAATTATTTTTTTATTAATCGAACACTAATATGTATATATAAATCTCCAACTATAAGATATTATAATGAAATTTTAAAATTAAATTAAACATCCCCATAATAAATAAATTTTTTTAACCTTGTGTTGTAATTAATTCAGTTATAAAATAACAAATTGCGTATTATACAAATATATAATGATGTCATTCGATATTCATCATTATACGACTAGTATATGAAACATGTATTCTGTTTATATTTGAAATGTAAAGGTTTTTCAGTTTAAATGCAGATTAACCATTTAAATATGTACCAGGGTTAGCCTCTGCATCAGAACCGTCGTTATTGTGCTTAAAGCTCGCAAATACCCTAAAATTTCGTTACGTGGTATAAAATACATTTCGTTATAATAAAAATACCCCTGTATTGTTAAATCGTCAATAAACACAAGCATTTTATTATTTAAAATTAAAATCATCCCAATCGGCGTGACAATGATACCGTCACTCATTTGGATTCATGAAGATCTTCTGGTACTAAGTATTAAATAAAAATACAATATTGTTATATTTTATTCATTTTTTTTTTAAATATTACGCAAAGTAAAATTAAAGATTTCATTAAAGAATTATCTATATTTTTTTCTATCAGGTACTATTTTAATAAATAAACCAATGAGTCCGATCTAGATGATTGTCCCATGAGCTTTGCCAATACTAATGTGTCACATAGTCCGCAATAGTCATACTATTTTAAATTGCACTACTGATATTACGATTAAAATGTAGACTCATAACACCAGCACAATTAGCTTTTATAATATGTATTATGAATTAACATAGCAATGAAAAGGAAATCAAAAATATTTAAGGTGGGTATGAAAAACCTTTAATTAAAATGCATTAATATATGTGCATAGCATACAGTATACCTAAGAGGTTTTAAAACTATTATTCTATATTGTACGGTATTATAAACCTTATTCTATTGTAATAAAGGTAGTAATAGCATGTACAAAAAAACATTATTCAAATAGCTTGGATGAATAATGAGATGGACTGCGGATACTTTTACTACAATTGTGTAATTTTAATACTTTGCCAAAACACATAGCTACGTGTTTGGTAGCTACCAAGTAAATGATGTATCACTGAAACCTCAATAAGGCTTTATGATGATTTTGTATACAGATGATCTAATGTCGAGATGTGAAATTATTTTTTAATTTAACTCAAGTCCCTGAATATTTAAGTTATTTTATAACGATTCTAATAAAAACTGTAAATAGTTTGTTTCATCAAAATAAAATAGTATCAAAACTATTCAGACCCTCTAAGCATGCGCAATGTAAAGTATTACAATTTTAAATATTGTCATTATTGCATACCAAATTGTTATTAAATAAACATCAAATATTTATTATTTAAACGTCTGTTTGGTACCTGTCACTAGATAGATACGTAAAAACTGGATTCGCACAACTGGCTTCCGCACCCACGAGCGAAACATTGTAGGTAGATTATTACCAAGGACGTCTAGATTCAGAAATTCGTGTTCCTTTTACTCAAAAAACCCGTCCTTAAAACATTTCGTAGACAGCATCACGAAATCGCATGATCAAAGGAAACCACTTGCTGCAATTCTATTTTCAAAATAAATTTTCAAAGTCCAAATTTGAATATTGCCGAACTAAACATAGAAAAAGCATACCTAAAGCTATATAACTGTATATTATACATTATAATATAGGGCCGTACGAAAGTTACTGTTATCTTGGCATATCCTCTCTAGGCAAAACGCACATAAAGTACCGAATATAATATCTCAACGTCCACGTAGAGCGGAATACGGTACTTCATACGCGCGCCTCTCCCCCCTCACTGCTATTGTTACGAATTGCTCATAAAGTACCGTATTAGAGATAGAAAATATTTCTACCTCTGGTTTAGAATTGAACGTTAAATTGTTTGTTATTCGTAATATGTGATACAGCAAATTAAATATACACTTAACAAGCAAAAAATGCCCGAATTTTTAGTACACAATGTTTGTTATTATATCATCGAAATAACATGTAAAGAGGCAGGTCTAAATAAATTCCTTATCTCTCTGGCGTTCATTTTAAAAGCGGTACTTTATGTGCGCGCGCATCCATGTACAACAGAGTTTGTTGGAAGCAAGAGAGAGGCACGGAAACTCGATACTTGCCGGGTCTCAGAGCAACCCTTCGTCTTATTCTCTATCCTTGTCTTACGCGACGCTCGACTGCGCTACTCTACTTAAGACATTGCTCACACTGCATGCTATAAATATATAAAAAATACAATAAATATATTATACTTGTATATAGTCTATGGTCTGCTTTATACATGTATGATAGTTTACAAGTTTAGTGATTATTGTGATAATTCAATAGCTATTCGAGAATCCATGTATGTTATAGAGCATCTACAAGTCATCAGTTGGTATAGCGTTCCGTGTGTAGTGGTAAAAGTCCTTAAGCCTGCGTCCCAGTCGCAGCGCCTACGTAGTTATAGCGCGAATGTACTTTTGCCCACTTTGAAATACCTCGCTCGTTGTGTAGAAACACGCAACTGACGTTTGTGTATTATTAATTATTTCTATAATCATTGAATAAAACCGGTATGGCTCTAAATCTGATTACCTATACGTAATTGTATTTTCGTTTTATTTATGTTAATAATAATACCAGTATCGTATAACATATGTGGTATAACAATTATCGTGTAATAGTACAACACATCAAGAAAAAACAGACATCCTTCAGGTTTAAAAATACAAGAATATTTTTCCATTTAAGCAGTTTATTGCTTGTTTTAGGAGAACACGATTTTCTCATAAGACGGTCTCTAAATTGGTTTTGTGTCCGTAGAAACTTACAAAACAGTATAAAAAGAGAAGTAGGGAAAAGACCCCCCCGAAAGGGCTTGACAAGTAGAGCTAAAAACTATTTAATATAATGTGTGTAAAAAAACTCCACAAATAGTAATAATCGCCGAGTTTTATGGGCGTAATTAACGCTAAGAAGTACATGACATTTATGTCATGTAAAATTTTATGAGTTAGATTTATTACTTTATTAGACATGGCAAAAACTATTTTATATATACTGTAAGTTTGTTGATGGTATCTTCTCAGACCAGCCGTTATACTACAAATTATAAAGTACTTAATTTTTTTAATTACTAGCTTATAGTATATAGTATATACATTAGAAAATTCTAAAACTCATTTGCGCAGTTCGCCGCAACGAAGGTCAGCTGTCTAGAAGCGGGCGCTTTTTATACATCGAGAGCCCATCCGCGAAGGAAACAAAAAGACTGGATTTATATTTTTTATTATTTTATTTATTCACGTTTTATTTTCGTTAAATTCTCGCATATCGCACGTCACCGTTATTGTTTTTATACGTTTCGCGCGCTTTTCACGAGCCGTCACTGTCAACTGTCAATCCTCATACGTGTAAATGGATCTTTGATCGATGTGAGCCGAATAGAATAAAACCTTATTTTGGGCTTATTCTAGAGTAGGTGTAGTTTTTGCTGATAGTTATTGTATAAATTATTTCTTTAGTACTGCAAGAATCATCAATACTACCATTTAAGGACACAAAGGAATCTCGTATGTATGTAATATGTAGCCGAGTTTACCGAGTTTACCAGCATTTCATTATATTATATAATTTTAATTCTGTAAAAAAAAAAAAACTTCAATCCTTTTTCTCAAATCGAATTAACGGTGAGATGAAAAGAGAAAGGGGAAGAAGAGCATTGGTTGAGAATCGTATACCTCTCAACCACTTGGTAGCACTGCTCCTATATAGTATCAAGATAAATACAATGATAAGGATTTGAGATGAAAATAATATTTGTAAATGTACACACTACTTAAGCATTTTAAAGTTTTAAAACTATTCAATACAATTTGAAACCTGTATCAGTACACACGGTGTTTACGCGTATCGTCACGTAGAAAAGCAAATAGAATAAAAAAAAAGTTGTAGGCGAATATAAATCATATTTATAGCATCAACACATTACATTGATTATGTAGTCTTGACTGTGACTTGCTGTTTCAAGCAGTTTGCCTGATTAAAAAACCCACGTCTCTTGACATATTTATTAAAATCAAATGCTGTTAAAGGTTTTATTTATTTTATTATATCTGTGCCCAAACATCTTATGTGCTAAATATATTCAAAACAATAAACTTATGAGATAATAAAACTAGGTTTACACATAAAACAATTAAATGGGAACTTGAAACAATATAATAGTTCGTATTATTTTTGTTATTGTTATTACCACTTATTATTATAACCACTAGTTGAGACTAGACAATTATTCGGCTAAAAATGATAATATAACAATGTCATCAGTACAAATATAGCAAGACATATATAATTACTAGCCTGACAAACGTCGTTTTGCCAAAAAAATGTCTCTCAGAGCTACTCAATATGCTCAGAAAATTTCAGTAGAATCGGTCAACCCGTTTCGGAGGAGTAAGGGAACGAAAGCTGTAACATGAGTATTTTATATATTAGATGGAAGGTTTAAAAATGTTGTTAAGAAAATATTAAACTGTCACAATTACTTTGTACCTTATGGTAACTTTAAATACTCGCTTAAAAAAGTAGAAATTAATCTACATTTATTATGTACTCGATTGTACCATTAACCAACATATAGGTATTAACAAGGTAGGCTTGGGGAGCGATGAACAAACAGACCGGAGGCGATGTATGCATTATGTATAGCTTGGAAGCGGCTGCCCGAATTTTTAAATAGGGCCCTTATACAAGGTAAAATTAAAATCACATCACATATATGCCCACCCAAAAAAAATGTATCTCATACGGTATTACCAGAACATGTTCGTCGAATTGTCGATCAAATGGTACGTACAACTATGAAATACGATACTTCAGAATATTATGTATATTTTAATTTTTTTACCACTGCCTGAATAAGTAATATATAAGTTGGGTAGAGGCGTTAAATTGATTTTCTACCAATGTGAAATATCCAGAAGGTTTGTACATTTTAAGGCTAAACCGTCTCCGTCTATATTTGGAAGCCGAGTCCTGATTCCACTGTCATGGCATTGTATGAATTACAAAGTGATAAATGCAATCGGATAATTACTCAAATAAGTCTGTATATAGTCTGCGGGGGGTATAGAATTGATTAACGGTTTTTTTTTTTTTTTTTTTATGTGAGAGGAGGCAAACGAGCAGGCGGGTCACTTCGAGTGATGTGCCAACCGCCGCCCACGGACACCTGCAACGCCAGGAGGCTTACAAGTGAGTTGCCGGCCTTTAAGGAAGAGGAAAATTAATACATTGTATTAAAATATATTTATATATGAGCGTTCTACTCGTTTTACAAGGTTTTCTAATGTTATTCACGTTCAACCATTTGAATTAACTTGGTCTAGCCCGCAGGGTTTCACGATGTTAGTAAATTATACTTTTATTCTCTTTGTATAAATACCATTTTTCCCTTACTCATTAGTTATGAATTAAAATTACCTGGTACTGGGGAATGATGGATGCGGTATTTTATTTTTGTAATAATAAATTAAACATTACTTACCATTAAAAACATTACCACCCCACGTAAACAACACATTATTAAGTTTTTTAACTTATATACTATAAGTAATATATTATCTATAACTTTAAGTTATTAAATTTAAAAATTATATAACTAAACCTCTGAAATAAATTTAAACGTTGAAAAAGAACCCAATGGGCATATATGGGTAATTTGTACAGTGGAGCGCTAAGTTGATAAATTTCATTAATAATTTTGCAAGTAAAACTTCAGAACATTTATCTTTTGAATAAATATATTTACGAATCACCACATCCAAGTGGGCTTAGTTGATCCATATTTTCGTCACGTTTAACTTTTTTGCATCGCGTGCTTTGTGACAGACAGACAGACGGACAGCGCAATTTATAATATGTCCCTATCGCTCGATCTTAGCACGCTAACTAACCGCCAATTTAAAAAGAGCTAACTATTCCAAAACAGCGCTTATTAATGTAATACATTGGGAGGTCACGCAACAATGGTCGCGTTTTTTTACGGCCATTTTATGTTGAACCCTGATTTCGGTTAGGTCCTAATTAAACTCAGGTCTTACTACATGGACACGTTTTTATGTCTATTTCATAATGAACCTTTGATACGTTTAGATTCTCTTACATCGAAGATCTTTTTAAATTGGACGTATTTTTAAAATTAGATGGAAAATTGATAGTAGCTTGAAACTGTTCAATTAGACTTAAGGTTTCATATACATATACTTTGTTTATGATAGCGATCGGCTGATTCATATGGGAATTTACGAGTTGAAACTGAATATTAAGAATTCATTGCACATCTTTCAAACATAGCTGAGATATTTCATATAATACGAGAAAATAAAGAAATATTTTATATTAGGATTACGTTATGGGCAATTGAGACATTATAAGGTATCCTCTAGCGTGGGAGATGAGCAGACAGAAGTTCATTTATACGGAAGGAAATATCACGTGTCGACAGATCTTCATAAATGTTCAGTCGCAGGACTAAAACCTTTTTACATGGAAACTATTTTAATTTCTTTTTTTTGTTCCCTTTGTCATTGGCCATTTATAATTTTCTTTTGTTTTACATTTGTTCTAATGTCATGGAATTATCTCACGTACAATACAATTAATGTAATAATTAAATATATCTAAAAATTTATGGAGTCAGATTAATTATATTCCGAAAGGAAACAATAAATATTCAAACATGTTTTATTTCGGGTTAATAGTAAATCAAATAATGCACTTATGACACACTAGAAACCGGAAAAATCCATATGTGGTTATGATTGTTTTTTTTTTCAATATAATAGTAACATTTTTGTTACATACAATTATAGAGACGGCGCGTCCCATTCACCACGCACTTAGGCGTTTTAATCCCATAAAGACATTTTATATACACGCGTAAACTAATTATATTATTTTTAGTTACATTTGAAGAAGTGAGTGAATTTATAAACATACACAGTTATTAGTTTTAATAGGTTATGCAGTAGCTTGTAAGTATCTAATTTAAAATTCTGTCATTTGCTGATACAACCTTCATATGGCTATTGTCCTATATTAAACTCCTTCGATGACTCACCCTCTGGAAGGTAATTCTTACTATTTCTTATTCCATCCGGGGTTTTTGTTGCCAATGTCCAGTCAGTGATGATTAAGTACTATATTTTGGCAACAGTCTGAATTAAGTTTTGTTATATCGATTATTAACATTTTATAAGTATACATTAATAGTAGATATCCTGAGCAGGGAAAGCCGGGTTATTTTTCATTGTTCCCAATAGGTACGTAGTGCAACCCTTTACATTTCATCCCTTGTACTGATCGCAAAACAGTTTTAGTAAATTAATATTATGTTAATGTATATTTTAAAAAATCACTTTAATCTATCTGATATCAGATTATATAATCTAATTAATATCTGAAAGATTATTCAGACATATGATTATAGCGATAATTGAGTTACAAATAATTTTATTAAAATATTGCAATGCACAAAAGTATCTTGAACCTGAATTTCTATTGATTACATCTAAATATAAAAACAGTTACACTTTAAAAATACTATTCTTCATAAATAAATGAACCTTTATTTGCTATGCATACATTGCTTTCCCCGTGGCTGGGGTCCGCAGGCATTTTTCATTGCGACTTGATTAAATCCTGCCCGTACATAACCTGCACATTGCAACTTGCGCTTAATGCAAGTGAAAACAATCATATAAAAATACGCTGTTAATTATTAAATCAGAATAAAGTAAGTATTTCACTATATTTTTAAGAGTTTCAATAAACACTTGTCTGAATTCATTGAATATATTTTTATTCACAAAAGTGTGAAGTTGCTATAATCAGAATCACTTCAAAACAACAACAACAAATTACGGAATTAGACCATCGGTGTTATAACAACACAGCACAGTATCTGAGCTAGACACTGTTGCAATACCATAACCTATTTTAGGTAAAACAGGCAAACTACGCTTGAAATAATTACCAAAAACCTTTTAAATGTTTCATTCAAACTCAACCCACAATCCACATTTCATATAACACGATGCAAAATGTACAATAAAAACATATTTCTTAATATTTTGACGGTTTTATGTGATATTTCTCATGAAAACTATTTTTCATATAAAATAAAGACCACCAACTGTTTTAGTATGAGGGACGACGTTACTTTTCAGTGTTATTCTGACACATTCTAGTGTTTATACTTATATAAAATACTTCTAAATTTACGAAATCGTTCGTGTGTTCATAAATATAGTGTCTAAATAATAATAAGTTATAGTAAATAATAATTTTACGAGTAAATAAATAATAATAATAATTAAAGTTGGAATAAAAAAAATGGCCGTCTTGTATACAGATTGTTTTATATGAAAAGGGGACTTATCTTTTGTAACCCACATCTTCGGTTCCCTAAGTGTTCGTACAGGAACCGGAAATTAATGAAATGGAATCAAATAAGAAAATTTTAATATACTTTTGAATTAGAACTATGTCTTTTAAATGAAAAAAATTCAATTTAAAGACTAATTTCTGTTGTGTGTCTTTGAGATATAGTAGATTATACAAAAGTACTTTGATAAAACTTTTTCGCCCCTAACGTAATCGAAGTAAACGATTATCGTAAGAATATGTGAAGATCGACTTACCCGAATAAACCCTCTTACTATATTCGTGGACACATATATTTCGCCAGTGAGACAAAATTGATGTTATTTTCATATTTATTTCGTAGATAAAAATATTTATTATATTGTTAGAAAATAAGAATTAGATCATTAAGTTTTATAAATGTTACGTAAATGTATCATTTTTTAGTTAGCCCATGAATTTTATAGGTGTCATTTCAAATAAATAAAAACAGTACATTATATTATTTCTGCTTAGTTCTCTCAGTAAAAGAAAATAACAACCACATTCAATCTTTGCCTAAATTGAAGAATTGTGAACTTAGCACGCAGGATATTCACAGATTTTACTAATAGCTACATAATATATAAGAGCTTATAGACACAAGTATCTAGTGTACCAACCAAAGTAAAACCTTATACAAAGTAAAAACTCATTACACTTATATCTAATCAAGTAGCAAGATAAGATGTCTTCTTTATCAACACTAATTTAATATAAAGGGACACAGGTCATCAACCGCAAGGTCAATGAACCCAATCGCCAGGTAATGTGAGAGATGTTCTTAATACGCCATGTCCATTCAGTTCTAGTTGCTGTATCCTTATTAAAATCTATAAATTATCACATAGCAGGAATGCCGCATAGCTATGGCTATCGTAATCTCAAAGTGTCACGCGATCGACAAAAGCACCGCTCAAAGGATGCCGCAGACTAAAATAGCCACTGTATTTTAACTGGGTTTGCTTAACATTTTCATGGTTTAATTATGTGGTATTCATTATTAATTGGCATTTATAAAACAGTTTTAGCAAATGTTGAATCATTTCTTTATCCACTTAACAACAGCAAGTAGCCTGTCATCGTTAGAGGAATCAAAGGAAATATATTTTTTAGAATACCAGTACGAGCAAGGTGTTCTTATATCATATCGTTACCGTGTCATATGTAAAGTATTTTTGAATTTATTCAGACAGGACAGACATTTTATCTTGTTGAATGTTGAAATTTTAAATTTTGTTAAAAAGTTTGTTACACTATGGCTACCAGCCTAAATAAATTATACTTTCGCCGAGAATCGAAGCCAGGACACATGAAAAATAATAAAAAAACATTAATCAGTAATCACATCCTTTATATACAGTACAATACATGAAATCACTTAAAAATAATTAACATTTACCACATACATATTAGCGAGGCCAAAATATTGAACAAAAATATTGTCATTGTGACGTTTTGAAATGTTTTCATATTAGCACCACACACAACTGCGATCTTAAAGACATGCCAGCAGGCAGCGAGTTAATCTGTGGCATTATAACATTTTCCGCGCAAAATTTACAAAGGTATAAAATACATTTTCATATAAAATTGGTGTTATTTGAATTACTATATGCAATGGTATAAAAATATTGTGAATTCCTAATCCTTAACATCTAGTGTTATTTTACGCATATACAGACAACAAAAACATATATATTAAAGCAAGACTTTTTTCAAATAGTTATTACAAAAATCTATTTATTTCAAAAACCTGGTGAACATGATCAAAGTGCAGGTCCAGTGTAAACTTTAATTTTGTATAAAAGTGATTTCTCAAAACATTCACCACACAATGGAATTACGGAACAGATGCGTAGATACGTACATCCTAACTTAAACTACACTACATCTACAAATAAATACTTAAATCGTGTTATTGGTAACAAATAAAACGAATCTTAAATACAATTAAATTATTGAAAATCGTTATCGTGAGATAAATATGTGATTATTAATTAATAATCACATATTTATCTCACAAATTTGTGCTATCGTGTTTTGTTTTTTTTTTTCGAAAAATACGATTTTTACCTCAATGTCATCGTATGCTTGTCTACCTAATATTTTAACTCCCACATTGTTCAATAACTATTGAAAACTACACGAATAAAACTCTTGTTTCTAATAAAACTAATTGTTTCTGGTTATCGAGTGTCATGACTTTAAAAAATTCCAATTTTTTTGTTGCCAACAGAACATGTTAATATGAAATTCAAAATCACTTTATAATTTTTATATACATCATAATTACCAAACAATTAACATGCGAAATCCTTACACTTATCCTCTTCCAGCTATATACAGCTTCTTGGCAGTGACCCCGCTGGTCCTTGTCTATATACATTCTATACATTCTAAAAATTACTTTACTCCCAATTCCATTTCTTGAAAATTAATATTCACCAGTCACAAAAAAAAAATGCTTTGAATGCGAAACGATTCTTAAATACAAGTGCCGGTATGATTATACCGCATTGTTTTTATTTAATTACAGTATCTTCACTTTATAAGTTTTACAATGATATTACACATTTACCTAATTAATAAACCGTTGTTAATTCTACCTTCTAGACTATAACGTAAAGATTGTATTATTATGATGCAACTGTGATGTTAAATAATGTCGATAAATTACTAGTGTATCATATAAAAAACAAATATATTTACATGTTGTTGAATTTACACTCAGTCAGTGAACCTAAAAAATATTATATGTTAAACGACGATTTCTTATTATAATATAATAAATAATTAAAGCAGTACATTCAAATGTATTGGCGTCGATTACAATTACAAATAAATATATATATAGCTTTCTATTTATGTATTCAAAAATAGAAAGCGACGCACATCTCGACAGAGTAACGAAAATTATTTCTTTATAAAAAATTACATAAAAATTATTATTATAATCCCATTTTTTGTACATAAATATTGTTGATACAGTTATAAATTGTAAGCAATGCCAATAAAATAAATAAAACATTTTCATAAGGAACTCTAAATTTACAATTTAGTGTACTTTATAAAATGCAAAAAATTTTGATACAATTGACAAATGTCGCCAAACTTTATTTAATACGTGGAACAGATATCACTGTGATGTGAGCACCTGACGCTGACGTCACATCGTTTAAAATGTGTCATCATTTCGGTATGAGTTTCACATTCCGTTGAAGTGCAAATATGATTAATGGGTTTTAATTACGGAACCCCTCTGGTTTTTATACAAATTATGTTAAGCTAAAAATACTATGGAATCTTCGGTTCTCCACCAGTACTGTGAAAACTATTAGATAACTTAAAAACAATATTATGACCACAGTAAAAACTTATAATTTTCAGCTTAACAAATTCTGTGTCTTAGCCTATTTCTATTAAATAAAGTTAGGCGATATTTGTATTACAGAACAGAGATCATGGTCGTGCATCATTGGAGGATTCCACGTCACTCGAACTGCTCGAAACGGACTTCTTAGGTTTATATTCTGTTATTACAACGGTCACACCGCTAACCGTTACCTTGCGAGAGAGATATTATATAGTTACAAAAAATATCAATATTTTACATATGCAATAGACATAACTTGGTTTAAACACTCTTATGAATTAGTTTTGATTTCAATGGAACTTGGTAGTTATCTAGTCTTTAGTTACCTTTAAGTAGATAACAAACTCTCAAGCCGATACATAAAACTGTACCAACACAGAATCTGTAATACACTGATTTTCTTGACTTCGTTATTTAGTTTTTGTCAACATATGTAAATAAATACCTCACCTCTCTAGTTTGTGCAGAGCTTCTATCGACATTGTTAAGCCGAGGCTGGCGTCTCTTCTTCTTGAGCGAATTTGCTGATCTTGGCCTCTTCTGTGAGCTGGTAGGCGCCGTGCCAGCCGCCTGAGCCGCCACAAGCGCCGGGTTGATGCGTGGTTTTCGTGTCGAGGTACCTTTTCAAATCGGGCGATCAATATGAGAATTCTATATTATGTTATAAACTTGTGTAATTAATGTTATATCTTCAAGTTCATAAGTATTTGAATTTTTTATCGTTTCACTCGACAAAATGTTATTACGAATTGTTGACACTATTTCAAGACGTACGGAAGTGGCCCGTGCCCAAACGATAACTTTTTATGTAACAGAAACCGAGTTATATGTGCCCATGTTGGGCAATCTAAAGTAACAGAAACCGTTTTGTCCATCGAAACAAACAGTAAAGTTGGATGCAGAATATTAGAAGAGTTCCTTAAAAGATCTCATACTACCTCTGGGGGAGGAAATTCCATTCCTTCGCTTTAAGACAGATTAAACTATGAAATCACGGGTCGTCAACTTTTGTCAAAACGTTTCACGTTAACCGGCCTTAATAGCACCTACTGTCTTGATCAAATACAATTGATTTATTCGCAGATCTATACACCAAAGCCTTTCGCCTTTGAAGTATTCAAGAAACTGTTTGATTAACCTATGACCTATTTGACGTTAAAAATGTATTAACATATTCAATAGTCTTGCGGGCCGTGGCAGTCTATAGACACCCTATAGTTACGTAACTACAAGTTGGAGGGTTAATGCGAAAACTGTGTAGCTGAACCGAGTTCCCAGCAAATTGAATTGTAAGATGTTTCGTATTGCCTCCAGCAAGGTCTGAGTGGCAATTTCTCTGAATTTATAGCTCTTGTATTACTTATAGCTATGTCGGGTACCCACTTGCGAAGTGCGTCAAAGCAATTTTAAATTAGTTAACAACATCCAGCTGTCATAAATTTTCCCGATTTGCTTATATATTTATTTAAAGTATATAACTTTAAATGGATAAGATAACTAATCAATACAATTCTTATGAAATTGCTACAGCTAACCCCATACATGGGCGTCTTCTGCTAATAGTAGCACATTATAAAGTTTATTGACAGATTGTCTAAAAAATGTTGAAGTTCAAATGTGGGCCGGGCCTTAAATTAATATCAGGTTATATTTAAATGATGATTTTTACGTATTTCTTTACAAAAGGAAACTCACATCATTAGGCAATGATCTTTATCACACTTAGTGATATATTCTTAGTAACCATAAAGAGAAATTTTACAATGAAACATGTAGAGTAAGAAATTGTATCATGGATGTATTGAGGAACACATTAAAAAGAAACGGTGAATTTTAAAAATACAGCGGCAACAAAATTATATCATGTCACAATAAGCACTGTACTTTATCTATGTAATCTACTAATCTTTATACTTTTATATAATTGTTTATGTTATAAGTATTTCTTAATTTATATAACTTTAGTGTTGGGTGAGACTGTAAAGATATGTTATGTTTCAACAAATAAATATATATATATATTTAATATAAAGATATATTATAGCTTTATAGTATATCTTTAATATACACTTTAAAGTTTCCCAAAAAGATTCAACATTTCCCTTTGCCACATAACAAATATCATGTACTTGGTGATATAAAAATATATAATTGTATAGAATGAGACTTTTGAAATAAAAAATTTAATAGTACTAAGATGTTAACGTTGAAAAGATGAAACATTAAATAAGATGACACAACAGGTAATAATTATGTTTATATAAGGTTTATAACTGTGTCTTATTGGTAAACGCTCTTTCCACAGCATACAAAACAAAATTTTGCCTGATGGTGTATGCCATATACAAAATATTCTCAATGAGTATCCTATACGTAGGATTGTGGATTTTGTTGAGTAGTTCCCAAGATAAGATTAGCTAGTATGTACAAGTAAAACTGTTAACATTAAGTATAGATAAAAAAATATTGCACTAGTATGTTTACATAACTTTATCAAAAAGTATTGATATATAATAAATAAATAAGAAAAAGTTAACACAGTATGCCAGCACTATTGTGTGTATTGCAAAACACATTTCAGGTAAAATTTAAAATTAAAATTTATAATTGTCTTTAAATGTAAACAAATTGGTTGCTTTTTTTATCAAATTATTTCCATCAATGTTTCATATCCTATATAGTAATTATAGTCTTATAAGTGAGTATACATTTTATATAGCCATATTGATAAATATATTGTTAAAAAATGTAATTGTAATTAATGTAAGCGTTTTACTTAATTCAAAATGGAAAAGTATACATTGCTATTAAATAAACCATAGCTCCAAGTATAGGAGTAAAAGACGTCGTACATGATCAATAGGTACAGCAAAATTATACTGTAAGCTATATGTCTTGTAGGTTATAATTACAGATATGTATTTGTATGTGGAAAACTTATATATGCAAAAAGTTTTTGATTACTAACTGTATGTAGCTGATCGTATGTATAGTAAAACATAAGAAGCTCAAATTTTTGGCGCTTAAAATGATATTAATTGTACGAGTCAAAAGTGAATGACCTATATTTACCTAAATCAAAAAGCAGTATTAAGTTTACTTTGTATATTACATACCTTTCCTAACGTCACACATGGAACATTTAAATGCTTCAGCATTATTTCTGTACGTGCAAACGCTGCAATCCCAATAATTTTCTTCAAGCACTTTAGAGGGACGTTTGCCTCTTCGAATTGCATTTTTCTTGTCCATTTTAATGGTCACTTGCAATTAAAATAATATAATAGACACTAATCATGATATTTTACAATAAACACTATGCTTTTTATCAAATTTAAACGGTTCTTCTCGTACAGAAATCATTATTTTGGTTAATATAAACACGTCTATGAAAAACAGTACGCCATGAAAGGCACTGCATCTTGTCGATAAAACAGTCTACAGACTATAGACTACACGATCAGTATACAGAGCAAGCGCCAACTAGCGATCGAAACTGTTTTACCGACATTTGAAACAAAATTTAAGTTGGAACTTTCATTAGGAAAAAAACAAACGGAATGGTATGCCTCTTATTTCCTTTTAATTTTTCGAGTTGGTAACAGAGAAAATGGTATGGTATGGCTGAGACGTTTGAGTTTTCGGAATCGGTTGCTTGTTTCTGGATACGCCGTTGCTGACACCGTTAGAGTGGTGGTTGGTAAGTAATTTTGGCTCCGGCCTCAGTGCAATCGCACATGGCGAGTGTAGTGTTAATTTTTTTTGATATGATAAACAATCTTTACTAAGTGTCAGTTGTATTTACATGAGCATTATATTTTACATTTTTTTTCTGTGCATTTTGAATTAATATGACCACTGACAAAGTTACTGGTAAACTTGATGCAGATGATTCTGCTTCTTGAGTTGTAGAAAACAAGGGTATTTTCTTATGTAGCTCCAATCGGGCTTTTTATTCTGGGCAAACCGACCTGGTATCTGGTTGAGCAGCGTACAGGTAAAATCTCAGGTTTATGTATATTACATAATACAAATAATATATCTCAGTTACCTATAACACTGGTTTTAGCCGCACAGTGAAAGTTGAAACAATATTTACCTTGACATTTAAATTATCCGGCGAATATGGGTGGAAACCTTAATTATAATAAATAAACCAAGCTATATCAAAATAAATATATAGTATAATGGTATGGTTACGATGCGATGACGCGAGTGTTGAAAATGAGCAATTTAACTATTTTGTTGAATATCTCTAAAAACATTTTAATATGCAACATGTGCAGGTATATTTAAGTATACGCATTTTATTTTATAATTAAAAAAAATTGGCAGTATATATATAACATTTCTACGAAACTAATAATATTATAAGTCCAGGATTCCACAAATCAATATGTAGTGTTCCCATACATACAGCAAAACCTTACCAAAATCAACTAGAATTATAAAAAATCTCACAAAGGGTCTATAATAAAGGTTCGGAAATTCTAAGAAAAGAGGGGTCGATGTTAAATTTTAGTGTCTACCTGCTACGTTTTTGTGAAGTTTCAAGGATTCATACTAAAATGAAATACGAACTTTCTTGTGAGATATTTTTGTATACTCTGTGTGAACGTTGTCACCATTTTTGTCTTTGTATATGATTGTATTAAATAATATCTTTCCACCAAAATCAATTCAATCATTCAAAAGCTGTAAATAATTACGCTTTACATTCGTAATTATGCACTAGCGATGTATGTTTTTATTTTAAAGACAATATTCTTTTAAAGTTTGTATAATCTGTCAGACCTGAATACATCAATATTATAATTCGCTGTGATATTTCGAAATTAGAACACAAACATTCTTCCCGCGCTTTCCCAAACACGTGAAACCGCTACTTTTTGTCGCTGCCATGTCTCGTTGGGAGGCTTAATTCAAGTTTCACATATTTCTTGGAAGCTATTGAATATGTTTTTACTTCTTTTTCGATGGAGACATTAACTATGGAAAAATTATGCGTTTAAGTGTATTAAATTAATTAAACGATATATTTTTTTATTATATGGTACTTTAAACTGTCGAGATGTTATGTATATATATTAATATACATAACTGTGGCCTTTGTGGCTTAGCGGTTAACGTATAAGTACAATACATGTCTATAGATACAGTATTTGTGATAAATCAATTTTGTGTAAAAATTCATATACTCGCTCCTTTTAATGAAGTCGTTTTGAAGTTGATCAATATGCACTAAAAAGTTTGTATATAAAATAGTATTCCAAAAAGGTTTCACTAATTCGACGGTTCGCCAATAAATCACACGAGTTAAGAACACAAAACTCGGGGTCGCAGTTGAACATCCCGACACCCCCGACCACCTGTGGCGTCGAGACATTGTGGTTTTATTGTGATAGTGACTTACTGCCACAGATAATAAATGTTTTATACTAGGTTTATCCGCGAGCGTCAATTGATAAAGCATGTTTTGATTTTATATATTTGCATGATTACATCTAGACATAATGTACTTAATAAATAAATTTACATTATTTGGAATATAAAGTTTCTTCAAGTTTCAATATTTATTTCATAAAATCTATTTTTACGCTAATTAACAATTACATTCGGGATATACATTCGTGTGTACAGTTTAATTGTGAGTCATGCTGGGAGCGCAACAAAATATGTTATTGGTTGGTTGGTTGGCTTAGGGTTAAGACGTATTTATTGAGTTATGATTTTAAATTAGGGACCATTTATCCAATATATCTGCCGCACACATTATTTGCTAGTTATGGCTCGGGTATCATACAGGTGCATCATGCAACAGGCATGCATGCCTTTTTTAATATCTTAGAATATGCAATAAAACAATTTCCCTAGTGGCCTTAGGGTTTTCAGGTGTAGGTTTGTACTAGTATATGTATGATATAGCATCTCCGTATTTTATTACAAGACGTAAAAGAATAGCTATCAAAATAGCACGCACACGGCCATTACTATATGTTTGTGTCATAATAAGGTTCTAGTGATGTAACTGGTTTATGGCACAATAGTGCTGGCTGTACCAGGTTTTTGGTTTTAAATCTCTGAAAAAGAAGGTTTTCGTCGTACAGTAATGTTTCACAGCGTAGGCTCGCTTTGAATGTGGTATTAAATTTTTAATAATGTACTAGCTAAGGTTACATTGTAGTAAGCTTAAAGCAATTAGAAGTTTTATTACTTCTCAACCTACCGTAGGTACATACAGTTAAGAATGAATATAAGAAATATCACTATTAATTATATAGACATTCAGCAATGTCTTAGCTATTAAATGAAATAGAAGTAGACTGTAAGTTATTTAAAAATGTTAACGATTTCTGTGAATGATGTTACCTGCATCGAAAAAAAAACGAATATCACTTTCATATTTCAAAACTCACCTGTGAAAAGTGTGAAAAATGTTGTCAACACTGTCTGTGTTACCATAACAAAAAAGTTTGCATTGAATCATACACGCCAACCTGTTGCATGCAATAAAAGAAAAAGAAATAGCCTGCCCGGAAATACGAACCAGCGGACAACCGAAAAAACGACAAGTTGATTTATTTCCTATCTGTGGATTAAAAAGAGGATTTGCATTTTAAATCCAGTCCAGCTCTAGAAATTGAATTTATGGTTTTTAAAGTATTTATCATTAGATATCGTGGTCTGTGCGCTATGCTAAGTTAAATTATGATAATTTTGTGTAAAGTAATTGTGTGAGTTCTTATTGTAAAATATCTAAATGTGTTTTTTTTGTTGACTGGATTTGAATATAATAGTCTTGTTATAATTTCTCACGGCTTATTTTCTTATAAGTGAAGTACAGGGACTGTTATGAGAGAATATAAACCTAACTTTAAATAATTCTAGTTGATTAGGTATTTTATCACGTCTGTAAAAATGTTTTTGTGATATTTTTATCGCATTCCTAATATAAAAACTATTGTTTTTTAGCTTTCAAAATGACTATTATTTTATTTGATTAGATAAAGTTTGTAATAAAATATTTTTATCCGATTATTTTTATTATAAGATTACATTTATATGTAAAATAATGTTATGTAAAACACAAATTCATTCCAACCACACATACAATGATTGTAAACTTATTTTTAAAAGTTTAATCATTAATTAATAAAGATTCATGACGGGTTGTATATGGTTTTCAATAGAGCAAAATACGACCAGGATGTGCTTAGTATCTGAAAAAATGTAAATAATTGTGATTTCTAGGTACTGTTGGTTAAAATATTTTTACTAAAAATATTTATTTACTAACACTCATAAAGGCCCTTAAATTGACTTCAGCAAAACCGTAAGCAGTTAATTTGCAGGCTCTCTGTGCCCTGCAATAATATGATAGAACCTAGTTCAGAAAAAAAATGCAATAAAAACAGTTGCGAAAAATATTTTTTTAAAGACGCGGGAATAATCCTTTTGCTGCGATCCAACTCATAATCGTTTACCATAAAGATTAACAGAATAGACGCTCTCATATATTTTTCATTGCCTGGGTTCAAATAATAATTCAATTACCTTATCTGAACGATGTTACAAAGCCTCCTAACTTTAACATCAGCATAGTACCACTTGCTTCTATATATTGCATTACCTATATCAGAACTCTGAAAAGAAGTCACATCGTTAGTATTTAAACGATACCTTGATTAACCTCATACAAATTCTTGGTTAGGTTATACTGTATGAAATTGAATTGAAATGTTATTAACAACTTAATTAATAAACATACCGATTGCATCAACATGTCACCGAAGAAACAAATTAAAAATATTTGTAATAAAATCGTCAGTAGAAACGTAAGAAACATATTTGTAAAGCCCTTGTCGCCTATACTCTGAAAATAGAATATACCATTAGTCCAACAGCATTGTGAACATTTTGTTTGGAAAAGACAGTAAAATTCAGTAGGCACACCAAAAAGGTCTCACTATAATGTCACTCACACTACTAGGATCATAAGCAATTGGGCAATTAAGCAAATTCGGTTTTTAACGAGCAAGCGATTGTTGTTTCGTTTACGCTCTGTTCACATATCTTCTACAGTTTTTAATTACAATTTCCTTAGCAACGTATTTGTTAACTTTTTTTGGGAAAAAAGTGCTTATTAAAGAATTAAGCCTGGAATTTAGTACCGCGGTCCTTTGGCCAAAGGCTGATGCTTTTCTCGCTCTGCTCTACGCTTTTAAAAGCTTTTAAAATATTTTATTTTCTGTTATACTCAGTTTTGGAATTTACCAATAAATACGATCAAAAGGAAAAGTACATACCATAACATTAAAGCCAGTTAAACAAATAATAATGGAGCTTGTGAGAAAGTAAAATAGTGTTGATTTCGTATATATTTCATCCAAAAGTTCCAAGGACCTACAAAAATCATATTTAAATATACAAGATTAAACGCGTTATAGAATTAACTATTGTTCAATGTTACTTAATACGTGACTTCTCTACTATAGAAACTAACTCTAGTATTTAGAAACTAGTAGCATAGGCTAGTACTAGTACTAGGTTAGTTAATGATATTAAAACTAACACTACGTCTGCGTCTCACAATTCGGGTGACTGAAGGTAAGGGTGACATATTGCATGGTTCCAATGTCATGCTGACAACATAGTTTTCCATTTTAATCAATTTAAGTTACATGAAACAATTCAAACGTTACCATATTAGTTCTTGATGCCATTTCACAAGCGCTTTGAACTCCAGCCTAAATTTATCAGCGCTGAGTGATGTATGAATGTTTATTTTAGAAAATTTTAACTGTAGTATACGAAACTGTATGCGGATAAACGTACAGCATATATAAAAAAGATAGTCTGTGCTACATATCTCAAGGATCGCTATGATTTCTGAAAGAAAAAACAAATAATACATAGTATAATCGTGTTTCAGTGACTTCTTACATCGTAACCTTTTTTTCCATAAGATGAATCGCGTTTAGACAAAGCATTAAAATCTAGACTAATTTGATACGAATATATGTACGCTGTGAGACGTTGAGGGAGCAGCTTTTTTAGGAATGGGACCTCGCTGTTGGCCTTGAGGCCTACAGCTCAGCTTGGACTTGTTGGCGAGCTCAAACGATAAATTGGTGGAGAAGCTGTAATTTCAATTATTTTATCATTTTAAGATCTAACCCTAACCCTAGTAAATACGTATCCAATACTTTTAAAGGTCTCCATTAAGGTGCTAACACTTGGGTCACTTGTTCTTGTAACTGACTAACTAACGTCATCTACGACAACTTAATTTCCTTATAAACATAATGTGGACACAATCGCCTACCAAGTTGTAAGGTAAATCTATACTATATTGGCGACAAGATTCATGTTACGAGATAGATGTATTAGTTACTGCATTAGACTAGAATATATTTGCCAGGAATATTTCAACATTCAAATAAACTTTTTGTATCATTGGTTTTAGTTACAGTTTGAGTATAAATGTAAAAAAATACATCTAAATGAACAAGATTACCCTTGAAACGAATCGAATGAATGACTCACCTGACCATACCTGATGCAAATACACGAACGGCCAATACTTTACGTCGTGTGAGTCGAACGGATAAATTATCGAAAACGGTAAAATAAGGTCCCACACTCCTGTTTTCAGGTACTTTACGAGTATTAAAATCAACGGTGTTATAAAAAACGTGAAAATCAATGAGAGATTCAGCACCTTGGATATTTTCAGTACCTTATGCAACTGTGACGTTTCATTTGTGACTATTTCACTCGTTTCTCGATTATCATTTATACGACGTTCCATCTCTGTCAGAGTTGTTATTAGTTTG
Source organism: Leptophobia aripa (assembly GCA_951799465.1). Lineage (NCBI taxonomy): Eukaryota > Metazoa > Arthropoda > Insecta > Lepidoptera > Pieridae > Leptophobia > Leptophobia aripa. The sequence goes on along the minus strand of OX637264.1, from coordinate 3,663,946 downwards.
TAAATCTTCCTTTCGTTGCTTATTAGTGAGCAACTACGAAAATTTGCCAATAAACTGAATGTAACACAAGGTGCAATATACGTTAGTTCTATGAATGATGTGTTATTTTTTAAACCAATGAAAAACATTACGATTGAACCGATGACGTCACTATTTAGCCAGACGAAGTTAAATATATAGATGGAGTGTCGTTTTTTACAATCCCTTTCAGATGTCCTATGGTAGGAAAGGCCCAGGCAGAGAAAAATGTTATCGAGCTGTTTAAGTGCACGATTTGTTTCCATTTTTGTTTTGGTATTTGACATTGTAGATGAACGATTTTGTTTAAATAGTTGTTTTTAATTATAGGTTGTTTGTACAATTAATTTAAATATGAATTCTTATTAATCAAAATTAGTATAATTAAATTTGTACATTATAATTATAATAATACTATACGGCTCTGATGTTTTACCCACCCATAAAAATGGTCATTATATTTCAGGATTATTTTGTAACTAATATTGAAAAATGAATACAATGAGATAAGATGATGAATGAGATAAGGATGAATCCCTGGTTGATTTACTTAGGTTTATATTGCAAGTCGAACTCAAAAAAATGTTATTAATTTAAACATTAAATAATGAAACTCAAATTAAAAACTAAATCACAAAAATAAATTGAATAAGTTTGTTCCTTGTGGCAAAATATGCTTGTTATTTCTATACATGGAATATGAAAATTTCATCAGACAAAATATTGATCCTGTGCAAGTGAAAATTCATTGATTTTGTTAGGTGGTGCGGCTGAATGTTACATTTTGTGAGAAATACCATAAAATAAATAATATTAGCAGTCGGATAATATTAATTACGGATTTAATATGACTTCTAACCTTATTTACTCTGCTGTGGAAAGGCATGATGCTATTTAATTATAGCGTTTAAGAAAACGAAACGCGATATTATAATTACATATAACGGGTAGGTAGGTCTGCTTGGCATAATTAAAAAAAGTTAGCTTTGGTTCCGTGCACTATATACCTAAGTAAATGAGGAATTATTTGAAAATATTAACTTTTCATAAAATAAAACGGTACATGTTGAATTTCTGGCGGTACAATAGTTATAATTTTCTAAAAAGTATAAAATGTCTCAGCCGGTCTTACTGAGCTTTAAATTTTTGGATGATTTTAATTTATGATACTTACTAGGAGAATCGAATTCGGGACTCTCTGTTTAACCTATATTAACTTCACTATATAGACAGTGTTATGTTATTATTACATATAGTTATGGCAGTCTGTCAGGCTTAGACGGTTTGGTCTTTAAAAAAATCTTTTAAACTATTTTTTTATTCAATATTATAGGACTATTTTCAATCCTCTTAAATATAAATGGCTGAAAGTAAGGGGAATCTCCTAGTACGTACATCGAGCTGGGGAAGTGGCCCATTTTTTTTAATTTACCATGCTAAGTTAGAGTAAATTAATTCCCATAAATTTCACATCTTATCATAGGAGTGACTACTAAAATCTTTCATAGAGAGAATAGGACATGCATTTCTGTATAACTAAGGCAGACGCAGAACACTTACACCATATGAATTCAGGTTTTGTCTTACTAACATATATCAAAAATAAATTATAGCTATTTTAAAGCAAAATTATATTGAACCCTAAATAATATTAGCTTTTATAATTACGTGTTTCGTTGGAAACTTGAATATATTTTCATGAATTTAATAGTGCAGTTGATTTTTAACATATTCAAATTTATGTTAAGCATTTAAAAGACCAGTATTGGAGTATGGGTCTGAGCGCGATCATCGAGGCTGAATACTTAAACATTATTTATGTATTTTTTATACATTAGCCTTGTCTCTCACGGTTTTATTAAATGAATAACGAAACATAATTTCAATCTGGTATTTCTGTGTATAATACCGGGAAATACATTTAAACGTGTACATATTTTATATACTATAAAAAAATCTCTCCTTTCTAGCTGACCGTTGAAGATGGACGTGACTTTTGTAGAGTCGATCTACCTAAGCTACTTTTTCAGTAAGGTGAGTTGAGTAATATGAATATTATAGTATGCTGTCAGAGAGTGATAGCCTCAGTTTCTGTATGCTGAATAATAATACAGTTCATATAATAAACATTTCTCGCTGCTTTACAGCTGTGTACCCACAGCCTCGCGTTATTGTTAAATTTTATACCAAATATATTATTTTTGGTGTAATTATTAATATACGAGTAAACAAAGGATTTAGGAATTAAAAGATAATTCTTCCTAATATTTTCAGGTGCAGGATGCATTGAATGTGATATAAAACTACACACATTGATGGTGTTAGTGTGTGTGGGGTATGAAGTGCCCCGCTGCGCCAGACGGCAGACGGGAGTGTAGGTATTTTATTACAGGGCTACTGCAGATATGTAATTAAATTTTTAAGGGGTTATTTTTGTTTCGTTTTATGTCAAAATATTGATAATTGAAGTAAAGTAATTTACACATATAATACACGAAGAAACTGCTTACTAAGCGATGATTATTCACGTCAATATATATGATACTTAATTTTTTTTGTACGTTATGTTAAATTGATTATTTATCATTTACAAGATATACTTTAATTACATATTTATTCATACAATGTTCTTCAACTTTAAGTGTACATTTAATGGATATTTTAAGCTCTGAGTAATGTTTTTCTGTATTGACAGCCCTATTAATTTTCAAGCCCACCCCTCGTATAGCCCCCATAGTGTTTGGCAAGTGCACACACGGGCACATGTAAAAAATGACAGGCAATAAATTTAAAAAAAGAACCTGTTCTATGGCACTCTATGGGTAGCGCATTGTCATATGCCCATTTATTATTTTCACTACTGGAATTTGAAATTAGAATCAGAAATGCATCAATCTTTTCCGAAAAAAGTACCTACATGATTTACCTTTATAGATGCAATTATATTTAAACTTGGCAAAATTCAAGTAGAATCGTTCTAATAGTTCTGATATATGTCTATTTTATCTAAATAACTCAAACGTATGTAAATAACATCGTTATTATACAATTATATCCTATCGTCTATAGTCATAAAGTACCATAAAACTATATTTAGTTTTTTGTATGAAGTGTCACGTCACGCGCTAGATACTAGATTGACCTAAATTGAAACCAATAAAAGTAAAAATCCAAGTCAAGGACAGAAAACTTGGCGAATACATTCAAGGTTATAAATTACAGCCAGAAAAGTCTCACATCCTCTTTTATATTTCGCAAAAATAGTTCTATACACTTTTTAACGAACCAACTTGGCTGAAGCCTGGGGATCTACAGTGTAATTTACTCTTCAAATAATACAAACGAATTTAACACGAAAGTGAATTTATTCAAAAAAACCTTAATGAATTGATAACAATGTAGGGGTTATCAATTCATTATATGTCATATTTGAAATAATATCTTAGTATATCTTGGTTAGTCATGTTTGAAATAATGCTAAAGAATGTCTAATTGTACATAGTTCTAAGAAGTGCAAAGTATGACCAAGAGCGGCTTAGAATCTGAAAATAAAGAAAAGAGTTACTGATTGTACCTTTAAGTAAAAAGTAACTTTCAACATAAAACATACCGTTGTAAAAGCCCTAAGGTTAAGGGTGGCAAATTTGGCAGCTGTCAGCGTACATGGTTTTTGGGACCTAGAAAAGAAAAGTAAATACGACTTGTAGTTGTGGTGTGTGTTAGTCTGTTTTCAGAAGCTGACACAGGTTATCTTGTATCAGGTGCTCATGCATGCTTGCATGAGATGCAGCATTGATTCTATGCATAGACGATGCTTAAAGGTTCATGTCTGCTATGGCCCTTAGAGGAAGAACACAAACCTATCTCTTTCTCAATATAAAAGTCAAAGTTAAAGTCAAAATATCTTTATTAACGTACATAGGACCATTTTGAATCGTCTTAAATCTAAGTGATTCAACGTCTGGTCGTACGCGACCAAGCTGAGCAGAAGCAGGCAAGAAACTCAGCTTGGTTGGTTTTTTTTTAGAAATGATCCCAGTACACTTTTTAAGGCAAGGGTAAGCTGGCTATTCCCAATATAAACGATATTGCGTAAATATTAAAGTAAATTTACAAGCTAGCGGTCTACGATAACAAAAATAGTCCAAAACAATACAAATACTATAATAATAATGATATTTCCTTATCTGGTAGTCACCAGAGCCGTCCGTCCGTCTCTACAGAGCTGATATAGTAAAAATTTTAAACGAAGCATAAAAATATACCTCAACATTATAATGTATAGACATTTCTTTATATTCATCTCAGCGTCGTACCATTTACTATTGAAAATTGCATCGCCGACTTGGGCACTCTGCAAAAAAAGCAATTATTAATAAAAAATAAATAATTTATATTTTTTTAATTATATGACCTAAACTTGTGATATATTAATAATGTTGTCTTGCCCTACGGCGATGTAATTGGAACAAAGAATTATCGGAAGTGTATAATTTATCAAGCATTATTAATTTATTAACACTAATACGTGATGTGATGTACATAATTAAGTATTAAAGATTTTAAAAACACATTACCGATATTGCCACCATGTTCCCAAAATAGCATAACATGAAAATCTGATATAAGCTCATTACAAGGAAGTTTACATATGAAATCACTGGACCGAACTCTTCACTAACCTGTTAAATAAAAAATATAATGTATTGATGTTCTGAGCAGCAATGGCCAATTGATTAAAATGCGCCTGTCAATTGAGAGGCTGTGGATCCGATTCTTGACACTATATGGTGTTTTTTAAATGTGCAATTAATATCTAATTCTACGGTGAAGGCAAGCCGACAGAGCTGGAAATACCAGTCCCAGAACCCATCTGGGATTATAATATTATTATAATCTGTATAAAATAGATTATTATTATAAATGATCTGATCGTATTTATAATAAATTACTAACCACTATGTTAAATCCACTTAAACATATTAATACTGAACTCAACATTATGTTGATTAGAAAAGACTTTGAAAACAATTGCTCCATCAGTTCAACTAATCTGAAAATATGTATTTATTAAAAAACAATAAATATTCTCTCGAACATCACATTTTAAAATGAAAGAAATCAGAGATCCTCTGCTTAAATGTGGACAAGGTATACCTAAGCTTTACATCAATCTTTTTCGTAGCTAATTCATATAAACTATAAAGGAATCGTAATTGGAACAAATTCAAATGTGAAGTTACAATGTAGCAGTCGTAGCTAATCTAATAATTTAATAGAAAATACAACATATATAAAATGCTAACAGAATAAGCTCCTGGTGTCTTAAAATGCATAGTCGAAGTCTTTCCTCTGTCTTCTTTTTAGAATTTGTAACGACTGTTTCAAAACGTCTGCCCAATAATTCAAAATGCATGCTCAGATATATGCAACACGCATAAAAAAATGTATCAGCTCCGAATAAATAGGTAACCACTATGATCGCTAAAAATATTCCGTTAAGATCAAAACAAAAGCTTGATTATATATAGTTAATAATAACTATTAAGTATAGTGATTGAAGAAGTACTTTACAAAAATTTGTAAATCACTACCTACTATAAAATTTAAAAGTTTTATCCTAGTCACTATGCTGGAAAGATTTTCTTTAAGCTAAGAAAATCACTAGTACTTCCATAATAATATGTATGGTATACTCGTATATTTCATTTTCAAATTTACTACTATATATAAGATAATATTTTAAAAAGCTTAGTATTGGCAGATATATTTAAACATCTTCCGTATCGCTAAGCCTTAAAAAACTCGAAGTATCTTCTATGACCTATGTCATACGGCACTAGGTTTAGGATTATATAAAAATACGTTTTATTTGTTTAGTACAGGATTAAAAATATTTTAATGTTCTCTTATTAAATTTACCCTATTTGTGTGATATAAATGAACTTTTACATGCTACTCGAATATCAGAATTAAAATTATTTTTGCTTTTCTCTCGATTACAACTTATGACAAAATATTTATTATAACCAGATTTATTGCGTTGGTCATATCATAATTATTTCAAAATATAGTTTGACAGACAAAAGATTCTACTTCATTCAGTAAGGTTGCTGCATAATATATCTAATATTTATTGAAAAATCAATCCGTAAATTAGAATACATTACTTACTGGACCAAATTTGATGCAAATATACCAACGGCCAGGTCGCCATTGTGAATGGATCGAAAAAATACTTCACCAAAAATGGTAGTTTTAAATCAATTTCTCCTGTATTCTCATAATCTATAGCCATAAATAACAGAGGCAACAAACAAAAAGCAACAACAACAGATGCATTAGCTATCACCAGAAGAACAACAACATTATACAACAACTTATTAGCACGAACTATAATTTCTTTCTCTCTTTTATCTTCTTTGTCTGTCAAACATGGATGGATCTCCCGTAGTTTGTCAAGAATGGTGGTCAGAAGCTTGTTGTTTAAATACAATGGGGCATATCTAAAAGTGGCTAGAAAAGAAATGATGGTGCATGGCACAATCATTGACAATTCATTGAAGCTCTTACCATCTCTAACACCATCGAAAAGCCAATACAATTCACCAAGTATATCACTGAACAGCCATAGGAAATTAATCAGAAAGATTATATTTAACGCTACAGAACTTTTCGCTGACAGATTAATACCTGATATCAAGAATAACGCTTTCGTTATCTTTAATAAATTCTCAAATTCTTGCAAATCCGACATTTTATTGAATTAACAGTTACTCTGATGTAAAAGCTACCAAGTATAAGTTGGTCGCGCAGTGGAGCCTTCGAAAAACTAACAGTACTATGATATTCACGTGAAAATTAATTACTGGTTTTTCAAAGAAACCTGAAAGATGTTTAATATTCTCTTTTGTCATATAAAAAAGACATTGTTGAGACGTTAATTAGAAGGGTTCGTAAAGATAACTTAATTGCTCTAAGTTGTCATTTGACATAAGTACATGAGGTACATGGTTATTAATTACAGGCTCGAAAAACACGATGACACACGAAGCGTTTTGCACTATATATCTAACTATCACAATATATATTTACATCTAATATATATAAAATTTCCATGTCACAGTTAACGTACTCCTCCAAAACCGATTTTTACAAAATTTTATATGCGTATTCAATAGGTCTGAGAATCGGTTACTATCTATTTTCCATACCTCTAAGTAATAACGGTTGTTCACCCTTTTTTATTTTAATTTTTAGACTAAATTTTTTGTTTCTATTTTTTTATAATGTGGCATTAAAAATACATACACCCGATGTTTTTTTATCACCAACCTCTATTATTTAGTAATTTTATTGGATAACAACGTTTGCCGAGAAAAAATGTAAAATACTAAAATAAATTTTAAAGTTTTATTTAGGTTAAAGATTATACTCATATTTTAAAAAAACTGGTTTAATGCATATAAACGCAGATTACATTTATACAAAATTCAACAACGAGATCTTATGGTTATATATATGTACTGATAACTACATACAGTTAAGTCAAGCAATACAATTATGACACATAAAATATTAGAAGAGTAGTTTAATTACTGCATAAATCGGATAATGCTTGTGAATGTAAACTGGTTTTGAAAAAAAAACACTTTTTTCTAATGATTCGCATTCACAAAAGGTTCTAAGTTTAAAATGAGTTGACAATTTGCGTAATCTCGTAATTAACGGTACATTGTTCTCAATAAAGCGAAATAAGACCAGGATCGGCTGAGAATCTGTAAGAAAAGTTAAATAAACTAAATAAACAATAACTCTTTATATCAAACCATTGGTGTCCATAGATTTTTAGTGTGTTATTCAATTGTATTAATCTATGTTAGTGTTTCCCTCCGTAATGTATACATCTGACTCCACTAAATTTGTTTTATATATTTAATTATTACATCAATTGTATATGTGATTATTGCATGACAGTAAGAAAAGAAAGTTATAAATGACAAATGACAATTTGAAAAAAAAAAGGAAATAAAAAATAGTTTGCACATAAAGAGGTTTTAGTCTTGTGACGAACAGTTAGTATTGTTGATCACTACAACTATTCCAGTGTTCTTATAATTTATTATTTCGTATTGCCATCTCAACACAGTGGTGTTGGATGTAGCAATCGGACCTGGCAGCAATAATCTTTCAGGATTCTGTTGTCATTAGAACGTAAGCGCTGTAGAAGGGATGCTGTCTTTTTGCGCATTATCGCAAAAAAATCGTCGGTCAATTAATGCTGTTATTTATTCATTCAAGCCAACTAGCGTATGCAACCTTGATAATACCATTAGATGCTTACCTTAGTGAACGCCGTAAGGTTAAGTGTTGCAAATTTTGCCGCTGATAAAGCGCAAGGTTTTCGAGACCTGGGACAAATAGACCTTATATATTAATTAAGAGTTTTTCCCACTCTTAAAAAAATATTGTACAATGTAAAAGCACATTAGGATTAATAGAAGATTTAAAGAAATCTTCGTGTTATTGCATAGTTAATAGAAATAAAAGTCAATAATATTCACGTACCGAATTATAACAATAAATAAGCATTTTTTCATTTCAGGTTGGGCGTTATACCATTTGCTTTTATAAACCGAATCGCCAACTTTTGTACTCTGTGAACAACGACAATTCGTCATGAGAGTCTTAGAGTTCATAATGAACTCAGAAATTATATTATAGTTGCATTGAATTTAAACTTACCGATGCACTTATCATATCACCGAATAGACATATGATAAAAATTTGGTACAAACTCATCAAGAGAAAACTAAAAAATGCAAATGCGGTACCCAAATCTTTGAGGAACTGTAAAATAAATAAATAGACATTTTATGAAAATAATAAATAAAAATTTTATGACATTAAAATAAATATTAGTCATTTACCGTGATGTTAAATCCACAAAGGCATATTGTAAATGAGCTAATTATTATATTAAATAACATAGATGATGAATATATGTACTGGACGTCGTTGACTAATCTGAAATAATTATTAAATAATAAATAGCACTGAGAGTTGGTTTAATTAGTTATTCAATAAAAAAATGTCTAAATATATGTTTAGAGTCAAGTAGGTAGGTTTTGAGCTAGCAACATTGTGGTAAAAATCTTTATAATGGATTTCAATTGAACTTACTCGATAAGTTCCTGATGTCTCAATACCAATATTCGAAGTCTCTCCTTACAATGTGTTAATGTCTCAAAATCGTTGGATAATATTTCGAAATGCATACGTAAATACAAACAGAATGCGTACAATAATGCATCCGCACCGAAAATATTAACGCACACGATTAATGCTGAAATATGTCAGAAGCACTTTACATTCCCTGGTCGCGTATTTTGAAAATAATAGATTTAAACGGCTACTGTGCAAAACAATTACAACCTTAAGGTTTTTGTGCCTTTTTTGATAACCGAGAAGATAATTCTTTACGCATTCTCCGCAATCCATGTCATGGGGATGTGTGGGACTCAACTCACACCAGGAAACCTCTGCTACTCAGAGGACCGGTGAGCCACACCCACTAAAACACTCCTCCGCATATGGAGAATACTGGATTTGCGTTAGCAAGGCTTTTGTGCCTTAAAAAGCACTAAAAAACAACTTATAGCAAATGAAATAACAGCGAGTCAATAATTAACACAAAAAAAGTCTAGTTTGGTTTAGTTATTCATAATTTACAATACTGATACACAAAATACTTCCTTTTATACGTTAATCGGTTAAAAAATATATTGTTTAGTGGAATTGGACGTATAAGTGTCAGGCCTACTATAGATATGAGTAGGTATGTTATCATTGTGAGAATAATAATAGTTAGTTTTCAAATGGTACACGTGTGGCTATGTATGCAGACGACTAATATTGGCGTAATAACTTGTTAGACTACTGATTAGTTTGAAATGTGTACTTACAACTTCCAACCTGATGTATATACTCGCCAGGCCACCACAGCATAGAATATGGGTCATAAAAATATCGTACGTAGTATGGTAACTTATAATCTGTGGTTCCAAATTTAATGTAATCCATTGCCATAGATGTAAGGGGTACAACACAGAACCAAAATATAACAAATATAATACCTAGACACATGAATATCACGAATTTGAATAAAACCTGTTTTGTTGAATCGATAATTCTTTGTTTCTTTTGGATGTCGCTTTGTGCTTTATGCCTGCCAATTATTAAGATGTTAGAGTGCAGTGTGCGTAACTTTTTTAGAACTATGACAGTTGCATTTTTGTTCACAAAAATGGAGGCTGCTTTAATGGTTCCTAATGCACAAATTAGCGGAAAGGGAACAATTAATGACATTTCTTCAAAACTCTTTCTCTCCTGAATAAACCCGTAGAGACAGTAGAGTTCACCGCACACAGCTGTATAGAGCCAGAAGAAATTTGCATAAAAGAGAAACGAAATATTTTTAGGAAGATACTTCTCATGTTCATGAAACAAATTTACACCCGAGAGCCAGAGAGAAATCTTGATCAATAATAAGGACTTATCGAACGAAGCTTTTCTTAAACTTTGGGACATTTTTCAAACCCCAACAACAATTTTATCGCAGAAACAAAATAAATTAGATACACTACTTTAATGTTAACTATTATAACGTCAGAGCCACACATACACTTGTAAGTAAAGTAAAAAATAAAAATTTCTTTTTATACCACTGTTTAAATGTTTCGATTATTTCTTTAATTAACGGTGTAGTCAAAAATCATACAATTATATTAAGTGCTTAATTTAATTAATTGTACGTAATTATGTTGTTTGTAAACGGTCCATGTCCAGATGATCACTTTTCGAATACTAGCAAAGTTAACGGATGTGCTTGCTTGATTTATTCGTTCAATAATTACAAAGGCCGACAACGCACTCACGAGCTCCCAGCCACGTGAGTGTATATAAGCAGCGTCTTCACCTTTATGGTGGGCCCCCTGCTCATTTGCCCCCTCTTCTATAAAAAAAAATTAAGACATTGTCTAATAAGGTTTACCTACATCGGAAATGATGACGTGCATTTTTTTTTAATTAGAGAATTAAAATTCACCAGAAAGGTGACCTCGCCACCATAGCAGAGGCTTTAAGTGCGTTGCATCAGATTGTTATTTTTAAATAATTATCTGTGGTTCATATATCTATTTGATAACTCTCAAGTTCCGATGGTAGGTATCATAATCTTTAGTCATATTAATATCACACAATAACTTTTTAACCGTTCCATCGCATCGGCCATAGATTATAACACAATACCTATATTGAAGAGTATGTATCATAAAGAGGTATCGAGTTTGCGTAATTGTGTAGATGCAAACCAAACACGTATTCTATTGGAACGATGTATTCATGCAACGTTTAGTTCATAATACGCCCACACTTAAGTAACACAAATGTATCGTTTTTTTCGGACAATTTAATGTATTATTTGGTTTAGTCTCTGGAGACACAACCTTATGTGTTTCATAATGAATGTAATCACAATTTACCAAGTTACATTGCTTAGGTAAGTTAAGTGATGTCACAATACATTGCCCAGTAAAAAGTTACTAATTAATTGTATTTAGCAAAGAGAACACCGCCATAAGATAATAACACTTTCCTAAGCCTCATTTTCGCGTCGGCAACTCTTTGATCCCAAGGAATGAATGCCGACAAAAATTTCTATAATATTTGCGTGACAAAAACATTCGGCGGATTTAAGGGACCCTCAGGGTCTACCGTTAAGGGATTCTTCACAAAAAATTAGGATTGTGCCGAAGGAAATATTAAGGTATAATTTTAGACTAAGCCCGCCTCTATGACATTATATTTTACTTCTATAGATACATGTTAAAATACTGGCATAGTTAACCTGAATAAAAATTAATGTTCTATTTAAATCACAGGATGTTTAAATAATTAGCATTAACTGTACAATGAATAAAGCTGATTAGGTTTACGGAAAATAAACCTTTTTCTGGATTTGTTGTGCACAGACAGACAATAGCCATTGTTTAGCTATGAACTGGTAATTTTTCAACCGTATAGAAATTAATTTCCTGAAATTATCGTTCCATATCATTGTGAATATACAATTATCTAATTAGAGTGTAATTTTGAAATATATATGAACTAGAAATAGCGTATAGATATAATACCCTTTTTATTGTCAAAGTCAAAGGAGGTTAACACAGGCACCTAACAGTAAACCTAAGTTATATTTAGTAAGTATTTCGTCGTAAAATATCGTGTTTCTGAGTACAACAACGCTTCAATACTTTATAACAAGTATTGTTATTTCGTGATAAGGCAAAACTTACCACTTAAATAAAGCAAACATACTTAAACAATTTTAACTAATAGTCAACTGTACAAGTGCTATAAAATCATTAACAAAGTGACTTTAAAAACATTTTCAAGGAATTGTTCATTGTTCAACGGATTTGAATGAAGTTATTAAGTTGTAAATGTGAAAACTGATTTTACAAATACTGTTAACAAAGGTGTTTATTGTTGACAAAGATTTGTAATTACGACCATTTACATAAAGAGTTGCCGATTGAGATGTTTTCTGCAGGTACAGACAGTATTACGACTTGGGAATGGAATGAAAAATACTGCATTTCATTTGAGAAAGATATATAACGTTTTTGGGAGTATAATATTTACCTGAAATATTCTACTAGCATTTTACACGCACTGCTGTATAAATGCGGTAATGTTTTTTATGCAAATTCAACAAGGCAACGTCATGTTTTTATTTTAATATTTCAATGAGTGTTTATTAACGTTGAAATTTATAAAAAGAAATATTTTAACACGACAAGGCAAGAGGAAATGTCACAAGCAACTTGGAATAATTGTAATAACTTTGGTCGTTCATTTGTTTTTTCTATCTAAATTAAAGACGAACGGCTATATTTAATTCTCTCTAAATAGATACATATAGATTATTTTAAAAAACTAATTTATATATATATATATGTATTTCGTTTGTACTAAAGGTACTAAAGTCTACTTGACTTTTGTACTTTGAAGTACAAGTGCACAGGTGCTTATATTGAAGAATAATGTAGACGCCTGGTAGTCAGTACCGGTGACCCAAGAGCTGGTGCATCTCCCGCTCGACGAATAAGTATTGAGGTACAGAAAAAAAATACCGCCAGCATTATACCCATACATACTCTGTCACAAGGACCAATCTTTTTAAATTTATTTCAATGTTTGAGGTTTTATACTTAATAGTTTTGTTAAAATATCCAAATTGAATAAATTTTATTGGTAAACGAAACAATAATATATTTGTATAACTGCAACTTAGTATACATTATTACAATTATATATAAAGAAACTACATATTTATAGTTATATTTAAACCTGGGACGATTGTTATTACTTTAAAATGTTTGGCTCTTGTGGCAGAGTACCTTATTAAGATGGGCAGCAATTCCTCACTGCGTATATTAAGTGGTGAAATCATCAGCTCTTGGTTACCAGGTGCCAACTTGTATAAGTAATGTTTTGTTTGGTTAGACTTATTCATGTCTGCAGCAGGGTCGTATCCGAAAAACAAAATACGTTTTACGTACTTCTAATCACGCTTTTTAGCTTGATTTGAATGTGTTAATTGTGAGGGCGATCCCTTACTTTTGAAAATCGTGCGTTCGTCTACCTGCTATGCACGATTGAATTTCTATGTTTCTCCATAAATACAGCGATGGAAAGCATAGAATCATAAAACAATGAACTTTAACTACGAGCCAAACAGGGTGGTACGGAATTAACTCTGAAAATGTCGACAGAGCGACATCTTCATTAAAAACTTATTATGATAAGATTTAATGGTTTCACTTTTTACTGGTGAGTTTAATATAGAATTCAGAAAAGAAGAGCGCTAGTAGATTAATACTAAGCATTTTGAGGTTATGAAATAACAGGCATATTAAATGGCAACTAAATGAAGATTTTAATAGATTTATGTTACATATGTTTATACAAAACAAATCAGTAATATACAACATAATGCAATTCGAACTTTTGCGTGAAATAACAACTAGGTATGCCTAATCTTACGTATCGTTGAGATCGTTCTTGTTCGTCAAACTTAAAAAAATATTTACAAAACAACATTCATGTCACTGGAAAGAGAAAATAAAAACGCGTAATAAAAACTGTTCTTTTATTTATTTATATACAACATTGTCGCATTTTGGTCATAAAAAAGGGAATGTCTAGTTACATTTCATTAAGACATTTGTGAACCCCTTTGTAGAATTAAAAAAAAAGCAAGTACCTATTAGACGTAATCGTTTTCTAGACATTGCATGCAATATATATTTTTTACATCAAGATAATCGTCAAAATTAATAAAAACCTTTCCCTGTTTCACACAACATAACCAACATAACTTGAAAACAATCTTCTGTCAGAACATTACAAAACATAAACGATATTAATTTAGTTCGCAAAAATTCGAATAATAATTAGAATAATGTCTAAATATCTAACTAATGGAGCAATAAAATAGGCAAACTGGACCTTTTCATAACCACAACATTAAAATTACATATACGTCACCTAAGTACGTTATAATGATTAGAGTATACACAGACAGTAATAAAAAGGTCTAGTTTACACTGCGACTAGGTTATGGGGTGTCTTTCTTCAAACTTAACCAAAGTAAACGGAGAGTAAATCACAGTTATCGTAAAAAAATCAGTCAACAAACTTATCATAACAATGACAAAACAAAGAAAGCTACCCCGTTTCCTAACGAATATCTCATAATTGGTTAATTTTATAGTTATGTCCAGTACAACCTCATTCCAACATGGCCGTCGCACTTACACACGCAAACACGGCACAGAAATACACTAGTTTGAGTGTGGTCACCGCACATGCCACAGACCTAAATTGAGTACACTAAGCCTTGGCAGCTTTACGATATGGTCCAAACCCTGTGGTGTTATGCAAGTGCACCCATACAAGTCTATCGCCTTCAAATTTAATAAACCATCGCCTAATGCGCGGAGTCCTCTGTCAGTAACACGGGTGCATTGCCCTATATTTAGTGTTTCTAGCTGTGACAGCCTCGCAACCCTCTCCAGTCCTTCGTCAGTGAGTCGGCAAGCGCTAAGCGATAATGATCGAAGCCCAGACAGCCCTAGAGTTGCATGAGATAATGCCTCATCTCCCACTTTATCACAAAAGGAAACATCTAACGCCCTCAATCTGCCACTTTCAGCTAAATGAGCTACTCCAGCGTCCGACACTCCGTCACAAGCTCTCAAATTAATATCTTCTAAGTGTGGGAGCTTTGCCAAGTGTCTTAATCCGGCATCTGTCACAGCAACGCAGAAAGAGAGATTAATAGATTTAAGACTAGGAAGACCACTGGCTGCATGTTTAAGCGCCTCATCTGTTAACCTTTGGCAATCTTGTAATCCTAAGTGTTCCAACTCTGGGGTCCCTCTAGCTTCGCCTCCTCCGCATAAGTGGGCAATGCCATCGTCGTTAACATGCCAGCAGGATCTTAGATTGAGTCTACGTAATTTTCTTAAACCCCAGGCAATAAGTAAGAGGCCTGTATCTGTTACATTGCAACACCCACCAAGTTCTAGTTCTTCTAAGTTTTTTAGTGACTGCGCTATTCGACCGAGGGACGAATCTGTAACCTGCTTGCATAGAGATAAATCTAGTCTTCGTAACGCTGGAAGTTCTGTAGCGAACGCACTTGCTAGTGCAGCGTCAGTCACGCTGTAACATCCACTAAGAGAAAGCGAATCAAGACCGGGTAAAGCTGCAACTGCATCTCTTAATCCCCGTCGCAATGATAAAACTTGTAATTTTCGCACTCCACGTCTTGCAAGAGAAGCAAACAACACTGGAGCTGGTCTGCGTAAATGTAATGCTGCCTCAACTCCTCTCCAAACGGACCTTCTATCAGATGCATCACGCCAAGAACGACAAACCTGCGCGGCCCGTCCTCTATCTCTTACGGGTAATCTCTCGAATATCAACGCAAGAATCTCTGGGTATAACCTCGAAATATGCGTTCCTTGGGCCTCGGGTACCGGTTCAGGCACGTGAGCGGTCGACAAATGCGGTCTGTGTAGTCTGTATGGCGCGGTACGGTTTTTTCTACGGTTCACAGTGGGCAATTCGGTAAGGCCGAGACGGTCATCCCGCCAAGACAGTACTTCCTCAGTCCACGCACTCATCACTGCACTGATAACATAACACAGGCGAACATCAACACGATTCAAATGCGAGTGCCAAAGAGACGTGCGTTCAACGTGAATTGTGATCGCGTACTGGCGGTTAAGGGGGAAGCTCCCGCCCCGCGCCCGCCGCCGGGCACGGCGATTGGTCGCGCTCGGCGGCACGTGACGCGCGTCGTATCGATTCGGAGGCTCTGCGGCGGCATTTTTAAGTTGGCGGCCGGAGTGCCCGCCTTCGCCCCGCACGGCTCGCGACGCCCGCTTCATAGACTAATTAGATTATAGATATACATTATGCCGTTGTAATTAAAATTCTTAATTCTAGTACACAATATGTATTCAATCCTTCTATAGATACATAGTATGTTAGAACCGACATACGACATAAATAGAATATAACAACATTTATCACGACTAAATTACTATTTTATACTATACCATTCTATTTATTTATATATAATGATATGGTAGTACTATAAATGTTTACATCTATTAAAAAAAATACAACCAAATTATTATAAAAATACTTATTAATTTCTGTTCAAGCTATAGTGATCTGTGAGTCAATATTTTTTTGGCATAAAACATTTTTTTGTTGTAGTCTTAATCTATGAACAGAACACAGTGATAAGGCGGCAAAACAACTCAGCGCGCCGTATATTTTCGTTCGCTGCACTTGCCGACGGTTTACAACCAATCAACGTAGAGCCCTATCGCGACCCATGGCGGCTTTTATTACTTTGCAATAAGAAGACCACAAACTTGTGACACGGGTCTTCTAAACTGGTCGTTTCATATCAGCCAACTATTACAAGGGCAACCGGTTCAAACCGAATATGATTCGAATTTCGAACGTTTAGGAATTAATGTATATTTTAAGATAATGGCGATTTAGAAAGTAGTCAATACTTTATCATCACTTCAATAAGTATCCGAAATTAATTAAAAACATAATTAATATTTAAAATCTACATAGGTAATCAAGTATTTTTAATTTACATATTTTTTTTATCTAAACATACTTTGCCAACCTAAATATTTAGACTAAATAAATCAATCAAAAGAACATTTCGACACCTGAATGAATCATGAAAATATCAAATACCGCAACATTCAGATGCCGGAGACATGGTCTCTAATTCATGATCTAGTGGAGGCCACAGGTATGGCTTCCTCTTGTCCTAAGAAATATTAAGAAAAAGTGATAAAATTTCAAAACTAGCTTAGAATTGTGGGAAAGTATACGTGTAGAGTACAGTCACAGGATCGCCTAAATCAACCTATAAAGATTTGTAACGAGTATTAGCTTATACTAATTGTATTTTTTTTGTAAAATAAATTAATAGTACAAAAAAATTAAATCGAAGGGTATTCAAATTATTAAAAAAAACATATTTATATTTCACTAAAATAATACTTTCTCGTAGAATAACAGTAATCAATACAACGTTATATGATTGCATTGAGAACAGAGAATCACTAGAATGGAATTCTAAATTCGAAAAAATTCATTTTAAATTCAAAAAGCGAATACCGAGTCAAGTGGAACGCAGAGTCCACGCTTTCACGCACACATACGCATCAGCTGATTTACATGATATGTAGTTTGGTCAGTTTATTTTAAGCTTTATTGTCAATACATAAGGTTTAACATAGGACGAAGTAAATTATGTAACTTATATGGGAAATACCACATTAAAGGATTTTGATTCTTATTACGACTAAACAATTTACAGTTTAGCTTATGCACGATTTTAAATTATTAATTTCAACTTTATTCAAATACCAATAGAGTTAAATTTAGTATATGTTGAACCAAGGCTACTTATAGACAAAGGCATCTGCTTAGTGTAAGTTTACCTGTGTATTATTTTTAACATGCCGTTTATTGTTAAATTAATAATAACTGGTTGTTATAATATTTTAATGCATATGTTTAAAAATCTCAATATATTAAATGTCTTATGAGCGTTAACGTAAACATTATTTAAACATTGATAATAAGAGATGATAGTTCCTTTTCGCTTTCATTTACAATTCCCTATTTCACTACCTTATCTACCTGTGTATACCGAATAATGTTTCTAAGGGCATTAGGGCCTCGTTCTTAGGGCCTCTGTGTTCTAATCCCACAGGGTAATCTATTGTCCGCATCATTCAGACCAATAATTTATTAGTTACTAGACATAATTTTCCCTGATTGTTATGTGAGTTTTTAGTATAAAGGTAAGATTTTTAAACAGGACTAGAATTCAAGTAGTTAATACGTATAGATTGTCTAATAAATATATGAATATAAAATAGTTATTTTTATAATATAAATATTATTTTTGTCTAGACAAGTGTAAGTAGTTAAAAATTAAAATGTTTGCTATCCCTGAACCGATCATAGGGAATGCAATAGCGTGACGTCACGGTTTTTTGTTGTCAGAAGGCTTATTACCTGAGCCATATGGCCCCGCGCGGTCAGGTAATACAAGATTGTTTAAATTATACATCTTATTTTATATTACTTAGTATTGCTAAGTGTCTGGGTCGTTATAAATTGTAGAAAGTATAATATACCTATTTATAAAATTCTCGTGTTACAATATTCGTTCCCATAGTCCTCCGAAACGGCTTGACTGATTCTCATGAAATTTTGTGAGCATAATGAGTAGCGAATCGGCCAACATCTATTTTTCTACCCCTTATTGATAAGGGTTGTCCATCCTTCACATGTTTTTAATTCTTTTTATTGTCGCATTAAAAAATACATACAACCCTAATTATTTACCCTTTTAGTACCAACCCCCCTATCTAGTAATTTAATCATTTTATATCTTCGGTCGATAACTGATCAATCGTCATTTAATTACTTATCCCCTCCAGCCTACAGGTGTAACTTCTGTCCTATATTAAAAGAAAGTCGGGTTTCTTACAACATTTATAACTTGAGATCTGCTGGACCAATTATGATGGTATTAACAGTCACTTTCTTTCTTTATCCGATTTCGCCGACCATGTAGCCTGTATTCAAGCAATAAATAGAATATATACTTGAAGTTTAGAGATAAAATCATTGCATCAACTTCCACAAGTCTTTCACTTCCAAAACACTATTTATCTAAGACCTGAAGTATCCATTACTGGCAAGAACAAAAAGAATATTTTTATCATCACGTTTACTCAATAGCCATAATGTATTACATATATATATATGAGTATCGTGCGATCATCTGTTGTTTGTGATCGCTTTTTTTAATTGATTACAAGTGATGAACAAAACCGTTCGAATCCCAGTAGACTCGAGACATTGAGAAATATAAGCTATATTGTCTTATTTCTAAACTTTTAAATACATGTATACGTATCGAAAATAAATGTTTTCCTTTATACCTGATTTGATACTTTGTTATTATCGAATTATCACCCTTCTTGTTTTTAATAAAAAGTTACTTTATGAATGTAAGCTTGAAAAGTCGATCATTTAGCACCCTATTTTTTTGATAATCGATTCCTCCGGTTATTCCAATTGATTCAAAAGTTATATTTTTCAAACAGAATCGCTATTCCTATTATTATGTAGACTAGAGTTGCCTAGAGCCACCTAGTGGCATCTTAAAGAACTTCTAGTTATACAATTTGCACTAGATAGCAGTAAATCAAAATGTCAGAACACTGTATTATAATATATTATTTTTATTTGAGAATGTTTTCTATTTAATATTGATAGGACAATAATTGTGTAGAGTCGTATCTAGAAGATACTGTCAAAAATTATTGACGAATTTTAATTTCCTTTGGCTGTGGCGGATTTGCGAGTTATTGGCCACATTTTTTGAGGACTTGCGAATGCGATGTCTATAACTTTTGTCTAGGCTGTAATTTAGTCAAATGTGTACTAGATGTCGCTGTTATACATAATGTAAAATGTTCCAGAGCTGGAATATTATTTCTGGCACGCTTCAGTTGTGACAGTAGTGACATAGATGGCGTTAAATTACATTTAGTGGTATTAATAATTACAGTTCTCTTTTATTTTCCATAACATGCTAATGCTGGATTTTGTGTCTTTGCATATGAAGTATTGAATCCCATGTTTCAACCTTTTCAATCCTGTTGTAATGTTTAAACGAACCATTTGTCTCAATGGTGTTGAGTTTGATTTGTAACATACTATATAATATGTATTTATAAATATTATATTTTTACATGGTACAGAAATTTCTGACAATAGTTTTAAAATTAGAGTCCTGGATTACCAGAATTACAGTACTTTTCTCGTTCTGATTCTGGAAAAAGACGTGGAGGAAATGACTGTGCTATGAAGGGACCCGGAGCAAGCGAAGATCTGTGGTATCTAAAAAAATGGAAAATAGGCACATACACACACATAAGCATAAAAAAATATGTAGTTTTATTAATCGTGTGTTAGGTTAGGTAAGGTTAGGTAGTTAGTTAAATTGTCGTTATAGTTGCAAAGTAGATAATAATTACCCTCTTGGTAGCCTAACAAGTGTCCGTTTGAAGTGGTCACTTACTTGAGGCTTCAGATGTATTTAATACAGGGTAGTACTATATTTGAAGTCGACTAAAATTATTTAAACGATATTCTAGATATTATTTCTCCTTTCTCTGGTAGCATAGATGATAGATGACCTCACCTTTCAGCTATAAAAACGATATCTTTCTTCCGCTTAATTAGTTTTTTATACCCAATTTATATAATATAAAAAATGTATAATATTATTCTTCAATAGTTGTTTATTATATCAAGTGCTATTGCATTTGTAAACTTTTCGATGGTTACATAATATATTCGTATCTCAAAACTTGGTTTAATCGTATAAAATTAATTAAAAATACGTCCAGAAATACTACTTATGTATGTGTAGGAACTAAACTCCCACCAACATTTGAGTTCTAGACCAGAATCCTCGCCAAGTCGAAACTAGTGGCCGGAACGATGGCCCCAAAAGCTAAGGTCGTGAAGTTGAATATTATGTTAAGCTTTCGCGCGTTTCTAAGATATACTGACTTACCTCCGTAGTCTAATCTGCACGATCATAGATGTCGCTACATTTTACATAAATCTATAAATCTTGGCTGGTTTCAAATTATTTTTTTTAAAGCCATCTTGGTTTGTGAAATAAATGTTATCTGCTGTAGAGTTAAAAAGTTACTATTACTAGATCTCTACAATCGATCAATTTTGTTGTTTGTTTTGGATCTAAATAAATCTATATAAAATTATCTTTCAATTATCATCCAGTAGGACATACTTATAGGAAGATTATAAAAATACTCCAACAAACAACGATCGTTGTTTGACTTATACTTAAGCTGGAGTTATAACAACATTACCTTATGTTTTTATTAACAACAACAGCTGAAGATTCTTCATAAACAATTCATTATAAGTGATTATAATTAATTGTTAATATAGTAAAATTATTAAGCTATTCTTCTGAGTCTGTTACTTAAACGAACTTACTTCAAATTTCTTCCAATAAAACTATATATAAAAATTCTAATCATTAATTTTTCAGTGCAATCAAACAAGTTGGAACTTACAATAAAACAAATCCAGGAATCCAAGAATCAAGTTTTGAATCAGTTCAATGCCGGCCTTGCCCGTGAACGGTGCACTATTGTTCGAATCGAATTGTTTATTCGCAAATTGTTTGAAAAACAAATATAAGAGAAAAATTGTGTGGTGTGTTTGTGGCTCGAGTGATATTTAAACTGATGTTTGTAGTCGTAAATTACTTTAAAAAATATCATAAAATTATGTTATGAATTGATTAATATAGATTCTACAAATTTTCATTTATAAAATACACAATATTCATATAAATAACTAAATAAAACGTTTATATATTAAACGTATTCAAGTAAAAGGCATTATTATATACCACGTATGTAATAAATAAGGACACGTAACTCTAGTAATAAAGTAATAAAAGTGAGAAATCGTAAATTACAATTTTTATTACACCCTATTAACTAGTTTTTGACCTAGTTGTTATTAAAAGAGGCAATCATATAGTTTTATTCAATTTATTACGTAATGAATAAATTTAACAATATTCACATAAATACGTTTCTCATACGACCTATTTATCAAGATTTTGTTCTGTTAGAAATAGTGGTTTTGTGTTTCCTATATATTTATTTTAATATTTTAATTAAAAATACCATGCGCAAGCCTACCACATATTTAAAAAATAGCCGTAATTTATTTGTTATTTTAAACATGTTAATATTTTAATCTAAATCATCTCATCTCACACTCAATCTTATTATTTCTTTAGGCTAAGCTTCACATACTTTTATAATTCTAATTAACTAATAAGATACCTGTATTTTGACAATGTTCCATTTCGTTCGTATCTTATAAAATATTTTCTCGTCAATAGAATTAATGGTTAACAAAGAGAAATTCCGAGATTAATGCGTAACATGAAAGAATAAGGGTATGATTATTATAATACGAACGAGGAGCGACGTTCTGACGACAGATTCGCTTTTATATCGTCCGACAACTAGACACTTATCGGCCAGTTAGTCTAGTTACATTTTAGATGCGTTTGAAATGTCAGAAGTCGGCTGAGCTGCCTTAAAATTAGTTAAGCAGTTAAGATCTATGTCATCTGCGTTAAATATATAGGTACATAGTTAAGCATGATTATAATCTCTGCTCATAGGCATAAAAAGAATCGGTTTAAACTGAATTGCAGAGTATATAGTATATTAGAATTGTATTTAGGATAACTTTTTATTTTCATTGACGGAGACTTTGTAAGTTAAAAAATCGTAAGGCAATTAAAGTCGTGTCGTTATCGTGACGTGTTAAAACAAAAAAATCTTCTTTCCCATGTTGAAATTAGTTACGCCGTTGCTTTTCTATTGTAAATCAGATCGAAAATATTATAAGGGTCGTATAACTTCTTTTGAGTTTGTTAAACATGCATATGCACTCGACTTTGCCTTCAATATATGACTTATATATAGCACACAAAAATCCCGATACGTCTATGCGCTAACTGCGGACATACGTTCTTTTCGTAGACATTGGCATTTTTTAATTTACGTAATATTGTCAAAATTTTGGTTAATTGTCATACTAATTTGTGTTTGGTTAGAATCACACGCAAGGACGCTAGGCTAGTACCGTTTAATTAGAGTATAATTTAATAAGTATCGTGGATTATTTTATTATGAGTACATATAATTAACAACACAAAGATTTATTTAAAAAAATAATAATCAGAACGTCTCAATATTTTCGCTTTACTCAAATAGAGATTGAACGTTCAACTTTTTAAACATCGAAATCATTTCTTTTCGTTATAACAAAATAGGTTTTAAAAAGAGTTCTTATGTTAGGTTCCCAAATCATAATATACATATATATATATATAAACATTGTATTGCAATAAAATTACTAAAAAAATAGGCCTTGGTATAAATGTAGGGTTGTATGTATTTTAAATGCGATATAATAAAAAAATATCTCTAAAAATTGATGTTGGCCGATTCTCAGACCTACTTAATATGCTCACATTTCATGACAATCGGGCAAGCCGTTTCGGAGCAGTTCAAAAATCTTTTTGTAACGAATCAAAACACAATATCAATTTTCTAAAGAATATTAAAAGATTATTGACCTCACCCACGTAGATTAAGTTATTAATTTATGCCCTATGCTATTAATATTTATCAAATTCTATTGTCTTTCAATTGAGCGATGGGAGGTTATATTTGATAATTTCACAGATTATAACAACAATAACTTCATAACATAAATTAAATAGTCTCTTGTTACTGAAATATTTATTATTTAATATTTAATATCAAAAGTTATTGCGAGCTCTCGGCTTGGTCTTATTATTGCTTTCTTTATATGGAATTGTTTTTACCCTCTGGTGCAAAATGACGGAATAAAAGTAATATTTTTTTATTGTAAATGATATGGATATGATGTCATCATTATGATAACCCAAGGCAAGATTCAGGACACATTTGACAATCGCAAAATCAGAAGAGAACAATATAGGGATCGCTCTACTACCAAAAATATGACACATAGCTTCAGTAATCGTTAATTCAAAAAATTATACATAATTAGTATTTAATTAATTACAGTCTAAAAATGTTATACCTTTGAGATTAGAGTGCCGAGTTATTGGTTTTTAAAATTGGTATTTAGTTCTTAAGAATCAGACATAGCTGGTCTTGCCGACTACCCAGTTATTGAATACATTATTACTACTGAGGATAAATCGTTTGCAAATATTTTATCTAAGGTTACTCACTTACTTACAAGGGCAGATATGACCGTACTCCATTCTGCTCTGTCTGTTAAACTAAGGTTAACAGGGATTATTACATAATTAATCAATAAAATCCTTTATGGAATTTAATCCTCGCTTTCAGCAAACGTTTCATTTTCTGGGCCTCTGGTTTTCGTGAGCTTGTCGCTTGTCTTTACCTTATAATAAAACTTACATATCACAATTAAGGCATAATTAAGGTCATGTTTATCTGATAAATTCATTACTTGTATTAAAGGGAAGGTAAAAAAATTGTGTAAAGTTGAAAATGATTTTGTTACTTCCAAGGTGCTTTTTGAATTAAATGTGTTAGTGCCAAAACTAAGAATGTTGTGAAATAATAAATATGGCGGATACATCAGTTTTCCGTTTCCTTATATATCTGTCAGCGTTAATGTGGATTGTAGACGCCAATACACAAAGGAGAAGAAGAGAGCCTTGGACAAATGGAAGCTGGTTGTAAGTATTTTAAACAGTTTTTCGTGTGCTATTGAATACAATACAACTCTTAATACTTTGAAGTATTCTCAACTTATTCATAGAAAATGAATACGAATATGAATTTAAGTAAATATAATTCGTAGGGATCTTTTATTACTTATTTATACCTTTGTAATGTTTTGTGTTTGAATAAGTTTTTATTTTCATATCATTATTAAACAACGCGACCTTAATAAGTTTTACGATATTCATTTTGCCGGAGATCTCAGTTTAT
Organism: Leptophobia aripa; assembly: GCA_951799465.1. Taxonomy (NCBI): domain Eukaryota; kingdom Metazoa; phylum Arthropoda; class Insecta; order Lepidoptera; family Pieridae; genus Leptophobia; species Leptophobia aripa. Next base: position 3,638,639 of record OX637264.1, on the reverse strand, counting down.
AAAATATGTTTAGAATAATATAGATTGTATTCAATATTTATCGTGTTCATAAAGCGAAAGTACGCCACCTGAACCGTCTAGACCAGGCACAAATTACATTAGCTGGAAATTCTAGCTGGTTAAAATAATTAAAGTATGAAGGAATAAGTTTGTATGCCAGGCTTTCACAACTAATCTGTTAAGATTTTGGTTTTCCTGCAGGGTCTAAAGTAATATTTGCGAGCAGGAAATGCCCTTCACAAAAACAGGCAGCCTTAAGGCTTGTCCAAATGGCTACGATCTTATCCTAAGCGGATGAGGCTATACAATTCTAAAAATGGTCATATATGTAATTGTTATTTTTTATTCTCAATTGGATTTCTCTAAATGTATTATGATGCTTCGGACCAAGCTAAAAGCTCAAGCTGTTTGAAACGTAGCGATTAATGATCTGCAGCATCAAGCCACTGGGGCCTTTAGGCCGGGCGGTACGTGGTTCCGACAGGTGAAGATCCTATATGGAGGAAATGCATACCTTTCGTCCAGAGGGGGTTAGAATGCTGACAGTGAATTTTTAAACATCGCGATTTGTATGTGAGCAGTACTAGTTTTTACGTAGGTCACTGTCATAAACACTGTGTTCGCTTTGTTGCGGTGATGTGTGTAATAAATAAGAAATTAAAAAAAAAACGTTTCATTGCATACAATATTATTTTAAAACAACTATGTTACAAGGACATCTTAAATCAAATATTTATAATAATTCGTTGGACTACATATGTCTGACAGAGAGAAATGAATTTCTTGTACTCTATTCTTATCACTAATTTATTTTTAATTAGTTTCTTTAGTGGTATACTTATTTAGCATAGATTTGTATGTTGACGTTGTGTATATGAGTCCAATTCGGAGACAGGTGTACCATTCAGCCAAATATAATACGCCAATCTTGTTGTTTTTTCCACTATGAAATTCATTTCTATATGGTTCTGGAAAGTTTTATTTTAGGTTAAACATTTAAAATTTAAATGTACATGAAACATAATTAGTAAACTATTGAGAGTTGAATAATAAAAATGTCCTCTCAATGGGATATAATTTACACACCTTTAGTTCAAGGTAAGCGATATATAAGCGCTTGTCGTATAGTTGCTAACATAAATGATAAATATACATTAAATATAAAATCAATAATTAGAATAGCTCTGTTATGATAATCCAGCCTTTTCCAAAGAACATTAAGCAAATAGGGAAATATTTAAAAGGTTCAAATATTTATCATTCTATAAATTGGAAATGACGACTCAATGACTCAATGGTTACCATGGCAACGGCCAGAATTCGATCCCCTTTACTTTGTGATGAACATTCCACAATCTTTTATTAAATTTGGTTTGTTAACGACCACTTTTGAACGACACTAAAACTTAGTTAACATGGGTTCTCTGCGCGGCCCTCACTTGAAAAGAACCCAACAACCCACTGGCTGTTATAAAAACTATATCAGTCGAGTTGCAACCATAACATATGTTATAATACTTACTTTGGGGCAAACCGACTGTGAAAATTATCCCATATACAATAGTAAATTATGTTTTATTAATTTATTTATGTACTTACATCGAGTATTCCTCCTTTTTTGATATAGGCTCTACTTTGAGATCCGTCCAGGTTCAAGATAACAGTTACTTTAGTTATATAATGGCCTGTCAACTTTCCCGCCTAAAATAATCTTAGTAGTTGAGGTTTTACGATTTATTAAATATAAAGACAACAAAAAAAAAAAAAATTTGATAACCCACTAATTATACGACATATTATGGAACAACAAAACAACACATCTGCATCAGACTCGATTTGAACCATATGCACCCTTGATAACTTCCGTGATGAGACCCAAATATATAAAGAAATTCAATATCTTGGTGCTCATGCTCTGGAGCACCAAGGTATTGCTTGCAACATATCAAAAATAAATGAATATATAGTTCTATGCACATATGTATTTTTTTTTTATATTTCACAATTTACGGTCGCTCAAGTTACCGGTTTTTATTACTTGGCCTAACCTAGTGTAGAAAAAGATTTATTCTTCTGCTTTTATCGTCTACAATTTCACAACTTACGGTTGGATATTTTAGTGTCAAATTAACATCTTGCTGGGGAAACGTCCATGCTTTCGATCCATACAATAAAGAAACTGTACCTATGGAAAAATGAAAGATATCTATAATTTGTTACTATTGTAGAAATAGGTAAGAAACATTCAACTGTTGTACACCGCGTAATTATTATAATATATGAATGAATTACTTACTGAAGTGTTGGTCTCCATTTAACCTGCATTCATACTTTTTAGTGACCCTCTTGAATGTACCATGCATCGGTGTATTATTATCATAGCTTAGTTTATTTTCATTCTCTTCAACTTCCGGTATTTCTGTACCATAGACATCATCACAATTGACACACTGGCACACAATAGAAAGAAATAAATAAAGATGGATTTGATACATTTATATCGTCATACATATCGATCCAATGTGACCATTATTAATTAGTGTTTAATTATTCTCGAAGTTTTATAGATAAGTAATCATTGATAAACACGTGATGATAAGTAATCTCTTCCAATAATTGTTTTTGGACAATGCCAATTTCCCGCCATTACAGATCAAATTTGTATATTTACAATATAAAATTCAAATTTTATAAATCACAATAATGTCGTAACTTTTTATATCGAAACAGTTACTTTATTTAAGTCATATCATGAAATTGCCAATGTGTGCTGAAAAATTAAGTTATAAGTAATGGCTTAAATCAATTGCTTAAAAGATTGTCCGTTTATAGACGTATTAAAAGAAAAAACATACGTTCTAAAATGGAATTAAAAAGAGACGCGACACTTACTCGATGTGTTCTTGAGTTATATTTTAGCACTCAATAATAACACAAATACATAAATAAAGTACATACATATATATAATAAGATTCCAAAATATTTATTAGGTATCTCGCCGGAATTCAAATTCAGAATGTGGAAATAATTAATATAGGGTCACTAAGACCGGTTTAAAAGGTTTGAGAGCCCTCATTAGGCCTATTATACACTATTATTATAGCCCATTATGTTCACGCCTGATAAACTTGAAAGGAACATGTATAGAGCTGGTAGTATTTTATTTGTCTTTTGAGAGTGAATATGATCGTAAAATTGATAACTTTTAAATTAAATTCCATTGATTATTGTAGTTTTAAGAATACATTTTTTTACACTTGATCTCTTATTTTAAAGGTATTAAAAAGGACACATTTTTATCCAAGAATTAAATATAATAATTAGTTTGAAAATGAATATAAAAACAATCATCCCGAGAACAGCTCTATATAATTGTTAACCAAGTACTTAGTACCATTCAATATCAGAGGTCGTAAATATAATCCGAAACCGAAATAAATCGTTTTTTATCTTATTCCATTGGATAACTCCAATTTGTTGTGGTCTAGTAGTTTTGTATCATTAATTTATGTTGAGTCATAAAATTTAACTAACAAGCAGTAGCGAAAATTTACGACCTTTTCGACGTAGAATTCCGTAAGATCCGTAAGATCAAAGCAATTCTTATACTTTTTGACAACCTCTGTAGAAACGCTTATACATACTATTTTTGATATCTTAAGTCTGGAAGAGATCGCTTATTAGCGATAAGGACGCCCGTTGCTCATAAGAGCATAGAGCATAGAGCAATAGATGTTAGTACATATAAATGTACTAACATCTATTAACGACATTTGCTTCTAGTGCTTAAGTGCAATAAAGTGTAAATGAATAATATCTATTTTTGTAATTTTTATAATTATTTAAATAAAAGTACTGTTACATAAAGTGGTATATACTTTTGATAAACACACACAGATAGAGATTTAACGAAGAACTTATAAATTCCCCTGTGATACTTTTGTTGCGCGTATCAGCTAACCACAATTTATCAGGCGTCTGCTATAGGCGTTTATGAAAAATAAGAACGAATACTCGTATATTACAATGAATAATACATTATCAGTACCCGATAAGTCTTGGCATTGGATTTTTGTTACCCCAGTAGGTAATTAGTCTGAGCTTGACCCATGTTATAGACGTTAAAATGCACGCTTGAACCATTGAGCTAACACTTAATTTGCTTCAAATACAACTTGGAATACCAATCTCGTTTTACACCAAAATTCGGTGTGAGATAGGAACGTGAGATTTGGTACATGCTAAAAGTAAAACAATGATTACAGCTTACGCAAGTTACTCTTAAATTAAAAAAAAAAAACAACCGTTGGTTAAGTACATAATTATTTATTATCTGTTTTAAAACCGTAAATATCCAAAGTAAAATTAAATCCGCCCCATAATGCACTTCTTAAATGAACGTTTACATAATTATAACCAACGCCACCATAGTCGACCTCCCAGGAGGCGCCATCTTCATTATTATCTGTGATTTTGATGGCCGTTATAATATTGCCATGTTCCTCAAAATATTTAGGGAAAGCTATGTCAGATGTACGGATAAATAAAACTGGGGGTTTAATATGCTCACTATGATGTAGCAGTCTATCTTCTTTAACTCTTTCACCTTGGAAAACAATAGAACAATGAACACTATAGATGATACAAGATATTAAATGTATGATTTTTAACACCATTTTATTTGTTGTAGTTAACTTTTTGTGTAGTTTCGATCCAAAAAAATTGCTATAATACTTGACACTTGATACTTTATCGGTAGCGTTTACAAAACAATTCGAGATAATACCAGATAAGAGATTTTATATCTCATTTCAGGTATTACATCCTCTTGTCATGCGCGTAAGTATTATATTACTAAAATCAAATAGGTACCTTAACTAATTAAATCGGGTAAAATAAGCAATAAATGTATCCCTGCAATAATCAAGTAATTAAAAAACCTGTAAATAGTAAATACAATGTGTTGGATATATTTGCTGTAAATTATCAACATTGAAATAAGGTCAGGCAAAAATTCCAATTCAAGTGTTAACCAAATTAAAATCATATTAAAAAATCCCTAAAACCATTAAATTACGATTTTCTTAATATCCAAATAAATAATACACCTATAAATATCGAAACTAAACGGTTGTCCATCAAAGAGGTTTATTTACTTGTCATAATGTCTAAACTTATTTTGCTCTGTGCTGCGTTCTTGTTGGTGGCAACACTTGTTGATGCAAACGGGAATCTTGTCCTCGGCAGTCCGTATGGCGCGAATGTAATTTACCATCGGATACATAAAAAATATGCAGTTCCATTAATAAAAAGGGATAAAGTTGTCGAAGTGCATGCAACTGGCGGTGAATTAATTAGAGGCGTTGTTGTAGAAGATTATTACGGGACAGGGGAGTGTTATCCTGTAGGTGGAGGGATAGGTCAGAGGTCTATTTCTTTGAAACTAAAGAGTCCAAGATCTAGAGGATACAAGTTCATGGTTCGTGTTTACGCTGCGTAGAATAAAATATTCTGTAAAATATGTTCTTTTTATTTCGCTGTTTCGTATATGTATACTATGTAGTATTTATTACTATGTAGTAATAAATAAATTAGTGTTAAAAGACGATTGTTATCTCTTCTGTCTCTTGCCAATGTAGCGTAAGTATGTTGACATAAAGAGATTAATTATGTCTTTACTATTAATAGTGTAGCTAATTCTGCTGGTTTATGCTTACATACTTATTCCATGTAGTGCAATAGATATTTTAATACCTACAATATTTCCCTATATTTGGTATGATTTTACACACTTGACTACTAAACAAGCAAATTTCCATATAAAGGACAAACAACTGTTAATTTAATTAAAAGCTGGCAATATAAGCTATAACGCAAGGCAGTAAGGTAGAGTTCCATATTATTTGAGTAATCGTATCAAGTGACCTCTGCCCAGTGGATGTTGATACGACTAATGTGTATTAAACATTTTATGGTAGGGTTACATGGTGCTACTAAATTATATTGTAGAATTTTTATTATTTTATGAGGAATTCTATTGTATAACTGTAAAATGTATCAGTAATATTGTATTATATTACTGAATTATTTCATGACTTATAGATACTTATTCTATATCATATATTTTTATTTCTATATTATTAGTGACGATGTTTATGTCGCAACCTTATGAGTACCTATTCTATGAGATAATACATTTATTAACAAAACAAGTCTTTTGGGAATTCACTATGTCGCATGAATCTTGACTGATTTATTTGTGAGACAGAGCAAATTGTATTCTGTGTACTGACGAGTTATTATGATCACCATCATAGTCACATAATTAAATTTTTAGAGTTACTTGTGAAGTGAAGTTCTTGTAATTTTACTCATAAAGTTACAGAAGTTAATGTTATAACGTACGAAATGTACGTTTGTTTCCAAACGAAGTCGGACTATGGCTTACCTTATACCTTTTTGTGAAGTAATGTCGGTCTACCTGGGATGAGTTTTGTCTTCCCTTCGGTATAATATGGCTATTACATTTTAAATACGCCAATTTAAATTGCCTACTATTTGTGCAACAAAATGTGAACAATTAAATATTAACCTGCTTAACACATATAAACCCCATCTTAACAAAATTTGAATGGGATGAAAAGTACTAATAACGAAAATAACATACATCTCATAATACAGCACTTTAGATATAGCTTTAAAACGAGGTACTACACATTACAATGTCTTCAAAGTTATTGATTTTATTGTATGCTTTAATAGTTGCAGTTAATTGTAAAAGTGTAGTTGTTGGCAGCGTCCACGACGACGTTCAGAAAGTGTATGAAACCGAATATGAAGCGAATGCTATTCCGTTCATTAAGCGAGTGCAGGAAGTCTCCATAGAATATTCATTGGGTGATCGGATAATTAAGGGCATTGCTATTATGGACTTGATGAATGGAATGGCAGAGCCATCAATTACCAGAGGTGGCATTGGATTCGGTTAAAACTACAGATGGTTAAAGGTAAAAATTAAACTGACGAGTGAGAGGAGTTCAGGATATAAATTCCGTTTAGAAGTGTATGCCTAAATTGATGGCATTCATTATCAGAAGCAAATGATTTATTGGTTAAATTAATAATAAAACTATTAAGCATGTGTATGTTTACGAAAACGACTGTATCTATCAATATAAGTTTATTTACATGTATTTATTTCACCATGTAATCCCTACATAACCGCGCCGACCTCATACCACTTTACGCGTATAAGCTTTATTCATTCTTATAGCAAGCAACGAACATGTCTCTTAAACTATTAATACTAGTGTCTACTTTATTAGTTATAGTGAATTGTAAAAGTGTGATTGTGGGACAAATTTACGACCACAACAATTATGTAAAGAAAGTTCACGAAAGGACTGTGGAGGCCTCTGCGTTTCCACTATTTAAACGTGAGGAAGAAGTGGAATTTCAGTATCCAATTGCTGATCAGAAAATTAAAGGAATTGCTATAAAGGATTTGGAGAATGGCTTAGCTGAACCTTCGATAACCAGTGGTGGGATTGGGTTCAGTTTTGTTAAAATCAAATTGAAGAGCGAACGAGGATCGGGATATAAGTTTCTTATAGAAATCTATGCTTAATGTCAAAGGTTTGCTTTCCGTATACGTATCACGTTTGATTGAATGTATGATATGGCAATAAATGCTTTGTCGATGTTTTTATTGCATTATTGAATGAACAAAATGTTGCACTTAAGAATCCTTGAATTGCATCATATGAATAAATTAAACTTTTATATTCTTTACAGCTATTTAATTTAATCATTTACTTTAAGCTTACAAATACATACTATCAGTGATCAGTGTTGAAACTAAATGGCCTTGCTATTTCGATTACTAATTATAATTTTGTAGATTTTATAACATTAGATTTACAAGAGTTAAAATGTTTATATAACTTTTAATGACTTTATACCATATTATTTCCGTATTTACTTCCCATTAGGTGAGCTTCCTGCCTCATAACCTTCCTCTACTTCCAGTACATTTATACGTTCTAGTAATAAAAATATAGATTACACGTAAAAATAATTATTAAAACGATCCCACAGAATGTTTTATTATTGCAGAGTTAAAACGAATACAATGTTAAATAAATTAATCACTTTTTCTTCTAGAAATAAGTATGTTTAATATTGGTACGGTTACATACTTATGTGAGAAAATGATGGCGGTGCCATGGAATATTTAGTATATTTAGTAAATATTTCAAAATAGTTTTCGATTCAAAATTACTACTATTATTAGCCATAATTTAAATTAGTGCTAATTACTAGCCAAATGTAATACATACTTTTATAAAAATATTAAATGAGTTTCATATACCGACGATTCATTGTTTCTTTGATATATTTTTTATATTAGATTAAAACTATTTTTTATTGGTAATTTGTTTTAAAGTGTTGTTTCCTTAATACAAAGCTCATAGAATTTATGTTAAGACATACCTTAAACTAGGTAATAAAATTTAAAAAGGAACCCATATAACAATTCAGTCTAGTGTACAGTAATGATCCTTATTGTGTAACCAGAATCAATGTTGAGTATTGACTACATATTTTGAAATTAATAAAAAATAAATTATGATTAATCTATGCTTGGCCGTTAACAAATAAACATAGTTTTGTGGTGAGAAAGAAACAATTTTTTACATAAAAATATTTTAATAATAATTAAAGAACATTTATTTATTTACCGTGAATGCTCGTGAAATAACCGGTCTGTATTGCGTACACTTCTACTAGGAAGTTATAACCTCTGAGGATGCTGGGACTGTCCAATTCCAATGTAACAAAGCTCTGTCCTATACCACCTTTTTTCAGGTAAACTTCACCCCATTTATCGTGACGCAAATCCAAAACTTTAATCGCATTGATGACTTCAATTTTGGAACAGTTTACGGTGAATGTATCAGATCTCACCCAAATAGCTGGATTTTCTTGATGCACTTGTTGGTAGATCAGTTTCGAGTTCAAATCGGGATATCCAAGAATTAAATCGTGTGCAAAAATATTTACAACCGGAATTATTAGAAGTATTGTGAAAAACATTTTTACAACGATTCTACTGTTGTGTTTGTGACAAAATGACCGAAATACACGCTATATGGTGTGTTGTTGTTAATAAATAAAATCAACAAATGATTTTTAGAGTATGAGGCCTACTTAGTATGTTCATAAAAAAAAACAATTTGATTATCAGAAGTTTATATGTAAGAAATAGAAATTAATTTTAACGGCCTTTAAATCAAATTAAAAATTGAATTTAGACACATGCGATCTTATATAACATAGTTATGTATAATTAAGAAATATTTAACTTAAAATTTAAACACCCTGTATTTCATACGATACTAGAAAAATACTGAACAAACAATCGTAACTCGCTAATGACTGAACTATAACGACTCGAAATACATAAAAAACATGATCTAACACAATAACACCTATATATTCGAAAAAAAACATCTAGAATTCTCATTGTCATTTGATTTTTCAAACAAAATCAACGAAAATGAACGTCCATATTTTCATAGTTGGTGCTCTATGCTTATTAAATGAAGTGACATCAAACGACATAAGGTTAGGCTTTGTTGCTCCAAGTTCAAGGAAAATTTATGGTGAGATAAAAGAAGCGGACCCTGCACTCTGGAAAAGAACAGATGATGTCATCATTAATTCGCCGCACAATGAAATAATAAGCGCCGTCTTTGTGACAGATTTACGAGAGTACAAGGATGGTGAAGCGGTTATAGAGAGTGGCGGGATTGGGGAAAAAAGTGTGACAATCGGCCTGAAAGGTCCTAGTATTTTAAGGGGTTATAAATTTGAAATTGAGGTGTATGGTAGTGACGCCAGTGCACAGTTTTATAGTAAGGGCGGTGTTGCGTACAATGGAAACGTATACCCAAGAAAGTATTAACAATGTTTTATTGTTCAAGGTATTATTTATTAAAATATTACAACTAAAGTAAAGCAATATAACTTATTACTGGTGACCAGTATAAACTTCAAATAAATCTAATTTTATTTATCTTTTTTTCTGTATCAGTAATAAAGCCTGTGTGCCTGTTGTGACTGTTGTTTTATAGAGATATACGAATGTATTTTCCGCAACTTGAATCTTCATGATATGCTTACCAAGCATGAAATAGTTCTTAGTTAGAGAATTAATTAAATGTAAAATATAAACAGACGTTTACATTGTACCTTTCCGAATTTGATGTTATGTTTAAAATTTAATGAAAATCATTTTATTCTCCATCGTAAGTTTGTTATTGTTATCACTGAAGTAAACCGTCAAATCATATAAAACTATAACTGTTATATATTTATAACATTATGGTTGTAATTTGTAAAACACTATAACAGTAGTACAGTGCATGTTATTATATTATATATAGATCTATTTACACTACACTTATTGTAAGAGTGTGACCTTCTCATTTTTACCGTTGACATCATCATTCGTCAAGGTTTCGTTCCTTATTCGATAACATTCACGAAACAATCGAAGAACGTTTAAGTTTAACTTCATCATTATTCTATGTTAACATCGTGTTTTATAGGGGAGGAGGCAAACGAGTAGGACACCATAAAGGTGAAATAAGTGCGTATTGAAATTACTGTTTCACATAAAAAAATCCCTATTTGTTTCCAAAATAGCGCAGACCCACTCCACGAACGGCGCGACACAAATCCCTCTCCTAACCAGATCTCCAAACCTCTCTTACCCAGATTCTACCAACAAAAAAATACGTCAGATATACCACACACAAGATGGTTCATCGGGTTTCACCAACAAAATCTGGAAGCTAGAATTTTGCTAGGAACGCACAGCATTTTCTGAGTTAAGTAAACATATATAGGAATTAACAATACGAAAAATGAAGTTTAAAAAAAAACTTATTGAAACAAGCATAAAAGTTTAATTTTCTTTTAATTGATTGTCATTGAAAATTTCTTTGAATAACATTTTAAAAATCTCTTATCTTGATTTATGACCTGCTATAAAAATAGCAACTACCTCATGTACGTAATTTTTCTCTGAATCATTGAACATACACCTTGGGAAAAATAACTAGTGGTGGTATACACTTTAGGTAGTTCAGAAACGGACTTATTTGTAGATTTCAGAGGGAAACTCGTGCTCGATCGATTTCTGGTTTTAATGATACGAAATGTTTTATGATGCAAATTCTTATATCAATTATAAAAGTCTATACTGTACTTGACATGTAATACTGGTTTTAATAATCAAGCATATATTGCAGATTTGTTCCCTCTTTGTTATATGAATAACGTTAAGCAAGGATCACATCGATCGTTAAGTAAAGTTCAAACACTAATTTCACTAATTCAAGCATGGTGTAATTGTGAACAAAGATATGTTTCAGTTTGATTTTAGGCTACCTTTGCAATTTTTTAACGTAGCATTAAATGTCAAACCTAAAGATGTAGCTAGCAAGGTGCAAGAATGCAAAGTTAAATTATATGTTTACCAATCTAAACGAGAAGTGGGTTTTAGCTCGTATCAAAATAAATATTGTTATAGTTCAACATTGATCTCCATTTCCTAGAAAATATAATAAATGTTACGTAATATGGAATGTTCGTTTCACGTTACGTTTGTTAGCCATGACACTGGAACGTCACACGACGAGCCATTTTGATGAATATATGATGCTTGTATCGAATGTTTACGTTGAATGCATTATGCAAAGGAGAAGCAAAATTTTGAATGGGGTTTTATTCCTGGTTAAAATAGATAATAATAATTCGTCAAATTTTATATGAAGTATTTTAAATCTTGTTCAATAAATCCCGCGCTGACATTAAAATGTAATTTATATCCTCTATGTAAATCAAAAAGTATAAAACTATAGTCTGTGGTTGAAAAAAAACTCCACTTCTGCATAAGCCCATCCTTGTCTATATAAAACAATACACTCCCATTAGCACAACAGTGCTAACGAACGAACGAACAATGCGTCTCTTATCTCTTATCGGTATATTATGCTTGGTCGTGGCCGTGAGCAGCCAAAGCCACGACTTGGCTCTTGGTCAAGCTACATATGGGGACGTGATCGTTTACAAACTAAATGAGTACAAATATGGGTTCCCTTTCATCGTGAGGACCAGTATCATCGAGTATCCTGAGCCTGGGCAACATAACTTTGCATATATTAAGGCTATTTATATCAAGGACAACGAAAGAGATGGTACTGGGGGCTATCCAACTATTTCGGCGGGTGGACTCGGGCAGCGGTTTGTGAAAATCAAGCTAAAAACCCAGAGAGGATATGGAATGAATTTTACCATCACTATCTACGGAAGATACTAGTCTATATTGTTGTTTAGCTATTCAGTATTATTTGTGATAAGTTGTTCGTAATATATTAAGTTTTTTTTGGTGTAACATTAGAAAAAAATCGTTAAAGATAAAAAGTAATTATAACATTTGATGATTGTTTTGAAGTTTTATTTATTTTCTTTATTCTTTACATAAAATAGGATTTCCTCCAAGAATTTACTAATAACCTAACAACGTTGAAGGAAAGATCCTGAACTTTCCTTTAGGAAAAATGCAATTTTAAATATAATTGTGGGTTTTATAAAAATTTGAACTTTTTGTAAGAGTTACTATTTTTAATTAAAACAACCTTATCTTACGACAGCAAATCACCCATCTAATATATTTAAATATATCACGTAAAAGAATTTTCACGCGAACCGAGGTTAAAAAATATATAGGTATATCCTAAGAACCTTATTTAAAAGCCTGCTTATTCGTTGGCGAATAAAACACGATTTAAACTAAACAGCTTAATTTATTTTGCATTCTTATTTCTTCTATTCTTATTCTTAAACAATATATTAATGAACAATTATTCGTTCTGGAATAAATTTCACACTATTTTATCTTAAACACTATACAAACGTCACGACTTTCATTTACATTCCAGCCATACATACAATTTTCTATTTATATTACATATACAACCTGTAAGATGTAAATTCTACTAATTTATTAATTATAAGCAGCTAATTAGCTATAAGCAAGCTACCAACCAACAGTAGTTGGATATGAGACGACTCAAAATAGTCCTGTACCTTACTATATAAAATATTTTTTTGGAACATTTTAAATCTTATAGATAAAACATTCTAAAACAACATTGATGTTATTCATCAAAATTACCATATCTAATAATGGTACTCTTATCTAATGACATGGCAAATAAGGTTTACGGAAAGTTAAAGGTGTTTTACATAAACGAAATTTTCATCTTCACCAGTATCATCAGATAAATTATGTGAATTATGTATGATGTTCGTTAAAAACACGTCTATAAACTGAAGCTGCGATAAAATCGTTGCCTGCAATGTATCGAATAGAGTGCAATCAGAATGAGAATTTTGAGAAAAATATAGACAAAATATAAGCTCGTTTATATTCGACCAATCATTAACAATTTGATTATATTTTAACTGCAAATTTAAGCAAATTTGACTCGCAGAATAAAATTTAAATAATGTAAAAAAAACTATCCGGCAATAAAGTAATTACAAATTACGTCATGCTGTTGTAATATATTATAATATAGAGTGAGAGCCAAATTAAATTTTACGAAATTTATTATACGTCTGTATGACAATGGTAAATAATTGTAGTTGTCGGCTTATTAGGCATATATATGTTTTTCTATTTTACTTGATTAAATATTAAATGTAAAACTCAAACTCAAAATATCTTTATTCAAGTAGGTCTTTATAAAGACACTTTTGAATCGTCAATTTTTACACTACCACCGGTTCGGAAGGCAGTCATCTACCGAGAAGAACCGGCAAGAAACTCGATAGCTGCTCTTTTAAAATAAACAATTAATACAAAATTGTGCTACTGACAATTAAAATAACAAAGCATTGTAAGGCTACTTAACAATTGAACTGTCCCGATGCTGAGCCAATTGCCGACACATTAAAGGGATCTTTGTCCTCTAAACATTTTATAACATTTTAATAATAATTATATAAACAAATTTAATAACTTAAAATAAAAACACTTTAATACATTGAAAAGGTTTGGTCCTTGTGGACACCAAGGAGGCATTTAGTGGGTGTATCGCGATGCATATGCGTTGAGCGAGAAAAACACCCACTTTTTATATATTATGTCTTCAATATATGTCTTTAAGTTCCATATATTTTTCAGCAATATGGGTCTCCTAGAATATGAGAGATGGTCAAATCAGCCGGGTCTGTTCTCTGAAAAGTCAAGATTTTGCGCCCGGTTGCGAGGACTGACACCAGGCCAGCGTCGAATATGCCGTCACCATAAAGATCATATGCCAGCTGTTAGTGCAGGGGTCCGACAGAGTATTGAGGAGTGCCAGTACCAGTTTCAAGGGAGAAGATGGAACTGTACTCTTACGGGCGATGAGACAGTATTTGGACCTTTGACTTTAATAGGTATAATATAAATAATAGAAACACGGGGTTGGGGGTACGACTGTATTTGGGGTTTGGGCTCAGATTGCTACTGATTCGTCTTTTGTTGTTTAGCGCTTGTTTTTTTCCCTGGGCACAAGGAATGCGATGTTTTCTATATCAACACTACAACAACACTTTTAATAGCATGTTTTTCGTACTGAATTTACACTTCCGATTTAAATGTCAGAAAAGCAGAGTTGTAAACACAACGATTTGGTATTATATATAAATTGAACTTTGCTAACCACAGAAAAGCGATCTCATTTTTATCAGAAAACTATTTGGTTCGTCGCAAATACTTGAATAAAAACTGTTAAAAAAATTAGCAAGTGTAATTTGAAAGTAACACGCATACAGAAATAGCACCGGTTATAAAATTAGTATGGAAGCAGGGATTAGAATAAATAATAATAAATGTGCAAAGTAAACCAGCCTTATTTAAAAGGAGCATAAATTTCAGTTAAACTTGTCGACACAGTGTCGGCTCAAAGTGATTTATAGTTTTACCGGATTCCTTTATTTAATCTGTGCTCTTGTGCTCTTGTTGCATATATTGTAAAAATATATTTATATAATAGGTTTTGACTGAGATTTTTTAAAAGTAGCATCAGGAAATTTTGGTGGTTTAGGAATCACATTTTAAACAATCAATTTTTGGAAACAATCAATTATAGTGGTGTAGATATAATCTGTGACAAATGACAACAGAACAAAATTTTGTCGTCAAATATAAAATTTACACAGATAATATTACTTTAAATTAAATTATGATTCCAGCAATAATAATTATAGAATATTAAAAGACATAATTAGACAAAGAAAAAATAATTAATTGCAAATAGAAATGACAGAAAACAAACTTAATTGTAAATTAGGATTCTTACAGAGATCTTTTTTCCTTTCCAATTTTAGCTATTAACGTTTAATTTAGCAAAGCTTTGTTTTTTTTCAGCGTCCCGCGAGACTGCATTCACAAACGCCATAACAGCTGCTGGAGTTTCGCTGTCCGTATCCCGATCATGTCGTGATGGGCGGCTCGCGTCATGTGGCTGCAGCCGCGCGTCTCGTCCGCGACATTTACATAATGACTGGGTGTGGGGAGGATGCGGTGATAACTTGGAGTATGGATACAAGTAAGATTATTCTACTTTAAGGCTACAAATAATAATAATATCTGGACACTTTTCGCACATGTTAGGTTAGCCTTTACGTAAGCGATTTGCACCTTGTGCTATGTTACTGATAATTATGTATACTGCAAAATTTTAAATTAATACATATACAACCAAACCATAGACAACCAGACCACAGCCACGAAAAATATGTTATGTGCCCAATCGAGTCATCGAATACATATTAAAGAAAAAGTAATTGTTTATTAGCCTAATGTATGCGGTATTTTGTATTTTTATAGTACATATTTTTTGTACAAAAAGTATTTATGGGGGGGATTACATACACATGTAAGCGTTTAAATTTGTTTTATTCTAACGAGTCTTGTTCGTTGAATAATTCGTTAAAAATATCTTATTCTTATGTATATCAAGGCAAAATATAAAATCGCTTACACAATATGCGAATAAAACCGCGAGAACAGCAACATATTAACGATTTAAATTAATTATAACATATATTTGTGTTTGTTTAAAGCGAATTAATGTTTGAACGAATGAATATTTTCATTCGTGGGAAATTGTAATAACTTGTTCAATCTACCCGCTACCTGTGGTACCACCTGACGCGTTTTACCTGAGTATTAGGAAAGTAGAAGGTACACGAAGGTGCATTCACCTGAATTTCCGCAACGCAACCCTTATGCTTTCTACACTGCACTGAAAATGTTTTCCTCTCTTTCCCACGCGTCATCCATTCCTTTTCCACAAGTTTGTTGTAAGGGTGTTTGAAAGAGACATAATGTCTGATAGCATTTAGTAGTGTGTGTGCACCTGAAATTCTCGTTAATAATTTTACGTAGGTCCTTAAAGGTATAAAGAATATCTTCACATTTATTTTACCCTGGTTTACAGTTGAGCCTGTAAGACAGGTGAACTTACCTGAGCATTGAGGTTTTTTACCTGTGGGACCTCCAAGTAACTAAGGTTCACGAGTGCTTTATTCCTAATAAATAAACAAAATTGAAATATAAATAATTTGTTAGTAATTACTAAGAATTTTTATTACGAAAACCTTAGAAAAGAGGAAGTTTGATTATTGATTGTATTTAATTAATTTTATTATGCCGTAATTTTATTGATAATAAAGTAGCTGTCAGACACACCTCACGTATGTCAAACCATGGTAGCGGACAGATTGGGTACCAGGAGCGGTGAAATTTGGAAGATACTTTACGGAAAAAACGCCTACGAAAAGTTTTATACTGACGTGCGGAGGAGATATGTATTTAACCAAGGTTAAATATAAAAACAGTAAAAATAATTGATAAACATCGTATTTTAACGGTGCTGTGTCAATATTCGTTTTTGTGGTGTATTTAATGGTTTTACGTCTTTTATTTTTAATGATTAGAAAAGGTTTGGTAACATGAAATTAGTCATGCAGAATGCAAAAGAAAATTGCACATACATTTTTATTCTTTATACATACAGTTGAATAAGAAAAGTTTAACACTTCTTGTAAAATATAATAACATAATATACTATAAATAGCAGCAAAAACGTATTTATATTATTTATTTATTTATTTACACTTTATTGCACTTAAACACTAGAAGCAAATGACGTTAATAGATGTTAGTACATATAGTAGCAACGGGCGGACTTATGACTAACAAGCAATCTCTTCCAGACAACCCACTGAAAGACTAAATACTGGTTATTCAAATTTGAATGATAATAATGAATTTTTAGGAAAAAATACACGCAAGTACACCTTGCGAGCGAACCTCCATGTTGCCATAGGAGCAAAGAACACCTCTTACTTGGATCTGGGAGCCTAGAACTTTTTCACGTAGTGGAAGGGTTAGGGAACTCACCTGCAAACACTTACTTGTTCATCGGACGGACTATTCATTTATTTCTTTCAGTTTTTCACAACTTTATTTTGAACTTTTCAGTTGGTATGTTGAGTTAAAAATTTAAAAAACAATGAATGTTTTCATGCATAAGCTTTACTAACAGCTTAAAAATTGAGGTCATTTTAGCAATAAAATACAATTAATTGATATCACTGTTTTTTATAAATAAAAGTTCCTGAAACATGATTCAGTAAGCCATTGGTTTCCGAAGGGAAGAGTACACTTCTGTGCTTTCAGAGCTCGAAAATACGATGATATTGCCTGAAATTCTGAAAATTTCATCTCATTTTATCAGGACAGTATGAAGTATGAAGAAAGCCTTCGTTAAAGCTTACGTTGTGTGCACAGTGGGCGGCGTTACTAAACTAGGAAAATTCGTACCCACACAAATAGACTTTCCCGTTCACCCCATTGGTTACTCGAAAATTATTTAAAATACCTACACTTTTTTTAGCTCAAAATAGTGCATTTTATATTTGAGAGTTTTAAAACCCTCAAACTCAAACCTTAAGATAAGTTATAATTATTAGTAACCATATATAACCATAATTCCAGGTACCAAGTACCATATAAAACTAAATAAATGATGTAAGTTAAAGGGAAATAGCGCCCTGGGCCGGCTTAATTCTCGGGTTGTCTCCAACATATAAGGAAACGGCCTTGGTTATTAAGAAAAAATTGAGTAAGTAGAAAATTGGCTGACACACTTACAATAGTTTTTTTTCCTTTTGTTTGACTTTGGTTAATAAATGTTTGTATAAAAACATAACTGGCTCTCAAAAAATAATATCCCTATAAAAAATGTAACAAAGCACGAAACGAATTCTTTTTTATAGCGCTTTAAAAAAGCTTTTCCAATTTTCTCTTTAAATTTTCTCGATACGGGTGTAAGAAGTTGTAAGAGGTGGTGAGCGTGGAATTTTCACTAAGCGTGCAAAATAGAAAGGCCGTAAAGATACGAACGAGGGGAGGGAAACCTCTGTTTACTTTATAAAGGAGATTTTCCCGCATTTGAGTATTTTTATTACCAGGGAAGCAAAAATAAGTAGAAGTTTCTAAGGAATGCGGGTAAGCCAAAA
This sequence comes from Leptophobia aripa, assembly GCA_951799465.1. Lineage (NCBI taxonomy): Eukaryota > Metazoa > Arthropoda > Insecta > Lepidoptera > Pieridae > Leptophobia > Leptophobia aripa. Next base: position 3,619,987 of record OX637264.1, on the reverse strand, counting down.
TGTGAAGGCGGTGAAGACCCCTACGAAACCTCTACATATATTTAATTGTTTAATTCGAATTTAAACACTATACGGTGATTGATAAAGTTATATAAAAAGTGAAGTGAGTTTTCAAAATGAAAATAATAAAATTATTTTCATTTTACGCCTACAATTCGATTCAACGGGAATAACAGCCACCTAAAAAATATCGAACAACTACCAGGCTGCAATACAGTGACAAGAAGTATTATTTATTATATTTTTTTGTTAAATCGACTTAAGATTTAATCTTAAGTCGATTTAACAAAAAAATATAATTAATGTAATGTCTTTGGTATGATAACTATTTTATTTAAGTACTATTACTAAAAATAATAGAATGTACCAAATAATCTTGAATAAATCCTGTGTGAGCGTATTTATTACAAACTGTGTTTTGTATTCAAGGGATAATTGGAAAAGCCGGGTAACGGAAAGCTCTCGGATTAAGTCCGGTTAAACCTTTAAGGTGAGCTTAAAGCCGTCTCTATTACCAGGCGTCTATGAAACATTAGGAGATATTTACGACGTGAGGTACTCGTGAAATAATTATTCACGGGATACATTAAACAAACTATTAATATTTATACTTAACATTTCTACAAGTAACAAATTTTAAAATACATTAAACCATATGTTGTCTTCGTGCTACGAAAAAAATCAAGCCTCTGAATTAACACTGTACGCATTGCTACGGCGCGGCGTAGGGAGTGTGAGGGCGTGGCCTTACTTCTCCTATGTTTCATCTCTCTCTGATAGAAAATCGCTGCAAAAGTTTTCAAGTACCAGGGTCAACTAAGCTTTTAAGTTTTCAAAACTTTGCTCTCGCTATTCAGGTGATATTGTCTTATGAAAATATTACTACTGTGTGTCTTCTTAGATATGATACCAAAGTATATAAAAAAATCACATCGTTGACTAATTTCTAATGAATTTTTGTTTTAATATATCTTGGCTATATCATACATAACATAAAAAAATATTATAGGCTATTTTCATTAGTCGAAAATAACGTCTGTTCTGCCTCATTATCAAAAAAATTGGTATATAAATACATTTACGATAAAAAGTTTCACATTAAACTTTTCCTTTAATTTGGAAATATAATTTGTATCCATATTCATAAAATGGGGCTCATTACTGAAAAAAAATGCTAATTAAAATTATTTTTGTACCAGGTTCACAGAAGGCTTCGTAGATGTCCGTGAGCGGGAGGGGAAAGTGAAAAGAGGCAGCCGTGAACAGGGCCGACAGTTAATGAACAGGCATAATAACGAGGCTGGCAGACGGGTATGTAAATGCTTCCGATTATTCGACACATCTCACGTCGACCAAAGATAACACAAATTGTCACTGCTCTTAGTAATATTTTCTTATAGTAAATAATGGAAAAATATTAATATAACTTCGATATATTTGAAATCATACACATCCATGTTTTAATACACATAAAGATTATTATTAAATCGCCTCAAGCAATAAATAAAGAGATCAATCCGATTTGTTTTCAACTTAAACTGCGAAATTCATAATATAAGAACATTCATATGGCTTTAGCGTCGACGTTTAAGATTACTGTCAAACCTACTCAGTTATTTCAAAGGGATTATTTTAAATTAATATGTAGCGGAATTGCATATTTTGAACTAAAATATTTAAGTTATTTAAATCCAGAATTCTATATATTGTATACTTACTTAGATGCTATACTTTGTACAACAAAATATCACAATTTTTTACCGGAATCTTATTCCCGTAACATCAATAGCGATTTATAAGCCTAGTCTACTAGTTATCGTATGTTTGAACATTAACTCTGCCAATATATTAAAAAAACATCTTTCGTCGTTATATGGCGCGCCTTATTACTTAAGTCATATCGAAAAGGCTATTGAAGTTATGCCGCTGATGTAGTTTTTAAAGTGTTTTATTACGTAGGCTGTAATCAAAAAATCACGTGTCACGTGTAAATGCCACGGCGTCTCGGGGTCCTGTAGTCTCATCACCTGCTGGCAGCAATTGGCTACATTCCGGGAAATTGGTATGTTATAATTTTATACCTGTCTATTGCGTGTGACTTTTTTTTTAATAGAAGAGAGGGCAAACGAGCAGGAGTACTACCATACAGGTAAAGTCGCCGCCCATAGGCACTCACGCGGCTGGAAGCTCGTGAGTGCGTTGCCGGCCTTTAAAAGAAAAATAGAAAATGGGGGGTAGGGGAAGAAGGCGGGGGAGGGGAAAGGATGGGCACCGGATGATCTCACTCACCGAACGAAACGCGAGTACAAAATGAACAAAGTCCAATTGTATCACTTTTCTCCGGCTTTCTGTGAGAGAGTGGTATTTCTCCGGCCGTGCCTGCCCATTCGGCTGAAACTCTAAGTAACAGCATTGCACTCGCACTTAAATTGATCACATATATTATCTTTTAGTAAATACAATTTTCTATATTTTCAACTCTAACCAAAATACGAAATCAAACCGATTTAACAATGCAAGCTACGGAGACCACATAAACGCTCCATTACTCTTTTCTATTCTGGCGGTAATGGTGGCTCGTTAGGGTTGGAATTAGTTAAATGGTCCCAGATTTGGTTCACATTGTAGTAGGTAACTAATAGAGATGTTTCTGCCAGTTATTAATGGCGTAAATAGTGTGCAAGTGAACGGTTTCTTAACAAATAGTTCGCATTTATAAATAAAAAAATAATCTTAAAATCGCAATAGAAAGCATAATTTTATATATAACCTTACTGTAGAAATATTACTTATATTATAACTTTTTGTTTGTTTGTATGTTACTTAATAATGTATAACTTGTTTGTGCTCCTTGTGAATAAATAATATATATGCATAGGTGACTATCTCCGTGAGAAGTATGAAGGAGCGACAGAGGTGAAAGTATCAAGACGTGGAAAACTGCGTGTGGTTAATCCTAATTACAGTCTGCCTACGCCACAGGACCTCGTCTATTTGGAGGAATCACCTAATTATTGTATCAAGAATGAGACATTGGTATGAATGTATAAATTACAACGTAAACACATTTTCGAATATAGACTGTATGCAGATTAACTAAAGAGTCTTTAAATATTCGGCTTTTTTGTAATATTTTAAATTATGCAGTGCCAGTTTGTTTAAATGTGTGAGGCCTATATACACGTCCAAATATAACATCCGTAGGCATATATAAATTATACGGGTCATGCTTACACCAAATATTCGTTTCCTTATAATATATGAGATATTCTTCTATATTATGAGATTCAAAATTCTACAAAGTGTCTCGTATCTGGTCTTACCTTAAGTCTTTTTGCTTTTCTTCCCGTGGCTTTTTGTTGTTTCTGTGCTTGTGACTGTGTATATAACATATTTTATCTGTGAAACATGTTTTAGGATGCTCTGTATTTTTGTAATACATCTTTTTCTCTTATTGTATTTTTGTCATGTGTCTGTTTTGTTTCCGTAAAATAAATAAATAAAAAAGTCCACATACATTGTGCCCACAAATTATTACTTATGTTCATCTTTCTTTAAAGTGTCGCCGCGTGCGTCAACACTAGTCACGAATAACAACAACATTTGTTGCAGGGTTCATACGGCACTACCGGCCGTGAATGTAACAGGACTTCGCCAGGTATAGATGGATGTGCCATTATGTGTTGTGGCAGGGGCTACAATACAAAACGCGCCGTAATAAAAGAGCGATGCGATTGTAAATTTCACTGGTGTTGCCGTGTTGATTGTAATATTTGTGTCAAAACTGTCGAAATTCATACTTGTAAATAGGAGAAATTGGGTAATGTGCAAACATTTTTATGCTCTAATAATGTCACCGAATTAAAATACTCATATTTATAAATACATTTGGTAGTAAGACGATATAGGTATACTTAGATACTTGTTACTTAATTAGTGGCAGAAGAAAAAAGAATGAAGAGAAACTTGATAGTAGATAGGCTGACGTCTAGTCAGCCTAACATTTGTCAAGATGGTAAGGCAGCTATTTCATTTTTATAGAAGACAAATGATTGTTTCTTAACTTATAAAACATGTATTCATTAATAAACCATGACACTTTTATGTAAGGCTAGAAACGAGGCTATTATATTTATAAGTATTATTATTTAATGTTTACTGAATAAAACTATAGGTTACATAACGATAGGGACATTCCATTAGTACCTATTTAGTCGTTAACAAATAGTGTTTCATCGGCTTAGTGTTAAACAATAAAATGGATATGATCGACTAGACTTCACTTATTTCATATTTGCTATTCCTTTGACTTCGTAGAACTCTTTAAGGACCACCCTTTTATGTTATTTTTATGGTGAGAAGTTAGGGTTTTAAATAATGACTTACATATTTAGTATGTCTGCTTGTTAAGCATTTTATGGTAACACATAGATCGAGCTCGAGCTACAACTCCAATTTTCAGTGTCACCTGTTCCGTGCCCTGCTTAAATCTTATTTCTTCGATTGAGAGTTATAAAATTACTAATCTTTAAGAATGTATACGGAAAATACCATATTGACTAATCGACCTTTTAAGACGTGACATTTGTTAAGTAGTTTTTTAAAGGGGCATTTATGACGTCATCTTTTAATAACTATTCATAGATAAATCTTATCAAGCATTCAACACGAACCTACCCAAAACTCTTTTTCTATTTAGTAAATGTACAGATTAGATCTACAATATTAAATACAAATGTAGTAGAGTATGTGGCTATGTCAAGGTTGTATGAAGTTTCATTTTAATAGCGCAGTGTAGTCTGTGACGTGTTATTATCTGTTATTTTACCTTTAGTTTCAATATGTCAATGAATTTTAAATCATTTTCTATGCTTTTTAAGACGAGATCTGTATTCGTCATTAAAATTTTATTTCTTATTTTGATAATAATAAATTTTTCGGTTATTTATTAGTGTACATTACATTATACAATAATATTATCTCCTCAACTTAGCTTAATATTATCTACAAGGTTATGGGGAAATCTGAGGTTTCCATTACAAACGTGAGCTTGTTATGATACATATTTCTTTGTTTTTGTCATTTATCAAATTAAATGTAGTGTACTTTATAGTTTAGCTTATATGGAAGTAAGTAATTCACTAAAACATTAAAAATATTAACGAAGTTTTTGATAATAATAAATAACACTATTTTGTATTGACGTGACATTTAACAAATTTCAGAAAATGAATTCGAACTTACAAAATATTCAAAATGTATCGAGAAAAATAAAGAAAAAAAGAAGAAGAAATAAAAGAAAAACAAATAAGAAAATCAAGAACCTATTTGATAATTTAAGGCATTCTTCGAATGCTTCACTAGGAAGTGCCAATTTAACTGATGAAGAAACAACTTGTTCTCAAAGAAGTATAGATACAGTTATTGAAATAGTTGATAGTTTTGATGTACCAATAGAAAATAAACAAAATCATACTTTAACTGTAACTACTGATAATACTCCAAGTAAAGCACTAACACCTCGAACAGACATAAACACATGTCCTTTACATTGCTCCACACCTAAAACCACAGTAGTTAACAATAATGAAAATATACCTACCAATTGTAATGCAGAAGTAGCAAATATAACAAAAGAAATTAATCTTGAGTCGTATGTGACAATAGATTTAACTGCAAATAGCACAACAGATGCTACTCAACCTACAGTTATTGATTTAGTAAATGATTCAGAATATTTAGATTCAAATATTTCCATGAGCGGTGACTCTGAGGTAACTGTGGTTAATGTCAGATCTAGGAAAAAGAATAATAATCAAATGAAGAATTTTGTTGATGGTATTGAGAAAATGGATTCTTCAGCTAGAGGGAAGTTGTTAGAATTCATTGCACAGAAAATCTTTAATGGATGTGATGTACCAAAGAGCTTACACAGTTTCAGGGTATGTTTGAATCATCACAGTTAAATCTTAATTATAAGCCTTTATTAAACTGAACTTGGATTAAGTATTTTTTCTCAGTTGCAAAATAATTTTAGTGTGTTTAGCGAGAGAACTCTAAAGCTTCATATAATTTATAAAAATCAAGGCTTTTTTGTATACTTTTAATTAATTTCTAACAAGTTGCTTACACAAAACAGACTAATTAATTCTATGTTACAGAGAGGTGTAAACAATTCTGTGGTATCAGCAGAAGATGCATTTATAAAAGAAGTTATTCTACGCCAAGCTCCATCCAGAAACAGTATTGGCAGCAATATTTATAATCCAAGTAAAGATTTAAAAAACCAAACTGGTCTGCGTATGGTTGTTATTGATGGAAGCAATGTTGCTATGCAGTTAGTATTTTTTTTGTGTTACATTGATTTTAATATTTTTAAAACATTATCCTATACCTGATACATACAGTACAGTAGTATTGTGTAGTATACATAATGCCAAATGCATTTTTTTAAATAACATCCTTACTTTTTAATTTCAGACACACTAAGGGTAGAGTGTTTTCTGTTAAAGGACTTAAAATATGTATTGAATACTTTATTAGACGGGGACATGTTGTCAAGGCGTTTGTGCCACACTTTAGGTAAATATTGGTTTAGGTTATAATTGTCATAAATTTGTAAATTGTTTTTGTTGTCCCACTAATATTGGTTAATATTATGAAAACACATTAGTTATAATAACATAATAATGCTTGGTTTACACAGGTTTAGTAGCAAGCGCTCAGTACTTTTCACTAATACTAAGTCCTCTTGTGTAAACACTGATTAGTGCTTAGTATTTGTGAACAGTACTACTGCTACTGAATAGAAAACAATCCTATTTACTAAGCGACATGTCGTTACCACCACCACGATTTAATAGGTTCTTGTCACTTGCTGAATGTGTGTAAACAGCTAGACAAGTTAGATAGTGAGTATGTCAAGTCACTAATAACTTTCACTGGCTTGTAAACGGTTGCTTTTAACTGTTCATAAGTGATTAGTGACAAATACTAACCACTTAGCTACTAAGCCCGTGTAAACCAGGCATGAGATTATTTTACAATTTAAATAAAAAGAGAGAAAGACTTTGAACAGTATCATAAGAGTGATTTAGATGAGATGAAATTGGTTAATTATATAAAAAAATCTACTGTCTGCCTAATATTCAATTGAACTTAATATTATTTAATTAGGATATATGTTGGCTTTTTAGATGTAAGCTTGGCAAAAGTACGGATGGTAGGTTATTGGATCAGCTGGAGAGACAGGGCTATGTTGTATATACACCTTCTCGAGAAATACAGGGCCGGAGGATCACATCTTATGATGATAGGTAAAAATTTTTTTTTTTGGATTTGGGTCTTAATGAATAGTTATAACCAAAATTTAGTTTTACAATATTAAGAGTTATAATTTTTTCACCAAAGTTTTGGATGTTTAAGATTAAAAACACCTAAACATATTATTTAATCTTTACATTTGAGTACATAGATAAAGTCAGACATCAATTATTGTTCTCGCATTAACTATATTATCATTCAAATAATATTACAGATATATAGTGCAATGTGCCGCGGAGTTTGACGGTGTTATTGTCTCTACAGACAATTATAGAGATCTAATGTTGGAAAATCCAAGATGGCGATATATCATAGAGAATAGACTCTTACAGTTCACATGGGTTGATGATATGATAATGTTTCCCAAGGATCCATTGGGCAGAGACGGACCTACATTGGAACAGTTTTTACGGCACCCGTTGCCAATTGAAATTAAATAATGTGTCTTAAAGTTATTTGTATTCATAGACAACAATCGTGTCAATTGTCAAAGTTATTGTGTTATTACAAGTATCAGATTCATTTTAAATTTTTTCTATAAACAATACACAAAAAGCTGTACATGACGTTTTCGATTATTGGGAACAGTTTCAATTTTGTCGAAGCGATTTCTCTTAATGTGAGAAATTGTGATGTTTTAAGGTTGCCCGTTTTGTATAATTATTGAAGATTAAAATAAAAAATATTTAATTAATACGAGGTACATAGATTTTTTTACATTTAAATTAGAATGTAAAGGCTATAAAGTTCTTTTTGTATACTCTTGGCCTTTAGTGTGAAAATTATATATATAAATATATTTGAAAGCTTTTTTTGATTCACCAAATTATGTAGCATCAATGAATTGTTATTCAATTAATTGTAGTGTAATTACAAGTTATTCTTCAGTGTGTTAAATACTTTATTTTTATTACTGCTAGTTCAGCATTTGTACTATATATACATACATATGTAGTAGCTTTTGTTTATTGCAGTAGAAATAGTTGAAATAACAATCTACTCATCCTGAACACACATGACAGATAATTTGGTGTAATATTTATACATTTTTTTAAAATATTGACAAAAAGGGTTTTTACTCATAGTATAAAACTATACTTTAAGTAATAGACAATAGTAAATTCCAGAAATTCTGACAATTGACAGAAATAACCAAGTTATACGATATGCTTCTATAGTGGGTGGCTGCTTTGATTTTGTGTTTAGCTCGCGACACGTGAATTGTAAAATATATCTAGACTTGTTGATTGTTTTTCAAATTTGTAAGAAAGATTTGGTTTAAATTTTATAAAAAATAAATTATTTTTGTGATGTTTTTTTTCAATTTTAATTATAGACATGACCTTAATAATCGGTTCACGAAAATAATTGGAATTTTCTATCCTTTAAACAAAATTTCTCCGTTTTAAGTGCAAATTTTCGTAATACCCAGTTCTCGAACATTGATTACGTTAATATTTTTTTACTGAATATGTTATATATACCTGTGACTTAACATTTTAAATGTTTTGATTTAGCTTATACCTAGCTTCATTTCTTCAATTCTCCCAAAATTGTGGGAGTTATGTGTTATTTAACGAGACAAATGAAACACATGAGCAAATTATAACATTATTTTATTTATCACTTATTTATAGCAAGCAATTTAAAAAAAATATACAAAGCTTCGTGCACATTTGGCTTTAAAAATTAAACGCTTAAAAATACAATCGCCCTGGAATAATAATATCAGACATTTGCAAACAACCTAAAAATACATGCAATTGAATGAAAATAAAATGACTTAAAAACTTAGTACGAAACGCAGTTGAAAAAAAGAATTATACCCTTGTCTAATATTATCCCACCATGGGCACCCAACTACTATCACTTTTCATCAATCAAGCTCGTATTCTTCATCTCAGTCTTTTAATAACAATATTCCGCGTACTAACACATAACGAAATCCGCGACAATATTAAAGGCCACTTAAAACAATTCCAACAACGATCTTATAAATAGATAAAAAAAAATCGCCACATATAATTAATAATTGAAACACACGACAGATACTGAGGAATAACATGGACTTTTAATAACTGTTTACCATTTGTTCTAGTACGTATCGTTTACGATGTAATCTAGGTGAACGCGACGATTCAAGATTTCTTTAATAAACTACGAATATTAAAAGGGAACTATTTAATTAAACCTAACATTAGATTTACAACTGGAAAACTTGCGAATGTTTTTTTTTTAAATAATACATGTACCTTTTTGTTAGTCTACGTCTTACTAACATAAGACGAGCTACTTTAATCAAAAGTAGTATTTTGAATGCGGAAGAAATTATTCATTCAATTGAAAATCGTTTCGGAAAAATATTTCCATCAAAACGTAAAGAAACCGATTTGGCACTACGCTACGTAATTTGGCTATGCGATATTCGTAGGTGGATTAATATTGAGTCTACACAACGGGTTATTTTTATATTTCAACTAATTCTATGAAACTAGATCGGGAAGATTTGATCATCAAAATGTGATATTATAAATGCGGTTATATCACACTATATAAGATATAGGAATGTTTTATTAAAACGGTTTTAACCATCTTATTCATTATTAAGATTTCGCGATTAAAATAAATATTATTAGCAAATGTTTTTTAATGATATCAATTAGTACAACATAAAATGTTGCTCTATATAATTTTGACCTGCATCAAAATTAACGAACAAAGTTTCTCATAAAAAATATATTATTTAGCAAGCTGGAAGGACGGTTAGATTCATTGACATACTTATTGTCATCGAATCATCGTTAAGTTAATACCAAAAACATAAAAAACAAGCAGCTAGAGCGAGCTTCTTACCATTTCAAATCAATAAGTTAGGTCCTATATAAGAGTTACCGCGACCACAAAAGGTCTAAAACAGATGCAATAACGTAATTATCTCTGATTTTATACAATTAACCACGATAACTCGCGATTAATGACATCGTTTTCGGTAAAACATACGAATTATTAATCAAAAACGAAACGAATCTACGAACCAGTTAAATATAGTCAAGGTTTAGGCACTTTTATTTGACAAATGACGATCAGTCTATTGTTTTTGCAATAAATATATGAATATTATCAATGAAAAAAAAAAAAGTTTCCAAATACCTAAAAATCGGTCCGTTTGATTTTATCCAACTTCAATTGCTCCAACTGCAGTTGACGTCGTATCGAACCCAACTGAGTTAAAACATTGATGTTCCTACCCTCGCTTTTCAAACTTTTCAAAATGTTCTTCTGCACCGCGGGTACTTTCCACTTGTCATCAACGAGTTGCATACCCTCGCTCAATTCATTTCTCCTCTCATCTATGTCCACGCTGTGCTTAGGGGAATGCCGTAATACCGGTATGGGCAAAGTGTCGAGTTCACTTCTATAATTGTCTCGTCTGCGTTCTCTTTCATTCTCCATGTACTGTCTTTCTGTCTCTCTATTTTTTTCTTCTACTGCATTTGTCTGTGCATAGACACCTTTATAATCTTGATACGGCGTTTCATCATACCAGTGTCCACTCTCCTTCCAGATTTCGTTCTCTTGTTTTCTAAAGAGACTTTCTTTTGTTGGATTGAGATTTTTTCTCAAATAATTTTCTAGATCGTAATTATGTGAAAATATATTCGTATCCGGTACGTTAACCGTGTAAGGTTTTTCGAAATAACTGACATCCGTTTTCCGTTTAATGTTAAATCTCTCTTCGTCTATCTCTTGTTGTAGGCACGCAGTTTTGATCTCGTAATCCGCTGAATTTCTTTTCATCTGAAATTGAATGATATTATTAATAAATAATTAATATAAGTAACGGTAATGTTAAAAATGACTGATGTATTTTGATATAATTAATAATATAACTCTCACCTTTGCATTGATATCTCTTTGTCTGTCAATCTCACTCTCTTGTGCCATTTTCAATGAACGAAGCTGTTGTTCGAGACGTCTCACTTCAGCTTGTTCCAACATTCTGAAAATATTAAAATTAAATTTAAAAAAATATAATTCTGTTCGAAAACACTCTTTAATTCTTTTACATGACTATTATTTTTTTTAAATTTTATTTAGTTTGATACTGAATCAAATTTTTGATTAATTAATTTGTGATTGTAATAGAGAATTAAATGAGTAAAAAATTAAAAGGTAGATAAAATAAATATATAAAATAAATAATCAATCAATCAATACCATATAAGGCCAGATAAGACAGAAAATTACACAATGACTATTCAAACTCACTTTTCCCTATTCCTCCTCTCTTCTCTTATCTTCTGCTGTTCTTCTATTTGATTTCGTAACTCCTGCTGGTAGGACTGGCGTCGAGCTGCGGCCTCCTAACGGGAAAATACCTTACATAAATACAAACCTGTCATATTTTTACATGTGTTTTTGTTAGTTTAAACGTTCCTAGCAACGGAACTGAAATCCGAAGACCTAGTTGGGTCTTGTACACCCATACATCCTTATAAGTAATATTACCTTCTCAGCTTGCAAGTTCCTCAATGATATGACATCGGCATCCAATATTGACGGCCTGTACGCCTGTTTGTCGCTGTACGTCTTAGCTGTAACCAATGCATCGTTTTTTTTTAAAGAAACTTTTACGGACTGCGAGTATGGTCTTTTAGAAAAGACATAGACGAAGCTGGGAAACAGATATTGATGTAACTAATCGTCAGCGGGGTGCGTCAGGGGGGGTAGGCAGGTCGCGGGCATCAATGTTTAGTTTTAGAGCAATAGTTTTGTATAATGCAGATGTATTTGCGCAGCCATTCCGAACTGACATTAGTGACTAAGATTGTGTTAGTGAAAAATCTGGTGTAATTTGTGGGAACCTCTGCCTCGAGTTTCATCCAACCCCCATAGAAACTATTACACGTCAATGTCATATAAACTCATAAGGAGTATGTAGCTGTCAGTGTGATGACGTCACAAGCTTCAGCAGTCGTCGAGAGCACAAAGTAAAAATAAACGGTTGGTTGGTTGATGAATACAATTTTTCAATTCTTTTTTAAATATGCATGTGTTCTGTGGAAATACAGAATATTTGTCGATTGTTTTAAATGTGTTTAAAAAAAACATTTTATTGCAGACATGTTTAGGATGGGATAAATGGGATATGGGATAAAATCAATTATCACTTACAATCGTAATCACCATAGCTCCTCCTCCGCCCTTTATCTTCATAGTTAGCCGACCAATGCCAAGTGGCCGGTTTCACGCCTACTGTGCGAGGAGACAACTCTCTCTCCGCTTGTGTTACGAGATGTTTTGAGGGTACCTGTCAAGCATTATTATTATTTATAATATAAAAATGAATCGCAAAATGTGTTGGTGAGAGTATAACTCAAAAAGGCATGGACCAATTTGGCCATTCTTTTATTTAAATGTTCCTTGAAGTTCCAAGGATCATTTTTGCCGCGGAAAAAAAATCGAATGGTTTCCGGAGAAACCCTGAAAACAGCTTTTCTTTTTTCTATACAAACGTTTTATAAGTAAAGTAACAATACGCTTGTATGTATTTTTACCCTTTTATCAACAACCGCTATTTTTTAGTAATTGTTTGGCAAAACAACATTTGACGGGCTTCTGTAAACATATAAACATTCAGAAAATGATCTTAGTTAGGCTACACCTTTTCAATCAATTTAATCCTTTCTCAACGGATTATTTTCTCTATTAGCTGTTAAAACCTGACATCCGTTGACGTTGATAAGTAACGGAAAGTCGGTTTTATCCGAGCTAAAAGTGACATATTTATTATTTAAAAATTTTGAAACCCACAGCTATTCCAGTCCTTATAGGGAATAAATCGTTGTCGTCCGTCTGCACAGCAACGGACAGCGGCTTATGTCTGTCCACTTGAACAGCTGTATCCACTGTACTGAAAATATAAGATAAAGTGTTTTTTTTTTGGCTACTTTATGTAACCACAAACAGTTAGTTGACAGACAGACACATAAATTAACAGACATAGAATAAGTCAGTCTACCAAAAGAGTCACTCCTACTCCCATCACCCCTAATATAAATCCCTAGGGATCAAAAAAACCCATAAACTAGCGTTCAGTCTGGGGTCCTAGAATGTCGTTTTCACAGCTAAGCATTAGCAAGACACTTGACAACTTCGACAAACGTCAATTATGAAATTTTATCGTAAGCTGGACGAAAAACACGTAAAAATATTTTGGCCGACATCGAGTCTACTTTGATCATAATTAAGTCTTTGGTCACCTGGTATACGCGTTATTAGCACCAGAAACATTGCTACAAGTGAAGCTGGCACGTCGTCTCTCCGGACTGTATCTGTCTCGCTCCAACTCCAGCCGTTCGCGCTCTCTTTCTCTATCTTCTGCCTGTCTTTCCTTTTCCTCCGTCTCCTTTCTCTCGCGGTTTATCTTTTCGCGTGCTTCTTGTTTCAATTTTGCCTGCTAGTAGTCAAAGTGAAGCGCGTAAATTAAGTTATTTAGTAACCTCATATTAATGAGTTTTAATAATATATATTACAGCAATTAGCATGCGTGTTCTTCGCATATATTATCAAAATATGTTCATAAAGATTATAAGTTTAAAAAAATATATTTGCGAACTTCTCAAAAAGTTATAACCTCTTTGACAGAGAGTTATTTTGCAGGCGTTTAAACCGTGCAATGCTTTGCTTATGCCCCGGTTCACTCAATGAATGAGAAATAATGATACAAAAAAACACTTCTACGTACACTTCAATTAATATAGCATATATATATATTTTTTTATAGAAGAGGGGGCAAACGAGCAGGAGGCCCACCATAAAGGTGAAGTCGCCGCCCATGGACACTCATGTGGCTGGGAGCTCATGAGTGCGTTGCCGGCCTTTTAGGGATTTGTACGCTTTTTTCTTGAAGGACCCTAAGTCGTGAGCTTGTTCCATAACGTGGTGGTGCGTGGTAAGAAATGTCTTAAAAAACGCGCAGTGGTGGAACGACAGGCATCAAGGTGATACGGGTGGAATTTCGCATTCTGCCTTGATGTCCGAAGATGAAATTTAGCTGCAGGTATGAATCCGAACAACTCCTCCGAACACACCCCATGGTAAATGCGATAGAAGATGCTGAGAGATCCAACATCTCTGCGCAGCGCCAAAGGATCAAGCCGGTCGGAGAGTGACTGGTCAGCGACTATTCGAACCGCTCTACGTTGAATGCGATCAAGAGGAAGGAGCTGGTACTGAGGTGAGAACAATATTCCATATGGGGCCGAATTATATTGGCAGATTTGCCATTCAAAACTAACCTCATCAAGATACTCCTTATACTGTTTCTGCCGTATCTTGCGCAGCGTATTTCTACGTCGTTCATACTCCCCCAACCCGAGAAGAACATCACCGGTTGACCTCTCGCCGCGTATGAGCGGATTGTTCGGTGAATATTCACCAGCCTTTAACATAACTGGAAGACCGAGGTATCGCTGAAATTACACAAGAATATAAATATATAATATGTAATGTAGACAAGGACTGCTTAAGAATAACAGAGCGGTAAGGTTTGAGCTAATTATAAACAACATAATTGTCGTGTTGAGTCTATCCAACTAAAAATAATTGTTGTGGAATATCATTCCACCTAACCGTAGCGTTCCCTAAACTTAACTAAAAAGCATATAGTTTGATTGTACAATCTTAAAAACACCATTTTATTAGTACAAGGCAATTGATTCGAACGAGTAGGTATGCTATACAGGTAACCGGCATGTCTTAAACCCAACAATTTACGCCATGTTTCAAACCCATAAGAGTGATCTCCAACTTGTCCTGTCGCAGAAATGTGTCAGTCAGTCAGTCAGAAAGTCCTCACCGTTACCCGCTGCCCCATTATAAAATTAACAGACATGCCATAGTGGTCAAGGTGCCCCATGAGCCTGTTCAGTTCTGAGTTTTATGTATTCTCAATGAGTACACAGAATAAGAAAATATATTACAATTAAATTATTAATAATATATATGATATAACGTATACTATGATTATTCTGATCCTGATTTTACTTGGCTCATCGCGCGTAACATGCAATGTTCTGCGTTATAACCGTTGCATGCTTGTTCCACATAAAAATTGTCGCGACACTAGTACTTTGACGAGTACTTAACTCAAATATTTAATGGATTTATAATTTAAATAACTGTTAATATTATTTTATTTAGCAACAAATAACTGTAATAAATCATCTATCAAATCAGGCCCCTTTACTTTTCCAACCTCAAACATAGCAAACCCCAAATTATAATTAGTTCAGTCTCATAGAATAAAGTCTAATAATTCAGTCTAATAGAGAAAAATGGTATGACGAATCATGTAACTAGGCGATTTACTAAATATTCTCGTAAATTTCACGTACAGCTTAATTAAGCCGGAACAAACAGCATTAATATTCAGTGTCGCATTAACTCGCTCCACTGATTTAATTCATTTGGAATAAACGCATCACGGATAATTGGAGAGATCTACTAACAAGCGGAAATGGATAGGCCGAAAGAAATTGAAAATTAATAAAATATTTGAATTAATGCCGGGCCCGGTTTTCCTACTCTCTGTACTATTAGCATTGACTTATAAATTACAAGTACGTAAGAAACTTCTTTCTCGTCATGGCATATTGTATATAATTGTATTTAGTATGGATTTTTAATCATTTATTAACTTTATAATTTATATTAAACCATGAATGGTACAAAAACTATCAAAACCAGGTAATTTGTAATTTGACGCAACCAAAACAAAAGTAGTATGTATACATTAATACTAAAACATACGAAAATAAATATTTCTTAATTTGTCCTTTTGATATGTGGTTTAACGAAATTGATTAGTTTACAATCATAATTATTATTAGTAATTATAAAAATAAATATAGGTTTGAGTGAGACTAATGTAAGGAGCCGTGACCGAGACTATAATTGAAGCTACAACAAACAATAAATTAAAACATTAAGAAATATTCTAGATAACTAATATACATATGGGCATGGCATGTATACAGGTTAAAAAAAATACAGATGCTTTAAAATCGGATCCGACCAAAGAAGTGGTATATTGATAGATAATTTTTAGATAGATTTTTTAATACTAATAATACGTATTTATTTATTTTTTAAATGTATACAGCTGTTATATTAAATAATATTGGTTAATTAATTAACAAAGTGTTATGAATTGAGGACAAAAGGTGAGTTGTTTTAACAAATCTTAAACACAATCAATCATATATTGTTTGAACTTGTTTTTGTGACTTTAAACTACTCGGTCACGGCATAACCAAGTTAAACGGTCACTGCTCTGTCATTACACCTACGTGTCCTCTATCCCTAGTCTCGTTTTATATAATATTAAATATATATTTAACACCTACACATTGTATTACATTTATGTGTATTTGGATATAATGTTTGGTTCGTTAAAGGAATTTCCAAAAATATCTTACTAAATTAAGAAACTTTGAAGGTTATCCACGGCTGGTACCATTGTTCGCCCTTGACTATTATCCGGCATGACGTGTTCACATTACGTAATGATACTTAAAGAGATTAAAAAATAATTAAGTTTATTATATATTCAGCGGTAACATATAACTGTCACTGTTTAGGGTTAAAAGCTGTTTATTAATTAAGGCTTGTAAAATACATAAATATGTTACTACACTGCATGTAGAAGAAATAGGACCTTAAGTCGAAGAAATACCCAGACCGGCAGCTGGTTCCATAACGTGGTGGTACGTGGTAAGAAATGTCTTACGTAACGCTCAGTGGTTGAACGATAGACGAACTTATATGAATGTACTAAAGAAAGCCTAATATATATATAACAGGTATAATTAAGGTTTCAAATGATAAGGCTTTGTAGAGAAAAGGTATTTTATATGTCCCACATTATACATCAAGACGGATGATGAGCAGAAATTGCATGACTTAAATGAATTAAATTTAAACAGAGATTTTATTTAGACTAACTGTGTTATGAAGTGACAATATGGGAAAAGTCGATGATTTTAAGTCCTAGGCCGAAAATAAGATCGAACTTTACGGCTTAGATATTAAAAACAGTTATTATATTATTTGATCCTAAACAGATAAGTAAAAGCTTTTATTATCGATGGGCGTGGAGACTTTAGGGTGCGACAGGGTGAAAAGGTGCGGTTTGGTGTGGCCGGGCATAATTATGATTAAATGTATACATTAGAAATATGGATCGGGATAACACACTTAATTCTTAAGGGAAATCAAAATATGCAAACATGTCTGACAACAAGTCAACAATCTTTGTCTGAGATATTTAAAAACATATCAAAAAAGTTTTTTTTAATACACACAAATAAATATTATATACATAATGTATTAATATTTCAAAACAGGACAACGGTTATAACGAGACTTGAGAAGCATTGTAGTAACTTTGCCATATGCTATCTACGAGATCAGCTTTAGTATTCAAATTGCATTATACAACGTGTACTATTTTGTATATCTAACGATCTTTGAGTGAACAAGCTTAAAGTTACTTTTAAATTTAAACTCTAAAGTCTATCCTAAACGAAATAACTTTGATAATATAAGAAAATCACTGCAGTGCTCGTATTTTATTCATCTTGCTGCAGGCAAATTGGGCACGTTCGAAATTCAAATTCGAACTTGAAACTCAGACGAATGTAAATCTACAGATGAGCGAACACACGACCGAGTAATATATAATTAAAATCTAGATTGTATTAATTACAAAATCACTGTACTATATATTGCGATTTCATTTATGAATAAGAAATTTTAGTTTTTTAATGAATTTAAAAATTAGTTTCCGCACGACAACACATATATATCTCACTAGCTGATCCCGTTGTTTTGCCAAAAAATAAAATAAAAAAATGTCTCTAAAAATAGATGTTGGCCAATTCTCAGACCTACTCAATATGCTCAGATAATTTCAGGAGAATCGGTCAACCCGTTTCGGAGGAGTAAGGGAATCTTCAGCGATTCTCGTAAATGCTTCATTTAAATTAAATTTACTTTAATTCAGTATCTCTATTCCTATAACCAATAACAACGAACATTCGTAATCAAACTGTTTAATATTCAATTGTTTTTTTTTTTAATTAACTAGCTCGTAATTTATTGAATAATTATACTAGTTATTTATATTTATAAGGAAGTTCGAATTCTTATTTAACATTTCTCTCGCGATGTAAAATAATTATCATGCGTATAACGATAAACCCCTTACCTCGGATCTAAACATTATGTTTTAAAATCAATATCACAATTTATAACATACAGAAATATTTACACAACGGGCACACTCATTTAGAAATTAAATCCAAAGCACCATTATCATCGGCGCTTCTTTTCAAACTGTACGCTTCAGTGGGAAAGTGCTATGCAGTAAACGTTTTCACACAACGAGATATTGCAATGAATAATTATTGGCAATATAGATGTAATTGAGTTTGTAATTTATAGTAATAAACTCTAGGGCACATAAACGTTATAAAATAACACTATTTTTAAATTATATATGTAGGTATATCAAATGTACCTGAAGATTGCTTTGTAAACAGTCACAAATATACTACTGATTGAGAATTTTTTTCTACTAGTGTACAAGTTCATATCAAATATTAATGCTGTTTCTTTCATTTTGAGAATATAGGTATAGTATTTGACACTAGTTTCATTCCTCTTGATTATAATCAAGTAAGTGCTAAAAATACATTTTATAATAACGTTGAGAAAATTTAAAAAAAACTTAAATTTAACATAGTTTTTAAATTATGCTAAGGTTAAAGGTTGAAACAGTTCGTGCCAAGAACACTCGAACACCATTCAGCAAAACAATGCCGGGTGCCATATTTTGTGCATGCATGCGTCACTTTACGGTTACGCAGTATGCATTCAGTTTTAAATTCTTTAAAATATAACTAGTGGTAAATTACTCATAATAGATTCTCGTCTTGCCCTTAATCAAAATCGAATTTGAATCGGATGTTCTCTGTTTTGTGCTGCCCAATTCTATATTGGGCAACTCATACATTTGCCTCTGATATGTCATCCAAAATCGTGTATGTGTGTAATGGGAATCAATTTCAATACTAACACTATATATTTATTTATTATTTATTTATTTAACACTTTATCGCACTTAAACACTAGAAGCAAATGACATTAACAGATGTAAGAACATATAAGAGCAACGGGCGGCCTTATCGCTAATAAGCGATCTCTTCCAGACAACCCACTTTTATCTTTTTTATCTATATAGTTATATATATATATATATATATATATATATATATATATATATATATATATATATAACTATATAGATAAAAAAAGATTTTAATTCATGTGTTCTATTAGATTTCTACTGAACATATTTATAATGAACTTCCACAGCTCGTGTCCTTGTTCAAACAATGCATTGTACTCTTATACAATTAGTATCTAATATCTACAGAATGTAACTGCTACTAGGAATTCATTCACAAGTAAAAAAAAGCAATTATCCAGTTAAGTTTACACCTTTAGAGCAACAAATTTAAGTATGTGATATTTGAAAATTATATTGCATAAATATAATATGTATATGGTTCCTTTTAATTTATACAAAATATATTATTTAACACAGTCAAATTTATATCGAAACAAAGTTATGGTTTTACTAAGAGAATACTAATTGAATGTCTATACCAAATGTGTGTCAACATCAACAAGACAATTAAAAAAGTTAAGTTTAACGACTAATTATTATAGTTATTTTTGTATTTGAGTCAACGAAACGCGGTTTAAAAAATCCTTTTCATGGGATTAATTCGCGGCTGGGAGAACTTCGAAGGTAAGAACGTGTTTAAAAAACTCTTCTTTTTTATGGGAATCACTAAAAAATGTAGGAGTTATAGAAAGAAGTAACAGATACTGTGCCCTACTATACCTGATAAATATATATCATCGGCATGTTTTTATAATAATAGCTAACATATTCCATAACTGTTATCTGATACGGTTAAGTGGTTTACAACTAGTGTATACTTGGATATTTCATATATATTCTTATATAAACATGTACCATAGAAGATATTCTTATGCAAAGTAAAAATTTACAGATCGGTGAACCAAGTTTTATATAAAAAAAATTACGTGTGTAAATATTCGATATTCAGAAATAATGTAATATCAAATAATAAATGTGACATTTTTATACAAAAATCATTTATAATGAACTGCGATTTCCTATTAACAATACATCTAGTTAATTTTCATAAGTGCGTAGGCGCAGATGTATTCCGCTTAAGTTGATATGGCATTGCCAATGATAAATTCATCCTTATTTGACCTCAACTCTTTCCCATCTTTGATTTAATCAGTAGTACTAATAAAATTAATATTTTAGATTTTTACCATTTTATATGAAAAAGTTGTGTATACTATTTATTATTACTCAGTTTATATTAAAGAACGAAATTTAATTAAAATTATGCTAACAATTTTAATAAACATTTTAAAAACTTAAACACAAATAGATTCACTTACAATATCCTATCCCAGTTTAATATAAGAAGGTAACTCACCCGTATATATCTATCTAAGTTAGGAGATATATCTTTTTCTTCACTTTCTTCTTGAGTTGTTTCATTATTCTCTGACACGGTTCTCCTTTTACTAAACTGGATACTATTTGATGCTTCTAAGTTCTCTTTTTGTTGTTTCTCATTCTGTAAAAATTATACTAACATGATTAAATTATACAGAGACAAATGATTGAGCTTTATCGATACAACTATCTTTTAGAATTCATAACTAATTATAGTGATTAACTTTTACAATATGTTAAACAAATGTAATAGATAAGTAGATACTCAACTAATGTTACAAGTGCTACCTTCATAGTGAATAATAGAATTTCTCATTATGTTGCCTCATCAGTGATGCCATAATGTGTAATCAATAAGCAATAAGGTATGAGGAGAATGAAAGGTTAGTAGACTAGACATTTATATATGAAATGTGTAACATATGTAATGTAATATAGTAAACTAAGCTTGAATTATAAAATGCAGGTTAAATGTCAACATTTTTAAATGTTGAAATTTATAAATTTTACTCAACCTTTACCAGTTTGGCTTAAAAACTCCCAGTGTGAGAGATACATTAGTTTAAAATTTAAATATAAAAGAATTGTTCTTGTAATCATTTATAACAAAGTAAATATTTAGAGGTGTTTTTTTGATATAATATTTTAAAAGGCACTATATTATTTTAATAAAAAGCTTTTGCAAAACTAATAAAAAGTGTTTTTAAGATTTTAGCCAAAATTAAAAATTATTATGTGATTAAGTGCATATGAATTAATCTAATATACGCAAAACAAACGAAAAATTACCCTTTAATAAGATCCAGTGAAGGTCGCAGTTACGGATAAATGTTCGCGAACAGTACAAGCTTTCAGTACGAGTGGAGTGCAGTAAACTGAGCACTATATGTATTTACATTATAAAAGTCTAGGACGTCGTTTTCAGAGAGCGAAACGTCTGCGCTGTAGAATCAATACACCAGCTATGTTAAGCTGAGATGTCAATAAGCATCAAATTGCCATGTCACAGTAAACATTGTTTACATTTTTGAGCATCATTATTACTTATCGAATAAAGATGCTACTTTTAATATATAAAGTGTTTGTTATAAATAAAGTTCATAAGAGTAAAATTACCTTTCTGTTAAATAGATCGTTTTCCTCAGATAGCCCCAAGACAGCCTTTTCATTTTCTAATTGGCGCCGTTTCTCTTCAATTAACTTTTCTATATCATCGGATTGCATTGTATACAAAATTTTCAGACTCGGCGGTAACTTCCCGCGAATAGATATTCGCGCGTAACTATAACAAAAAGGTTAATATATTTTGCTTTTTAAATTAATCATGAACCACTTTAATTTAGAATTCGCCAACTCAAGAAAACGGTTAAAACATAATTTTAAATAACATGTCATTTCAGATTTGACATCTGACAAACATCGTAAACGACATAAATCATTGATTGATTTAAAGGCCGGTATTCCAAGTCAAATCAATGATCAACATATTCTTGATTGGAGATCAAAATGCTCACTCAATCGGCTGTCTTATTCTGAAACGTCATTTGAGTGGCAATCAGTTGATTCCAGATTTAAGTCGAGATTTGATCTACAATCAACAAAGATTTTATCTGTGTTTGATTCGAGTTTGCTTTTTAATATAAAAAAAGATTGATTCCGTTACACGATGTATGATTGAAAAACCTAGTAATGATAAACTTTTCCTATTTAAAATAATAAGTAGTTTTTTATTCTATATGAGCATTTATTTATAAAGAAGTAATAAAAAATATTAAAATTAACGTTTTTATGAAATTTACTATGTTCAATACAATATATTGTAATGACAAAAGAAAAGATAATGCTAAGAACTACATAAGGTGAAATGGAATTTATAAGCCTTACCTAACGAATCCTATTTACTTCATTTTTTTATTTTTGTTACAAATTATTTTATTTTGTATTCGGATTAACTTCAACATATTGGCAAGGAATCATTTAAATTTCTAGGAAGTAACAGGCCATTCATTGAATTACATTTTTAAAAAAGACAAGTTATAATTTTCTTAGAAAAAGAAAAAGGTATGTTAACATCTTGTTTCATAACTTTAAATACTAAAAACTCTTTGTTTTAGTTTCAGTGGAACTGGGTATATTCTAACTGCCGAGTTGGCACAAACATTGTGCAATATCAATATAGATATAGATATTTTCATCTAGGATAAAAAATAGATATCTAATTTTTATGTAGGCACCATATTGTTTATTTGATTATGTATTTGTTTTTAATAAAGATATCCTCAGTTTGTTAAATCGATTTCTATGATTCCTAACTAATAATTAATTTTAAAAAATATTTTTCAAAATGTACATATTGAAAAACATAGTATACATTCTTTGTATTTTAAATTCATTTAAATCTTGGAAATTGTCAGAAAATATCAGAAACCTTTTTGCACAGCCAATCTCCAGACTTAAGTCTCCAATCAAGCGTTGATTGACGACTTGCAATACCGGCCATAGATTAATACACTACTGCACTATTGAATGTCGAGATGTAGTAATATATCTAATGTGTGGTGAATGGTGATACAATATAATCGAAGGCAAACCGAGAGTAATATTGGTTTTATTCAACATATATCAATAAGAATTCGATAGTAGTAACAAGTCTTTTACGAGACAGACAATTTACGTAAATGTCATGCAGGCTCTTATATTTCATACTTAAGATTATAATTTATTTATTTACGACCATAGCCATAAACACATATACACAATTAAAACCTTAATTATTCTTAAGCGGTTATATCCAAGCATTATTGACGAGCTTGCGTAATAATGTATAGGCCTATCATACATACCTTATTTTATCTGTTTATTTTTTTTTATTCTGTGTTTTTATTATTATACGGCAGATCAGTATGTGACATACGGCAAATTAAGTTTTTACGATAACCACACTGATTTTATCTCAGTGATCACGATCAGTCAGTAGTCAGTACTCAGTAGTCTGTACTCAGTAGTCATTGATAGTTGACTAGACTACTGTACATTTGGAAATCTGAGCTTTAGCTCCTCTTTTTATCAACTCAAACTTTAATGATTAATCGTGATTATTATTTTCTTACTACTTCTTATTAATAATATCTCTACTAATTCGTAAATGAACAATAAACTGTGATATTAAATTGTAAATATAACTTTTATCTTAGTATAATGACTATGGGTACAGAATATGAAAAAAAAATCGCCGAACTAGAAAAGAAAATCAAGAATTTTCCAAATTTTCCTAAACAAGGAATTTTATTTTGGTAAGTCAAATCGTATTGCAACATTATAAGTGTTCAATTTGCCATTGTAAATTTTATTTTATTAAGTTCATACATAAGTGCGACATATTTTAGAGACTTAACCTATAGGCTATCAGAAAACAACAATTGAGCAACATTACGTACTAAAATATATGATCTTCATTGATCTTAATCGAGCTTGCTTATATTATCTAGTTAGAATAGAGCTGAGTTTATTATGTAGTCGCCAGTACAAATCGTTACCACTGAACTTTTTTCCAATGAGGCATGGCAAGATTCGTATTTTTCTTAAGGTTATAATTTTAAATAAGTGAAAGTTTTGAAAACTGTATTACTAATAGTTTTATTTAATTTGTTTAATGTATTTTAGAGCGAGCTTTGTAGCAATATACAAATCTTACCTATTCAGTCAATTTTTGTAGCAGTTTTATAAGTCAAAACATTTGCATGTAACTTCATATTTTTTATATAATTGCTTAAATTATTTTTGAAGTCATATTGCAACAAATGTGTTATTTCGTTAAAAGATAGGCCTTGTTTAAAATTGTATCATTTATTTATGTGATTGGAGGCTCCAACTACCATAATACTACTGTCTTAGGCACACACCAAAACTAGGGCTTTTTATAAATATCTTTATATTATATTATTTGCCAAAGGCAACCAATATTTAATAAGAACTAGTCTGTCACTTAAGTTAATAAATAAATGCATGTTGATAAATCAATAATATTAAAATATCTGATAATTTTCAGGGACATTTTCTCAGCTATATCAGATGGGGCAGCATGCAAACTATTACAAGGACTCTTGATTGAGACAATATGTAACAAGTATCCTGATGTTGAAGCGGTGGTTGGCTTGGAGTCAAGAGGTTTCCTCTTTTCCTTCTCAATAGCAGCAGAAATGGGAATTGGATGTCTCCCAGTTCGGAAAAAAGGGAAGCTACCTGGAGACGTTATATCATATAACTATGATTTGGAGTATGGATCAGTAAGTTAAATATAATATTACCGATATTTGTGTAATCCACCTATAGTTTAAAAATTGGTTTTGTATTCTGATTAAATATTTGGTATAAAACAAACAAATGTTTATTTAAATATACAATAAATTTTCCTAGAATATTACAAGTTACTTGTCTTTACTAGATAAGCATGCAAACAATTACTCAAGGCGAATGTTAAATCAAGTATTAGTTAAATACATAAAATGGGCCTTATTGCCATTTATTAAAGTGTATGCCGCATATGTATTTTCCTTTAAAATGTAAATATCATTAAATATGACGTGTTTTTTCTTCTTTTTTCTAATAAATTGTCAATAAGTTAATGACTAGATATGTTTCCCTTTTGAGACACAAAAATGTCTTCTATAGATGCATAACTGGTAAAAATAAAGTGTTATAAACATGACTTCATTTATTTATTTAATATATTTAAAACAAGTTTCATTACAAGTGAATTTATTTTGTTGTCCATACTGAAGTATGAAATGAACACAACAATTTTTTTATTAAACAGTTGCGGTCACAAAATATTTTTCTATAGGGTCACAATATATTTTATTTATTTCAATTTTTAGGACACTTTGGAGATTCAGAAGAACTCAGTAAAACCTGGATTAAAATGTGTTGTAATAGATGATTTAATAGCTACAGGTGGTTCACTAAATGCAGCTATACAGTTATTACAGAATAGTGGAGCGGAGGTCCTTGGTTGTCTGGTTATAATTGAACTAGAATCATTAAATGGACGTAAGAATATACCAAAGAATATTCCTGTTCATTCAATGATAAAATATGACTAATTATTGCTTTAGAAATAAGGCTTTAATCATTTACAACAATAAATAAAATCTAATTTCATACAAGGGTCGATAAATAGATAAGTTTAATTAAAGATGGTCAAAAGTAATAGTTTGTGATAAACAAATAAAGTATTGATTTCTCTCTAATATGTGAACCAAAATGTTCTTATTTCTTTAAGTTAAAATTATCTTTGATGTGTTTTAAGTTTCCAAATCAATTTATTTATGTAGTTTGAGGATCTTATATGGATGTTCACATTATTTTTAAGGAATTTAATTTTTTTATTATATTCCTTTCAAATAATATAATATATTTTGTACAATTAAAGCAAAAATCACACCATGTACTAAAGATTCTAATTGTCCAGACTATATAACATAGCAATAACTTAATTTATATACTTAAATCATTCAAACTAATAAAGCATTTTTAACATGTGTTTTTTTAGTCTGGACGCGGCTACTTAAAAAAATTTGGGCAATTTTATTATTATTTAAGTTTTTTTATTAAATTTTGATGTAATAAGTTCCTTATAATGTGTCATAGTGTACAAGATATTATGAAATGCACCAAATATTTTGTTAGATATACAAACCATGATTAATTGCTATTTTTTAAAATGTTCATGTTTACTTAAAATGTTTTTATACAAGCATAATGATAGTTTTGATAGTAAATCTTATCTTTTGATTAGTTCTGTTAGGTTTTAATGTGTTTTTTATCTAAAGAATAGTTCAAAGTTGTCATACAAAAAAAAATGATGCATAAATGTATTGACAAAGGGAAAAATAGACTTAATCTAAAGATGAGCTTCTGTTTAGAGATTTGTAATATATATATGCATCAATATTTTATCCCTTTTATAAAATTGTAAATGAAAAACTACAATTCTATAGGCTGTGATCGTTTGCAATATTATAAAAAGCAATATGTGATCTTCAAACCAAAACAATGTTTTTAGTGATTAGATTAAGAATTTAATTTTAAATGTTATTTTAATTTAAAAACATTGAAATACCATAACATAACTTCATTGTTTTTTTTTCTCATTTTGACATTTTAAAATATTAGACATTGGCAACATGTCAGGTACAAATAGCCATACTGAAGTACATTTAATATTTTAAAGTTTTAATTATATTATTGTAATTCACAAAAACAAATAATTTTTTGATCAAACTTCTTTTTGAAAGTAGCTAAAATGTTTCAATTTGATCTTTTTTAAGTTTTACATATGCATGCTATCAAATAAGGTTGTAGTAATCAAAAGACATGTCTTGGAGCAAATGAAATATATTCGTATGTGTTTGATTTATAGTTAAGAAACATTCCTTTATAAAGCGTTTGTGATTTTTATTAATAAAAGGGAAATCGTAACAAGTTGTATTAATTCATCAACAACTAGAAATGATAAAAAATATGGAACAAATTTTCACTTGATTCGCCCTAAGATGAAACATTTTTAGGTTATATTAGAATCGTATATGGGACACAGGCTATCTGGTATGATAGTCATTCTGCCAACTGAGTCGTATACCATACTAAATATTTTATGGCTTTACGCATTTAAGTACTAAAAGCACTTATAAATAATGCTTAATAAACTTATAGTTATCCTAGTAAACAGATCACTAAAACTAACTTTTGTCGGTTTGTGCCTTAACTTTCATATCGTCTATGGGTTTTAAATCTTTGACAGTTTGCCAATTCCACCTGAAAACGTCATCAGCCATTGGATCTATTTTATCATTTTTACTTTCTTCGGGTAATGTAGTTGATTCAAAACTTGTGGTAGTTTCGTCACTCTCTGTGGTGCTGGTAAACACATCTGTATCATTTTCGTTTACTTCAATCGGCAGGTCAACAGTCATACTTTCAGCTTTTAATGCTTCTTTTGCTGAATCGTTTGTGTCAAGAACAAATTCTACTGTTTCATGATCCTGGGCGTCTTTTGATATTTTCACGCTTTCTTTGTTAAAATCTTCGACAGGTACATCTGTTGCATAATCTTCTGGCATTGTTGTTGAACTCGGTTCCGCTTCTTTCATTGAATTACGTCCTGACCTTGCAGTTTCGTCTTTTGAAACAGTTGTTGGGGTATCCCTTGGTGCCGAAGGATTTTCAATTGGTGCTGCTTTGTCATCAAGTGGCATGGGGATTACGTCTTCATTGACATCCTTTTGAACTGTATTTTCTGGAACGGCATACACTTCTATTTGAAAATCATATCCTCGCAAAGCAGTTGGACTCTTGAGTTCCAAAGTAACGTTCTTTTGTCCTTCACCTCCCTCGACAATTTTAACATCTCCATCCTTTTCTGGTCTCCGATCTTTTACGACAACACGACTTATTATTTCACTGTCGTTGGCTGTAACCGTAACATTATTTGCCTGTCTCCAAATAGCAGGGTTGGCTTGTTTCGTTTCGTCAAATATTTTCTTTCCATTTGTATTAAACCCTATTGATAAATCATGGCATGAAGCCACTACTAATAATGCAAGAAATATTATTTTAGTAAGCATGTTCATGTCTCACTTGCTACTGCGTATTTAGACCAAAGCTCGGTGGTTTATATAGATATCACTTGTATGAGGAAAATTTTACAATGAAATCATGGGGTTATGAGTTGCCTTCGTAATAAGTATTTTTTATATGTATTAGACTCCGTTCCTACCGGAAAATTATTTTTGTACCATCATGCACACAGTTTCGCTAAGAGCGTTATTACTATGCTTATGAGATTGTTTCACTATGAACTATAAATAATGTATCCACTCGTTACAAAAGTACAAAATATAAACTTGACTTTATTATTTAATGTAGTCTTTATTATTTGTAAATAGGAGAAATATTCTTAATTGCCTCAATAGTTCTATGGTTTTTTAGTACATTAGATTTTCTAACTTAGATTTCTAGTACTATTTATTTAACTTGTTCGGCAAGTGTTGATAGTGGAAGTAAATTATTTGAGTGTTCAATAATATATAACAATAGGTAATGAAATAAACACTTGTCATCTTGCAAGTACTATACGTGCATCTTATCAACACGAGTATCAAAGACGTGTTTTGAATAAGAATGGGACGCTTCCGACATCGCGATACACTTTGTGACAATGTCATGGTTAAGTGAGGCTCTAAGGTTCAGGAATTGACACTAAGCATTATCATGCTATATGTAAATTAATGAAGAATATAAGGCTCGTCTTTGAACACACCAGATAATATTTTATAAAATTAATATTTTAACAAAAAATATTGGAGTACTTGATGTACTAGGTCCTGCGTACGATTTTAGAAAATCATTACTGTTTTTTCAAAAAGAAAAACTGTTATTATTATTATTATTATAAATATCTATGGTACGAACCATACCAGTATTCATGTTATAAATAAGCCTTAAAATATGGTTGTGAATTTGTAAACGAGTCGATATGAGATAAAAATAGCATTCTATGCGTGGAGAAAGGAAGGATCTTCCAAACTACTGACAGGCCGGAGGGCCTCAGTAGCCAGTAGCTAGCATCAGCCAGCTGATAGTGCACATAATAGATATAGTTACGGATGCAATATGTTTTTTATACTTTATTGAAGACTAGGTGAATGAAACACATTTAAAAAAATAAAATTGTATTTCCAAAATATATTTGACAAAACAGAAAAAAATCATTTACAATAATTGGGCTTGGAACATGGGCACTTCTCTGTAATTTTTAAACCTTTTGCGAGTTGCTTTGTAAATGGATGGACTTCGTCGCTGAAGAATGGTCTGAAATTTGAATGTGAATTTTTAACACCAGTCCGGCTTGATTAACCCACTTAAACTTTTATTCCACTGTGCGTTTAACTGGTAAGATTTATGTTTGATCAGAGGAAATACATCTTCTTTGACCGCATCATTTTTAATCTACTCTTTAAATAGATTTTGAAACTGTCTATTGAGAATGTACTAGGAAAAAACCTAGCATTTATTAACCTTATAATCAGCAAATTAATCTTTTTAATTTAGTTAATATAGACTTAATATTGTTTAACATTTAAAAAAAATATATGTTTTATATTTTTCCCGTATTGTATAAAATTATAAATTGACAAGGTCTACGAGATTTTTAAACCTAAAGAATATTATCAAACATAATATTCTCAATTTTCCTCCACCGAACCTTGTCCACTTAGGAAGTTTCGTTCTGATTCATATCTTCAAATGTTGTCTAAGGTCATATTAAATACGAATTCCGTACAGATTCGCTTGTAAAATTTACATTGTATGAAATTATTGTAATTTTTTAAAATAGAAGAGGTGAACTCGCCGCCCACGTGGCTGGGGGCTCTTGAGTGCGTTGCCAGCATTTTAGGGAGTAAATACTATTTTACTACTAAATCGGTTTTAAACCAGTAGAAAGATTATTTACATGACAAGTATATCATCGTAGTGATAATAGATATCTTATATATCCAATTTCACATTGGGACGCGTAATCCTTACAAAATATACAGTTTTAAGTTACATACCGTTGCAGCATCCTCTCTATCTCTCTCTGGTACTCTTCGGTGGCTAACTGACACTTCTTGATTTGATCTAACTCCTCTTGGCGTGCCCTTTCCTATAAGAGAAATTTGTAGTTACGTAGTATGTTGAAAAATCTTATACAAAGTTCAAAATAATAATTTAAAAAAATAGTTTTTTTTTTAAATAACCTTCAAAAGCTTGTTATATTCTATCTGTTCCAACAGTTGTTTTTGTTGCAACTTCCGCTTTTGCGCATCCGTAAATTGTTTGTGGTCTACGAGCCTCTCAAGCTGTCCAAACAATTGGCTTTGGTATTCATCTTGCTCTTTCAGCTTCTGTTTCAGATTTTCTCTGGCTTTTTGGCGATCCTTAATTTGTTCGACCATAGCTTGACGTACATCCTGTCAAAAAATTAGGGATTGTGATTTAACTTTTATTAAATTTTAAAGAGATTTTGTATTTAAATTCTAATATAAGTTTAAATATATATACATATATAAACAATATCATATATATATTTAGGTTATAATGAAATTGTATGTGAGTTGATTTCTTGATTCTATATCATTTAATATGTAAAATAAAAAAAATAGATTTAATTTCTATTTACCTATGCATATTTCGAATACACTTTTAAAAATAACTTTTTCTGCTACATGTCATAAGACATTTTTAGTAACACCCCAGTTACCCTATTTGTCTTCTGCGCCCACGCAAGATATTCGCATCTCTTCTTGTCGATATACTCCTGTCTCTTCTGAGCCTCCTTTGCCAAGGGACCTTCGATTGTTGTCTCCATATCTTGGTACTGCTTTTTAATTTCTAGGAGTTTTTTATTGCACTCGTCCAACTCTTGCTACAGAAACATATTTTCACAATTATATATGACAAACATCATTTTTATATATTAAGGCATTATTTATTTAAAAATTCAAACACGTTACAAATTTTTCCATCTGAAAAGCCATGACCTATCACTATTGAAGTGCTGTACTACTGTACTAGTGCACTGTACTACTGCACTGTACTACTGCACTGTACTACTGCACTGTACTACTGCACTGTACTACTGCACTGTACTACTGTACTGTACTAGTGTACTGTACTAGTGCACTGTACTAGTGCACTGTACTAGTGCACTGTGTTAGTGCACTGTGTTAGTGCACTGTACTAGTGTACTGTACTAGTGTACTGTACTAGTGCACTATGTTAGTGTACTGTACTAGTGTACTGTACTAGTGTACTGTACTAGTGCACTGTGTTAGTGCACTGTACTAGTGTACTGTACTAGTGCACTGTGTTAGTGCACTGTACTAGTGTACTGTACTAGTGCACTTTGTTAGTGCACTGTACTACTGCACTGTACTACTGTACTGTACTAGTGTACTGTACTAGTGTACTGTACTAGTGTACTGTACTAGTGTACTGTACTAGTGTACTGTACTAGTGTACTGTACTAGTGTACTGTACTAGTGTACTGTACTAGTGTACTGTACTAGTGCACTGTGTTAGTGCACTGTACTACTGCACTGTACTAGTGTACTGTACTAGTGTACTGTACTAGTGTACTGTACTAGTGTACTGTACTAGTGTACTGTACTAGTGTACTGTACTAGTGCACTGTGTTAGTGCACTGTACTAGTGTACTGTACTAGTGCACTGTGTTAGTGCACTGTACTAGTGTACTGTACTAGTGCACTTTGTTAGTGCACTGTACTACTGCACTGTACTACTGTACTGTACTAGTGTACTGTACTAGTGTACTGTACTAGTGTACTGTACTAGTGCACTGTGTTAGTGCACTGTACTAGTGTACTGTACTAGTGTACTGTACTAGTGTACTGTACTAGTGTACTGTACTAGTGTACTGTACTAGTGTACTGTACTAGTGCACTGTGTTAGTGCACTGTACTACTGCACTGTACTAGTGTACTGTACTAGTGTACTGTACTAGTGTACTGTACTAGTGTACTGTACTACTGTACTGTACTACTGTACTGTACTAGTGCACTGTGTTAGTGCACTGTACTAGTGTACTGTACTAGTGCACTGTACTAGTGCACTGTACTAGTGTACTGTACTAGTGCACTGTACTAGTGTACTGTACTAGTGTACTGTACTAGTGTACTGTACTAGTGCACTGTGTTAGTGCACTGTACTAGTGTACTGTACTAGTGCACTGTGTTAGTGCACTGTACTACTTCACTGTACTACTGTACTGTACTAGTGTACTGTACTAGTGCACTGTGTTAGTGCACTGTACTAGTGTACTGTACTAGTGCACTGTGTTAGTGCACTGTACTAGTGTACTGTACTACTGCACTGTACTACTGTACTGTACTAGTGTACTGTACTAGTGCACTGTGTTAGTGCACTGTACTAGTGTACTGTACTAGTGCACTGTGTTAGTGCACTGTACTACTGTACTGTACTAGTGTACTGTACTAGTGCACTGTGTTAGTGCACTGTACTAGTGTACTGTACTAGTGCACTGTGTTAGTGCACTGTACTAGTGTACTGTACTACTGTACTGTACTAGTGTACTGTACTAGTGCACTGTACTAGTGCACTGTGTTAGTTCACTGTACTAGTGCACTGTACTAGTGCACTGTGTTAGTTCACTGTACTAGTGCACTGTACTAGTGCACTGTGTTAGTTCACTGTACTAGTGCACTGTGTTAGTGCACTGTACTAGTGAACTGTACTAGTGCACTGTACTAGTGTACTGTACTAGTGTACTGTACTAGTGTACTGTACTA
Organism: Leptophobia aripa; assembly: GCA_951799465.1. Lineage (NCBI taxonomy): Eukaryota > Metazoa > Arthropoda > Insecta > Lepidoptera > Pieridae > Leptophobia > Leptophobia aripa. The sequence goes on along the minus strand of OX637264.1, from coordinate 3,586,657 downwards.
GTGTACTGTACTAGTGTACTGTACTACTGTACTGTACTAGTGTACTTTACTAGTGTACTGTGTTAGTGCACTGTACTAGTGTACTGTACTAGTGTACTGTACTAGTGCACTGTGTTAGTGCACTGTACTAGTGTACTGTACTAGTGCACTTTGTTAGTGCACTGTACTAGTGTACTGTACAAGTGTACTGTACTAGTGTACTGTACTGTACTAGTGTACTGTACTAGTGTACTGTACTAGTGTACTGTACTAGTGTACTGTACTAGTGTACTGTACTAGTGTACTGTACTAGTGTACTGTACTAGTGTACTGTACTAGTGTACTGTACTAGTGTACTGTACTAGTGCACTGTGTTAGTGCACTGTACTACTGCACTGTACTAGTGTACTGTACTAGTGTACTGTACTAGTGTACTGTACTAGTGTACTGTACTAGTGTACTGTACTAGTGCACTGTGTTAGTGCACTGTACTAGTGTACTGTACTAGTGCACTGTACTAGTGTACTGTACTAGTGTACTGTACTAGTGCACTGTGTTAGTGCACTGTACTAGTGTACTGTACAAGTGCACTGTGTTAGTGCACTGTACTACTTCACTGTACTACTGTACTGTACTAATGTACTGTACTAGTGTACTGTACTAGTAAACTGTACTAGTGCACTGTGTTAGTGCACTGTACTACTTCACTGTACTACTGTACTGTACTAGTGTACTGTACTAGTGTACTGTACTAGTGCACTGTGTTAGTGCACTGTACTAGTGTACTGTACTAGTGCACTGTGTTAGTGCACTGTACTAGTGTACTGTACTAGTGCACTTTGTTAGTGCACTGTACTACTGCACTGTACTACTGTACTGTACTAGTGTACTGTACTAGTGTACTGTACTAGTGTACTGTACTAGTGCACTGTGTTAGTGCACTGTACTAGTGTACTGTACTAGTGTACTGTACTAGTATACTGTACTAGTGTACTGTACTAGTGTACTGTACTAGTGTACTGTACTAGTGCACTGTGTTAGTGCACTGTACTACTGCACTGTACTAGTGTACTGTACTAGTGTACTGTACTAGTGTACTGTACTAGTGTACTGTACTACTGTACTGTACTACTGTACTGTACTAGTGCACTGTGTTAGTGCACTGTACTAGTGTACTGTACTAGTGCACTGTACTAGTGCACTGTACTAGTGTACTGTACTAGTGCACTGTACTAGTGTACTGTACTAGTGTACTGTACTAGTGCACTGTGTTAGTGCACTGTACTAGTGTACTGTACTAGTGCACTGTGTTAGTGCACTGTACTACTTCACTGTACTACTGTACTGTACTAGTGTACTGTACTAGTGCACTGTGTTAGTGCACTGTACTAGTGTACTGTACTAGTGCACTGTGTTAGTGCACTGTACTAGTGTACTGTACTACTGCACTGTACTACTGTACTGTACTAGTGTACTGTACTAGTGCACTGTGTTAGTGCACTGTACTAGTGTACTGTACTAGTGCACTGTGTTAGTGCACTGTACTACTGTACTGTACTAGTGTACTGTACTAGTGCACTGTGTTAGTGCACTGTACTAGTGTACTGTACTAGTGCACTGTGTTAGTGCACTGTACTAGTGTACTGTACTACTGTACTGTACTAGTGTACTGTACTAGTGCACTGTACTAGTGCACTGTGTTAGTTCACTGTACTAGTGCACTGTACTAGTGCACTGTGTTAGTTCACTGTACTAGTGCACTGTACTAGTGCACTGTGTTAGTTCACTGTACTAGTGCACTGTGTTAGTGCACTGTACTAGTGTACTGTACTAGTGCACTGTACTAGTGTACTGTACTAGTGTACTGTACTAGTGTACTGTACTAGTGTACTGTACTAGTGTACTGTACTACTGTACTGTACTAGTGTACTTTACTAGTGTACTGTGTTAGTGCACTGTACTAGTGTACTGTACTAGTGTACTGTACTAGTGCACTGTGTTAGTGCACTGTACTAGTGTACTGTACTAGTGCACTTTGTTAGTGCACTGTACTAGTGTACTGTACAAGTGTACTGTACTAGTGTACTGTACTGTACTAGTGTACTGTACTAGTGCACTGTACTAGTGCACTGTACTAGTGCACTGTACTAGTGCACTGTGTTAGTGCACTGTACTAGTGTACTGTACTAGTGCACTGTACTAGTGTACTGTACTAGTGCACTTTGTTAGTGCACTGTACTAGTGTACTGTACAAGTGTACTGTACTAGTGTACTGTACTGTACTAGTGTACTGTACTGTACTAGTGTACTGTACTAGTGCACTGTACTAGTGCACTGTACTAGTGCACTGTGTTAGTGCACTGTACTAGTGTACTGTACTAGTGTACTGTACTAGTGCACTGTACTAGTGTACTGTACTAGTGTACTGTACTAGTGCACTGTGTTAGTGCACTGTACTAGTGTACTGTACTAGTGCACTGTACTACTTCACTGTACTACTGTACTGTACTAGTGTACTGTACTAGTGTACTTTACTAGTGTACTGTGTTAGTGCACTGTACTAGTGTACTGTACTAGTGCACTGTACTAGTGTACTGTACTAGTGTACTGTACTAGTGCACTGTACTACTTCACTGTACTACTGTACTGTACTAGTGTACTGTACTAGTGTACTGTACTAGTGTACTGTACTAGTGTACTGTACTAGTGTACTTTACTAGTGTACTGTGTTAGTGCACTGTACTAGTGTACTGTACTAGTGTACTGTACTAGTGTACTGTACTAGTGCACTTTGTTAGTGCACTGTACTAGTGTACTGTACAAGTGTACTGTACTAGTGTACTGTACTGTACTAGTGTACTGTACTAGTGCACTGTACTAGTGCACTGTACTAGTGCACTGTGTTAGTGCACTGTACTAGTGTACTGTACTAGTGTACTGTACTAGTGCACTGTACTAGTGTACTGTACTAGTGTACTGTACTAGTGCACTGTGTTAGTGCACTGTACTAGTGTACTGTACTAGTGTACTGTACTAGTGCACTGTGTTAGTGCACTGAACTAGTGTACTGTACTAGTGCACTTTGTTAGTGCACTGTACTAGTGTACTGTACAAGTGCACTTTGTTAGTGCACTGTACTAGTGTACTGTACAAGTGTACTGTACTAGTGTACTGTACTGTACTAGTGTACTGTACTAGTGCACTGTACTAGTGCACTGTACTAGTGCACTGTGTTAGTGCACTGTACTAGTGTACTGTACTAGTGTACTGTACTAGTGCACTGTACTAGTGTACTGTACTAGTGTACTGTACTAGTGCACTGTGTTAGTGCACTGTACTAGTGTACTTTACTAGTGTTCTGTGTTAGTGCACTGTACTAGTGTACTGTACTAGTGTACTGTACTAGTGCACTGTGTTAGTGCACTGTACTAGTGTACTGTACTAGTGCACTTTGTTAGTGCACTGTACTAGTGTACTGTACAAGTGTACTGTACTAGTGTACTGTACTGTACTAGTGTACTGTACTAGTGCACTGTACTAGTGCACTGTACTAGTGCACTGTGTTAGTGCACTGTACTAGTGTACTGTACTAGTGTACTGTACTAGTGTACTGTACTAGTGCACTGTACTAGTGTACTGTACTAGTGTACTGTACTAGTGCACTGTGTTAGTGCACTGTACTAGTGTACTGTACTAGTGCACTGTACTACTTCACGGTACTACTGTACTGTACTAGTGTACTGTACTAGTGTACTTTACTAGTGTACTGTGTTAGTGCACTGTACTAGTGTACTGTACTAGTGCACTGTACTAGTGTACTGTACTAGTGCACTTTGTAAGTGCACTGTACTAGTGTACTGTACAAGTGTACTGTACTAGTGTACTGTACTGTACTAGTGTACTGTACTAGTGCACTGTACTAGTGCACTGTGTTAGTGCACTGTACTAGTGTACTGTACTAGTGCACTGTACTAGTGTACTGTACTACTGTACTGTACTAGTGCACTGTGTTAGTGCACTGTACTAGTGCACTTTGTTAGTGCACTGTACTACTTCACTGTACTACTGTACTGTACTACTGTACTGTACTAGTGTACTGTACTAGTGTACTGTACTAGTGCACTGTGTTAGTTCACTGTACTAGTGTACTGTGTTAGTTCACTGTACTAGTGCACTGTGTTAGTGCACTGTACTAGTGCACTGTGTTAGTGCACTGTACTAGTGTACTGTACTACTGTACTGTGTTAGTTCACTGTACTAGTGCACTGTGTTAGTGCACTGTACTAGTGCACTGTGTTAGTGCACTGTACTAGTGTACTGTACTACTGTACTGTACTACTGTACTGTACTAGTGTACTGTACTAGTGCACTGTGTTAGTGCACTGTACTAGTGCACTGTGTTAGTGCACTGTACTAGTGTACTGTACTAGTGTACTGTACTACTGTACTGTACTACTGTACTGTACTACTGTACTGTACTAGTGTACTGTACTAGTGCACTGTACTAGTGCACTGTACTAGTGTACTGTACTACTGTACTGTACTACTGTACTGTGTTAGTGCACTGTACTAGTGTACTGTACTAGTGCACTGTACTAGTGTACTGTACTAGTGCACTGTGTTAGTGCACTGTACTAGTGTACTGTACTAGTGTACTGTACTAGTGTACTGTACTAGTGTACTGTACTAGTGTACTGTACTAGTGTACTGTACTAGTGTACTGTACTAGTGTACTGTACTAGTGTACTGTACTAGTGTACTGTACTAGTGTACTGTACTAGTGTACTGTACTAGTGTACTGTACTAGTGTACTGTACTAGTGTACTGTACTAGTGTACTGTACTACTGTACTGTACTAGTGTACTTTACTAGTGTACTGTGTTAGTGCACTGTACTAGTGTACTGTACTAGTGTACTGTACTAGTGCACTGTGTTAGTGCACTGTACTAGTGTACTGTACTAGTGCACTTTGTTAGTGCACTGTACTAGTGTACTGTACAAGTGCACTTTGTTAGTGCACTGTACTAGTGTACTGTACAAGTGTACTGTACTAGTGTACTGTACTGTACTAGTGTACTGTACTAGTGTACTGTACTAGTGTACTGTACTAGTGTACTGTACTAGTGTACTTTACTAGTGTACTGTGTTAGTGCACTGTACTAGTGTACTGTACTAGTGCACTGTGTTAGTGCACTGTACTAGTGTACTGTACTAGTGCACTTTGTTAGTGCACTGTACTAGTGTACTGTACAAGTGTACTGTACTAGTGTACTGTACTAGTGCACTGTACTAGTGCACTGTACTAGTGCACTGTGTTAGTGCACTGTACTAGTGTACTGTACTAGTGCACTTTGTTAGTGCACTGTACTAGTGTACTGTACAAGTGTACTGTACTAGTGTACTGTACTAGTGCACTGTACTAGTGCACTGTACTAGTGCACTGTGTTAGTGCACTGTACTAGTGTACTGTACTAGTGTACTGTACTAGTGCACTGTACTAGTGTACTGTACTAGTGTACTGTACTAGTGCACTGTGTTAGTGCACTGTACTAGTGTACTGTACTAGTGCACTGTACTACTTCACTGTACTACTGTACTGTACTAGTGTACTGTACTAGTGTACTTTACTAGTGTACTGTGTTAGTGCACTGTACTAGTGTACTGTACTAGTGCACTGTACTAGTGTGCTGTACTAGTGCACTTTGTAAGTGCACTGTACTAGTGTACTGTACAAGTGTACTGTACTAGTGTACTGTACTGTACTAGTGTACTGTACTAGTGCACTGTACTAGTGCACTGTGTTAGTGCACTGTACTAGTGTACTGTACTAGTGCACTGTACTAGTGTACTGTACTACTGTACTGTACTAGTGCACTGTGTTAGTGCACTGTACTAGTGCACTTTGTTAGTGCACTGTACTACTTCACTGTACTACTGTACTGTACTACTGTACTGTACTAGTGTACTGTACTAGTGCACTGTGTTAGTGCACTGTACTAGTGTACTGTACTAGTGCACTGTGTTAGTGCACTGTACTAGTGTACTGTACTACTGTACTGTACTACTGTACTGTACTTGTGTACTGTACTAGTGTACTGTACTACTGTACTGTACTACTGTACTGTACTAGTGTACTGTACTAGTGCACTGGGTTAGTGCACTGTACTAGTGTACTGTACTACTGTACTGTACTACTGTACTGTACTAGTGTACTGTGTTAGTGCACTGTACTAGTGTACTGTACTAGTGCACTGTACTAGTGTACTGTACTAGTGTACTGTACTAGTGTACTGTACTAGTGTACTGTACTAGTGTACTGTACTAGTGTACTGTACTAGTGTACTGTACTAGTGTACTGTGTTAGTGCACTGTACTAGTGTACTGTACTAGTGTACTGTACTAGTGCACTGTGTTAGTGCACTGTACTAGTGTACTGTGTTAGTTCACTGTACTAGTGCACTGTGTTAGTGCACTGTACTAGTGTACTGTGTTAGTTCACTGTACTAGTGCACTGTGTTAGTGCACTGTACTAGTGCACTGTGTTAGTGCACTGTACTAGTGTACTGTACTAGTGCACTGTGTTAGTGCACTGTACTAGTGTACTGTACTAGTGTACTGTACTAGTGCACTGTACTAGTGCACTGTGTTAGTGCACTGTGTTAGTGCACTGTACTAGTGTTCTGTACTAATGCACTGTGTTAGTGCACTGTACTAGTGTACTGTACTAGTGCACTGTGTTAGTGCACTGTACTAGTGTACTGTACTAGTGTACTAGTGCACTGTGTTAGTGCACTGTACTAGTGTACTGTACTAGTGTACTGTACTAGTGCACTGTACTAGTGTACTTTACTAGTGTACTAGTGTACTGTACTAGTGTACTGTACTAGTGTACTGTACTACTGTACTGTACTAGTGTACTGTACTACTGTACTGTACTCCTGCACTGTACTAGTGTACTGTACTAGGGTACTGTACTAGTGCACTGTGTTAGTGCACTGTACTTGTGTACTGTACTAGTGCACTGTACTAGTGTACTTTACTTCTGTACTTTACTAGTGCACTGCACTAGTGTACTGTACTAGTGCACTGTGTTAGTGCACTGTACTAGTGTACTGTACTAGTGTACTGTACTAGTGTACTGTACTAGTGTACTGTACTAGTGTACTGTACTAGTGCACGGTACTATTGTACTGTACATGTGCACTGTACTAGTGTACTGTACTAGTGTACTGTACTACTGTACTGTACTAGTGTACTGTACTACTGTACTGTACTCCTGCACTGTACTAGTGTACTGTACTAGGGTACTGTACTAGTGCACTGTGTTAGTGCACTGTACTTGTGTACTGTACTAGTGCACTGTACTAGTGTACTTTACTTCTGTACTTTACTAGTGCACTGCACTAGTGTACTGTACTAGTGCACTGTGTTAGTGCACTGTACTAGTGTACTGTACTAGTGTACTGTACTAGTGTACTGTACTAGTGTACTGTACTAGTGTACTGTACTAGTGCACGGTACTATTGTACTGTACATGTGCACTGTACTAGTGTACTGTACTAGTGCACTGTACTACTATTTTAACCTCTTTTCGTCTTATCAGCATCAGCTTGGCCTTTTCATCCGCCAACCCCTGTCCAGTGAGCGAGTCCCATGTGTTTGCAATAAGTTTATCGGCATCGTTTTGTTTCTGGACAGCCTCTTGTCTCTCCTCTATCATCTTCTTTCTTTCTCGGCCCGTCTCTTTTCTTTGTTCGGCACGTTTATTTTCAGCTAAAACGTATATGTTTTCATTAATTGTTTCTGTCAACGTAAAAAAGAAACAAGTATTAAAGTTGTATAAAGTTCACTACCTTCCTTCTCCTTCCGTATATCAGCATCCCACATCTCCTTAAACCTTCTAGACTCTTCTTTTAGCATTTCTCTCTCTTTCTCACGTTGCAGTCCCCTCTGCTTGAGCTGATAGTCAGTGTATTTTTTGCATTCGCTGTCTCTTCGTAGACGTTCAATACTGTCTTGCTCCATACGTGCCGCCTATGTATAAATTATTTATTTTAAAACAAGCAATTAAAGCATGTCATTAAAGGAAAAACGTAGTTCCAAAATTTAATTTTGAAGTAATATTTAAAAAAAAAATTAAATGTATATGTTGCCTGGAAGTAATCGTCGAGTGTCTGCTGATTAGGTATTGCTTTAGTAATTAGTTCTTTTTATGTAAACAACATTAAATTATTACCAACTAATGTGTGTATTTTTTATTTTAATAAATGTGCCCCCAAACTTTTAACGCGTTAGAATACAAAATACTTGAATACACAAGGTATACATGAAACAGTTATTTAGAAACATACATGCTTGGCCGCTCCACAGAACCATACGGATTGAATAACGTCGCATGATTCTGCTAAGCGTAGTGATTTCACCTTCGCACAAGGGAAGATAAACTACAGAGTAGAAGTGCATGCATAAATATATTCTAAACTTACAAAAAAAATTAAGACTGGTTAATAAAATCTAAACATTTTTATTATATTACCAAAGCATCCGACTCCTTCATCGCTACTTCGTACCACATTTTATCAAATTCTTTTTCAGCCATCTTCCGAGCCTCCTTTTCTTTGATTTGGTACAGTTGAATCTCTTGGGTTTCTTTCGCACGCAGCTTATAGACGCAGGGTAGAACGTGGACGCATTTAGACCTAAAAAAGTTAAAGAGAAACATTTATTTGTACAAAAATGTAATAAATATAATCACACCATACGCTATCGTATACTCTGTTTTAACTAAAATCGATACACATAGTTTTAATGTCTTGTCCAAGTTTATCTTGTTTTTACCAATACGAAAGTTTACCTCGAATTTGATTTTTAAATATTACAGTTCATATATTCCTTACAATGGAGTATCTTTATATTTTTCCTCGTGTTCTTTCTTTCTTTTTGCCATAAGGTACTCAAGTCTTTTCTTCTTGTCCTCCCACACTGCGGCAGCTCCAGCCTGTGCTTGTTCGACGAATTTACGTATATTATATTCTTCTTCCATTCCATACAAGTCAATCAATCTATAAATTAACTTACATAAAACTACATATATATCGGCGCAACTACAACAATTAGTATTAAATTAACTAGAATAATTAAGTTCAGACATCATTTAATTGTCTTAATATAAGTTTATAAACATAAGTTGAATACTTCAAGTTTATTACGCTGTGTCATCTTTATTATTTCACAACGTAGTCTGTGTGAAAACGTGATTGATCACTATATACACTATATAAATACAGACGCATTGTTCCTGCAGGACATATTCTGGGTCCGACAGCCGTCCAGTGAGGTCGTGTTGCGCAATTGCTCCCGCCGATTGACTTGTCACGTGGCGTGATCATTTGTCAATGCTTGAGCGCTGGGTGGTTTTTCATCCAGAATTTTTTTTATTCTAGCCCAAGCTGCACCGAGGTCTCTCCGTCTGCCAGGCCCCTGGCGTTTCAGCAGCGTCCGAGCGGTATTGGAGGACAATCTATGATTAATGCAGGTTTACCTGCGGTCGATTCTTCAACCAGCTAACGGTGCCAAAGGTTGAACTCGATTAACGCTTAGGCGGGCGTATTGTTCGAGGGCAGCACCCGTGCGCTTTTGAAGGCGCGTTAACCTCGCCTGCTTCCATCAAGTCCCTGTGTATGGGCGGAGCCTCTCAGTAGTCATTGCCACGGGGCGTAGGTACTCCAACTGCGCTCTAGCCACCGTCTGCACACACGGGACCAAGTCACAAATCCGTGGGGGTTCAGCCATCACGACCCCCTCACGGGCTGGTTAGTCAGATATAAAAGTCTCGTCCACTATCGCCAGTGAAGACTTTACACCGAGGGAATACATAGCTTAGGTACACACACTTAGGTATAGGTACACACCGCCTAATCTAGCATCGCAGATGGCGTACACCGAACGCCCTCCCGACTATGTCTACGCAGCGGAAGATGACAGCTAGGTAGAAGACCTCAACGCCGAGATAGCGCGACACTACAGGCGGTTCCACGCCTTCGTGCAGCGACGGCACCCAGAAACTGTGCGCACGTGGGACAGAAGGTCTCTACTGGGTTCGCGGTCACCATCACCCCCGCGTTCCCCGACTCCAGAGCCAGAAAATATGCAGCTCGGAACTGCATACGCTTCCGCGTAAGCATACCTCGCGTGCAACTTCCTCCCCCCGGTCCCCGCGCAGGCTTCGTGCAATAATCATTACTATAATAATGTTGGTCCCCGCGAAGACTTCCTTACCGTCCAAACCTTCTGCGGCCTCCGCGCAGGCCCCGTGCCCTTCGAACCCTGAAATTCTCTTTGGCAGGGAATCGCGTAAAAGCAAAAAAACGCTTGAAAGCCCCTCCCCCGGTCTACTTTTAGTATTTGGCCCTCTTTGTCCGCTTTGATGTATAAAAAATCAATCGCTTACATGGCGAAAACTTCACGCGACAACATCTGCGTACCTACAAGCTAACGACCCCGCCCAGCACCGTTTCTTAAAATCACACCTTCGCTCAGAAGGCATACGAGGACACACGTTCCCTCTTCCCGAGGAACGAGTCGTGACCCAAGGAGATCGACTCGTCCACCATCCCCGTTAAAGAGGTATTCCGTATGTTTAACCAAAGCTCAAAGCAGGAATACGACATGGTTCTTGTCGTTTTAGAGCTTTCAGCGCGGGAAAAATATTATCAATCTAAGCGAGTATAGTAAACGCTCGGGGCTCAAGGTGGAAACACCTACCAAACATTCGTACACCAGACAGTGTCACCGCTGTCAGTTAAACGGGCACGCGGAGCGCAATCGGTTTGCGCGTGCGCGTTGCGTCAAGTACCTAGGCGATCACGGGACGCCGACTGCACTCGAACACTGCCATGCGCTGAGCAGGAAGGCGCTTCATGCGTGCTTTGCGGGCAACACGGCCACCCCCCAAGTTATTGCGGCTGCCCTAGGGCTCGAAAAGCTAGAAAGAAAGGGAAGCAAGCGCGCGCCAAGGTCCGGTGCAGAGAAGCGTCATCCCGCACTCGCTACAGAAACTTATGTCCCAGCCGCACCTCCCACTATCAACCCGTGGAAAGTTCCTGGATTCGGCGGAAGTGCCTCCCAATAGTGAAACGGCTCACCCGCCATTGCCGGCGGAGTCCACCAAACCAACTCCCTCCTTTATGGATATCCCTATGAGAAAACCCATCCCTCTGATGCCCCTCCCCCCGTCACTGCGACGACGCTTACGGCTCATGCCAGCAAAGTTCGCAGTGCGGTACAACTCAGCCCTCAGTGTCATAGACGTTGTTGACATTGACGCCCTGCTAGCCTTCAAACACTCATACAGTACGGCTGACAGTGTTGATGCTAAGCTAGAGATAATAATAAAAAACACCGGACTCCTTAGTGCAGTCAGGAAGTTTGCTTTGGCCATCTGAAGGCCTAGTCGCGACATATATCACACACAGGTATGCCACACCTTAGACCGATCCGGATGATCACATCACATTAGCTAGATACAGATTTGCGCCGCCCGCGCGGCTAATTCCAATTAAAAAAGTAGATTTTAAAAACTGCCTTCGCCGGCGAAGGCGGAGTCCCTGTTCAAATTCGCTTATACTTTGTGAGTTCCTGATAAGGCCCCTCAGTTCCCAGCCCTGACGGCCAAAGCAGAGGTTCGAGTCTCACAGGAGACGCCCTTGTACTAGTCAAGGCATAGCATTTCATTTTTAGTCTCGGCCGAGCTCCCGCTCGCCACCCAGCCCTTTGCTGAGCTGTAAAGGCCTCACGGCCAAAAAAAAACCCGCAGGACACAGTCGCTCTATGGAACGGACGTCTCTCCAAATAGTGGCAAATTGATATTTCTTTATTTATTTCTTTACTGATGTGAAGTATTTCTTTAAAAATGAGTGGTTATGACCGACTCAATCGTGATGTTGGCAATGCTGATGCGACATGGTATATACGCCTTACAAAAAGAACCCTACGGAGGTACTCGCCTCGTTATATATACTAAGGTTTTATATGCTGGCGTGTGGTGATAACATAAATTACATTATATGATAATCCGCGTAAAAACGCTTATTGTTGGTAGAGTTAAACATTATTATTACGTACCGTCTCCTCTTATTCTTTAAATCCTCTTCATAAGACTCCATGCACAAATCGACCCGTCGGGCAACGTTGTTTATCAGGGACCTGATTTTAAAATAACAGGCTGTGTATACAAACGTATTTGACTCGTATCGCGTTTGAAATAATAACGAACACACCTCCTATTACAACGTATAAAAAAGTCACTGTTCTGTTTGTCTTTCAACTCTTTTAGTTTGTTCGCAGCACCTTTTCGTTGCTCTTCTTCTTCAGCGCGTAGTTTTTTAATGAATTTGACATAACGAAACGTCGAGTTTAAAACTCTGGATGTCTGGAATATGTAACTGTTAAAAAATCTGCCACAAGGACCAAAGCTTTTTAAATTTGTTTTGTTTATTCCGATATAGTAGCTACATTAAATGATTTCATATTCATTATATATCGTTTAAATAACAGTCTAAGTTGTATATATGTAATAATAATAAGTATTCAAGACTTATTAAAAAATCTTAACTTGTCATAATTTTAACCGATATTTAAGTTAATTGCTTATAAAAAACAATTTCTAAGTAACAAACATACATAATACACTTCGGGCGCGCCTCTTGGCCCCGGTCCGTCCTTAGGCGGGTTTTGTTTAGCCGGTTCCATAATTATAAATGAATACGATTCACATTTAACACAATATAATTGACAATCTCTATTGTCAAAAATATTCTTAATTTGAGAAAAGGTCGTATACTCTTTGGGGATTTAAATGAAACACACAGTATATTTAACTTTTGATTTATAAATCAACTTAGAAAAAAAAAACATTCTTGATTAGAAAAGTACGTCGAGTACATGTTTAGGAGGATGTAACGTCACAAGCATAGCAATGGTACATGGATGCTGTTTAGCTGCAGCTAGAGATAGCTTCATTTGTGACATAATATCGCATTAATTAATAACATGTCAGTCTACTTTAGATTGTAAGTAGACTAAATAAATACTGTTTTTACGATTACGGGAACTATATCGTTAATAGGAAATGTCAAAATCTTGTCTCACCTCTTATTGACAGTTTAATTTATATCACAGTTAAATATAAACTGAATGTTGCGTTGAGTCAAAAAAGTATACGAGCATAAAAACAGTATTTATTAAAAGTGCCAATTCTGTTATCTTTTTTTTTGTTATCACAAAATTATTGGTCAATGTTAATAATGAATAGACAACAGAATTGCTACTATACTTAAATAATTGTAATACAGAGAGAATACATATATTTAATAAAAGATATAAAGGACATTCGTATAAGGAAAAAGTAAAAAAAAAATTATTTCCACAAAAACAATGGTAAATATGTCCGATGTATACATTGTTTTTGTTATTTTTAAAATAACAAAACAACGATTTAATACATGTACTCTCACTAGAAAAAAATCTTAACAAAATCAACAGGTCCAAGAAATATAATCTGAAATTGTACCAACTCAAGTCCAATAACTTTTAACCTAGATTAATTATCTATGAGATCCAAAATCCTTAGCACAACACCCGAGTTTGATTACCAATATATATATATATCTTACATAGAAAACGAGTCTTTCCAAAAAAAAAAGAAAAATTCAAAAACTTTTGTCAAACTTATTTCGGACATATAAATAGTATACTACATGTGCTTTTAAAGGCTTATCAGTAACTATCTTTATATAAAAATATAAATGCGGACCAAAAACCGACAGACTATTTAGTTAGTTAGTTAACACATATATATATATATATATATATATATATATATGTCTATCACATTTTGTATTTTAAGTGCTAACTGTAATAATTAATATGAGATCTGTAAAGCAAAAACTTATATTGTACTTAACTAAGCTTTTCGATTCTTTTGTTTTTAAGCTTTTATTACTACTACAAAGAAAGCTTTATTGAAATATATCCCAGAACACGTATCGTAAAGAGTGAATTGAAAACTATTGAGACCTATTACGATTTTTTAATAACTCCCACTTTTACCAAAACAGTTAAGTGAAACAAAAAAACATATATACAGGATATACTTCAATAGTTATTTACGGATTTAAATGCGTTTATCACATAGAATATTTTACAAGTCAACAATGAAAAATAAGAGAGCACTATAATTCTTAAGTTTGTATACAAAGTCGCTTGTTTTTAAGTTTATTTTTATAATTATCCAATTAATAAGGAGAAACGTAGGCAATGTCTCAGTTATATAATCTAGCAAACAGTATGATGTGGACATTATCCAATCCCGGTTGACCAGCAACCGGCAATGTCTGAGGCCCGGCGTTTAATTGTGACCGATTTATTTCCAGGCCATTAAAATTCTCCGTATTGGACCAATCGGTGGATAGAGATTTGATCTCTCCCTCCCAAACAAACGGTTCACCGGTTATTGTATTGAACACGGTTATTGAACCGGTTTTAAATGTATTCGTGGATAGGGACTGAAATCAATCGAAATTTAATATAATTTTTGTTATAAATTATGTTTTTTTTATTATGTTTTTCATATAATAAATGTTAAGCTGTTTAGAGGTTTCTAAAACAAATAAGGCCAGCCACACACTTCGGAACCATGTCAGTTCCATAGTCACAACCAATCCAGATTTGAATTCCGGTCTGAGAAGTTTATTAGAAATGCGATATTCCTCACCGTCAGAGTAGCCATGATTACGTCTGGCTCACTGTATTTCGCACTTAGCACGTACAAAATGGACTCGTATTCCAAAACACGGTTGCACCAATGCGTCTCCTGTACCAGAGATTCCAACGTGAATGTGATGTTCCAATTATTTGTTTGTTGCTTTAAAATTTCGTTCGCGTGAATCTGTAATTATAGGGTTTTTAGACTAAGAATATATATATCGCCGCAACTGCAACAATTAGTCTTAAATTAACTAATATAACGAATAATTAAGTTGAAACATCATTTCATTTTCCTAAAATAAGTTGAATACTTTCAGTTTGTTACTCTGTGAAATGTCATCTTTATTATTTCAATACGACGTCTTTGTAAACAAGCTTGATCACCATAAATAGGGTCGCATATAAGTGGTTATTATGACCGACTCAATCGTGATGTTGGCAATGCTGACGCTACGCCTTTCAAAAAGAACCCTACAGAGTAGTGGGGTCGGCGATGCTGGCGCCGCTCCTTGCGGTAGCTCTGTAGAGGTAGGTACTCTCCTCGTTATATATATATATATATATTTGAGTTTATATTAAAAATATATGTGTATTTTGTTAAAAGCCGGGGATTTAGCTAATTGACAGATATGAATGCCTCCTCTGTCCTGTTTCTTAGCACTGTCACCATAGTGCACCATTAATTCTCTTCTTACTTAACAAAGACTTGAGAAGAAACTTAAAATTAACGACGACTTTATTGTTCTTTCATTCTTTTAAAGGTTGTATTGTGCCAACCGTCTACTGACTACAACAACTGCACTACGCAGCTATATTTTTCAGTAATTGATGTTATTAAATATATTAAAAATTGACATATTAATATTGAAAACAACAGTTGACAGTAATATACGAGATTTTTAGATCTAATTTATTATTTTATGGCTTCGGCCTTAAATCAATACACAGTTAAAATACCTTTTGTATATGATACTCGACGACAATAATCGGTCCGCACCAGTCGCACAAAACGCAGCCTATCTTTGCATCCGCTTGAACGCAGCTCATGTAATCCTAAAATGTTTTAATTCATATTATTAATAGAAAAATAAATAGCATCTCGGATGTCTGTTTCAAAAAGCTTTCACCATATCAAAGATGTTTGAACTGAACTTTTAGATCAAAAGGTCTCTTTAAAGGCCGGCGACTCATTTGTAAGCCTCCTGACCAAGGGCCCCTCCCCCAGATTCTAAAAAATTTGCCAAATATAATGAGTCCCCGAAAATTATATTTTAATTAACCTAATATGAACAAACAACGACCATTATAATATTAAAATCTGATTGACAATTAAAAAAAATACGCTGTACACTTATTCAAATTCAAACACCTTTTTATGTAAAGTCAACTTCCACCCCCCCCCCCCCCCCCAGCGCCATCGGCTGGCGACGCCCTTGCTGCTGGCATGCCCATGTGCTGTAAGCACTTTATTCAAAGTTCTCGTTTGCCTCATGTTTCATAAAAAGGCTATCAGTATCCATCCGACATATGATTCTTACCTCATCCTGACTGATAACTTCTAGAGCATCTTCAACCATTTCTGGTATAGTAATATTGGGATCAACTATCGAACTTCTTTCAATAGAGCTGGTTCCACTATACTCTGAAATCGTAAAATTCGAATCGGCTCTCATACACTGGCTATATTTTTTTTTAAAAGGGATTTCTTATTCTGACATACTTGTTTTTGGTCAAAAAATACCAATATTATTTAAGATTTTTTTTTTTGCAATAGAAGAGCTCACCTGCAGTATTATTATTTGAGTAGTCAGAGTTACACTGATTTGGTTCCTTGCAAATTAACATGTCCACATTGCCATCGTATCCTATATTTAAACATGAGAATGTGTAGTGAGCTATACCAGGAAAGTTTTGGTATTGGAAAACTAACTTTAGTTATATTTATATAATGTTAATTTTTCAATGACATGGCTGTCCGTTTTGTAATAGGTTATATTGTAAAAAAGCATTGTTTTTGAAATCAATCTCACTAGGCTTTGATTAAAACAGACATGTAAGAGAGTTGGTTAATAAATTCAATAAGTTTTTTTTAAGGGAAACATTGAAAAGAGTTCTTACCTCTTAGCAGAATAGCGATTTCTATACTTACTTCCCATAGAGGCTTTTGTGAAAAATTACAGTTTAATTTAAAAAATGTAAACAGAATATTCCGACAAATTATATTGTTTGGGGCTAAATCAAAATTTATCATAATAACGTGATTTTAACTTAAAATAAAACACTAAATCGTTACAACCAAATCAATGCCTACCATAGTATAAGTGAAATCTGAAGTTAAACGAAATATTTTTTCCCCATTCACTACATACATAATTATTCCAAAAAAAAACACTCGTTTACCCATGCAGTAAAGAAACCTGCTTTTTTGAAATAATTTAAACTATAACTGTGTAATATTTACAATTTGAAATTTTGGCGGGAATACTTTTGTTTACATTTTTCGCATATATATCGTATAACGTCAGTAGAAAACCAGAGAAACACTCACTAGTATAAGCATTGTGCGATATAGCTGTGGATGTTGGGAGCACCTTCCTGAAAGCCATGCATTATATACAAGCCATGGACAAAGCCAAGTGAGAAATCCGCTGACTGCATTTAGGTGTGCTATGAAGAAGCAACAAGAGACTACCTTTTTACACAAGAAAACATAGATTCAAACAATAATTCAGTACTAAACATAATCACTTGCAGTGTGTTACAAATAGAAAATACTTTTATTTTTTTTAGATTTAATGACTGGACTATGTTGGTCGATAAAAACAACAGATTTGTTCGTAATGTCTCCCTTGCTTCTTCATATCGACAAATGTAGTGCAATACAAACATAGAATGGGTTTTAAATGTAAATCTTATATGTTTGTTATAACTCAAACTGTTTCAAATATATAAAATTTAATGAACTATTGTTGCATTTTAGTTTAATGGCCAGCATTCACATCCCAATATTCAAAGACAAACTGTCTATCATCTGTCATAAAGACAAGAACAATATGATGTTTGTCTATGAACCATAGACATAGAAATCCTCTTTGGGATGTACACGTGCAAGTTAAGCATTTTATACGGGTTATAATTTTAGGTGAAAGCTG
The DNA here is from genome assembly GCA_951799465.1 of Leptophobia aripa. NCBI lineage: Eukaryota > Metazoa > Arthropoda > Insecta > Lepidoptera > Pieridae > Leptophobia > Leptophobia aripa. Next base: position 3,568,760 of record OX637264.1, on the reverse strand, counting down.
GGAACAGTTTTATACCATGTGTTATATAAATATAAACATTAGATGTAGACCTAACAAGTTTTCCAATGAAAACTATGCGATGACATAGACAATAACTCTCTGTATTTGTACTGCAGAAGAGGACTCAAGCAATATGGAGAATCATTAAGAGATATTAAATTCAATTTTTATTTATTCAATCAATATTTACTAACATCCCATACATATCTTAACTTACATACATATAATATATATATAAGTAAAGATAAATTTAATAAAATGCTGATGTGCTAATACTAAGATTAAGCATAGACCCAATGTGCCCAAAAGAAGGCCTAAAAATAGAAATTCACTCTCAGGAAATTGTATAGCCATTTTACTGGTAAATTATATTCCACATTGTTAAAGTAGTCTTATTACAGTCAAATGGATTATTTTACTATAAAAAATGGAAATAAATCACCCTACATGGGTTTAGTAGTCGTAGCCTTAGGGTACTTTTAGGTACCTTTATGACCAAGGGATAGCTGATAATATTATATTTGGTAAATAAATAAATAAATACAAAGTCGGGTGCTACTCACGTGGACATCACGGTCACTGTACTCTTTGTAGATATAGTGTCGCTTATTTTGCCTTTTTGTAAAAGAGATTGATATGTGAACGAAGACTTAAAGTTGTATAGTGTCTCCAATTGTATCGGTAGTGTCATGGTTTGAGGAATGTATGATGAACCTGAAATGTTATGAAGAAACATTGTTTTTAGTGTAGGTTTTGAATATTTGTTTAAAGTGTGCGAAAAAAAAAAAATTAAACAAGGAGAGTTTCACTGTCATTCGGTAAAATTAACTTTCACTACAATTGCAAGAAAAGTCTAGCAACATTTTCAAAAAAATCACTGTCTACTCATCAATGTCACTGCATGTGCCATTCTCAACATATCCAGTTATTCTTAAGATGGTCTGCCGTCTATGCTAACATATATTACAGATAATTTAATAATGAAAATCAAAACTTACATTCCTCAGATGCACTAACATCAACAAATAATGGTTCACTAAAATCCCGATTGTTAAATTTACTGAAAGCATTCCTAATATTTGGCAAATGATTTTCTTTATATGATTGATTGATGCGATTATCATAAGGCACAATATCCATATCATTGTGCGTTTGTGATGGGTTCACTCCAGAAAATGCCAAATCGGTAGACATGTTTCTATATTCCAAATTATCGGGGTACGTCTCTAAATCTTGCAGAACATCCCTTATTATTTCTTTGGTTTTGGGCGGTCTGTCCTGGATTATGGCATTAACTCTTGAGACTGTACCATCTCTTTTGCGAACGGTCAAACCACCTTTTTGAAGTTTCATTAATGTATTTGGTTTTATTGGATATATACCACTCAAGATTCTCTGTCGTCTTGCTGGGACAGTCGATATAGTTTGTGTTGACTGAAATTGTTAAAATTAAGGAATATTGGATATAAAGAACTAATAATAAATAGATACTATATAATCAAATGTATGGATAAATCTTTAAAATGCTACTGTTAATACCAATACTTACACTGGTACTATACACAAATTTAATTCTATCCTTAACAGCCTTTGCTTGATGTTTCATAATATGTTGCGATGTTAATTTAACTTTGTGGATTAGTTCACCAACCACTAACTTTGTTCCTCTTTGGAAATTTCTCACACTCAGATTTTCATACTGTTTTAAGGTCTTGTCATCTGAACTTTTCAGGGGGTCATTGTTAATTATTTCAGTAAGGAGGCTCCGGCGAGTATAATATCTTGATAAATGCTGATGTGGAGTTGTACATATGGGTGGAGAAAATGTTACTTGAGTCTGTAGTGAATTAGTTTCAATCTGAAAATACAATAGTAAGTGTTAGTATAAATGTAATATTCATAAAAGATTATATAAATCTACATAGAATGTGTACTTCTAAAATAAATTTTCTTTTATGATAGTGTACATGTGACATAAATCATATTTTAATGCAATTTGATATTAAGAAGAACTCTTAATCAAAATGTTTAAGTGCTTTCCTTGGGTTGTTGGACTAAGTAATTCCTAAATATACTTAAAATTCCTTATATAATCTTAATAATATAGTAAATTGTAAATTGAGATGAAGACCATGTCCCATCGACACTGGGTTCATTGCTGAGAGATTGTCACCGGCACTGCCATGCAAAAGTAAAACTTAATATCAAGTAAATCTTAAACCCAATTAAACATGTAAATTATATAAACTGGTGTGGCCATGGCCCAGAAATTATGTTATGTATTTTACCTGTGATGTATGTACTTCAAATAAAACATTTAAAATATAAAGCAAAACATACCCCTCGTTTTGAATTATAACGCTCAGTTTTGGCTTTTTCAATTATGGACTGTAATAATTGTTCTAAACCCATTCTTTTTGCAACAATCATTTGGATTAGGTACATTTTCTAAAATAATAATATTTCTTTTAATTACCTATGGTATGGCTATAGATTTATGAGGAACAAATGAAATGCTAAAGACGTAAATAACCAAGTAAAATTTCAATTGCTATGATAAGCTGAGGTAAGCAAGCTGTAGGTAAGTATACAAGTATACATGAATAATGAAGTTTTTGTAGTAGCATTACACACAATTACTTGATTCAGATTCACAATTCCTTACTTTATAATTAGAGGGCAATTTATAATGTTTCGTTATTAGTTGTAAATCCCGATAACTAGAATGCTTTAATTCTTCTGTGATTTTTAAACAGTCATTCACCATATTTCTGAAGAAAACGATAACGTATTACATAAAGTGCAATTAAATCACTTTTATAATAGGATTACTTAACATTAATTGACGATTTAATGTTTATTCACAATGTTAATAAATTTGCACTTTAATTTTCATTTTGTTCCCGGTACTCTGTGCACTCGCAAGCGGCAAGTCCCTATTCTGGTTTAAAAATTAAAACCTGGTGTGTCATATTTCACGTCTTTTAACTACTCAATTTTCAATATTAACTTATTACTACCCACACTTTGGATGACCAAATATGTTTTAACCAACGCAATACATACGTATGTGAATTAAATATAAGCTTTTAATGTTTTAAAGATAAAAAGCGTTAGAAATACTTCAGCAGCGCCATCCTATATAATATTGCCTTCGAATCTAGAATAATTCCTTTAGAGTTAACTCTTAAAAATACCAACTAAGTACCAAAAATATGCATTGTTTTACACTGTAGTTCGAATTTTACAGTTGCGAAGCGCGTTTTATGTACAAAAAGCTATACTCATCAGCATTTTTGTACCTACCAGTATTGGAGAATAAATACTTTTTATGTGAATAAACTATATTTCATCAAACCCATTTTTACTTTTCAGCTAATATGTTATAATAGCATAATGTGATGTCTTTCTCAGGTAATCAATAGACTATTGAAAATTTGGATAGTCATTACAAATACCTGATTTATATTCTAATAATCTCGTATCATAGAACTCTTCCTTCTTTATGGATCTGTAACGTTCTTTGTAACAAAATAATTTCGAGAAATTAGAAGAAATTTGCATAACATCAATACTATGTGTTTTAATTAAAATTTTATTACTATATCTTGTTATTGTTAAAAAATAAAAAATATTTTATTTAAGTATCAATGGTAGAGAAAGTGTTGATCGGCTCTTATTTAGTTGTGAATATAATCTTCTAAATGGATGTACGGGATTGGTACTGTAACAAGAAACAAACATATTATAATCTGTTAAAACGTAAGTCGTTCGAAGGACAGCTCTGATTGAATATATTTCCCGTTAATCCACGTCAAGTGGAACTAGGTTAGGTAGTTAGGTAGGAAGGGTTATGGGTAATTTCAGGAATATATAAAAAAATAATACAATTATCTACAGTTTTTTTCACTTTCACCTTAGCTTCAGTACTTGTTAACGATAGATAAAAAATTCCAAAGGCGTATCAAATCCTAATTCAAGAATAACACAGGTCCATTATTTACTGCAATTACAAACATAAAAACGACTTGTCAGTCGGTTGACACTGCACACACATTAAAAAGATAAAATTAAAAAAATAGCACACATGGTTAGCGCTAAGGTAAACCATAGTATCAGTCACACATCTAGTAAATACATTATTTTCTTTAATTACATACAGATAACACCAGATATATTATCATTGACAACCTCGCCGGGAATCGAACCGGGGATAAATTACGATTATACCTTATTCTTGCGACATTCATTTTGTCTCTGATGGTATCTTGAATACATGATCTTTGTGTGAAGGGTTTTTGTTTTATTTCCATATTTAACAATTCATTTTCCTGAAAGAAGAAAATTATTCAACGTAGGTTTATATCTGCTTTTTGAGTAGTGTTAAGTTGTATGTAAGATTATATTATTTTATTTATTATTATTTTTGCTGTATTCTTACCATTATTCTCTGATTAATTTCATTTTGATTTTGTAAGCTTTTTTTATATTCTTGTTGTTTTCTTAATTCTTCTTTGGCCCTCTCCAACTTAAATTCGATCTCTCTAAAGGCAACTTTATTTACGTCTTCTTTTATCCTTACTCTTTCTTTTCTTGAGTTTTCTATTTCCATCTCCCTTTCTTTTATGTATTTTCTGTATTCCTTGGCATATTTCTGGAAGATACAATAAACTTACAAAGCTGTGTAAGTCAATAATAAATATATTTAATAATTCAGTACTAATATAGTTAAAAATAACAATACATGAATATATGTTTATTTATTTATATTTTTTCCACTTAATTTTTGATAAAAAATTTTTTTTATAACATTCTTTCATATATTCAATACATTTATCTTGTTTACCTCTTTGTTATTATGTTTTTCGCTTTCTAATATTTGTACGTTTTCATCATTTTTCCTTTCACTCTCTGCTTTCCATTCATCTACAATCCTATCAGATTCCATTTCTAAATTTTTCTTTAAATTTCTTTCCTTCTCCATATTTTCTATACACAAAAGCTGTTCTTTTTTAAAAGATTTCTGGAAATTGCATTGTTTAGCTTAATATTTGTGTATAACGACTACGTTATACACAACTTCAGCTACTAAGCTGAAGTCATCAGAACAAGAAGTTATCTACAATTAATGACAACAGTCTTGGTAGCTTGAGTTCTTGATTGGATAAATAAAATAAATACGACTGAAAAAACAAGATGGTTTAAGACTTGTCTTTAAATCAATTAGCAATGACGTTAGAAAAATATTTTGTCAAGTCTTTTTTACTTTAGTCCAATTGTAAATCTTACAATATTGTTAAAAAATTAAGGTAATTTAATATAAGTTGAATAAATCATATATCGGACAGCTTCTTACGATTGCAGCCGATTCTCTTTGTATGTTCTGACGTAACTCTTTTAAAGCAACATCAACTGTTCTCTGATCAATTAATCTGTCTTCTAATCTTCTATTTCCGAGTGCAGACATCTTCAATTCATGTCCTTCTATATAATTCATTCTGTTTATCCTCTGTTGCTCTCTCTTCTTCTTGATAGCTGTAAACATTTTTTAAAAATAATAGTGAAATATGAAGTCTTACAATATTTTTGTAATTTGACGATTTTGTATTAATATGACTAATATTTAAATTGATATGGGACATATTTCATTTACAGTCGATTAACTCAAAGGTTAGCGATTTGTAAGCTTGTGTTAAGGGTGCTAACATTATTGATAAATTACGTTAATGCATATAGTTTAAATAAACAAATTACTAATTATTCAAAAGACATTACAAGTTGATAGCCTTTGCTTTCACTAAACTGAGCTGCATTAAAAATGTTTGTAGCAGGTGTTAAACGGTTTTAATTTGTGAATTTGAAAACTATAGTGATCTGTCCACGCTATACATAGGACCCTTCAAAAATGTATATGCATACAATTATAATATTCTTCTTCCATCCTCTTATTAATACTCTCTAGTCTTCTGTTCTCTTCTTCACGCTCTATTTTAAGAGTATTTTTTGCCTTTCTACTGGCACTGGCAATTTGTTCATCATAAGCTTGCCTTCGTTCATGCATTTCACGCGTAAGATGTTCAGTTTTCCTTCTTTCTCTCTCCTCCTAGAAATAGTTTTAGTTAATTAGTTATTTTGTTCTGTTCTTTATTATATTTTACAATTTTTCTAAGGTGGACTGGTACTATTACTATTACCTTTATTTTAATGTCGTTCAATAGTACTCGATGCCACATTTGATCAATTTCTGCATTTTCCATATTGATGTAATCCTTCTCTTTCATTTGCATCTTATGTATTTTTCGCAATTGTATTTCGTCTTCTCTTCTGCATTGCATACCCCTAGCACTGTAAATTATTAATGTTGTATTATTTTGTTCTAATTGTCATGCACTGCATTGCTTTATCACAATCAAAAACCTTTAAGTGGGATACTCATGCCATAATATTATATTATAGAAAGTTCACTTAACAAAACTTAATTTAAATTATATCATTTCCACATATCAGCGATCACTCGTGTACGTCAAAAAATGTCTTCTTGTTTTTTTAAGTTGGTTAAATGATATTAAATATAATAAAAATCTATTAATAAACGACTTAATTAAATTTATAAAGTCGGATCCTTGTGGTTTAGTTTTTTCTTTATTTCCTTTAATTCTTATATAAAAGATCTAACTAAGGCAACGAGGGTTCCAAAATAAACGGCTTAAACTCACGAATAAGTCGCTCACATTGATTGTCTTTCCATTGCTTGCTGACATTTCATAATTTTCTCGTGTTCCAATTCATTTTCATATTTCTCTATTTCAGCCTTTCGAACAACACAGTATTTACAATCTTCTAATTCTTTTCTTTTTAAACATTCGACGGCTAATTCTCGTTCCTCTTTATCAAGAAGACATCGGAGCTTCTCTCTTCTCTGTCACAACTGTATTTCCTCTTTATCTAAAAGTTGACTGACCTTTTCACTCGCCCTATTTAGAATTGCCCTTAAATAACATAGATACAGTTATAAAACATACTATTTTTATCCTAACTTATCTAAACTCAGTCATTTATTGGAAAACTCTAAAATTCTAGTTTTTGCCCTATTATATTCCTATAGCTTTGGTCACTTGTGTACAAAAATATACGTATGTAAACTAAAATTAAAGTAAATTAAAGTTATCTTACTTCTGCAAGTGCTGGGTGTCATAGGAAACTTTGTCCATATTTGTCTTTAGCTCAACCAGGTTTACCAGTGTTTCCATGTCACTACGATGGCGCAGCTGTTTGACAATAGTTTAAGGTACTTTAGCATTAAGTAAAGTTAAAGTAGAGAGAAGCAAAGAAAATGTACTCGTTTCATCTCGATGTACTATAAAGTTAATGTGTTCTCCTGTTTCACCATGCTCTTAGTTTTTTTATTTGTTTTATATTTACTGATTTATGATCCAGTCGTTTGGGCATGGTGTAATGTTTGCAACTACTTACAACCGTTCTGTAGAATATACTTAAACTTAAAGGAGTGACGGAGAGTTTCTTGCCAGTTCTTCTTGTCTCTACGCTCTACGCCCTTGAACGGGCACTGGTACTAAATGTGATTTTGAGGGTCTTTTTTAATATCTCGATAAGTGTAAGAACTATGGAAACAAAGTGATTAACCAGGGTATTAACCATGCGTATAGTTCTTTTATTTTTTCAGACATAAGTACTAAGTTATACTTCGAAAAGAATAAAAATATACGTACCTTCCAAAATTGAGATGGATGTCCAAAGTAAACAATATTTTTGTTCGTTTTGATTTTGTTTAAGCTGTCCATTATTACGCAACTGCAACTTGAGTATCGATCTAACGCGCGTTTGTAAATATATGTTACTAAGCAACAATCACGATGTAGTAAATGACTGTTACAATTGATTAGGACAGAATAAACTTTAGCAAGATTATTTAAAAAAGAAAATTTCTGAAAACGGATACTATCTCGTCAGTAAGACCCTCGGGATAATTAAAAAAATACATATTGTAACGCAGTGCTTACCCAGAGGTCGTGGTTTAGAATTCACATTGCACCAATGATGTTTTTATGTCACCAATTTTAAAATTCGTCCGGCGAGTAAAAATATCGTGGGTGTCTGAAATATCTGACTGCATTAGTTACATAATTATAAGCATATAACCTAATAAGAATATAATGAATCTTGAGCCGTATCAACTTTTTTATTGCAGTAAACTTAAGGTCTTGTTTTAAATATTATTAATGGTATGACTAGACTTATAAACCTTAAACCGTCTATAATTGTCGGCTTGGTGACGCATGCCTTGAGTGCAACCATTCGTTATTTACCCAAGTTTGTTGACCCTTTGGGCAGACAGATTTATGTCTCAATTACTTGAACACATTAGAAGCATGGGTGTGGTAGTACATTTCGTTCGTTTCATTTATAAATAGTTAATATAGCTTACGAATATTTTAGCAATTAGAATTATGATATGTCTGACCATTTGTGTTAGATATTATCTCATAGACAGTATACATTAAACTCCATTATTACTGTACTGTGTAAAATGATGCAGATATAGACCACGGCCAGACACTTCTACTCATAAATCAAGCCACAACGTAAACCTATATACATATAAAATTCATATATATATATATATATATGAATTTTAAAGTGGGTACTTTAAATTTGTTAATACAGTGATTGCAGTTTGAATACAACATTCGGGTTTTTCGTTCAAAACCGCGGAACGGAAATTACGTATACCGTAAATTATGTCACGCGAGTGCTTCACATATTTACTTAATTTGTTCTGTTGTTTAATTTATTTTTGTTTTTTTATACAAACGTACTTACTATGATTTCTATATACAAATGGAACGATGCTCTAAACATATTAAACACATTATGTAAAAAGTTGATTCTGTTAAGATTAGTTATAATCCTATTATTCCAAAACTTACTTCAATTTCAAAATTCAACGAGGTCTTTATAAAGAATTTTTAGATTATCAGAAGAGCCAACAATAAACTCGATAGCTGCTCCTTTAAAATAATGATTGCAAATACAACAATTTACTTCAAAAATTTAAATCACAAAAGCACTGGCTACTCAAGAATTTAACAGTCCTGATGCTGAGCTATTGCTGACAAATTCCAAGAATATTTGTCTTTTAAATATTCATTGTACCCAAACAATAAATACTTGAATAATTCTCAACAAAGTTCTTATATTGTTTTTTTTACACTTTTATCGTTTCATCCTATAGAGTAAAATTAGGATGTAACTAAACAAATATAATGTTTATATACTTATTTAGTTTTTTTTCTTAATTGTTGTCTAACCTGTTGTACAAAGTTAACTACTAAGCCTAAATATAATATACAGGTATCAGTTAGTTTCTTTGTAATGTTAATTAAGTCAGTAAGTGTTGCAGTTATATGTAAATTTCACTTTACATATTCAATAATTGTATCAAAATAATTTTCATAAACATTGAATAAAAAGAGACAAAGCAATAACTGTAAACTACATTTAGCCCTTGATTTACTGAAATCAGCTGTGCACGGGAGAACACTGCGATAATATATGTTTATTTTTTTAGCTTAATTATATTTCCTACGTCATTTTGCATTACCTTAACATAATACATGCGGGTTGACTACTCTGAATGAGCACGGAAGAGATCGCTCATTAGCGGCCCGTCATTGTATATATCTTTTGTTGCTAATTCTATTTTAAAAGTAACATAAGTTTTCAGATGTGAATTAAACAAGCTTAAATTATGTGATGAAATACTTAATGGGCATATTATAAGTCTACCAATCCGTAACTTTTTTCTCATTTAATAATTATGGTTAAGGCTTGATCACTTTTTTTAGTATGAATTATTAATATGTCTGCAATACATGCGCGGCTTAAAATAATTTATTCTAATTAAGTAAGATTAAGTTTGTCAAATCCTCGAACGTTAAGAATTGCCTATTTCTAAATACATAACAAGTCGTCAAAGTATATTTTATACTCTAAGCAGTAATTAAAATGGTATTAAAATAATCGGAAGTATAGTTAATTACATTAGTCACATTACACATATGTCCGGTGCCTTACAAGTGCGGGAGTTGCATAAAGGTTTGTACACACTGGTAATTAGTAGAGATTGATGTCTATATTAAAAAAATATGATGTATTATTAAAAAAGTTTTTCTATATATCTTTATTTTGTGTAATAAACAATAATATAAAACAATTAATAAGAATCATGTTTATAGTACTTTTATGAAAGAAGACGTATAAGACTAAATATATTTTAATAAGTATATTTGTTGTGTGAAAAAATTAATCTTATACCGATTATTTCTAGTACGACAATAAGCCGTGACATACACATACTATAAATATTGTTGGAGTCTTTAAAACCGCTTATCGCTTCACAACTATTAGGCTTATAAATTTAATATAATATCTGCAGTCTATAAAAGTATGTGTGTTGTTATAGTATTAAATTTTTAATTACATAAAAGCTTTGCCTAATTAAAAACACGCCTAGAGGACTAATCTTAAATACCGTAAACTACAAAACACATTGGATAGGCAATTTAGGAAATGGGCGATTCAAAAAGGTTTCTACGTTTCCAATTTGATACGATGAACAATGGGAAACGACCTTATGAAGCCGGAGGGCGCATGCGTAGGGCCCAGGACTGTCATGGCGGATCAGTCTTCGTATTGACGCTGAAGCGCCGCGCGCTTTTCACCGCCCTACCCAAATTATTGTTAATTAAAACATTAAGTACATTTTTGTGCTTGTGCTTGTGATAGTGTCGTGTCCGGTTGAGAGCGGTTCAATCCGGTTTCGTCCAGACGAATCCAGTTCGAGCAAGTCGTAAGTATCAACCGATTAACGGGAATCGCGTAGAGTATTTTGGTAGTATGCTTTTTGTGAGACATTGTGTGAGTGAAAGAAACATTAGCGTTTGAATGTTTACACGTTTTATCGATTTTAAGTTAATACTTTTGCCTCATTGGCTCATGAGTTCTACTTTGGTTGGTAAATGGAACTCTGGTTTTATCAGACAATAGCTAGCGGCCGCAATTTCGTCCAAGTAGTGTTTTGTTTAAAGTGGAGTACCTATCCTTTTCAAAGTCTCGTCTTTTCTTTTAAAGAGCGCTATGTCTTACCACGAAATGTTTGATGTAATATAAAATCAAAACGAGTTTGTTGGGTATCATAGACCGTGGTTTTATGAATTTACTAAACTGGTGTCCAGGATCTAAGTTTGAAACAAAACCGTCCACTATAAATATAAATATTAAAAAAAACACATTACTAGGTTTATTCGCCAACGTGGTTCAAAAATTCTTAAAATGCCCTGACTAAGGACATTAATTATGTCCGTATGAAAGAGTTTTTTAAGAATATACCTTCCTTTGCCTATACCATCTACATATCTGTAATAAAGTATAATATAATCTTTTAAATCATTATTTAAAAAGCATATAGTAAGATAGTAATTTAGGTATATAGGTAGAACATATAATGCCATAAGATCAAACTGTCTTGACCCGACTAACACCATATGATTCATTTCAATACTGCCCATGTCATGGTCTTCGTCCTATTATTAACGTTAAGGGAAGAAATCAAGAGCTTATAACAGAAGCTAAAGCAACTATTAAAACTATCAAGCAATTACAATACGTTCTCGTATGTCCCAAACGATAACTACACGAGTGCATGATTTTAATAAATTTATTGATTATTATCTTGTATTAAGTACAGAAAACCCCTATATACCTACGCAACGTAAATGTATCAAGTTAGGAAAGTAATTAATTATTAACAATTCGACCCTCTTTTGATCGAATACATTTAAGAAAAAAGAGAACGTTGAAAGTAAGGTAATATGAGGTCGAAATCGCAGTTAGCGGTGATCTAGAGTGGAGTACCGTCTTGCACAAGCAAACGATGTTATTTGAGTGTAAATAAGGCTTTCGAATGACAGCGAAAGAGAGCGTCGTTTGATATGTTACCGTCAATTATTCCAATCCTGTCTGAGCCTTTAGTAAAAAGTGTGTCTTCAACTGACGTGGTTCAATAGCGGAAAACACGTTATTTCCGCGTTCACGTCTCATTCTGTCCCAAGTTAAAGATGATGATATTAATGTCTCGACTCGTCTTTCGGTCATACAGACGGTGTGTATTGCCTACCCAATACCAGCAAACCAATGTTACCAGGTAATTTATTGTTGATATTGAGGCGGATATCTTATTTTGGTATATAATTGTGCACTTAAATTTACAAAGGACGCATGAAATTGGCATGCAATTAGTGTATCCTAAGGTGCATGCCCTTATGTGGGTCACATCCTTAAGGAGACAACATCCTTCAACAAATCGCGTCTTATTTTCCAAGAAAATCCTGAGCTTTTCTCTAAAGCATAGTTTTATAAAAGCTACGCCTGTGGTTTTCCAACTAACGCTTTGAGATTTTTATGAAAGCTGAACAGGATGTAAAAATCTATGTTTATATGTTTCTTGTTTAAGTATATAAACAACTGTATATGAATGCAATGGGAGGTATGATATTTATCATATGAATTATAATTAACGGTCTATTAATAACGCCTCTATTTAGTAATGTAACTACACTAATAACATTCGTTATTTCAAAATATAATAACATTAATTGACGCACACTCCTCTAATTATTAGATAAGGGTGTGTGTTGCCTAATGAAACCGAGACGTGTTTTATTCCGCTCAGTTTCTAGATGCTTTCTTTTCTACGTTTATGAAATTACGTTTGTTTAAATAAATAAATAATCAGCAGTAGACGAACTTTGAGTTTGTGGTAAAAAAATCAGTTGAAGTGAAATAAATTTCATATTAAAATGAAAGTTCTTGCATTTACAAACACTGACTTTCCACTGTGGAAGTAATTGGCAATTCAGTTCGCAATCGAGTCTAGGCTGTATCTAAACTCCGATTGGGCTCTAATCGAATCCGAAATCGATAGAGGCTAAGCAATAATATAATCGAAAATTTATTCATCGTCTCTCGAATTTTTATATTAAGTGAGATCCAGTATGATTTGCATTTTATAAAATCTGTGCTATTGAAGTAGATTTATTGAAAGTACCTTGTTATTATTGGTTTTTATTTGAGCGGTTTAAAATTCAATATAACAATTGGTTATTGATCTGTTTATAGCTTCATTGAGAATTCTGTTACAATAAGTAGTTGGTAATACATTTCTTATGCAATTGAAATATTGAAAATGCCCTGTTCTTCCCCTGACCGCCCCTAAGTTCGCAAGTAATCCATACTTACACTGCACCCTATTTTATCCCCCCGAGAAATTTCATCTGCCTGTGTCAACAAGGGATGGCTTACCTAAATTATTACGTCACGAAACCTTCACAAAACGCTTTTAATGTAAAATTGTACCGATTCAACGATTTTTCACACGAATTAGTACACAGTAATTTGTAAAATAAAAGCAATTTTGACCTTGCTTCAACAGTCAAAGAGTAGCAAAATATCTTTGTAACCTAGAGATGTCAAACGGAATGAGCAAAAATCTCTTCAGAAATCCGACAGCCAATCTCGCTAATTAGATCTTTGATCAGGTTTCTTGTTAATGTCTTGGTAAAGGTCAAATGTTTTTTGACATAAATAAAGGCAAACATATATACAGTAATAGATATTTATACTATATATTAAATAATAATATATAGTATATTATTATATATTATATATGTAGTGTATAATGTATATAAAAAAATATGATTATTTTACTAATAATATTAATCCTTTAAATGAGGGTTTGTTAGTATAAAAAGAAACTGCTTCCATAGCTAATAAATTCACAAGAAATTTTTATACAGACTGGTACAGACTCAAAGCTGGTACAAAACAGGCAAAAAAAACCGCTAAATAAGACGCGTTGCCTGTATTGATTGTCTGACTAAGATATAACATACATATTATTGTATATAGTAATTGTATATAGTCTCAGTTAACCAGGAATTTTTAATTACACAAAACCTCAATTTAGAGAACTATTTCAAAAAGTTCGATCTCGAACAACGATGCGCCCAAAAGCTTCGGCTTTTCCAGCTCAAAGTTTGATAGCTTAACTTTTGGGATTATCTGGAATCAAGACAGTTAAATATACAACGTTTGAATCAAAATGGTGTTTAAATTTTATAGATAAAAGGGAAAATGAATATTCTTATATTGAGGAAGTTTATAAGTGTTGTGTAATGAAGACTTCGGTTATGTCATACTAGAACTTCATATAGTGCTTAAAACATTTTACAGTTCAATAATTGTACTTAAGATGGATATCACTTAACACATTTTATTTAACTTTAATTGATTAATTGTTATAAAAAACCAAAAATCAAAATGCGAAAATATTGTCAAATACTCACAAAATATAGGTTCAGTATGTGATATGTAATTACATAAAGTATTATCATTACGGTTACACGTTTTCATACATTACACAATTCTATAAATCAGCTTTGAAACTCTATGACAAGCGAACTTCCATCTCGCTTATTCACTATTATAACGAACGGGAACAGGTTTCAAGTTGGACAGTTAGCAATTTGGCCAATGTTAGTTTGTGGTTACGGCATATAACTTGGACAATTGTAATTTGTAAGCTCGGTTTGTATCACGCAAGGGATAAATAAGCATTGCCTAAAAGTCCTGAACCTTTACAATGTCTTTATTACATTTACTTGGGAGTTATTGACTTTTGGCATCAATATAATTTTCAACTACTTAAAATTGACATGGAAGCATCTTTTTGCACATGGTACGAGTACGTATGAGTTTCTTCGATTATTGAACTTTTAGTCGTTTAGGGGAAACCGTTCGCAACCTTACAATTCACGTGGATCATACGATTTATTTAATTTAAAACTTATGCTACACATTTTATAGAAAATAATCAAAGATTTAAAGTATTGTAAATAATATAAATGCGTTTCAACCGTAATTAGCACTTACCATAAATAAGACCAGGAAAAACTCAGGTAAAAGGCTTTACGGTGTCCTCGGCAGACGTGTATTGTTCTATAAGTGGTGAGAGCCACAATTTGTTAGAAGGTGGTGTTAATTAAAATTGCTGTCATATTACATAATGCACTTAAATTTAAGTACAGCTTTAATGTGAAATATTGTCTTAACAAAATGGACTCGTTAACTTCTAATGCAATTCAATTAGATTTTTTCTTTAAATACGCCGCATGTTAAAATTGTCCATAGAGAACGAAGCAAAGCGGTGAACAATAGTGAAATAAATATGAGATGTTTCTACTGTGGTTCCATTATATTTTACAAGCAGTGCTCAATTGTTTACGGCAAAGGGAGAGAAATGCGGGGAACCCCAAGGGTCGTATTCACATCGCAGAAATTAATTTGGGAACCAGAACTGAAAGGTTATTTAGGCGAAAGCTATTTTTATGAATTTTTCTTTAAATTATTTATTTTTACATAAAACAGTCTCTTGTTGTTAAATTTCTATTTTTTAGGTACATGGATATCAAAAAATAAATGCGTTTGAATCGTTTGATTATATAACATAACATTGAAATGTATTTGCAAATTAATAAATACAAAAATACGTGTTCTCTATGACTTGATGACGTCATAAAACCGTCATTACTATTCAAACAAAGCTATTGGATGAAACGAGTTTATTTTCTTGTGGCACTGTTTGTTTTTAAGTTTTTTCAGAACAAGACAATAAGTTGAAGAGAAGCAATTGATACCGGTCAACGACTTTGTCTGAACCGCTTGAAAAGGGGATAGATTGAAGTCTTTTATGGAAAAAAGGGGTTCCCAAAGAATAGGGGCAAAGAGGCCTCTGATAAGTGATGACATTCGCAACAAAGTTCCGGACTATCGTATATTGTGTGAAAACGGGATTTACTAAGGCTTTTCTCATTTCAGTGTTTTTCACTTTAAGCCGTAGGGAATACACATACACTTGGACGTTTTTTGTACTATATTTAAAAATAGTTGTACTAATTTCATATTTTAATAATAATAAGAAATGATGAAAATGAATTAATCGAATAACTACAACTTTTCAGTTGCTATCTATATCATTGTCCATTGGCCATAGATATATTCATCGATGCAATAATCGCAGAGTAACATCCCCCAAAACCACGCTCGGTTTGTCTATACCTATAAGCATAGACAGTAGAGCTACGTAGACAACATGGAATGGCGCCAAATTAAAGGGGAGCCGTGAATAGATGCTTTGTGCTTTTTGTATTATGAATGTACTTTTTTTACGCATGACAAATCGTGTACTATGAAATGCTGTGCTTTTTTGTGATACTTACTTCTGCAATAATATGAGTAGAACATGTGTAAGACATTAAATCTTCGTAGATTTAATTTGCAGTAAGCACATAAATGCTTTATGAATTATAATTATTAAGAAACACAATTTCTCGTAGAAAAGCTGTTCTATATTTTCTCGATAAATACTTTATGTATTATTAAATATGTAAAGAAACATTGTTATTTTACGTATTTACACATTTGACCAACGTAGTAGTATATAAATTAATTTTAAATTTACACAAATGTGGTTTTAAATATTTAAAGAGCATTCAAAATTAAAAAAATGTCATTATTTATACAATTTCAATTATATTTCACAAATATTTTAGCCTCATTTTGTTATCAAATTAAAATAACAAATACAATTATTCATTAGCAGCTCAAAGGATGGCTCCCGCGGCTTAATAGCAATTTCACTGCGAGAAATGTAGCTTTAGTCTATGTAATCGAGTAGTTTACATTTTGGATGCTAGTCATTCAACATTTTATTTAATTCAACCCATTCTATATTATTGCAAAAAATGTAAATATATAAACTGCTTGGCAATATGCTGTATCTTTTTTAGATTTGTTTTTAAAGGTTAAACCTTTTATGTAATAAAAATAATACGCACAACACATTTCTTACTCGGTTAACTGAGATATAGTATTTGTCTGGTCGCTGCAAACGCCGTGTTAAAATAAAAGTAAACGCGTTATAAACAGCAAAATTACCAACTCCAATTAATCTATTTATAGCTATAAATATAGTACTAAATATATAAATACAAACCAATCGTTTTTTTTAATATTTTGGTCGCATTTGTTTATTACCTGTAACTATGAAGTCGTAAACGCCATTTTTTTATTAAATACTTTGGAGCGAGAAGCTAAGAGTGGACAATGTTTAATGCATCACAATGCATTAAAAACAATAACTTAAAATGTTAACCTGTAAAACCGCATCAAACACTTGCTGACGTACCAATTTCAAACCAGTTAGCGTCGCGGTAATAACCAATCGTATACCGCAAATCAGGCGTAAACCACATATAATGTGCTATGCAATAACTGCATTAATTTGCGGGTTTATATTACTTATTAAAAGGTTTGTTTAATATAAATTTGTTGTTGTATGCTCGTTCGAAACTCTAATGCGTAAAATTTTTCAGGGTGATATTTTTCTAGACTTCACTAGTCATATTAAGTTGATAATTTCACGGGAGTGTATTTTCACAAGCTCGTCTGCCCTCATATCTTAGAAAAAGCAGTCAGTAGAAACATGAAACAATAAAATCACAGAAATAAATAGAAATAAATAATAGAATTTGTCCAGTTTTGTGAAAATTAATTGAATTTATTAAAACCGCCATGGAATTATTTGATATATTTAAACTTAAAATTAGTGTATATATAAAAACCTACCTCTTAATTTTTCTGTGATAAAACAAAAGTCTAGAATTTAATATTCAAAATCAAGGTCATTGAGTGTCTGAGTGTCGTGACATGACGTCATAATCTGCATAACAGATATAGTGGATCGCAAGTGGGCGTCAACTCAAACCGTTGATTGCCTGCTCTAGTGTTCGTAGCTGCAAATTAAACTGTACATGTATAGGGTTGACTAGGATATTATAGACTCAATGTCCTTAACATAATATTCCATAGCATCTGTCTGTTTTAAATTATTGATTAATTAGTGTAGTACATGGTTTCTATGGCGCTGCTGACCATTTTTAAACGCACTAAATGTCATTATTACTACTTATAACAAGCAAGCGAAAGGACATGTCTCAAACACAAATTTCAGTCAGTCAGTCAATTACTCTATATTGCTCCCGTTTTCTTCGCCTCCAATAATAAGTCATTGAGCTGTTATAAAATAAATAGTCATAAGACTTGACGATACCAACCTTTCTCTTACGAGAGACTTTTTTCTCTTGGTTCTTGAGATTACAAAATAATGTTCACCTAAATAACTGTGATGAATATTTCTTTTTTATTCGCCACCTTTATTTAATGACTTATATATAATAAAGTAAATTAAGTTATAACATAAAAAGTCAGCGTCGATAACCCTAACTTTTCATGAATTGAGATCAGCGAAACGCGACAGACCTCGCTCGCAGGTGAAATGTTGATGGAATTTAAATGTTTGTAGATTGACTTTATTTACTTTTGCTGATTAAGTATGTAATTAGGGCTGCTGCATAAAGCATTCTGACTTTGTTCATTCATTAAAATGTTCAAAGTAAGTAAATGTCCTTTTGATGGAATTAATTATTTACATGGACGATTATGGAAACTTTATAATAGTGAAAAGGATGACCGTATCTAGGGTTATTATTCAAACGGTTCCCATTGTTAATTTTTCCTTTGTGTATAATTTTTTTCAATTCATATCACCATTGAACCAATCGCTAAAATATGCTTGACATCAATTCAAGTCATCACCATATTGTTCTTGGTGACGTTTATGTTAAGTGTACTTTTGTTTTTTTTAACGATTAGTCAAATTGATAAATTATCGTATAAAGCAGACGGAAGTAAGCCATAGATAAACTTATGTAAAAAGAAAACATCTGGATTCAACAGTTGTAAAACAGTGAATTTCAAGATTGCAATTCAGTGCTCTCCGTTTTCCACTTCTAAACTTTTCCTTAATGAAACACGAATGACTTTACAATTTTAAATTCGTTTCAATTTGAACCAAAAACATATTTTTAGCGTGTCTATAGTGAAAAATGATTTTAGCAATATAATAGTTATGTTGTACTACCTTCAATTAAATCTTAGCTACGAATGGAGACCTGGTGACCTGAAATAAAGGTATTTTTAATAACCTACATCAGGCACCAGGCTCTAATAGGTTTCATAATTGGAGTTTATTCCTACAGTTTAAGCTTTTTACAATTCTTTGTTGAGAGTAAACTGAACTTATTTATTGTAAAATTTTAAGTTTGTTTTTTTCTAGGAGGACAATTTGCACCAACTTGTATTTCCATTATCCACCCTTGAATTGGCTTCAGTAAGCAGCAATTGACTTAGTGTACTTATTTCGCAAAGAGTATCTTAATGATATTGAGAGAGAAAAATGAGACAAAATCATACAATAACGTAATTAAAATTGTTGTTTACTAACAGCAGGTATAATTTAATACATAGGCGGGCTTCGTAAGTTATTTTATAAAAGAATTTTAAAGCATAGTACTTCAGAAAAACAACAGAACATCCACATAGGAATATCGTATCTGCATATTAATTTATACAAGTTTCTAACCCCTTAAGCTTTATTCTGTTAGCTAATCCTTTGAAGATTATTAGTATTCAATGATAGGTAGAATTGTCTTATTTAGTCCCGCAATAATCCACACACGAAGTCGGATCGATTAGCTGTATTGAAACCGATTTTCTAACCTATTTAAGCTGGAACCATGTAAATAAAAGTTTCTAGTATCGGACATACATTTTAAAGTTTTAAATCCAGAGAGAAAGCTTCAGTAATATAATTCTCAGCCAAATTGTGACATCATTGGAAATTTTTTAAACATTAATAATTTGTTAGATCATTTAACCTGTAGTTTATTATAACATAAAGTTTTGATGCATCGGGTATAATTAATTACTGATAGTCAGATGTATTAAATAACTTATAATTGTATTAAATGACCTATCGACCTTAGCGTGTGTGTCCAGCTTTATAGTACATTCACCGATCACCTAGTTATATGGCTTCCAAAACCACAACATTATATCTAATTACAATTAACGCAGATACATTTATTTGTACATATAAAATTAGTATGTCGATGTGGGCCATAAATTGAATCTAACTATTTACTAACGAAAAGACATACCATGTTTATATATAAAGGCTGACTGAAATTCTACGTATTCCGGATCGTTATAATTAGCTCATATGCAACAAATTACTCTTATTACATAACTAGATTTTTATGGTTTTGAATTATAAACTAGTGTATTTCTGGCCCTTAGTACGCGATAAGTGATTAAAAAGACACTATAATTGATTTAAATGTCACAAACGTTCTGAAGTTTTCGCAGGGTTAAGATATAATATAATTTAATATTATTTTCAATAAATATATATATTATTTTTTATAGTTATTGTAAAATATCATCATACATTGATTATAAGACAAAAATAACTCATTATTGTGATATATTTTACGCAAAACTGTGTTTATGTATTAATATTGAGTATTTATTTATAATTATTTTTAATCTGACGCAACCTCTGACTATTGTCAGAAGTCTTCTAAAGAGGAAGCACCAAAATAACTCAATTTAATTTTGAAAATAAACCTACATATGTATTTTTAATGTTACACAGATTAAAGGTACCGAAATTCTACAACAGAGGAAGGGTTTAACTAAAGCCCTTTGCAGCGGAGATGAAATATCATTCGATCCCCTTCTGTTATGAAAAACTCGCATATTACTCTATCCTTTGTTATTTCTGTTAGGGCTATATGTCGCTTTTTGAATGTCTAAATCTGTTAAATGAAGAATGTAAAAAGGTTAAGTGTTGTAAACATTTAAATTCTTAATATTGAAGTACGCAAAAAGTAAAAATGCGCTCCTCATCTAACTACAATATCACATTTCCAATTGCGTCTTCAGTGCTAGATTTGACTGAATTACTTTGTTAAGATAAACATCAAATATAATTATGAAAGAAGACTAGAGAAATAGTCTCTAATGTTATAATGGTATATAAATAAATGATTCGATATCCTTTATATATTAAATTTACATGTTTTATAAGTTATGGAAAACAGACCTACAAACGTACGTTGAATCCCACGTTAAAAATTCTATACTAATATACAAATTCAAAACACTGTGTAAAAATTGTTATGATTCCTTCGTAAATAATCCACTCTAAGTTTTTACGGTTACATTTTCCAGTAAATTTGATGTAATAAAACCGGTGCAACATTATACTTTTTAAAGAGCTACGTCGTAGCGAATAACGTAGCGCTCGCTGCCATACTAATATTGGCATAGACGGACGGAATAATAAACAAAAAAGTAATATACATAATTCATTTATATCGATTTCAAAGTAATTTATAACTTGTCAGGTGTTAGCGGTCAAGGTCAAATTATAGATAAGGTCACAAACATTATTAATGAGCAATGTTTTTTTAGTTTTAGTCAATTTCTCGATAGTGTAGACTGTATAGGGAGCCCACAGTGATCCTCCATCGCGTTGTATATTCAGCTTCGTGTTTTATTTCGCTACAAGTCCTTTCAGCTCTCTGCAGTACGTTTACAGATCTATTTGGGAAGGCCCCGCTTCCCTTGAGGATTCTAGTTAAGGGATCTCTTCGTAGAGTGTGATTCCACCAGTACCACATGCTATGTTTGATTTGTTAGTCTATTGGGGCTTGGCGACACCGTCCCAAAAGTTACTTATTCCAGTAAATACCCAAGCGACAATGACGGTTAACGCAGACTTGGAGTGAATGCTAGTTATCCTTATTTTTAACAAACGCAACACTATTTCATCTATAGTAGTAGAGTTATTATCCACGGCAAATTAATTTCTTGTTATATAATAACAAATATTTGTTCCTAGTTGCTGCGCACCATGTGTTTGCAATCGATCTTCAGTACGAAGGGGATAATTTTGTTCCGGGAAGTTTTATTGCAACGTGGTAATATTTCAAAGATGTTTGTAAAGTTTCTAGGGACAGATAATTAATGTTATGATGTCTTGTATAAAATGTTCTCAATAATTCAAAGGTGTTAAAATAATATTTGAAAATACCACCGTAGTAAATGTATAGACAAAATCGATAATATGATCGAAGGTTAACCACAAACCTGTAATTATTAGTATAAAACGTATTATTTAAAATAAAAACATATTTTTTTCTAGTTGTACTGTTGGGATATCCTGGTGTTATTAAAAGATAGTCTTTCATATTAAAGTCGGTGTACTTTTGGCCAATGTACCCGAGCCAACTGTTGTCGCAAACTAAAACCATACAGCGAACTATCTCTATAATACATTGGGACGATATGTAGCGGCTTAACATAAAGCGCTAAATTATTGTATAGATTTACCGATTTAACCGCTTTAGAAAATAAGATAACCAAATATATCATAAACTAAATACATGAGAAACTCTTTCTTGAATCTAGTCTTGAGTATTTAGCTTTTAAAAAGACTAAAATAATATTTACAAAATTTGGTTCATTTACTCGCTTTCATATTTACTTAAACTTTCGTCACACTTGATACATGCTGATGAAAGCTCGTATTCAAATATCGCCACCTCACTTATTTTAATAAGGAGTGACAAAGACAGACTCCTTTTCGGGGGTGTTGGCACTTAGAGGGATTTTATGCAATCACTCTTAAATATAATTTGAATGGAAAGATAAAATGATGCTATTATAATTTGATCGTGCTACGAGTGAAATCGTCTCATTTCATCTTGTCCTTTGTTTTGAATCTGCTTTGTTACAGTACTTACAAGCGTTTATTAATGAGCTACTTTTTTCAAGTAAATATTTAGAAACCGTCTTTGGTTTCATTTAAAACAAGGCGTATGAAATTCCTGCGTTTGGTTTTAACAATTATTAGCTGATCAATCTAATAAATTAATTGGCTTAAATAAATATATCGCTTAATCTATCCATTCACCTCAAAACCAACTGAAATCAATAAAAATCGCCAGTTTCAAATAGTATCCAGCTAAATGCAATGAAGCTACAGCTCGTATCTGTACGATATAAAGTGCTCTCGACGTCAAGATAAGCAGTCGAGCATGACGATTTCAGCTAAATGCCATAATGCCGACACTCACGAGCTCCCAGCCACCTAAGTGTCTATGGGCGACGACTTTATGGTGTGTCTTTCTGCTCATTTGCCCCTTTTTCTATAAAAAAAATATAGTTTGATGGAAATTGCTCTGTTTGAAAAGCATTAAATAGTTAATATATAATAAATAGGAAAAAATGCAGCAGTTATGACTCACTGTTTATATTTTGTATGAGATTCAAAATAAAAACGGATAATTATAAATTTGAACTGATCACCTTTAGAAACAACTTCATGCAGAATTATGCTCCATACCAAAACTAGTGACACTATACGCGATTCAGTAAAATTTATGTATATAAATGTCAAAAATCATGTATGAAGTTGCCAGTTACAAGTTCTCCCAAGTAAAAATTACATATGTCATAGTACTTCCAATAAATAAAGTTACATTAATAATCTGCATCAAATATTTTCACAGACACGCACGGTACGTGATCTGTATCAGCCGAGTTAATATATGTCCATATGAATTCATATGAGACATGTCAACTGACAACAATATTTGAACAAGTTCGCGACCAACTAGAGTTATACGTGAGTTGACTAGGACTTAAGCACAGCTACGTATTGAGCTTTCCGAGCTTTCATAAAAAAAACCTAAGATAAAATAATTATTTTGTGAGATTTACAGCGATTTTCGCCGAGAATCTAATTAACAAGATACATTTATCTTTTGTGAATATACAAATCAGTTCCTTAGGTCCAAACAGAAATGTAGGGCTACATTGTAATTTCGGAAAGAAAGGAAATAATTTAAAAAGGCAATTTATCTTATAGCAGATCTTTCCAGATAATCTAGTAATAATAATAGTTTATTCAAAATATGTACGATCGTAAGATTACGAAAGTAAAATCCGTCTCTCTTTAATACGTAAGCAGGGCAAGTGCGGAAACAAAATTCAAGCAAGGGATTAAGCTTGTTAAATCTCAATTTCGGAGTTGTAGGCGCATTAAGAAAATTGTACGAATATACCTAATTTAGATTGTCTTCGTATGTTTTCATATTGTTCGAA
The DNA here is from genome assembly GCA_951799465.1 of Leptophobia aripa. NCBI lineage: Eukaryota > Metazoa > Arthropoda > Insecta > Lepidoptera > Pieridae > Leptophobia > Leptophobia aripa. Next base: position 3,544,550 of record OX637264.1, on the reverse strand, counting down.
AAAAATAACGGAAATGGCAAACTAATTTCACATCACATTAAGACAACATAATACACCATTTTAGAAGCTATTAAATATATTCAAGAAAACAGCATTTTTAGTCAGAAAAAAAATCTTTAAACAGACTTCTTTATTTGTCAATTGAATTAAACTAAACGAGTTTTACGCTACGTTAAACGCAATTTTAAAACTCATAAATAATATTTAAATTAATCATAAACCTATAAAGAATAAAATAATCATGCTGTGTTGTAAGATTTCCAAGGAATCAAACTCCTTAGTAACGATATGAAGTTAATTACAGAGCGATAAATTAACTAAGCGTTAACAACGGTGCTGTCATCCGCAGTGCGGCCTTTGACAACGCCTTTGAGATAAGATCTGAATGTACACCCACGGTAACGGGGTTTTTTAGAGGGCCAACTTGGGGTCGTTTATGAACAAGTTACGAACAACGGCTTGTGACCCTAATAGATTATAAGTTTCGCTTAACTTTGTGATAAATCTCTGAATATGTATATAACATGCTTAATATGCATATCTATATATAAGATGCTTTTTAGGGTTAGAAAATCATTTCATGTCAGTAAGTGTCAGTATTTTTGCTTTCTCCATTTTTTGTTTATTGCAGCTACGTTCTGCCGGGGATATTATCTACATACAACTTATTATATTTGGATATATAATAATAACGACAGGCAGAACTTGTTTTAGTGGCAAACATTAACATACATTTTGATTACTGTTATTTATTAAATAAAAAATATTTATTGTGGTGTTCAAACTCAAAGTCATATTCAAGTAGGTCTTCTTTGAAGTTAACCAAGTGAAGCCGGCTAAAAGCTCGATAGCTGCTTTTAAAATAAAAATTACTTAAATGATAAATTCAAATTACACCAGCATTGGCTATTCAAGAATATAACTGTCCCGATTCTCAGCTATTGCTCACATTCCAAGAATATTTGTCGTCTAAATATACTTTTCCAACCAGAATACTCTTTAGAAGCGTTTTAAGTTAAAATTAATTTGGTTGTTGATGCAAAGGTTAGCCTACCTTTCCATGCGACACTATACCGTTTATGACATTTTAAGCAAACAAGTAATACTTGGCACTGAATGTTTTCAGAATATAATTTTAAGACTAAAGCACTGCCAAAACTCTTGACTCTCCATAGGGAGCCAAATTTCCAAGCACTTATTATAACGACCAATAAAACTTATCGAAATCTACTACTGAAATTCGGTAGTCTATGATCGAAGCGGTGAATGTTTCGGCGAGTAGAAATGTCAAACTTTGTTGCAAATAAGCGTAGAAGACTTCTTTTTTTTTCGATATGGAAATGCATTTCCACTATTGGTCCCAAAAGAGTAAGTATTTGTGGGATTCAACCCACGCTGGTATCTCTGCTTGTCAGGAGCGAGGTGGGCAATACCCACTAATATCACCCCGGATAGAAATATAAGGCCGCTTTGAAAGGGCACTGGTGTGGCTTTCACACTCAACCATAGAAGCTCAGCCCCGTGTGTATGTGGACATTACGTTTCTCGTTTGACCCCCCCCCCCCCCCCCATCTCTCTATAAGACGCTTCCTTTAAGGAGTGTTCGCGTCAGAACTGTAATGGTTCGTGAGTTTTCTTACAAATAATAAATATTTACTGTCTTCGATATTTTTTTAAACTCAAGTGTATTTTGCATACACTTGGCGATATATTAATATTAGAAGAATTTTGTAGGTATGATGCCAATGGCGTCTAAACATCTATTATCTACTTTCTGTAGGACATTTATATAATTTATTAAGTAATTACACATATAGCCAAACTATAGAGGAAATAGTGTGTACAGGATGACATCTGAAAGAAAATTAATATTTCAGCATTTTATTAGCTTATTACGATTAAAATTGATTAATAACCTGATGATACATACATATGAACAAGAATTTTCAATTACTTTTTTTATTATATTTATTTTTTTATTACTGCGAGTTACCCTGTCTGATACCAGGTTATAAAAAACACTCTACTACTAATAATGATTATGCATTTGTTTACCTAAATCACAAAATAAGGATAATACAAAATGACATATAATTATTTAGTATGATTTTTAAATGACTTGTAAAAAAATACTATGAATACTATATCTCACCCTCTGATGGCACGCTGACGGAGATTGTGTCATGTAATGTCACATTTCTTATAAATATGTTCGTAAATACATCCTGAAAATTGAAATAATTCACTTTTTAAATGTCCAAGTTAAAAAAAACATTCATTGAGTAGACGAAATTTGAGATTTTTTAATTTATAATTGTTTCCTGTCATGTAAATGCTATTATAAGATATTGGAACATTTTTTAAAAATCTGCCTTAATCAAACCCACAACCTCTAAGTATGTTAACCATTTAACCACATAATATTTCCTTTTAAAGCAAAAAAGGTGTTCATGCTATAAAAAAACAATATAAAAAATTACCATAACTGTATATTCGTCGGTTGAATTAAGTCCGTACAAGCCCGGTTTGAATGAGACGGAAGACGCTCTGCCCTCCAAATTGACGAGTGCGAAAGAGACGGAATGATAGCGATTACCCTTCCGCGGCAAATGAGGCTTCACCCAGAGTGTTATTGAATTAACTAACTGAAAGTTATAAAATATAAAACAACTGAATGCAGTTGTGTTTTTCAAATCGTGAAAATAAAAAGCATCCATATATTAAAGCTCCCAGGTCTTAGATTTTTTTTTCATTATCAATATGCGAGTTCCGTGCAAACGTTAGGATTTCGATTTTCTCAAAGTTTTCCTTCATTGTTTTAATATACGAGCATACTGGCATACGAGCAGGCGGGTCAATTCGAGCGAAGTGCTAACCGCCGCCCATGGACACCTGCAACGCCAGGAGGCTTACAAGTGAGTTGCCGGCCTTTTCTCTTAAAGACCCCAAGATTGGCAGTTGGTTTCACAAAGGGGTGATGGGCGGCAGAAACTGCCTTAAAAAACGCAAATTGTAAATTACTGCTGCTACCAGGATCGAACCCGGAACCTTGCGATTGAGCGGAAGGACAGATTGCTCACAAATTTTATTAATACATTAAAAAACCGACACAACGTCTCAATCCAAATCTACGTTTTTTATAGTGTGAATAGTTTGCTCAACATATTTACCTCATACGGTTGTGCCATAATACCCAAAGGATCTTGAGCTATCGCCAACAATTCCAAGTTCAATAATAATTCCCTCTCATACTCGGTTATTTTCTCCATATCACAGCTTAGTAGAAGTGGCGACGACATCATTGCGTATACGGCTATATGAACGCGACTCTGACTCTCAGTCAGCGAGTCAGTACCGAATATTAACTGAGAACAATGTTGCTTAACTATATGCCAATAAATCTATTTATTTATTTACACTTTATTGCACTTAAACAGTAGACGTAAATGACGTTAATAGATGTTAGTACATATAAGAGCAACGGCCTTATCGCTAATAAGAGATCTCTTCCAGACAACCCACAAAAAAATAGATGTTAAACATTATTCCATAGTACCTATGGAAGCCAACAACCTAGAAGACACGGTACATTTAAATACTAAGTTTCAATGAGCCCAAAATGTTCTCTTGTTAAATTTCATATCATTTAGCCTTTTTTTACATAGAAAACGTCCGTCTGAACAATCTAAAAGTTACGATCTACAAAAAAAAGGTCTTAATGAATTAAATCATTTTTGCTTTGTATATACATATTTATATATCCGGTTATATATTTTGAAACGCAATAATTAACATCCACAACGTACCATGTCCATATCAGTCCAATGTCCAGGACCGTGGTAAGTACTTAATTGGTGATAGGAAGACTGGTAATGCTTTATAATGTCCTTAATGGAGTCCCATGACGTTACTACGTCGTGGTAATTCCGCCACATGTTACAGTGACGAGATACGGTTGCGTAATCCGGCTGGAAATTGTTTTAATAAAACTAAATTACTTTGAGGTTATAAGCGTTAGATTATGAAACTTTTTCTGCTAACGCTATTTATACGCGTAAACTTGGCACGCCACGCTAAGCTATAGCTCATATCAATACATAGATAGTTGACCCCATTTCTTTCAGATCAGACCATTTCATTTTTAAAACAAGTTAATACTTTTTCAAAAACAAGGAAAACTCTAAGTAGACGTATTGAAATTATTCCATATGGAGTCCGATTTACTTTTCGATTGTGTAGTTTTAAGTGCAACCGGCTAGAAGCCTGATATAAAGTGCCTTAGGACTTTTACGAATATCTAGTTGAACCTTTTATATATCACGAGAGAAGTTATCCACTGTCAAGTGGTTTTTTTACAACTACATCATATGAAATCTGGCCAACATTTTAGACAGCCTGATCGATTCTCCGCTAAATTGGGCCTTAAAATGATTTACCAAGCTTTGTTATGTCGTATCGCATTGTTGGCCAGATGATCATTTGTACCGGCCTCCCTCAAGGACTTAACAATTACCTAAGTTCATAAAATTTTAGAAACACTTAACAGATATAAAGTAACCCATACCTACTACTGACATTATATTTTTTCTATGATTTGACATTATTTTCCAATAAATTTATTGAATATCTTAAATAGGACATTGTTTTTCCTCATCTATTATTAATATATTCGGCCATTTATATAGCGATACACTTGCCAATAATATGATAGAATATTTTTTCTCAAAATAATTACCTATTACTTAACAATTGGTCTACTGTGAATTAAAAACGCCTTAGAAAAATAACTAACACCAAATTTTCATTCATAGTTACTTTCCTTGAAATATTGTTAATTATATCAGTTACATACATAATTCTCTCTGTGTGTTTCTAAAAGAAATTTCTACTAGAGACAATATTATAAATATTAAACATTAGCTGCTATGCTGTTACTGTGGATTTTTACTCAAAAGCTTACCCAGAAATATGTGCAGAAAATGTATTCTTTTGCAATTTAAATTAGATATGAGAAGTTAATACTATAACTTACAGTTTTTTTATGTATAAATTCAATATAGTAGGGCCAACTACAAGAATATACCATTGGTCGGCCCGTATTATTTAAATGTTGACCAAATCTTATGTAAGCTGAAATTTATATTATAAATTATGACTAAATTTAAAGTAGACCAACTTGAAGCTAGACTTCAATAGAAGCATTGGTTTAAAAAAAACTATTAATAGATTTTAGAGATTATCTCCTAACAAAACCCTAATTTAACACTAAATAATTTGACATGGTAACTAAAGTAAATTAAGTTACATGACAGAACTTCACACAGAATCTTAGAATAAATACTTAAAGATGCTTCAATTTTTTTTTTCTAATAACAGGTGGGCAAACACCTAATAAATTTTCCAGGTCTTTTCTTGTATGTCTATAACACATACAGTGAAGGTTTTTTTAAGCATTATACTTAATGCTACTCTACAGGTGGTCTTTGGAGAAAATATTTCAAATTGTAACTAACTGTTAAAACTGTGACTCTTTAGCAGGGTAACTAGGTTCCATATGAAGAAACCCTTATATTGGTGTAATAAAAATGTGATTCATATACAAACCTGTATTCAAATAGGCTTCACTAACAAAACATCCATCCACCTTAATATAGTCTACACCCCATTCCGCAAACATTCTAACATCTTCAATGAAATGGCCTTTACTACCAGGGTAATGCATACATGTGACATCAGCTATATTTGTGTACATACCAAATTTAAGACCTCTAGCATGTATCTGCAATATAACACTGATTTTTGATTTGTTGAAGCATCAAAATATTCCTTTTAGAAAAATGTAGACAAGAAAATGCCATTTATCACATTTACCACAGCATTTCAGGTTAGGTGACTCCATAAGTATTAGTATTACATTAATTATTTTACAATAAAATTAATTCTCCTAACATAAACATACATTGACAATTTGATAAGTACAGCTGATATGTTAATTATAAAACTCATAATTTTTATAGCGGTTCATGGTTAAATAAAATCTATATATATATATGTTCTTATAATGTTTATTATGTTAAGTTTACATAAAACTAGTTTCTGTCAGTCTCAATTAGCAGGTACTTTAGTTACAAAATGGTAAGAACATGTCATCTAGAAGTACTATTCTTCTGTAAAATAATTCAGAGAAAGATTAGAAATACATCTTCCATAGATGTCATAATAATAAAAACATAAAAATACAACAATAAAATGAGACACTAACATACTCGGCAATGATCTCCATTCCTCTTGGGAATCTCTTTCTATCTGGCACCAATCTTCCATTGACACTTCTTCTCTTCTCAGACCAACAGTCATCTATGACAATATATTCATAACCAGCCTCCTGATAACCTCTATTGTAAAACATGTCTGCGACAGAAAGTAATAGTTTTTCACTAAAAAACAAAAACCAAATAAATAATTTTATAAAGAAAGAAAAAAATTAAACAAAGAAAAGCTGTAAATGAAAATATATTATTAAGCTCAAACTGGATAAAAGTATATGACATAAAGACATTCTACAATACCATAATATATCAAGCATTACAAAATATTACATTTTAAATTAGAAGGAATTTTTAATGAAAAACCGCAAAACAAAAGCAATACTTACTTTAGACATTTACGTGGATATTTTTCGCAGTCAACACTACACAAGTAGTAACCCCAGGACATCCACCCCATAGGGGGCTTACGCGCCAATCCATTATTCAAAAGAGATGCCTTCCCAAATAAAAGTAGAAGGATAAACAAAGACTCTAATTTATACATTTGATTCCGGACTAACGAAATATCTTGTTTAATATATCATATAGTAAAACTCAAATTCACCATATTACAGGTACTCTATCAGAAAGAGATCTCTGCACTAAACTCTACTTTTGTACTTAATTACTTAATAACGTTGTGAAGCGTCGGCAATCGGCATTATTCTTGTTTAACGTATAAAAAGAGTGTAGAATGAAGATAATAGATGTCGGGAACCACAGAAAATTGATGACAACAGTCACAGACTAAACAAAAGCACCTTGTACATATTTTGAAAGAAATTTTTGTTTAGTTGTAAAGAAATTATTATTTTTGTGTTTCGGAATCACTACGCGAAGCATACATCAGCACCATTTAATGTTGTATTTCTAAGCACGGCCCACCGATACACGAGATCTATTTTTTTGAAATATACGACAATTGATTCCGACCTTTATTCACACAATATTTTTCTTAATTAATTATTTGTGTGTTAAATTATGTACTGATCAAGTGCTCAAATTATGAAAATACTGTGCGTAGTATCAATAATTTACCAACAAAATTTATCCTAAAATCGTGTGTTACCGTTTTCGATTAGAAATGAATGCTACTTAATTAAGACAAGCAATTCGTAATTTACATCAGTAGAAATACAAATTCAATACGATTACGAAACAAAACTTTCTAGTCAAACGAAGATGCACAGATTACATATTATAAACCAGTTAACAGATAATTATTATTTTAAAAGTGTTGCTAGTGGACAGTGTTGCTAGTTAACGGTTAGAGATTATACCTCATGCTTTGCTTTAAATCTTTCTTAATGTTTTCTAGAAAACAAAACCCTCAAACAATCTAAAATGAATCAATCAAGTCTTTGATTTTGTTCCCTTTGGAGTAAAGACTTTTGGACCTTGGGCTACAAGTGCACAGGTGCATATTAAGAAATTAAGTAGGCGCCTGGTAGTCAGTACCGGTGATCCAAGAGCTGGTGCTGTTGTCGCTCAGTGTAAAAGCATCGCGATTCAGCGAGGAAACACCGCCAGCATTATGGGTACTCTGCCACAGGGACCAAACTTTTTAAATTTGTTTTAGTTGTTTTGTTTTATTTTAGGTTATATTCGTTAGTTTAATATTATAAATGATTATGTAGGTTAAATGTTAATTTATATCATTATATTTAATATCTATTCTGTAAAAAAAACCCTTTAAACTTCTTTTATAGTCTAATTCAAATGAATCAATTAGATTTAGCATTGGTAGTGTAACAATTTCAGCAATCGAATTCAATTAAGCTTTGCATGCAATTAAACTATTACAGTTATTTTTGACTTATGAAGTTTCAGTACATATTTTAAAATAAATTAATAATAAATAAAAATTTTATATTTATACATCCTTCAAGAAGCCCAGTTATATAAAAATGAGATTATGTGTTTGTTTGTAGCTCCCGTTTCTACTAAAATTGCATAAAACAAACTGTAAATAGTTACATTTTATCTTTGAATCTTATACGCTACGTCACGTAAAAAATAAAAAGTAACCGATACTTCCAAGTGATTGCTAGGGTCAAACAGGGTCTGCGTATTATAGCCGTTGTGCAACAAACTTACAAAATACGAGTTGACTTGTTGAAATTGCCTAAGGAATAATAACCTATGTTTCTCCTGCCTATTTTTCGTTTTATGCTCTTCTCTAACAACCATAGAGAATGGTGCCTAGTTAATGATGTCAAGGCTCAACGTTTCGGTATTAATATATAGCTTAAAATTTTGGTTATAAATTATCGTTAATTATAGAATATTATGTCTGAGGAATTTACTATTATTATAAATATTTAAACTGTTTTTGTGATGTGAATATTTGTCTAGAATAATATATGACTTCTTTGTTTCAGCTGGTGCAGCACGGAGCATGGGCGGAGATGGCATGGAGTGAGATGGCGTGGCTCTGGCTCGCCGCCCTGCTAGCCGCGCTTGCTGACGCTGCCTCGCGCGCGCCCACGCAGGATCCCGTGCTGTTTGAGGCCGCTTTTCAAGGTACTTTCAATAGAGGATATTATATAATACACATGTCTGAATCTTGATGAAAATTGATGAAAAAAATATTGATTTCAGTCGCATTTTTAAACAACAAAAACCTTTAACTAATTCAAAATATTCAATATTTATAACAGTAAACATGAATCAATTCAACATTGTATTATTTTATTTAACAATTTAGTCTATTGGCAAGGATGAGGGGTCTTTGTCAGGTTAGATTGGTTATTTGTACCGAAAGCAGACACCTTTTTATACTAAACAATGAGGCATCGTAGATGAGATGGCACGCGTGGTTTGCTAAATGCTATTGAATCACTGGCTCGCTTCGAAGCGATTTTAAATAAGGTGAAGTTGGCGTTTTTAAATAAATTCTCGACTGGTATTCAATTATCTATGAAATGGATTTTTCTTACACAAATATACCTCAAACGGAATTTTATATAAAAAACGATTTCTTGCTATTGGAGCAAACATGTTTTAATGTTGAAATTGTGAGATATATTCAGCTAAGGTTAAAAGATAGAGGATAACGTAAGTCACTAACCACTATCTATCAATTTAGCTATCCACACGGCCAGGCTTAAACGCACGGATTGCATCTTACTATCAATAAAATCATTTTCCGTTTTCATTGTATATAAAATGGATCTGAATCAACTTATCTTTAGCAAAAAATCTGATATTAATACATTTATTTATATTGAGAATAGCCCCTCGGCGCAGTTCAAACAAGGGTCTCCAAGTTCACATATTTATGAGCTGTCTATACGTAATAATTACATTGTTCTGTGTTCATATTAATTAATTAAAAAAAATGTTTTGTTCTGGGTGCGTCTCCGCCTTGTCTATGAGAAACGTTCTGAAAGCATAAGAAAGGCAATATAACAAAAATAATAATATACTTAAGATATTTTTTTATGATACACACACACACATGTACAAAATTTATTACATTTCTAAATGAATAGAATACTCAAAGGAAATGAAAATTATCGCGTAATAAATAAATATTTTATATATTTATTCCATCTACAGCAAAAACAAAAAAGTTATTAAAAATATGTTTTAATTACTAAAACTCTGTATATTTTTAATTACAACGTGAATATTTGGATATATTGTGAAAGTTCGAGCGCAAATTGTGACCCTTTTTATTTCGTATTTTAACTCTTTAATTAAACTCACTTCCGCGAACTAAAATATGCTGAATTATTGGTAATTATGAAATTAAATAAATGTCATAGAAAAATAAACATCTCGCCGACTAAAAAAATATGAGGACGGACATATTTCTTCGTCGTTAGCTAAACATTTATTGCTGAGACTTGAACCTCAAATTCCTATTGCAGCTTCTGATCCATACTCCATTCATTAATAATCTGTTAAGTGAGGAAGGAAATTCAGGTTATTCGTCGATAATAGAAGCTTTCAGGAATACGTGTAAAATGTATTTAAGAGTGCTATTTCCGTATAATCAAAAATAGCCGTAAGAAAATTATATTACGTTATTAAAAGTAAGTGCCAGCCTTCATAAAAATGTTTATGTCAGTTTACCGGCGTTTGAAATTGTGTCACTGGACATGTTTACATAGTATACATATAATATAGTAACCAGCCATAGTCCCAATATTGATTGATTAATGCCTTCCAATACTAAACTGCAATAATTATTTTACGAGGCAGTATCTGAAACATCAGACAACTAAATCAGCATCGACTAAAACAATATTTTGTTAAATTTAAAACATGGCTACTGCTTATCTCTCTCATATAATAGAAATATTATTTGCAATACATTCTAAAATTGTAATGAGACTTAATTACACTTTATAATGTGAGGCGGTATCACATAACCAAAGCTCCCATAAATTTCTCATAGATGTATTCTTCCACAATCGGATGAGTACCTAAGTCTTACTTACAAACTATTTACACACTGTTCAGCATAATATACATCGTATAAGGATTATAACATCTTAGAACACAATCTAGGTTAGTATTTACACAATATTATCTGGAGTGAAATATTACTAACTGTGGACATGTATCCTGTCGCGAGATTCAGCGTTCATAGCCGGCCTAAATTATTCGATCTTAAAGCGAAGATGCGTATACATTAGTGAAAGAAATAATATTATAATATTAAAAATCCAACAATACTACCTATAATAAAAATGCATAAAAATATGCTACAGGATTAGGCACTATTATAATTAATTCGCAGAACATATTATGAATTAATTTCTGTAAATATATTGAAAAAGAGCTAAAGTTCAAATTTATTCACATTTATTCGAATATAAGAGGAGTTGCAAAATACTGAGTTTTAAATCTAGCAGAACTATTCAAAATATTACCTGCCTCTTGGTTGTGAATAATTAATTTTATAAATGTTTAATGGATTCAGCTCCAGAAAATTTGTGCAAACGCGTTTTCTAAACCGTGCATAAATTATGAAAACAGCTGTGATATTTAAATTTGGAACTTTGAAGCAGGTTTATTCCAAAAAGCCTAGCACTCTAATGAAATCTTATAAGCCAATCGGTTCGTATTTCTGTTTCCGGTATGTTCAAGTATTAGTAAGTGTTTACCATGATATTTTAAATTAAAATCAAATTACAGGGCATGATCTGAGCTAATGATGAGTTAAGAAACTTAACAGATTAACATTTTTAAAAAGCTTACGACGTGACACAATGAATTTCTATGTCTCTAATAATCTTGTTATCAGAAATCCTGTATTTTATGTTGCAAAATATTTTGTCCTGTTCATTACCTCCTACATTATAGAACTTAGATAGGTATTTCAATTGGTCCCTGAAGGAACTGTATGGAATAAAATACCTTGTATTTTGATAGCTTTATCCATTGTGAAAGTCCCTCCATATGAAAATGGCCTAATACGTTGACATGATGTTTTGCTACGTGAAAGGTCATGAAAAAATATTGTAAATAACATAACAGTGACAATAAAATCTCAACTGCCTACGTTTAATTCGAATGGATATCTCCACTCCGTGAATGAAAATCGTTTTCTAAATTATTTGCAGTATGTTATTTAAAATGTCATTCCCAATGTTATACACGCATTTATTTTCTTCGCAAGCCAAACAGCATATTATTTACTTCCATATTACGTAACGACGTATAAATAGTTAAAAAGTAGATTATTTACTGCAAAATTACTACTCATTCACAAATGAACAGTCGAAATGTAATCCTTAAACGTTAATGGGAAATAATAATGGGCTTTAATTCAGAACTTTTCATTCACCATTTAAATAAAACAATTAAAAATTAACCTATATATAAAGACAAAAGAACAATAATAAACGTCTTTAACGTATACATGAGAAGTTGTATCTAAGGTTTCTAATATATTTGTTATAGATCATTCAAGCCAGTGTATACTAAGCCGATTATAACATAAGAAGCTTGTGGAAACTATGAAGGTAAACTTCATTATAACTCTATACAAACATTATATTTTTTTTACGTGCTCTCTGTATATTTTTACTGAGCATATAATGATGTGCTATATCATAACTAATTAACATCTTTATGTACATAAAAGGAATAGGATAATACGGTATAAATCGATAACTTAAAAAAGACATGAAATTCTTTGCACAAGGTTCTTTTTTCTATAGAAGAGGGGGCAAACAAGCAGGAGTCCCACCATAAAGGTGAAGTCGCCGCCCATAGATATTCACGCGGCTGGGAGCTCGTGAGTGCGTTGCCGGCCTTGAAAGGAAAATTAGGAATTGGAGGGGTAGGGGAGGAGGACGGGGGAGGGGAAAGGATGGGCACCGGAAGATCTCACTCACCGAACGAAACGCGAGTACAAAATGCACAAAGTCCAATTGCATCAATTTACGCTGGTTTTCTGTTAGAGAGTGGTATTTCTCCGGCCGTGCCTGCCCATTAAGTGCTTCACAAAATATCTAAATACGTAATATGAGTTTGATATATTTCAACACCGAAACAAAGAGTAGAACATTCACGTAGTTTTGATGTTGGACAATACATACCTGTAGTGCTACATTTTGCTGGAAATCTGTGCCACATTTGTTCGTATATAAATCAATAGGCGAGACAGATTTATTGCCCAACAACTCCTTACCTGTTTGTTTTCTTTTATAGTTAAAGCGAATAGAATGTTTAAGGGTCAATGGCCTTCACTTAAACACGGTATGAAATAATAAATATGCGCGAATTCGAAATTAATGGCATGTGAGACAGAGACAGACTAACAGTGTCTAAATAGTGACACTGTTGGTCTGTCTCTGTCTAAATAGTGACACTGTTTAGTTGTTAATATAAAATTCTATTCTATAAATCGGCTTAATAAGGTTTTCTGTTCTTATATTCATTCAAGTAGTAAATAAAATGTTGACCGCCCCAGTTTGCGCGTTGTTATGGGAAACTGGGGTATGAGAAAGGGATGGAAGGGGTTAAAGGGAATGGGTAGGTAAGAAAAGGGAAGAGGAGGGAAAAGGATGGGCTCCGGATGGAGTACAATAGGATACACATATTGCATTACTTGTCGCCGGTTTCCTGTGAGTGCTTTTGTTAACATTAAATATACCTTATTCTCTGCTCCTAACTCAACTAGTTATTTGTTTTGTTGGTCAGTTTATGTTATATTTAGGTTTTTATACGTTAATACGTAAATCAAACTAAAATGTTGAAAGTTGAAGTTGAATGACAGTAGTGTACTTTTAATTATAACTGGTACTAGGTACATACAACATTATAATAATATACTAAAATGGCAGAATGTATATTACATATTTAATAATTATATCTATAATCTATAAGTTTCGTTAAGCTTGGTACGTTAATTTTATCCATTTTCTAACGAAGTCTATTGTTCGTAAATTTTCATTAGTGTAGCCGAACTTGAGTTTCGCCCTTTCGTAAATTGATTAGGTCAGCTAAATCATTGTTAATGTATGTTACTAACCGATAAAGCAAATTCTAGAAACAAAAATCCGCAGAATTCTATGGTATTTTCAAAACAATTACTAATTACGACTAACTAAAATGCTAATTTATACGTATAAAAATAATAATAAAATGAATACTTGCATACTTTGCGACTTTAAAATAGTAGTTACATGTGTACGAGTATATCAAGGAGCCTGTTACGCGATATACTAAATACGCTGACGAGGAAAATAGCTATAACTATCACTAAGATACTATAAGAATTTCCAAATATAGAATAAATTCCTTTAGAATTTCTAAATCTCTAGAGGGTGAGATGAACGGTAACGACGGACTTCCGTCTCTGTTGAACCAAACGAGTCGTACGCTTTCATCAATAAAGTGACGCGTACTGACATGATAAACATTGAATCAAGATCAAGAGAATCAAGAAATCAATGATTAAATATTGACAATTGTCAGTACACTAGTTAAACGTTAAATAAGTATTTATTGGCGTAACACAGTAAATATTTTGTAACAGGTATCGGTTCGCTTAGAGCCGTGTACAAAATTTTGCCGATGCATAAATATGTTTATATGTTTTTATATACACAGTATTCGCTCTAAATTTTATATTATTTATATCTTTCCCACATAGAGTCGTATCAGCGATCACTTGCGTCAATTGTCATAATTTGTCAATAATTTTCCTTTATCTAGAGCATTTCTTCCTTTTTCTTTATCCAAAATAAATCGGAGAAGATGCCGTCGCAGTGTTTTTTTATTATTAAACTATATGCGAATATGTCTACAATTTTTTAAATATAAACGGTTGAAAAAAATTACATATTAACGGTTGAAACTATTTAATTTTAATTACACAAAACGTACGAGGTAACAATAGAGAAGTGTACCGTGCGAACAATCATAACTTTTTGTTAGTGAACAAACTTCATTACTCTTAACTAGCAGATAGTCCAAATAGGAAGTTCCACAGAGATTGCTATATTAACATAACTTGGAAAGGTTATATTACTCTTAAATTTTCAAGATTGAATTTCTTTTATTTTTCAAAAAATCTATCAATCCGAAGCCTTGCCGGTCTTTGAAGCTGTAGTAATAACCATTAAAAGTCATCCGACATTTTTATGGCGATTAAGAAAATTCCAGTAAATACTTAACTTTTTTGTGTTCTTGAAAATTGGTTTTTTTACTGCGTCGATATACACTTAGAAGTATAGATAATATTCCCTAATTTGTACTATAAAAACTAGCAGTTCCGCGTATATTAAAGAAATGAATAATATTAAAAAAAATATTACGTGTAAAAATATGTTGTATATATTTAAACTTGCATATTGCAATTTCAACGAAAGCTTTATATCTGAAACCGCATGATACTAGCCAGATACAATATAACTTTTATTCCACGCGAAGGCTTATCTATTGGAAATTCGAATCATACCTCAAGTTATACAGCTACGCCGAAGCACTCATGAAATCAATCGTAGAACCGTAGCATTCTACGTAGCCGCTTTATTAGTATCGCCGTGAAGAACAGAGTTCATATTGAAGCCATTAAATTATGAATTTCTTAACAATTTTTATACACGAAAACATTATTTAATTTTTTGATTAATATAATAAAGTTACAGATATTTTTTTGATTAGCACTTTTATGATTTATCCGATACTACTTTCGCATGAGAAAGTTTAGATATACCTATTATATATTACCTTTTTAAAAATGAATTGTGAACCAACTAGAAACAATTTTGTCGTGTGTGGAATTCCAGGTGTGATACATAGAAAACTTTAGTAGCACTAAGTTCATATTTTTTTCTCCGTAAAGTTAGTTGTCTGATAAAAATCTGAGAGCAATCAGCTTTTCGTTAGAATGCTACGAAATGTATATATTGTGTATGTTACCCTTCATAACGCTAATGCAGTTTGTTATGGGCCGAGATACTTATAATAATTGCTCGTTTCAATCGACTCATGTTCTCTCCTATCGAACTAAAAGGAATAAAAGTCGCATGCAATATTGAAGCGCTGTTACTCAACTGTGTGATAAGTATGAGTTATTAAACGTACTTGGTTATGTTAAAGTAAACTTGAATTTGTATAGCATTGAATAAGCGTGGGGTTACGCCGGCAATTTCATAGAAATTCAATTTTACTTTATTGACAGCAGTAAACTTTAAAAAAACGTCTGAGAAGGGGTTTTCATGACGTTTAACGTCTCAAAAACTGTATCGTTTACGTAAAAATTATTTAAAATGAATAGATTAGAGACTAGAAAAACTATACTGTTATGTTGATACACCGTTTATCCAAATTATCGTTTTATATTCTGTGAAATATTGAAACAGACGCAGGCATTTTCATTCCATTTGCCGCGATACTTCAGACACAAATATAGGCATTGAACCTAAGCCGCATCCTATCAACCAATTAGTGATACACGGAATAGACCCATAATGAAATCAGCTCAATGAATCAAGTAACATGCTTAGTCTGATATTACGGCTTGATCAAACGAATTTTACAACCAAAACATTTCCGATACGTTTGATTTTTATTTCAGGTTCATATTGTCTTATTCTTTTTAAATGATAGAAGCATGAATTTATCACATAATAGATGATCTAACCAACCATCGCTAACAATTTCTAGTAATGTGAATAATGTCAATTATGTATCCTTTAAACCGGTTATCCGTTAAAAAAGTATTTTTTTAGAACGATACAATAACAGCAGTATTCACAACATACCTCAACATATTTTGAACATGTGAAATTAGATGAAGATCGGTCGCCCTTTCGAAGGAAAGGCCTAACCACTACTGGGTTGTTATTTTTGTATTAAATATCATGTGTACTTTGCTGATGCGAAGTAAACATTCTCGACATCAAAACATTATAATATTATTACAAACAATCAAAATATTCTCTAAACGGCTTCAAAGATTAACAATTATAACTCAAAGTTACTAATTAACTCATTAATATGTCAGCACACACTAATTAGTCCTAATCGCTTGATTAATGTTAGATGAGTTTACCTCACTGAGGCCTGTATCACGTAAGCTATATGTAATCGTAGATAACGTTTACAGCGTTAGTTGCTGTAATTTGAAATAATAAAACCGGAAAATGTAATAACATTTTATGTAATTATTAAGACAGTTTTAAGTAATGGACTTAGCGGAGTACATTGACCCTTTTTTCACGAGGTTCGTAATAAATTCATATTTATCTATTTATTATTACTAGATAATGATATTCTAGGTAAGGTTGAACAAAGGTTTATGGGGTAATCAGCCTTCTACACCTGACGGGATTCTGTCGGGATTAGAAAAAGGGTGTTACGACTATTAGTAATCTTTCATAGTTTAGAAAGTTAAGACAAACTTGTTATACGAAATTGAGGCAAGACAATTTGTCCTTACCCTCACGTGTAATCCTAACATGTGAAGATAAACAAGCTAAATATTCAATGGGAGGCACAAACTGATTGCCTTGTGTCTCGTAATTAGGGCGCCGAAAGGCCTCATTTGTTTACCACCGTAAATTACAGGACAACAGCCTTACTATAATTGCAAGCTGTATATTGTACCTGTATATATCAATATACATTTTAATTTATTAAATTTTTGAGGCAGTTTAGTGTTAACTGTATAATTATTTTATGAAGAATTAATGATATTCTCAAGTGATATGATGGTTTCTATTACTGTCGATACTACAGTTAAAAATAAATTATTGAAATACTTATTTTATTTAAAATTAAAATTATTGATTTAAATATACGTACTTATTTGTGTAATACATTATTCTAGGCACAACTTATTGCGTTATAAAGAAAAATAAAGATAAGATTTTATTTATTATTTATTGTCCCCTTATCATTAAACGTTCCTGTCAAATTATAGTTTTCATACCAAAGATATCATTAAACATGAAAGTTTAATTGTACAACCCGTGTCTCCGTGACAGCTCTATTATACAGAACGAAGACGAATATTCCTGTCCAATAGTTGTGGAACTGGTTAAACCACCCTAGACACGTAAAAGACATTTATTAAAAGATCTACTATGCATATTATGAAAGGTATTATACTTTAACTTAGCGCTTTATTGCCTAGTTGAACCTTTTAAGGTAAAACCAATAAAGAAAGAATAAAACGGATAGGGAGAACATTATTCGGAAAAAACTATTTTGTTACACATTTGATAACTTTATGTGTAAAGAAAAAAGACTAACCAACGCCAGACATTCCGGTAACGAAAATATTCAAATCTTAAACTTCGAATTCCATGAAAATTTATCTTGGTTAGCGTATCATCAATATGTCGTTATTGGTAAACAAAAAAATGGAATTAATGTTCGACAATTCTCGTTTATCACAGCTTTATGCCGTGCACCTTTTTGCAGCATTTGGCACGAATTGTATCGAAAGTTTTTGTTACAAACGATACAGTAAATTTGTTTATCGTTATTGTGTAGAAATCTACATTTGATAACTATGAAATGTAAGAACATAATACACCAAATGTTAATTAGTAATAGTTATGAAAGTTAAATATGGTATATAAAATTGACAATTAAACGTGAGATTGGCAGTGGAATATCTAAACAATGTTATTGTTACAGGAAGGTGTGGCGAAGGTAGCCCATGCGAGCAACTCTGTCGTGAGTTACATGACGGCACCTACGAATGCGGGTGTGGCCCCGGATACGTCCTACATGTAGATGGCTACGGCTGCTTGGGTAAGACTTAGGACTATTATCCAATACTTTACAACAACGCAACACGCTAACAGCAATTTTAACATGATCTACGTTCCATAGACATTCAGGTAACGATAGTGTTTGCAGCTACGTGAGCCGAAATATTATCAAAATATCAAATATATAAAATTCTCGCGTCACAGTTTGTTCCCTTACTCCTTCGGAACGGGTTGACCGATTCTCCTCAAATTTTCTGAACATATTGAGTAGGTCTTAGAATCGGCCAACATCTATTTTTAGAGACATTTTGTTTGGCAAAACGATGTTTGTCGGGATCAGCTAGTATTTTTATAAGAATAAAATGATAACTTAATATTCTGAGGATACACTAGTCGTATTTGACGAAACGAGCTTGCAGATGAACGATGCCAGATAACGACATGCCTAGTGATTAATCACGGCCGCAACTTTTTAATGACATTTTTCCAATACTCAAATATTGCTCGTGTTTCGCGGTGAACGAATGCGTCGCTAAATAATTATACAATCCATTACATTACGAAAATCATATGTTGCTGTAATCACATTTAAAATATAATTAGAGCGATCAATATAAAAACAGATTGGCTATTAATACATTATTCTTTCAACTATTACCATAAAAAAGGTTCTATTTACTTAGTTAAATATATATTTATGCTGGCGGTTATCGTAATTAGAGATGTTCTAACAACTTGAATCAGTGGTATATAAGATAAACGTCTTATTAAACAAGGTTTTTAGCTTTATATCAAAAGTATAGATAATTATCGACCGTCTCTGTAGCTTAGGCATTTGATAACGTAGGCGTAATATCGTAGTAATATCTACTCTCTAAAGCCTTAGTTATTTTATATAATAACTATGTTATATGTTATCTATGATTACTTGTAGCTGATATATATGACGATACTTTTGGAACGGTTAAAGGTCTACTCTTATAAAGAACACAATATTTTTATTATGATTTCTTATTTGTCACTTAAAAGACGAATAATAGCTTAACATAGCTTACTTCGAATGTAATAGAAACCTAATATTGCAAAATATCATGACAATACAAGAAATATCAAACTGACAGTAAGCCTACATATTACAATGGAGACGATATTGGAGAAGAGAAATGCAATTTCATTCGCATTGGAAAATATTCTGCATAAGTAGTACAATAGAATAGGATTCTTAGATCTTTATCGATAGTGTTTAGCCTAGAAGCTTAAGGAAAGCTTTTACCTGTAACAACGGCATATTAGAAAGCTAAATACAAATCAACCGTATTGTCGCAGTTCAAATGTCGAGGCTAATTTTTTATTTAAACAATGCAAAAATGCCAGTAAGCCCAGTTAAAAGTGTTAACGAATCCGCGTCTTGACTGCCATTCTGACGATAATAGCACTTGAATTCGTCGCTGCAAGTGTCGAGAACGTGAACGTGCTGATTGTATGCACTCGGCTTAAGTCGATGGCTGCATTGCGATTATGAAATGAATTTCGACGGTTTTATTCCATATTCAGCTAATAGGCTAAATGTAGGGTTAGTTAATTCACTTATATTTCAGTATGCGTTTTTGTGTTTATTTATTGTTAATGCGAGTTGAATCTTTAATATAAGTTTTTATAGCAAATTGTTAATTTGTTTTCTCCATACTATCGTTTAGTGTCAACGGTTATGTATGACCAGTGCTTTATTTGTGTATTATTAATATTATCTATACTAATAATAAGGCAGTAAAAATCGAAAATCTGTACATTAAATATTTTTCCAAAAAACTGAAAGGAGGCAATTAAAGAAGAGTCATAGAAACCAAAAAAACCATTTTTGGAATTCTTGTCTGTCTGTCTGTCTGTCTGTCTGTCTGTCTGTCTGTCTGTCTGTCTGGTACGTTATAACTTGAAAACTACTGAACGGATTTGAACGCGGTTTTCACAGTTGGATTACATATAATTGGGAGCGTTGTCAAAAGTTTATTTTGTCAAAATCGGTTAAGAGAAAAAGAAGTTATGGTCAATTGAAAATTTACTTCAACCACTGCTTCAAAATTTTTAAACACTTATATTGATTGATTAGTTAAATATTGTTAAATATTTTCTAATATTAGTTAATCTTAATAATAAAACTTATGAGAGGTAATAAAAATAACAAATGATGCAGTGCGCGCGGCGCGGTTGAAGTGTTGAACAATGTGCTCGATAGATGGCGTTGATAAAATTCGTCATCAACCTAGATTTATTTTATTTTTTTATTTCTTAAACCTATACAGCTTATCAAAAACAGTTTACGCAATAAAAATAGATTAAAAATAAAGCCAAAATAAGGTTAAAATATAGAACCGGAAAAAATATAGAAAAAAGAATAACAAAAAAACACGAACAAAAAAGAATAAATAAAAATATATATACACATGAACAAGTGGAACAATGTGTAGTACGAACATTTTAGTGTGTGAGTGTGTATCAGTGTGTGCAATGTTGTTGCTGTGTGAGTGAGTGTGCGAGGTTGAGTCTTAGTTTTTTTTTAAAGAACTTCTACTTAGGCCAAATATATCCATCGCGGTATTAAGATGCTTCATTGTATAATGACTACCATGCAGTTCAAACTTTCATTAACGTTTTACCCTATGATTATTTTGAGTGAACACTACCTATACAAACAAGTAAAAGGAAACGAGTGAAGAGACGTTTATCGTTTGTCCGCATCCATTTTTCCACCTACGTCCTTAACGTTAATGAGGTTTACCTTTTATTATTTGGTCAAGCTAATAAGTAATAACCTCACAAGTACGTATTTCGTACTCATAACATCGTAAGAATTTTCTTTCAACTCTTAACCGCTGAGGAGTTTTACCTTCCATCATCAGCTCATCCACATAAGAAGATGAGTATCAGAATATAAAATTGTCAGAATATTAATTGCCTGTACGTTAATTTGAAAGTTTCCCTCGATTTCCCCGAATCATCCGATCCTGTAAAGCTACATCATCCCTGAGTAACACAGGCTATATACAATTCCAATTGTAACAAGATTTTAGCCCGTGAAAGAAAGCCCTTTCAAGATCATTAAAAATCGCTATATACTTAACCAAATTACACGTGGGCGAAGCCGCGGGCGGAAAGCTAGTTCATAAATAAAGTGTTTGTTATTATATATATATTATAGTCCAAACTGGTTTTCTTTATACTGACATGCCATTTATTAATGTTCATTTTTGTTTGCAACAAGAATTTAGGTTTAAAATAAATTGTGTTATATTTCATTCATTTTTATTGATTCATCATAACATTCATACACTAAGTGATATATAAATATTGCATTAAACTACCGAACCAAGTGCGTGATAAATTTCAACTTTATGCTAACAGAAGTTGCAGCTTACATTAATAGATTATTAACTTTAAGTTCGGCGACAGTTTTAAAACAAAATGTATTCGGTATGACTTTAAGTAACGGGTAATCTCTTTATTGTGTTCGTTTTTTTAAATTCTATTATTTTCTGTAGCAAGCTTTAACTTCTCTTGTTCTTAGTTAAAAAGGGGTATTCCAACCATAGATTAAATAAGATGACGATCTTTCTAATTGTGTAATATTTTCCCAGAAATCAACTCTACAAAGGCCACTGAGGTGCCTATGAAAGAAGATGTCCTGTATCAAAAAGACGCCTCCTTTTCCGCGGAGCTAGAAGTTGCCCCGTCCACTAGATTTAGTAATAATATTAAACATATCGAAACAACACTTCAACCCAGTAGGGAAGAAAAGAGAGAGAAATATTCATTCACAGGAAAGAAGAGTAAAGAACTAGATGGCCTTATGAGTTTAATGGAAGATGGAGTTAGTAAAGCAGATTTGAATATAATATCAGATGGGACGAATGATATTGATAAATTAAAAATTACAACACTTGGGCCGAGCTTAGAACAGAAGGTAACTTCTTACTCTTAAAACTGAATCACAGTTATTTCTTCTTTAAATTGTTTTTCTTAGTAGTTTCCCTTATTTCATTAAGTTAGAATCATCCTCTAGCTCTAAACTTAAACTCAAGTTACTATAGACCTAACTATACAAAGACTCTTTTAAATCGTTATTCTTCACAATTTTTTACCAAGTACCAACGGAGAGTTATATGATTTATCTAATATATTTATTATATTAGACGCATTATCCTTTGTACAGCTTATTCCAACTTATGGTACAAAAAGAGGTATATCTAAAGTATCTTGTTATAAATATATTATTCCACTTACTGCAATGGCAACTTTTTAACGTTTTGGAAAAACCAGGTACCAGGTGGAACGTCATCGCCAGCACAAACAACAGCAGTGGAAGGTTGTACCTGCGACCCGTGTACAGAACCAAGATGTGCTTGTATGCTACGGAAATGCAAAACCGGTAATGTATTTAATAGAAAACTTTTTTCGAAAACACTTTAAGACATCACGGATGTCTTTATTGGTATTAGCTATAAATGTCGTTATAAAACCTCGTTTCGATAAATTTGTGGTACTTTTAAGTTATTAAATGTACCATAAATTTATTGTTAAGCATATTTTTGCACGTTCATACATTTCCAAATAAACGATTAATGATTTATGTATCAAGTTTAAAGTTTATCAGTTTCAAGTTTGGAATAATTTTAAACAAAACTTTGTGTTTGTTTTAAACTCAATATGTATTGTGAGTAATTTATAAGCGTTGTGATTCACTCATTAAACGTGTTTTGTGTATAAACACATCTGAATCTCATATGCAAGCGTGATCATGGATCATATTACTATAGTTTTGTCAAGATCAGTTCTATTTCTATTCTATTTTTTAATTTTTCGCGTCCTTAAAGTACATTCATGGTGCAATGCTCTAGTTTTAACCAAAATATATTGTATCACGTATTAATTGTGTTAAGTGTGTAATGCTGATTTATGGTATATTGAGCATTTACAGATAAAATTAAACGTACAGCTGCTTCTGACACGTTAATAGACTTAAGTGCAATTTAATTATTGAATAGGCAGTGTGAAGAAGCCTTAGTCAAATGAAAAGTTTTAAAGCTATTTTTCTATAATACTGATATCGGACTATTATAAAACTTGTACTTAACTTGTAATTACTTTTACTTTGAGACCAGACTTTTAAGTAGGCGGTTTCTTTTTTTTCTGTGTAAGTTTAATAGACTTGAAAAAATTGCTTAAAGCGCATATAGAATGACAAATATTTATTTTATAGATGGAAACGGGAACTTGAAGTTTCATGTACTTAGCAGCAATTTAAATTTAAATGCCGAGTGTTTAGTTGCTTAAGCCATAGACAATATTAATATAATAATAATGTTAGACACGTTTCGAACACGGTCGGGAAGCCCCGAGGTGAGCAATTTAGAGCTCGTGTTATGGTGTTACACAAAACACTACATGCGCCTAAATATATACTTTAAATTTATGTACTTTTAATATAATATAAAATATTGGATCATTTTTAAAATATATTTTTATTTTGTCGCAAAAAAACTAATCTTCGCACCTTTCACCGGCTTAGACCTTTATTTGAAGTTGAAATTTATTGAACCCATGGACCCGATATAACAGACCCTTCTGACTTGAAGGGATCTTTGTAAAGTTACTAGAATTCGTTGACTATTTTTATACCTAGGTCAATACGAATTTTTCAAATCATATATGTCGTGTACAAGTCAAATTGTTCACAACGATTATGAAATAGACAGAGATGTTACAATACCTCTGGTCAGGTTTTTATTTTATTGCCGCTTGCAGCGTGCAACAAACTCGCTGATTGTCAAACTTTCTCGATACGAAAAATAAAATAATTTTCAACACTATATTACTATAAAAAGTTTAGAAGCCTCGCTACATATAACACTCTATAGTTCTTAGTTAACAATAACACACACTCACACAAACATAGAGAAAAGTAAGTATTTTCTTATGTTGGACTCGGGTATTTCGTGAATTAGTATCGTGTTATTAAATGCTGAAGTTGCGTGTTTCGTCAGCATTGAGGCGTTTCTAACATTTTTTATCGTATTTATAATGTTTTAGTTTATTTTTGATACGATCGGAGCTTTAAGCTTATTTAAGCACACATCAAAATTGTATAGTCTATGTTTATACAAATATAATTATTTCATCGGCATAACTGAAAAGCTACGCATGTTCAATAAAATATGTAATAAGTTCTAAAGAGTTTGAATATAAACAGCATCCGGTATTAACTGGCTGATAATACCGGAAATGGTATTTGCCGGAACAGCCGGAGACATTATGCATGTAATACTTCCGATCTCAACAATTTACCAGTATGCATTTTTAAATAATGTTTTGCTTTAAATCAAATAACCTTTAAATCAACCTAATTCTAAACGACTTTCCGTAGTAAAAGATATTGGACTAATAAGTTTATTCATGTGAATATAGAAATATATAGCTAGTTGTTTCTATTTAAAATAAGGAGAAATATTATTATACAATACAAAATTGCGTATAGTTTTGTAAGCAATCTGCAAAATTCTGTAACGCAACGCAAAAACTTTAACAGAAGTAATATTTCACGTGCAATTCCTTATTCCTGAGTTGTAGAGGTTTGGAGAAGGCACTCGTGTCACGTAGTAGGTACTTAACTAACAATGAGCCGTCGTAACTTGCACCTAAATCCTGCCACGATAAAACTTAGCTCTAATGTACGCCTGAAGATAACATGGACTTATTGCAGTGTTTAGTTTAAATTCTAATAATTCGTACGTGTACCGCTAACTTGTTTCCTGACCTGACTCCTTAATGGATATTGTATTTGAACTGATGTAAATCAGCGGATGTTATTATGGGTTGTGTTTATTAAACTAAAGACAACAGTGTAATTTTTCTATCTATCAAAAGACTATCTAGTAAGACGAAGGATGATCAATAGGTCTAATCTGACGGTAATACTCATATAGCCAGCTGTTCCGGATTATGATTGTTATTAATAGTGCTGTAATTATATCCTTATAGTCAAAAAGACAACCATGCCTATGCCCTACGATCAATGTAAGTCTTATTTAAAAGCCTAATATTTATGCATTTATTTTATTTCGCTGAAATTTGAAAGTAAACTTATCTTCATCACAGACGCATTTTTATGGCTACAGAAGAAATACTAAAAGAATTTGTTTTGCTTTAAAGGAAAATGTCATGCCGTCTATTATTTTTGATTCCGCACAAAAGAGTCGTTTTAGCCATTCCTTGCAATTATATTGATCACTTATTATGCACAGCCAGATTCTAATTATTCGCGACCCAAAGTTTAAAGTTGGCGGTGCAGGCTGTAGTACTATTAATTTTATTCATCTTAATATAAAATAGGTTTGAAGGAATTTTTAATTTATAATGAATGTGGATAGTCGAAATACCTTCTAATGGTATAAGAAGTGGGTCAGCCTATTCAGAAGTTATCTTATAAGGGTAAGGGTACGAAAATCAATACGAACCTTTGATTCGGAACGGTATTAGACATTAATTATTTTGAAAAAAAATCGTTTAAGTTCGGCTTTTTATGTTATAATAAAGAAAGCATTGCAATCAAGTATAAGCAGCGTAGTTTAAAATAAGTCATACAAAAGTCTTTACAAGCTTAATGATCACAATTAAGTTAGTCGCCAGTATTTATAGCTTAGAAACCTCATACGAGGTTTAGTTTTGTTACTAAATATATTTTAATCCTAAAAGGTATTTAAGCTTTGAATTAAACACAAATCAATTATTAAATTTATTGTACACATCATCCATCGTTTCTCGGAAGCCCCACTCATTATTGTCCTGTGCTTTCTTCTTTTGTCCTAGTCTTGGGTTCATAGAACTTAGAATTAAATATTATATATTATATAGGCTTCCTATATTTTACACAAACAAACAAACCTTTTAAAGCAAACTTTTCTTTTACAGATCAAAAGATATCGATACCACGTTTCTCCGGTTCATCGTGGCTAGCATTACACGCACTTCGTGGGGCGTACAAACGCGTACGTTTACGTATACGTGTGCGACCTGAGCGTACCAGGGGAGTGCTGCTGTTGACAGGGGAGCACGATGACCTATCTGGGGATTATTTGGCGTTGATTTTAAGAAATGGACACGTGGAATTAAGGTATGTCGATACATTTATTTTGAAAGTGTGTTTTTTGTAGAAGACCGGGCAAATGGAGGAATACCATAAAGATGAAGTCGCCGCCCATAGACACACTCACGTGTATGCGTTACCGGACTTAGTATAGTTTTAACTGTGAAATCATTCTTTTGAAAGTAGGTACATACAGGTTGTTCGAGACATAATTGACACGTTTTAAGTCATTTCAATGAGTTAAGATATTGCTACGAATAAAATATTTTTCATATTTCGGCAAATTCTCACTTTAGTTAAGAAAAGTCTTAACTTTTAAAGAAAATATTAAAGCGTCTACACGAACTTAACTGAATAAGAAAATTTATTGCACTGCATTAACACATCTTTTGAATACCTCATTTTTTTATTTACACTACATACTAAACATATGTGATTGCATTTGCACTGTTTTAAAAAAAAAATATTTTCATAATAGTCCCGTTCAACGTTTCTTTCTCGTAACTAAATGTTTTTTTAAATAATTATACAATTTATTTGATACAAACATTTGAGGTTGAGTGGTATTATTATAAAGAAATAAAATAAAATATACATATAATGAAAATATTACAAAACCAAATATTTATTTAAAAAAATGAACTAATTTTATACAGCCTAACAAGCTGCAAGTAATCGCCAATTTGTATCTGAAAATTTAAATAAGTTTTTTATTTCAATATATTTAAAAGAAAAATTGACGTTATCTATAAAATTACTGCCATCTAAGATGCTTCTGCGACAGATCTAGTTTCTGCAAACTGTGTGAAAGCATTTTGAACTGCCTTAGTAAGAAAAATACGGCTGTCCGTTGAAGCAAGGTCTGGCCTTGCCACCTTGCGAATAATGGCGAATGATTTCTATTTGTCATGTAGATTTAATACGAGGTCTCGCGTTATCATGGTGAAGATCGATTTATAAGTTGGAGCTTCGCTGCTAGTTTTGCTATCAATGTTCGAAGTTTGGCACAGTAGACATCTGCCTTTATTGCTTGATAAGATTATAGAGTTAGCCATCATACTGAGGCCACCAAACAGTTACCATTAATTGGTCACCTTTGCTTCAGGACACAGATGAAGCGTTTGATCAGAGCTTAGCCGTTGCACGTTTATATTAAACCTTTCATCCTTCATTTCTGTACCGTTTCAACAAAGCAACTTAAAAGCTTAAACCCGCGTTTCAAGAACTGTGATATTGCCATCAGTTCCTGCTACGTTAGATCCACGTCACTCGTATTAAAATATATCATTATAATATATCAGTCGAGTTTCCGATGTATCCATCTGTCTTGTCTAATCTTAATAAACAGCTGAAAGTCAATAATCGATATTTGCTTCAAGTTCCCATATAACTGTTTTGTGTGTATACCTTGTTTTATTATCTTATAAGTTTATTGTTTTTTAAATATATTTAGCACATAAGATGTTTGGGGGCAGATGTAATAAAATAAAAAATAAAATCGATTGTGAAAAAAAGTTTTATTTAATATCTCAAACCATGAAGGTTCTATAAGTAAGTATTACAATAATGAGAACATCATTCATTAACCCCTATTATACAGATTAAATTACTCCATTTATACCTTATGTTGGTAGTAATTAATTTCAAATTTTAATTAATTCTAATATTCATTATTTAATAATAAACTATATTTAATTATGGAGTTTTTCATATGCCACGCGTGTCCAATATAACTAAGTTATGAATTTCATTTTACTACACAACATCGTTCGCGTTATGAGTAATAAAACCAGTGTATTGCCAAAAGCATTTGTGTTAAAAATAATGATATACGCCATCTAGAGGTCAGTTACCGCAATAACTGTGTTGCTACGTAAAATGTTGTAGCGACTTTACTGCATTCAATACATAACAATTAAACAAATTGAAATAGGTAGACTTTTATGACATATCTGTTAACAGAAAGCAATTCTAAAACACTGTAAATTCTCATACAGCCCGAAAATAGTTACTATTGGTAAATTCCATAAGAACATTTAGGGTAACAAGCTCTTGAGACAGCAAATCCGTGGGATGGGTGAAAATCAAATTGTTTGTGTTTGAAAAATGAAAAAAAAAATTTCGTTCTTATATCATAAATACACAAGTTTGTATCGCCTTATATATGAACAACGTCGACAACACGTTGTTCATTTAATAAAGATTTCTATGGAATATTTTATATTGTATTTCTACTAAAATTTTATGACATAATAAACTCATTGAAATAATTAAGAAATATAAATCTAGTACAATATGCGGTCCAAAGAGAGTTCTCTTCTACAAAATAAACAGCAAAAGGAGTAAGAGAATGTGCGGGATGTTATACTTTGTAATTGGCATTCATTAAGAGAATTCTTTAAAATTACATAAATACCTAAGAATTAAATATAGTTTATAACATAAACTCGTTTATGCTTTGTTTTTAAATATTTAGAAGATGAACACATGAAATGTGTCATTATATTAACACACGACCTAGATCTTTAAATACTATAATAAAGTCCCTTATATTATTTTTTGTATTACGGTAAACATAATATGTAAATAATTTGCGAAGTGATCTATTTTATGACAAAAGTTTAAACTGTTCACAAGGCATAGGTTAAATGTGAATCTAAATCTTGTGACGTCTTTTATGAATGAATAACATTTTCTCATTTAGAAAAAGATGGTGTCTTCATCTACATAATTTTCTCTTATAAACGATAACATTAGCATAGACAAAAGACAGAGCACGCTTAATTAAAATTTCAAAACAGACAAAGCGTAAATGCATAATCGATAATAATCGACGAGGCTTATGCGTCAGATTAATTATTCGTGCCTGACTGGTATTACCGTTTGCTGTAAAAGGATTTAGACCTAGCAAGACCATATTACCTACGAATATTTTTTGTATTGGTACAGTTGATATAACATGCATAAAAAGCTTTGCATGCCTATTTAAGTTATCTCAAGTTACAATTACTAAAACTAATCTTATAAGTTCTGATGTACGCATCTTATGTAAAGTATTAAGAACTTCTGAGATAATTCATTAAATTATATAGAAATGTTCTCGGACCCTAAAATATTATTTAAATGATATGGTTCCATAGATTCGACTGCGGCAGTGGCGCTGGTGTGCTTCGTTCTCCAGAACCCGTGCGTCTGGGTAGGTGGAACACAGTGTCTGTGTACCGGCATCGCTGGGACGCCTGGCTTCGCTTGAACACCGGGAAACGTGTACGGGGAAGATCAAAGGTAATATATATATATAACCAATTATTAAGGCTACAAATTTGAGATTTATCACAGTTTAATATATAGTTAAATTAATAAATGTTTGACAATAACGTTAAACCTATCCACATCTTTAAGATCCACATCTTTTGCGTTTAATATGTTTCACTTTTAAAGTTATGGCAATAAAAGGCAAGTAGAATATTTGATGTCTTTTAACGTTAAAAGCTGGAAAGGACAATTTCTATTGCTCTCAAATTAAACTGAACATTATAATAAAGACATCGTGAACACACGGCCTAATTGCTTATAATTTCACGATATTGGTTTAATTGTCAAATTATCAATCAATTTGTAATAAGTGCTTCGATGAATTACGTGACTTAAAGATAATTGTGGAATTTATAAATAACGTTTATTTTAGTTATAAAATACTACTGAGGTAAACAAATGTTTTTTGTTCGTCTTAGGTAATTTGGTACAAAACATTTGCCACATTATGTATGAAACCTTACATTTCTACAAAGATCGAACACGCTCCAGGCACTAAGAAAACATCAAAGTAAAGGAGAAAATACGGGAACTGTGCGATTTAATTTCAAATAGACTTTTAATTAAAAAGGAGATGCATTACTGTACTAATACCTAGAATTAATTAAGCGGGATTCTCCTGAGACTTTTAAGAGGGAACTATATAACGCGACTTCCTTTGGGTATACGCTTAATAACTCATTAATATATTATAACAAGTACTGACATTTTTTATAGCCTTTATACCTTTTTAACAAGTTTTTATAGCCTTTATATTCAATTAATCTATAAATAAACGATATCTTGATGAGCATACGAATAATTAAGAACTACGAATTTGGTTACACCGATGTTATAATAATTATGAAGTATTATTTTGTAATTATATGACTCAGTCTTAGACCCGTCTGAATTAATGTGTTTTAAATAAATCAAACATATTATGCAGGACGCAAAAAAGAAAAGACACAATTCAACCACTTACATCTGGATGCATTCATGCATTTTAAACAGGATAACCGTCTTTTTAAATATCTATTCTAATACCTCTTTTTATACTTGAGTTAAAGTTGGCCAGAGTCGCGCGTAAGATCAATTGAAAATTTCTATCCCATAAGGCACTCTGAACATGTGGACGTCAAAGCTACTATTTGCAATATACAACGGCTTGGAATGAAAACGGGCTGATTATCATCATAATCATAAAGGTCGATTAGCTATTAAATATATATTTAATAGGTAATGTTTATTGAAGTCAAAAGATATTTTATATAAAACATTATTTTATTATTGTTATTATTAAGTATTGGCTGAATTCTGTGACACACCGTTTAATGTTGTATTTTTCAATTGTTCCATTAAATAATGCGGTGAAAAGGTTTTTTAAGTTTTTTAATTTTATATTAAAAGCTTATACTTAAATCGTTCGTTTTACTGATCTGAGTTCTAACAACCCTCTAAAGCGAGAACTTCATCCACCAAGATCCATAGAAGTTGAGCTATTCAAATAACTTTTCAAAGTAATTCTCATTCTATATGCAGGTTCATAAAAATTCCCGTTAAACAGCCGAACTTCGCGAAACGTGATTTCGTGATATAACGATTTGAATATCACTTATAAATCGTATTTCTGTAACATGAAGTAAGTTTTGAATTACAATTTTAAAATGTTGTGCCTGACAATTGGTAGGATGTGAGAAATCAATGTGTCTTTAACTAAGCTAATTGATGTTTTAATGGTAATGGAACTAAAAACCTTAGGGCAATTAAAATCTATCTAATCTATTGTCTATATACTTTATCAGCTGAAAAACGTTGGTTTTCTCAAGATCTTGAGCTCGCCGGGCTCTGATTTCGTCAGAGTAAACAAGCACTATAATATAAACCTTACTATATCTAACTTTAAAAACAATTATTTATATATTCAACAGACATATTAAAAGAATATGACATATTCTCGTTGTTAAATTGATGTTTCTTTTTCAGGGTCTCTTCTCCAGAATGACGTTTAGAGAGCCGGTATGGGTGGGTGGAGCTGGAAATACCACAGGACTGCAGAGCAAGTTAGGCCTTACAGAAGGTCTACTTGGCTGTGTGGATTTCCTTAGAATAAATGGCGGCACATACCGATTAGTAAAGGATGCTGTTTCTACGCTTGACATTAGTAAGAAAATTGCAGTTTTTTATTGTATGGGAACAAAGATTGGTCAAAGTTTTACTAACGAAAAGAAAAGCTAACTACATTAACTTTCATTACACAAAGGATAATTATACTTTTATTGTTGCATCTTAAAGGGCCTATATCCTGAACGTCTTATAGCTATAAGGATGAGGAAGGCATAAAATTGTGGATGTATAAGAAAGTTTGAGTTTGATTACGTTTATGGGTTTACAATCGATTAATTAAAGAAAAAGCTAATAGCCATCCATCAAAAAGAAATTAAAAATTAAAATTCTCGAGACGAAAATAAACTTTTCTGGAAAATTATCTTGGGAAAGTTTAAAGAAAATATAAATCAGACTATGTCCTTTGAAACCCTTTGCGAATCACCTGGGGACGTACTTTTAAAAGCGAGCTTTAATTGGATAAAATTATTACGATTCTAAGTAATGAGTTCTTTATTTAAATAATGTTTTTAGAAATTAAAGTACATGTTGGCTTTGAACGGACACTGTATAGAAATTCCTTCTTATTATGTAAGAACAATTTAATTAGCGTAAGTTTTCATTGTAACAGTTTTTACAAATTCAAATAATACTTTTGGTTAGGATTTTATGTGTGTTATCTAACAATATACAGTTTCCACTTTCCAAAAGTTAACGTTATACTTCGTAAACCTAATACATATAGTAAAACAAACGCATTAAAACTTGTATTTTTTTAACTCTTTATAGAGAAAAGATGCATTATTTAAAAATACACACCATTTTCCATAAAAATGTGTGATAAAAATTATTCTGAAATTTATAAACGAGTGCTTTAATAATATATATATATATAGTTCATTTGCAGTATCTTTATACTGGACTTCTATAATAATTAATTAGAAGTTATTTGAGTCTACGGTTAGCCTCACGCCTAACGATTATAGGTTAAACCTTTCTCACGCGTTTCACATTCAATAGTCGAATCCTATACAAATCAACAGTACCTTGAGACATAATTTTCGAGTTTATTACACGACCTGACATATTGGCAGATTGACGCCGAGTCCCTTGTAATATGTAGTCTACGATTTATTAATATTATTGGTGTATTTCTATTAAATTGAATTTGCACAGAGTTGTATTGCCGTATATGTTCCATTAGGCAAGATTCGTAAATTGTTACATAAGTCATTGATTTTACATCTATAACATGGTTTTAATTGAATTTGCACAGAATGCCTTGTAGAGCACGAGTTATGTAACTCATATTGACAGATTGTTACCAAAACTACAGATTAGAGTACTCTGTCAGATGCTTCACAGGACTTATACCAGAACACATTTTGCTACTGGGTTCTAAAATAATAAGACATAAAGACCATAGATACCAAAATCAAAAGACTGATCTTTGATAAAACTTTCTCCCTCCACTACTTTTCCTAAGGGGCTTTGTAAGACAATGTAAGACTGATACTGCTAAATAATAATGAATTGATATAAATAATCTCATTATTTTAAACAATTAAATCTCAATTAGAAACTTAGATTTCACAATTATTACAGATTTAAATATGTTCGTCATATCAATAACTAATCCATAGACAGAAAACTGTTCAACTTTACAGCGTTGCCTAAGTAGAGCTTTTGCAATTTAAAGCTCGCGAGTAAGCTCTTAGTTTTACATGACATAAGCTTTCATAAAGCACCATACATTATGCTCAGACTTTAATTATTCATACAGTATTAGAGCGCACTAGCATTTTTTAATTTATGAAAGGACTTTATATTACGATATTGAGTCAAATGTTAATAAAAGTATTGAAAATATAAATAGTTTGCATTAACCGCCAAGTAACGTTCGTTCTATTGTTGAAATAAGGATTTTTTTACACAAATATACTACAATATTATCGGGTCAATACAGGATAGAGTAATATCCTTTCAATATTCTATATTAAACCACAAAACTTTTGTCCGCATTTCCAACCCCTATTACAAAGTAGTTTTACACACACTCGTGCTACGACTATTATAGTGATACATATTAAAATATGAATATGGAAGTTATTGTTCCATTTTTAATTTTTCCATCTGACATGATATGAGTTTCTTGGATTCTGGGAAATTCTACGATGTAAGAACTAAAATTTAAAAATGAAAGTCGGTCGAAGTCGAAGTCGGTCGAAAATGAAAGTTCCTTACAAATATTTTCATCGTTTTGATTGATGCTTTTATCTCATTTTCGCTATTCGAGATGTAGGTTAATCCAATCAAACAGCTTTCAGTTAAATCTAACTTTAAATTTTATTTAACCTTTATTCTGTGATAAAGTTTTATTATTGTTATTTGTCATCTTCTATTATGCTACTGCTGCTACTCCTACTGCTTTTAAATGCTACTGCTACTCGCTTATTTAAATAAAAATAATTGTAATAAAATATTGATTAATTTACTATTACACCATTTGAAGCGGAACCTACATTCTAATAAGAGATCTTGAGATTACATTAATCTAACTGAACCAATTCTATGCGTCAAATGTCGCAGCACAAACCAAACCATAGTTTCGCAGTTCTTAAGTTGTTTTATTTCTAAATATTGTGCATTATATTTGGTAAAGTAAGAACAAGTGAAAGTAAAAAAACATTAAATTTTCAAGAAAATCAAAAGATATATTCAATCAAAGTCCACTACAATAATACAATTTGTCTGAGGATCGCAGAAATACTTTTGCTACCGCATAGAACCGACAATTTCTATCGGAAATCGACCATTTTCTGTAAGGGAGTGATAGATTGAAACGATTTTAGGGATGAAAGTGGTTTATGAGTGCCCTAAATTCCGTGAATGAAGTAGCCAGTACTATATTCATTTGAAATTGCACATTGAAGGAAAAAATGGGGCGGAATTGTTTACGATTCCTTGACCTACAATATTAAAGGTTTTCAATTAGTTTTTTTCTATTTATATATCTTAAACATTTTTGGAAAGGCTGTAACTCAGAGTGGGTTGTATATATAAAAATTCAACGCTACGTAGGCTCTAATTTTAATATTCCGTTCGTCGCAGCGTTATTTACGAGGGCCCTGCTCCCTACACGTCCTTTGATTTACACACTTCGCACTTATCGGTTCAAGTCACAAGAGTGAGCGATGCGAAGTACTATTTGCTATCTATCTCTAAGTATAGAAATACATTCGCTGCATGGCATGATAAAGTTATACCATAAATAAAAAAATACTTACTTTAGACTAGATCAGTTGTATGTAAGTAATGTTTGTTACTAATTACCTATTAGTACTAAATTACTAAAACCACTTTTCGTGTTGTGTATGCCTATATCTAGTACAAATTTCGTTTCGCATTCTATTAAAGGATTGAAGGAACTTTAGTAGACTCTTATAACATACACCATATCCATCGTTCTTTTCTGTCATTAAATGAACGTGTGCGGAATACGCTGACGATACGCAAAATTAATTAAACTTTGCGCAAGCCTATCTTATTACAAATTAAAAATTACCTTTGAAAATTGCTACTTAGAATTTATAATTATATATTAATTTAAGATACACTAATAATTGTTGTCTGAAATAACTGAAATTGACTAACTAATAACTAACTAATAAATTGAATAACTAAATAAATTGTTCACTTTGAAGATGAGTTCTTACAATTAACTTTTATTAAGCTTAATGGAGTTATGAGTGTGAATTATTTGTGTTTTAAACTAATAAATTATATATCTATATCTTATATATTTATAAACAAGAAGAGATGTATTAGGTATTAATTTCTTAATTCGAACGTATTAAATTATTCATAAGAAGAAAGCATAAAGTTTTAAAAATGTTCGGTTTATTTAATTTAAGTAAAACGTTCATAAAAGTAATTTTAAATTGTGAATTTATTAGGATCCAATTTGTAAATTTAAATTATTAAAATTGACAAAAATTGTGTTACGTATAAACTGTTGTTTGATTTCTTATTATTAAATAAATATAACTAGGAATGTTATATAAGAGAATGGTAATTGGCCCCTGCTTAACATTTACTTTGTATTAAAATAAGGAATGTCCAATGGAATTACACTTGAACAAGTCTTATTGAGGATAAAAACTTTTCAACGTGAGCTTTCGAGACTTCATTAAGGTTTAACCTGATAATAATCTAAGTAAGTTTACTAAGTCCTATAACTAAGTGGTTTATATGAGAGTGAAAGATGAAATTCGTAATAATAATTGCATTTTTATTAACGTATTGATATTTTCACTGTTTCATAATAATAAAAAATATATAAATAAGTGAGGTCACAAATCAACTTACATTGCACTTAAAAATATCTTAGAAAACTCTCCATCTTAATGATAAAAAAGTACTCCTATAATTTATAAACTCTCCCGTTTTAAGGCAAAATGATATAAATGGTACTCTTTATTTTTTCCACATTTATTTTTTACCTCAAACAAAAATCAGCCATTATGTTTGGTATATAGTGTAAAATATGTTTATATTGTAGAGGATATAGTATTTTATTAATTATCCGATAACAAATTGTTGTATTTGCAGATAAATTTCAATATGTAAAGTAAAATATTAATTTTGACTTATACTTTTTACTAAGTATATTTACTGAATATTTCTACTCTTTGAATTAAAGTATTCTCTTGTCTCATCTGTCAAATAATAATAAACATAGAGACGAGTTTTTTTATTGGTATATACACTGTGTACATGAGAGATGGCCTTAATTTGGTGAACTCATCATTCTTCACATCCAAACAGCAACACAGCGATAATTTTTGTTAAGAAAAAGGCAGTGAAACTTGACAATTTAATTTTAATGAGAGACTAACCGTTGACCGTTGTAAGTTTAAGACTTATTCACAGCTTATGCGAGACGAAATTAAAATACTGTTTTTTATTAACAGGTGAATGTGCTCCAACCCTCGCTCCTTGGCGACCATTGAATGAAGTCACGAGCGAAATAATTCCTCACAGACACAATGAGTTAGATCACGCAATATACGACATTAATGATATCGTACATTTCGAGGACAACGATATTGTTATGCGCGACTCGAAGGACCAGAACAAAATGGACAATTTCATAATGAAATATAACGATATGATGAAATTAAAATTCGATAATGATAAACGCGATGTGAAATTTGTTAATGATATTGATAATGATTCGAAAATTGAACTAACCGTGGATTGTGAGTGTGAACATGGCGGTGGCTGTGTGGGTACGGTGTGTTTGTGCCCATTGGGCTACGCTGGAGACAAATGCGAGATCACCCTTGATTTAAAGGTAAATTTCACTTTATTAATCAATGTTTTGTCGCTGTTGACCGGTCAATATCGGTCGATACCTCATCCGTATATAAACTTAACTTACGCATCTTTTTTCTTATATAAACCAATTAAATAGTCTACAAACAAGGTTATTTTATAAAGCCGGAAACATACATACTCCTACAATTTTTTTAATTAAAATTAATTTCATTCATATAATCATTACAATTTTGTTATCGGGGCTTCCCAGTTGGTTATCACATAACACTAGTGGGAATAAAAATTACAACAACAATTATATATATATATGTTCTGAAAGTGTATAAACTAAGTACTATCAAAGTTTGACTAAGAATTATGTAGTATCGTATTATAGTATTACATTTACGTACATTACGTACATTACATTTTGGTGTCAAAAATTATGACCTCGAATGAAAAGCTGAAAAACGTAGCTAATATTAATCGTACTTTTATGTACCTACGTAAGTTATGAATGAGCACTTAGACAAGATAAATTTAAGCGAAAATTAAAGTTAATGCGCGGAATAACACCTCGACGTTAAACTAATTATCATTCCCCTCCATTAACTATTATACCACTCCATTGTGAGGAAAATATATTCGAAACAATACCTGAGGTGTTTGTAAGTTTTAATAAATGAAAAAGCGTAATTTTTTTATATTTAACCATACCACTGTTAAAAAAATACACACGCGATGCTTTGTTATTATTTTAATTGTGGAATAATACTATTAATAATTT
This sequence comes from Leptophobia aripa, assembly GCA_951799465.1. Lineage (NCBI taxonomy): Eukaryota > Metazoa > Arthropoda > Insecta > Lepidoptera > Pieridae > Leptophobia > Leptophobia aripa. The sequence goes on along the minus strand of OX637264.1, from coordinate 3,506,408 downwards.
AATAGATGGGTTTCAATCTCAATATCAATTTACTAATACAGAGTAAAGTGGCGGAATATTATAACGTATATTAATTATCCAATACCGCATATGTAACTTAAAGTATAAACATCATAGAGTTGGTGAGTGTTAATAAGTACCCAGGAAACTCAATTACTTGCTTTTCGGAAGCTAATATGGAAGATAAACGTTTCCTTCATGAGAAATTTCGCTATTCAAAATGTTATCTAGTATTTAACGAAATTTGACAAATTGTTTTAAGGTTAATCATATTGATTGCATTAACTGTGTACATCAAGCATATCGAACTGTCAATTAGTTTATATACTATAATTTCAAAAGTAAGCAATATTTACTAACACGTGTGATTGTGACATACACTAAAAAACAAAAATTAAGCGATAAAAAAGCATTGTTTATCGTTGCTCAGTAAAGCTGTCATGCAACTTAAAGCACTTATGAGCACAGCACTGATTTTCAGCAAAACCTCACACAAACACGACCTCACAGTCAAAAAAATTAATAAATATATAAGAAAAATAAGTGAAATGCATTAAAAGATTTATTTTATATATTATTTAAAAAAAATTACAAATTCTTCAGTCATATTTGCAAACTAAAATACATAATAAAACCAAAACGAAATTTCTAATCCTTTTTATTGATTTCGAGATGTAATTATTTTTACCATGCTTGCCTGTTAGAATAGTTCATTAAGTATTTAGTAAATGATTTACTGATATGTTTTCAGGTCCCTAGATTCAATGGGTCATCGTACCTGCGGTTACCCGGGCTAGGCAACTCCGCGCAGTCTTGGTTAGATATACAGGTAAATTTATTACTAAAACAATTGTGGGGCAAACGAGTCTGCGACATAGTTATGAGGATTACACGTTTTTAGTAATCCATGGTGGCTTTCAGGAGGAGCTCTTTAGTATACTACGAGTCAATATATGAATTGTCATGTAATATTTAAGGATTATGTATGAGCTACATCCAATCATATTTATCTCTGAACACTATTTAACGCACTTAAGAGTTTCTTGATTGTTGAGTTGAGTTTAGTTGTCTTTGGGCGGCATTCAATTAGTTTTCAAAAGGCTTTTTTTCAATCAATTTTAATATAAATGAAAGATAATCATAGTAATTGTTACATTCAAAATTATATAGATTTTGTACAGAAATTCGCTTTGTTCAAAACTTAAGTTCGGCAATGTAATAAATATCAGCAAAACCTCGAACTTACTTAACCTGAGGCTAACTATAAGTTTTATTAAATGCGAAACTTAAACATGGCGCAATTTTAATTACACTATTGCAACTTAAAGTATCCGAGTCCGTATTTGTCGTATCGAACTTTATTCATTCCTATTTTCCTTTCAAAGTATTGAAATGAAATACCTAAGTTAATGAAAGTTTCGTGATCGAAGCATCACAAATACTAAGTTTTTACTATGCATTATATTTTACGTTCAATGCCTTATCGTGCTATTATTGAAATTGAAACTGTATACGTTATTATTATCGTCTGTATATAAAGTCCACAGACGGTATCTTAAGAGGAAAGAGTTAAAAACTCGCTAACAAACTCAACGACATGTTAAATTAACTCAGGTTTAGCCTTATGCGCCATTATTTGATATGTTAAGTGGCTATTTCATTATTTTATATCAACAGATAACCGTGAAACCGACAAGTGGTGACGGTCTTCTCTTATACGACGCGGAAGACCCGAGTGGTGATGGTGACTTCTTTTCGCTGCACCTCAGGGATTACTTTGTGGAGTTTGCTTTCGATTTGGGCTCTGGCATTGCACTTGTGAGGTGAGTATAAGTGGGAGTAAAATAATAATATATTGAAAATAAAATTACTCATATTTTGTCCATCAATATGTATTGTTAATATGACTGTGTAGTGTTTATATTTTTTATTATTTTATCAATTACTGATCTTTGCTATATTGACATAGCTATGCTGGCATGCTATGTATCATCTGCAAAAAAGGATGATTACTATTTAATATGTTTACGGGTACTTAGAGAAAAAACAACATAAATGTATATTTATTATTTATATATATACATTTAATTTAATTATATTTATGCTCGCAAGCGAGATAGTCTTTAAAGTCATTATTACACATGAAAAATGGCACCAGAGCATCATTCAAATAAAATATTACAGATCAGCATACCCTTTAAAACAAAATGAATGGCACCGAATATCAGTGAACCGGTCGGGTCGTCGCGCCTCCTTGAGAGTACGATACGACACGGATACGTCACACGACGCGTCACGATCTGTGACTTCACGGGGCGTCGCAAAATACCTGGAACTCCGCCAGCCAATGATGCTGGGAGGAGCACCTCAGCCGCTACCACCTAGATTGGCGCTTAAGACTTCGTTTAGCGGTTGTGTTGGACAGGTAGATATTTTCATTCTCAAATTAAATCAGTGTCATTGAACTGTATTTGTGAAACCAATCGCACATGAGCCTCTATATATAGGCGGCTATATATTTGTAACCATGTAGCTCTCTATATAAAAAAACAAATCATTTCTTCGTCTCTCTATCAGTTTCTGCTGGCGTTATTTTCTGACAGATGAGTACTTAATACATATATCAATATGTTGCTGAGCACGAATATGCGTTTTCTATGTATTCCTTGCTCACTCTTGCTTAAAGAATAAAAATTTATTATATTGGGCATATCAGCTATGGATTAAGTGATTATTTGATTTGCTCTTAATATAGCATATATATATAGTTATACATTGCAGTTAATCATAAATGATGAAGAACTGTCGGTGGTGTCATCAGCGCTAGGAGGTGTCAACGTGGATAATTGTGATAATCCAAGAAACGAAACGTGCTAGTACGTATATTTTGGTACTTGATCACGCGTGCTTAAAGCTTCAAACTGTACGCACGTATAAAAATGTTCAGTCAGAGTTCTTTACTATAACCAAACCAAACACAAAAACAGACTTATGTTTTTACGATATTCTTTTCTTCTTTTCTTACCAAACTTACTACCTAAAATAAAGTTACAGTTGCACTCTTGCAATGCTTTGGATTGGACTTAGATTTGTATTCCATTTTTCAGCAACAACATTTGCAGAGAAAGACTCGAACCAGTATCATACACAAAGAATGTAACAGATAAAATCCATCATGCAATAGTAGCCAAAAAGGGTTTCAAATTAAAGAATCATAAGTCCAAACAGAGAAAGCGCGCACATACCGAGAAGTATAAACGGAAAAGCTTTTTCAAAAAACGTTATGAAAATGAAATTATAACAGAGGGTCCGGTGTATGATGGACAGACGTACATACAAGTGAAGTATATGAATAGTAACGAAATTAATTGGGGCGATACGAATAGTTACCCGAGTTTTACGGGAACTGATAGTTTTATTCATATCGATGATGAAGAGACTATGAAAAGGTTAGTCCAAACTGTACACAAATACCATAATTCTTAACTTTTTTTATGTTGCGTCCAAAAATAATTCAATATTCATTAAATAAATGTGCAAATCACTTACAATTTCCACAGATTACTAAGTTACACCCTGGACATAAATATCCGTTTCCGGTCGGTATCACCCCACGGACTTTTAGTGTGGAGTGGCCGCGCCCCTCTCTCTCCAAGGACGGACTTCCTTTCACTTGCGGTAGAGAACTCTGTTCTTGTGTTTAGGTGAGATTCATTATGAAAGTTTTTTTAAAGTCACTTTGTTTGTTAAGATGAATATAATGAATTTTATTTCGAAACTATTTTTCAGATATGACCTAGGCAGTGGAGAAGTTGTTATCATAGCGAATCATACTAAAGTTGACGACGGATTATGGCACAGAGCAAGAGCTACTAGGTACGTTTTTAACCATTTCAAATGAATGCATCATTTAATTTATATTTTTTACTTTGAAAAATAAAAAAAAGACAAAATATAAGAAAATATAGTATTAAATGAAATTTTGTAAATTCTAACAAAACTCAATCTTTGGTCCCGTTACATTACGAGTGAAGTACGTAACAATATTATTTTCATATATTAAACTTTTATTTCCATGTTACATCTTACTCAAACGATTTTCAAATGTACATTTCAGAAACCGACAGGCAGGTGTTTTAGAAGTGGATGGGCTCGGTTCAGTCGGAAAGATATCACCGGGAAAACTCAAACAACTGAACACTGAAAACGGATTGTATATAGGTAAGTGACAAGTAAAAGTTTTCAGTGACAAGTAAAGGGCCGGCAACGCACTCACTAGCTCCCAGCCGCGTGAGTGTCTATGGGCGGCGATTTCACCTTTGGGGGCCTCCTTCTCGTTTGCCTTCTCTTCTATCTAAAAAAAAATATTTAAGCCTATAAATTCCGTCACTTATTATTAAAATATTAGTTTCTATATTGTGTCCATGATACTAAGTAATTTATACTCTATGGGTATCACTAAATGACAGTTGTTGTACTATAAAACCTTTAATTTATTTTAAGTAAATTCCACTTAACTCTAACACTTATAATCTGTTGTCTTCCAGGTGGTCAACCCTCAATAGAAATAAACACAAATGGGAAATACAAGAGTGGTTTGGTTGGGTGCGTATCACAAATATCTCTAAGTGGAGATTTTGACATACCCTTAACATTATCAAAACTACCCCATACTATAACCAACAATGTCGGCCGATGCGCGCCATAACAAAAGTTTTGTCCGATACGAGGAAGCAAATAAATGTATTATTTTTTTGTTTAATGGAGCCTACTCCTTAAATACATATCAGTGAACATCGGCAATAATGTATTGTTTGGGTACTTTGAGATAATTAACAAATTCAGTTCTTTTATATAGTAAACAACAATGAGTTTTAAGCATAACAAAAATAATATTTTATTAACTTTATCGAATTATTAATTGGCACTGAATCAGTTTCACATGTTTAACGGACTGATTATTTTTTTCGAAGATGTATTTTCAAATTACTTGTATCAAATTTAATAAGACATGTTTAAGTTATTATTAACGTCACTGTTATGATATGTATTAGTTTGTATTGGGATTTTATAGTCTTCTCGAAGAAAGCCCACGTTTTTTTTGTTTAAAAGCTATATCCACATTAGTCAATTTAGAGTGAGCTGTGTTTGTGACAGTTCAAAATTTCTTAATAACTTTGATTAAAACAAGTATTGGAACGTTAAAACAATAAATTATAATTTTGTCAAAGCTTTTACGATAATGTCGATGATTTTTGAAAGTGACATATGGTCTTTAACTGGCAAAGAGTCATTGTCATATGTCAATGTCATAAGTACCTACACCATGTCTCGCTTTATTTGTGTGTGAGTTTAGATTATTAAGTTAAGTTGACAATTAATGGGTTACAAAATCTAATTTAACAACAAGAGATTTATTTTTTGACTTGTTTTAATCACAGTTCAAAATTAACCTTCTTTCGTACAATGTAAAACTTTTCGAAGTGCTTTACTATCTAGTAGATATGGAAAATACTATTTGTAATTAAATGAATTATAGTCGTACAAGTGATTTGCACGCAATTTAGTTTCATTACACGATTTGTTAGTGTGAAATATCTTTCTCGCTCTGAAGCATGCATTTTACATGGTAAGAGCGAGAGAGCAAATTCGCACGCTTAACGGCCCTTAAGATCGACTTAAGTTTAAAACTTTGAATTTCTTGCAAAAGTTTCTGTGAAATTTAATCTTAAGTCATCTTAGGCTATGTATTATAAATTAGTAAATAACACGTAATAGCGTTTGTATCGAATTTTGCATATGGACGTGTATTAGGAGTATATAAGTAGTAAATAAATAGTATTTGGTATTGAGCTTTTATATTGAGGCTTATGTTTGCTTAGCTTCTGTATAATGATTTAGTAACATACTTTCCATTAAAACGATCAAAACAATCCACTCACAGATGCTCTATGTTGCGTAGCTTTATATGCAAAGTCGTTCCCTTTGGGTTATCACACCAATAAGTTTGTCAATTAAATAATCCACAGGGTTAAATATATAAAAACATATCTTTCTTTGCATAAATCGCGTGCGTCTAAAATAAATGATAAAAATGCAAATCGACCAAATTTTTTTATTACCTACTTAAATGTTTATAAAATATGTTGATTAACCAAATATGAAACTAGTCCACTTTGTTTAATACTATAAACTATAGAAATATGATCTCATTCAAATTGTAATATTATTTAATAGATGTTTTCAGTGTTATATTTTCACGAGTCTGTAATTAGTTATTGAGATTTTCACTTAACTCTGTCACATTTTGAAAATCTGAATATTGTTGTTTGCTTTTTATCAGCGTTTTGTAAGTTTAAATCTCAATAACATAACACCTGCTTTATATTGCATGTTGGTACTAAAGGCAAAAATATATTATGTATCGATGATGATAAGGAAAACACTCAGAGTTACACACTCAGGAATTAATTTAATTACCGATATGATCCTCTTTTCTGATGATATTTTGCGTTTCAATATCTCGATTATAGTTTTCATATGAAAGAGTATTTAAAATATTTCAACAAGCACCGCTATATAAATTAATTTTATATTTGTTCTGAGTATATTGCTTTCATTCAATTATGCAATGTGAAGCAGATACCAGCGATGTAGGAGTAACAAATAGCTTCGTAGACTTAGTTTTGTATGTGAACCTGTCCGATGTATTATACGCCGTTATTTGTACAAAATTATAACACTAAAATATAGCATGTGTTTTATTTAAAGATAAATAATATTTAGGACCTTCTTCATATATTAATTGGAATAGAAAGTAATTGAATGTAATATTAAATACATTTAATTATTCATAGGATTGATACAAGACGTAGGCGTAGAAACATATTTAAATGGAAATTTCAAATTACATTGGTTCACTCACGATCAAGTGACGTAAAGAAGTCAAGAGCATTGCCAAAAGTGATATTTCCTGTCTTTGCTTATTGGTCAGTTGTCAGTGTACTTAAAACTCTTTAGCATACCTTATAGTCTGTGGAACAAGTAATGACTATTGACTTGCCGCTCAGATTTATTATTTAGTATTCTGTGATTCTCAGTTGAGTTTTTGATTCGAATGCGTTGGTTGTGTTGCAAGTCTCAGAAAAAACTTCGTAATCAAATTTCTTAAAGTTTTAGTTTGTTAAGTTAATATCTGACAAATTCGTATTATTAATTATGAAATTTACGTTGTGTATTATAATTTGAAAGTACTTGCACAAAAAATTGTAATTTCGCATTCTTTGTGTGTCGTGAAAACTTGTGAACCGTGAGAGTTGGGATCTTGGGAAGGGATTTGCCGCGTAAGTTTCAATTTTAATTTTAGTATTTTTCATATTTGACATAACACTTTCTTTTTACTTAATTTTCATTGTCAATATTAATATATATATTATTTTAATACTTATATATATATATATATATTTAATTATATATCTCCGTGACGTTTAGACCAAGCACAACTTAGCCTCTTTGCATTACAAAAAAATTGTCCTATTATATATTAAATAGTCAAAATTTATTGCATAAAAATTATTGTATTGATTGAGCTTAATTATATACTTTGTTTACCGTGCTAGATTTAATAAAAAATAAACACGGATGTCAACTTCACAACATAAATAAAATACAATGTTTTTGAAATACCTCCTAACTGAAAACATTTAGGCAAAATGCACTTCGGTTGGAGTTTTACGATAAAACTAAAGCAAATATCACATGAAAAGCACTCTAAAGACAATTAAAAACTTAATCAAAAGTTTAGAGAGTCAATATTAAGGTTATATAAAGTGACAGTAGCCTGTAGATTACTCATTCTTTATCGTGTGCGCATGGCCATGAAAGTTTAAGACAGCCATTCATACACCGTGGGATACAAACATAAGGATTTCGTAATTAAGGAAATCGACAATTTAACTTTTAAGCCTGTATTTATTACATTAATGAAGGACTCAATTACCTTTTAAGGCCTACTCTACTAAAGCGTACATAACAAAGCATTTTATAATGCTAATGTCAGAACTAAAACCTATTTTGTTTTTTAATTACCATTTTCTAAAATTGTATAGTTTAGATGGTAAATTCTGAAACAAATTTTATTTGTATATTTAACTAGTTCACTGGATACTTCTATGAGATTAAAGCGCATTACGAGCGTTACAACAAAGTAAAAAGAAATGCTTGATAAACCTGAACAAGAAACGTTTAAGGTCAGTATTGTCATAAAAAAAGAACCTTGCTACATTTTTTTGCTAAAACGAAGGCTGCGTCTGGTTTATGTTTGGTACCTTAGACAATTACGTGAAACAAACATGTAGTTTTTAATTTTGGAAAAACTTCTACACTAACACTTAAAAACTTTTAACATTGATTTACAAAAAAAAATCTACTCTCAAAGTAGAATTCACTTATAACGACTAACTTAGTCGACTAACTTTGAGCGACTATAATATTATATATATAGTAAATATTTAACTCAAGTTTGGTTTCGTATCGTATTTTTTTTATCCATCATCCGGTGCGACATAGTATCGCCAGATTCTACTGAATTATGAAACAACTAAAATCCAACAAGGTCTATTTTTAATTAAAATTAAAGAAAACAGACAATTATTTTGTAATACTAAGTCAATGAACAAATTGATTATATTATTCAAATAACTTGTGGGCATAGATATGTGTTAACCGATAAAACGGCCAAACATTAATGCCTTAATAACAGAAAACCTTGAGTTAAAACATTTCAAATTTACATTTTAACCTAATTAAAATATTTTAATTATTTTATTATAATAATAACGAATTGGAGAACGTTTTGAATGTCTACGTTTTAAGCGTTTATTTAACGTAGTGCTGGTAAAGTATTATCTAACTAAGGCAAAGAGCAACTGGTCCAAGCCTGCGACTCTCACCTTTGAGGTCATGTTTTCCCGACAGGAGTTTTAGCTCCTACGGTGTTGTTAGAAACAACCGCTGTCTAACTTAACAACTTCAAAACATCCATACATCACATTAATAAAATTCATTACAAGTTCCTGTTATTGTCGTATTTAATTAAGTGTATAGGTTATATAACTTATTAGTAAATAAACTTATAACCACTTCGAAACCATCTGAACACCAGGTAATATAATAATATAAAAATAATCTCGCTAAAAGTATCCACAAATACAATCGTGACTAAAAATCATTTACAACGAATAGCAAGTTCGCCGTTTCTAAATTTATCATTATTATCCTCATACATTTCTATTTACGTTTTTATTGTAGTGGGTGAAACCCACTTAAGTATGCGCTGACCAATCAAACACTAAGCTACTATTTATAGCTACTAAATATATATATATATATTTTTGACAATAATCTGTATTGATATACCTATGTTTCGACCATTATTTACTGTGATTCCTAAAATAAATAGATATAGAAATATGTCTGCCGCGCAAGTCGACCAAGCCGAATCGCGGCCACGGTCCAATGGCGTCACCGACCGGTTCTTAAGCAAGAATTATGACTTTGGTAACAGTGTGTTAAAACTGTCAGCCCATAAATATCTGTTAACATGTGATCATGTAATCATCTATATGACTGCAGTTAATGAAATTGACGAAAGATCATTTCAGTTAGAAAAGTTCATCTATGTATCTTATGAATATAAGTAGAATACTAATATAATAAAGCTTATTTATAAAATTAAATCAATCGTAATAGACAAAATGTCATATACGAGTCCATTTAGATCCAGAAAATATACATGTAGTCTACGAAATAAAAGTACGTGCACAATTTGAAAACATATATACATCTCTACATAAGACAGATAATAGTCATATAAAACATGGATCTAACCACAGTGTTAACTATTAGGTGTTATTCACATTCAATACATAGTGTTAAACGTACGAGTGAAAAGTGGAAAAAAAGAATTCAACGCGTGTCGTCTTTATACAGACGAGAGAGTCATACCTTTCAACAGACGCTGAACACGGAAATATCAATACCACCTTCTGATTTATGAGAAAAATGCATTAAAAATACCTTTAGTACTTAAAACATAAAAAATACATATGTTATGCAATATGATTGTATTAATTAGATTTGTATTGAGTTTGTTGTCCTTAATGGGTTAATCTGATGAATATAGATAATTCCATAGGTAATGCTTTTCTTTTGCCTTTTTCCATATATTTACGAGTGTTTATATGTCACATTAAGTATCCAATAAAAAATGATTGATGAAAGTTGTAAAAACATAAACCGTTTACTACAAGCTGTTGAAATCGATATCGAGTTCTTTGACCTGTAATTGATGTTTGCAGTTTGTATGCAACGCGTTCTTTAAATGTGGGACAAACTTACTGCGACCAGTTTTAGACCTCGAACAGGTGTCTATGTTTATTTCAGACGCGTTGCTTTGTTGACCCATTTCTATTATTCGATACTATATTTAAGATAAAAGATGTAGGATCTAACAAAAAGTAGCCAGTATCGTTGGTTATTAAAAATCCACAAAATACTATTATATATAATCTACAGTATATATATTAGTATGCTTAACTATATACCGATATATGTTGTAATGTTAAAGTGTAATGTAGTGAGACTGTCGCACTCAAACAGTACAAGCTAATAATTATATATATACGTTTCAACTGTTAATGTCTGTGAGATCAAAATATAGATAGTTTCTTATAATTTTTTTTTTAATAACTAACACTTTAAAGAACATTGTTATCTAAACCTAACCCAGTAAAACGCTAAAATGAATTTATAACGTTTAGTCCTTGTGGTAAATTACCAATTATGCTGGAAGCCTTTCCTCGCTGTTTGTATTAGTTAGTTAGTTAGTATACGTCAGGCGAGGAAAGCATCAGCTCTTGGGTGACCGATTCACTGTTATAATCCTATGCATAACTTGTTTTTTTTATTTCAATGTAAGTTACTCGCATTGCGCCAATCCGAGACAATATTAACTCTTTGTTATTAATTTAAATACTTTTGAAATAATTATGCTGTAGATCATCTAAATAATGATAAATAATATAATTTATAAGATTAAACATCCAATACAAAGCATCTCGAATTAAAGGACCGACCACGTAAGAAATTTGATATCCTTAGAGTGTCTCGTCGTTAATAATCGACGTAAGCAAATTATAACTATAGTAATTGTTAAAGATTGTTCAGGGACAACAACCAATGTAAAAGTTTCCTGTCACTGCCTGACGGCATGTCAATCGCACGAAACGAATTTCTTAAACCAATAATTAACCTAATTCAATTGATTTTGAGGGTACACTCATGGGTACAAAAATCTTTAACTCTAAAAATTTCCTACAATACTTTAAGTATCGTCAAGTTACAATATTTATATGTATTTTATATAAATTATGATTTGAATATTATAGTTTTCTATGATATTAATAATTTTGTTTATATGACCTTTAATAAATCAATTCAGTAACATGGAATAAAAATAAAACATTCAGAAATGTGTCGTTCCGCCCCCATAAGCCCTCTAACTTATCAAAATGATTAATTTCCTTCGCGTTAAACCAGTTTCTTAACCCCTAACCTCATTTAAGACCTCGTTGAATAAGTAATACCCCACGAAAGTGAAAAGGTGACCCAATTTTACCTAAAATTGTTACTAGCGTTTTGCATGCGAGATCAAAATAATTCTTATTCGTATCATTTACAAAATCGCTTTGATCGTTACTTAAATATTACTATCACTGAATAAGATAAATCAGCTTTTGTCACGTATAATATTTTATAATCACCTAAGTAACAAGATAACAATTAGTTATTATCGGTTTATATAACGTTTATGTATATTATTACATAAGTGAGAACCCGTCCCATGGTCTGAAGGGAATTTTAATATTGATATCAAACGGTATTAAACGTTTAAACTTAATCGTTAGATGAAATTATTAAGTACCTGCTTAATGAATAAATACGATACACTTGTATGTTATACGTATAATAATAACACTTGACAACTTTTTGAAGTAAAATCTAGGACCCAACAGTGGTAATTATACTATGTAATGGATGTTAAGCAAAATTTTAACCACCTATTTTAATAAACCTTTGTTACATACGTAGAAATAACTAATTATGCTATTATAAGTATAAAATGTCTGTAACATTTATATTTTAATACATATATAGTTAAATAAGTAATACACGATTTCACGAAATTAATTTGTCTTGACCTAGTTTGGGTTCAGAAATGTTATCGGACAAATAAATTAATATTATAAAAACACTAAACACAAAACACATAAACTTGTAAGTAGATTTATTTATTTGAGTTTTACATAAGTAAAGTATTTTCATGGTTATTTTTATATCGTATTATTTTGTTGGAATAAAGGGAACATAAATAAATTAAACAATTTTTAATATAACAAAAATAATATTTTAGTTTAAACAAGTTTTGAAAAAGTAACAATTCATGGAATTTTAATGAGCTATAAGTAATTATCATCCAAAGTTATCCGAATACTGAATCAATATGAATTAACTAGATAGTTGTGTTAGATCATAGTTACATTTAGATAAATATCTTGTTGAGAAAGGCCAACTAGAGTTTGGCCTTGCTGCTATTGGCGTAAGTAGTTTACAAAGAGTGAAGTTCACAAAATACAAAATAGGCCAGCTAGGTTTTTTCCCGTTATAACAATGGCTGGTTGACAAATTTAAATCAACGATATATTTTTATAGCACTGTCCTTTCATTTAAGCAAACGTTCAATCACCGACAATTCATTCAAATTGTAAGAGCGAACAATATTTTATTTTATGGTCTGTCAAGCGAAAGTTACATGTTACTCTCATTAAATGTAACAATAATGTTTAAACTCTAAAACAATAATTAAAACTTTTATTTTTTCTGAAACGTAGGTTACACTTACCGTGAACCAAGTAGTGTGTCACTTGGGGCATGAGGTAAAATTAATTTTTCGACGGGCCGCACCAAATTTGTATGGGAATAGTCACGTGGCCAAGCGTGTAATGTCATTACCATACCAACAACCACCATACCATATTAATAGATCTTGTAAGGCCTATGAACATGATGATATTTCTACATCACAAACACACGACATGAATATACAATACCATAAAAATCTCTCTAAAAACTGTGCCGTTAATGTTTGCATAAAACAAAACATTTTCGCTACAAAGGAATGCGGTAGCCGGTAGTGGTACATATCGGATTTTGCCATGTTTTCCGCAAACCTTGGCATTGAACAATCTCAATCAGACCCATATCGAATAAATGAACATTATAATACCCACACAAAAGACCGTAAATAGTTCTATGAATATTCCAATCGATTTAGTCATTTTTTCTTTATCGAAAATAACGAGTTTCTCTCGTCGGATTATTTCATTCTTGATCTAATTGCTCCGCGTATGTTTTGTTGATACAATTAAACGTGTATTTTTATCTTTTACAAATAACATCAGCAAAAACAATTCATACATGTAGTTGATTCAGAATGCAATTGTATTAGGAAACATTCGCGGAAATCGTCGGTAAGTAATTGTATTTTAATTTTTACATTTATGTAAAGTAAGGTATTATTAAAATGCGACGTAGAAACATATTTTTTTACACTATCACAAGCCGGATATACCAAAAAAGTGAAAATGTTTGTGTCCTTTTTTGTGGACATTAATTACAAAATATTAACATACATTTTGTAATTGAACTAAGTTATTATTTAATATTAATAACGCCAAATCAACTTTACCGGCTAACCTTCAGTCTTCACTCAGTAGTAATTCCCGACTTGATATATCCGGAGCGGAGATTCTGAGGTCAATAATTCATGACACATTCACTATTTATATGTGGGTTTTAGTGTTAGTGTAATGTACGGGAAATACCCACGCTATCATGTTCTCCTTATATCTATCAGCATGTATTTTATATCTATCTATATACAGGATGTGAGGAAGACCTATGATTCAACCCAAAGTATATTCTACTTACCTCCAGGGTTTTTTATTTAATAAATTGCATAATCTCTATAGATTAGACATTTACGTAGATTTGTTTACATTTTCTACAAACACCATTATCTATAATTTTTTTTTTTTATCAAGGTAATACAAACGGCTGACCGAAATATCTATTCTTATTTTACACTTTGACATATTACAAACAAATGTAAGGTACCTACATTAAAATATTTGCTCAATTAATAGCGTATTTGAAAAGATTATGTAACTGATAACAACCCGTAGGGGACATAAAACGTTTAAAATCTCCGCGCGACTCCCGACAAGCTGGGAATGAGTACTTAATAAGGTAACCAATATTACTAAATATTTTTTCAGGTATAATGTTGCCGAGGAAAAACGAAATGAAGTGGATTCTTATAACAATATTATGTCTAATTCAATTGTCATTACAACATGGATCCGGTGCACCGCCTGGTGTAAGTTTTAACCTCAAATCTTCTATTATCCCAATAAAGAAAAATAACTTGAATTTTTTAAAAAACATATTGCGTTCTTTATTCCATTTTACATATAATTTTTACCCATATTTCTACGTAAAATATAATTTTTCAGGCTTGTCTGGATCAAATCCCACGACACAGCGGGATACTACCTCAAACGTCGGTGCCTCCATACGCGATCTCAACGTCTACTGCACAAGTCAGGCAGGGTGAAAGTATTAATGTTACAATTGGAAGTCCATTCGGGGCTCCAGTCCCAATCGGTGGGTTTATCCTACAGGCAAGAGCTATACAGGTATGTTTTCTTCTCATTAATTCGTATCTGGTTAATGTGAAAGAATAAATCATTTTATTGAACAATGGAAACGACTTACCTTGTAATTTCATTTAAGAGTCAAAATAATCAGTCAAGCGTTTTAGAGCACTTTTTGTCTCGCCTTGTAGAATCAGATACCGAATTTTGCGAGGTATTTATTTCCTTAAACATTCGTTTGCATTTAGTATTTAAAGTTAATAGTGTTGTTGCTGGACAGAGGCAGCGCCTTCTGAATGTTGACGTAGGAAAATTTTATAAATATTTATTATTTCTCATGTTAAAAGTATCAAATTAATTAAAATGTTTTAGTTCTTATTTCAAGTATTATTAATATTTTTGTGTTATTTAACTAAATATAGACAAATTTAGTTTATGATCATAATACAATCTAAAAATGATTCTCATTTGCCTATAAAATTAGATTATCATTTATCAGTCATAAAAAGTTTTACGGAATATGCTATAAAATTATCGTATTGAAAATATCTGATCAATTTGGTAGAGCTGTTCAAATTACTTTCGCGTATTCAGTAACGTTTCTCGAATAGTATATTAACATACTTAATCATCAAATTTACAGAACACAGAACAAATCATAGGAAAATTTACATCAGTGCCACTTCCTGACACAACACAGATTATAAACTGTCGCGGTAACAATGACACCGTGACTCATTCAACACCTGAAGACAAACCGCCACTTACGTTTACTTGGCAAGCCCCTGCTGATTTCTTGGGTGGTGTCGAGTTCCGGTAGGACATTTTATATAACCGATGCTTGTAACTCTATAAACAAAGTACTTTAAACATTGCGCATTTGCTCAATACATGTATAAAGCAATATTTTGTTTAATTAAATTATATGTTTATTAATTTAAAGAAAAAAATGCAATTTTAAT
Source organism: Leptophobia aripa (assembly GCA_951799465.1). Taxonomy (NCBI): domain Eukaryota; kingdom Metazoa; phylum Arthropoda; class Insecta; order Lepidoptera; family Pieridae; genus Leptophobia; species Leptophobia aripa. Next base: position 3,490,672 of record OX637264.1, on the reverse strand, counting down.
GTTAAATCACTGATTAATTCAAAGTTACCTTATTGTTTTAATACCAGTGGAAAAATTAAAGAAATAAGCCCAAGTAATAACAAAATAGCTTGGATTCACGCGACGCAAGAATTCGTAACATTTGGTCAAATTCTTGCATACACTTATTAAATATATACTTATCTATTGATCTATCTATATATTATAAATTTAATAATTGAATTATATCTAAGAATATGAGATGTTTAATTGATGAAATTATTATTACAGCGCAACAGTAGCCCAGAGTTACGCAACATTTTGGCGAAATGTCGAGTCGTCTTTAGTAGAAGTGGTAACCCCTGACACAGAGATCACCACATCTTCTCCTGTTTCCAGCACCGAGAAGACCAAACAGGAGGCTCCCGTTATTATGGAATCGAAGGTATATTAATAAAACAGAATCACAGGTTTGTACGTACAGATGTAATGTCAGCAGCATTTGAACATAAAACATTTTATTTACAGCCAAAGACAACTCCACCGCCTCTAGATTCGATCTACCTAGGTTGTGATGGCACAAAATTATGTTTCGGCGTACCACAAAACTGTATATCAACTGGCAACTGCAAGGCAATCGTCGCAGTTTTTGTCGCTGGCGATATTTACACATTCGAAATTCAGGGCACAGATAATCCCAAATATGTTGCCGCTGGTCTCAGTCTGGATAATAAAATGGGCGACGACAGTGCAATGGAGTGTGTGAGAAATGATAATGGCCGTATTAATTTATATACGTCATGGACCTATCCAAAATCAGAGCCGTACGTCAAAAGGTCCGATTCGCCACAGGATATAGTACAATTGCTGGAGTCATCGACAATAGATGGCAAGTTGTATTGCAAGTTCAAGCGGGACGCCGTCTCTGTGGTTCGAGGGCAGACGTTCGACTTGGCGAATAATAAGTACTACTTGATGGCAGTATCTGGTGATTCTATGAAAGGTATATTATTCATACATAATAAATTAATGTAAAATATTCATTACACAAATTTCTAATTTACAAAAAAATAGTCTCTGGAGATATTATACTTCTATGAAATCTCAAAATAGTACCTCGTTTTATGCTGTTCAAAATCCTAAATACTTTATGAATTTAACTCCCCGTCTTCTGACATCTTGCCCCCTTAAGGGCCGGCAACACACCCACAACCTATCGGCATCTAAGCTCCAACTTCCATAAAACAATCTTTAGTTAACTCCTCTGTACAAAGTTACCAACTGTAAGTAAACTAAGCCTATTTTCCTATACCTAGATGCTGAGCGCGTAGGCTTCCATACTTTAGCGTTTGAGTCAACTGGCGAGCCATTATCATTGGCCAGTGTTGGGCCTGCGGCTGGAGCATCGAAGTTGCTTCTGAAGTTGCACGGTTGCTTCATGTTGATCGCTTGGATTGGTACTGCCTCACTCGGCATAGTGTTGGCTAGGTGAGTTTATTTCTGTGTTGGATAATTGGTTCAAGCGTAAACTCAATTAGTCAGTAAAAATTGGTTTTTAATAATGGTACAGTAACCTTTTCGCCAAAGTCCATAATCCGTATAGAATATCGTAAAATTTATTTCATTTATTTCCATTACAGATATTTCAGAAAAACTTGGGTTGGAAAAACATTAGGAGGAAAGGATATCTGGTTTGCTGTGAGTATACTTAATGAAACACGCGTCGATCTGAAGAGTTTTCTTGATCGGGCAAAATTCTTTTTAAGACAGTCCGTTTGTCGGCGAAGGATATATGACGCCTATTCAAATTAGAACGGAAAATTCCTGTGGGAAAATTCAAATAAAACACCTAATTTTATATACATTTGAATACGTCTTGCGTGAACTATTAAAATTATCAACTATTTAAAATTATGAGATATGAAAAAATGAAACTCTTAACATTAAGAACATATTAAAAAAATATTAATATTGTTATTATTAATTTTTAATGCATGATAGTTTAAATAAAAGAATACATATGTTTTTCAGTATCACAGAATTCTTATGGCGTCGACATGGTTACTAACTGTGGTTGGTTTTATACTGATTCTTGTGGAGGTTGGGGGATTTGCGACAACAGGAGATAACCCTCACGCCATAACCGGGCTCGTCACTGTTATACTGTGCTTCATACAACCGATTGGTAAGGAAATATTTATTTTCGTTATGATTATTTACATAAATATATACTTGTTGATTTAAATGAGCTGCGGGGAAATTCTTGCACTACGTCGTTGATGACTGGCAGTAAATGTCATTGTAGAGTCAATTTTTTGAGGATTTTTTGTTACCCTTGTTTTGTGCTGGCACATAACCCATATCATGTTGCCTCATAAGTCTTTTAAGAATTATGTTTCTGCACCTAGTATTTTTTTAAACGTAAGTTAATTAACGTAACGTAAGGTAACTAACTTCACATAGAGATGTAAATACATCGTGAGGATATTACAGGTGCGTACTTCAGACCTCATCCCGGTACACAGAAGCGTCCGATATTCAACTGGGCTCATTGGCTGCTAGGAAATGCTGCTCATATTTTAGGAAGTGAGTACTACTACTATATTCATTTATGCAAGAGTATATATTTTTGTAAAGTCTACTTTTATAATTAAATACTTAGCACAATGTTAAATTTTGGCAACTAATCTCAAGTTGATCGCGTGATTTACAAGCTGATTTACACTTTTCCTATCTATATTCCTATATCAATACTCAACGACATGTTTCGACTTTGGCGCCATTTTAATATTGATACAGATAAAACAAAACTTCAAACTATCAAACATTTAATAAAAATTTCAGTTACAACAATATTCTTCGCCGCATACCTTCAGAAGGCTGAGCTACCACCCTGGACCGTTTATATTTTAGCTGCATTCGTGGTTTTCCATGTCATTATGCATATAATACTCTCCGTAAGTAATAAATAATACAAATATATAACGTTTGTAACGAATTTTTAACATTTATTCGCTCGCTAGCATTTTTTTCAGAAGTATTATTTAGCTGTTGCTTGTCAAAAACTCTTCCGCTCAAATCATCACATACAAAAGGTTTCATATCCAATCGTCGTCAACAAGTCTAATATAGAAAAACATCCAGCAGGCGCATGTAAAAATGTAAAACATACATGAAAACTGGGGCAGCCATCCATAAACAATCGAATGAAAGAGTGACACATTCAATTATTTGACAGTTGACAGATATATTGAACTAAAAACTTTTCCAAATTGATCAAACCCTTTTTCAGTTAACGGTGTGCGTATCCGAAGGCCGTATCAGCAACGGCCGTGTTAACTCGTTCCCAATGAAAGACATGTTAGGGCATTCGAGACAAGTCAGTGCGGTTGACCGCAGCTCTGACGCACCGGTGAGACATATTATGACGCATGCCATTATTTCTCATCTGTGTTATAACTATAGTTATATTGTTGTGGATTGGGATAATGAATGTTATAAACAACTAAATTTTAACGAGAAAAACTACTAAATAAATGTTCCATCTATAAGTTATGGGTTTGGTTTATGTATTTCATATTCAAGCGTCTTTTTGCATGCCTATCACATTTCCTTATAAACATCTTCATTCACTCATAATTTCGGCACGAAAGTTAACCTTCAATTTACTAAAAACATTTTGTACTTATTAATGTTCCATAGCACTAAGAACTAAAATGAAGCGCTGCGCTCTCAAACATATTTTTAAATGACTAAAATATAAGATGGTGTCAATGATCCTGTTACCTGGCTTCAGGTCGTTACAAACTACTGAAACGTGTGTTTCGTTGTATGTGCCTTTAATTGAATACTTATATACGGGCGTCGATTAACTTTACATCTATGGTTGAGCACAAAGACAAACCTAGAGTTTGTATATCTATGGTTTTACCAATCGTTATTTTTTTTTTCAGTTCGCTGGCTTCAGAAAACATCTTCTAGGTGTTTATGCGCCGATAATTTTAATATTTGTTGTAGCTGTTGTATGTTTAGTAGCTTTAGCACCGATTGGGGAAGCTTATAGTTCTATGATGGGTGCTTAATTGTACGTCCATAATTGAGTTTGTTGACCGCATAAATATAATTTTTATTATATTATATAAGAAATGACTTTTGATTTTTTTATTTATTTCTTTTGATCTATTGTTAATATTAAAGTCGAATTGAATATATTGTAGAAGAGGCTGATTTTTGGAATTATCAGTCTTACAATTTACATATGTACGAGAAATAAGTGGCTTTTATTAAACAAGTTTAATTGTTAACCTAAAAATAGGGAGTTTTATTATATGTATACATATGTACTTTTAAAAAATTATTTTTATTATCAATGACATATTCATATCTTGCAGTATGCTTGACTGTACCTAATAATATGTATTTAAATTAGAAAAGTTAAATTAAGGCCTATTGTATTTGAATGTTACCATATATGTTTTTTTTTCTAATTATAAAACAAGATCAAACTTTACTTAAAAGTTTTTTCGACATCACTTAAATGCTTGGATACCTATCCGTATAATTATGTTTCGAGTATTAATTACTCATGTTAATGTCAAACAAAAAAGTGAACAGTTCCCTCATTATATTAAGTATATTGTGCAAAAAATAATTATTATTTAACAATTGCACAATGTAAGGTATCAACCTTACAGTACAACCTTGAGTACTTAGAATTTACGATAAATGACAATCTTATACAAGAATTAAAATACATTTTGAGTGTTTTTTTAACCTTTCTAAATTTAGTGTTTAGACTTAAAATCATCTATTAAATTGTAAGAATTGCATTTTTATGAAGTAATATTCATAGTTCTGTAACGTTATACTTTTTTCAAATGTACTATTTAAAAAAACTTAATTACCTATTAGGTGTCCGTCCACGGTTTCTGTGATTCTATACAAGTATATGAGCATGGATACAAAGTTAATTTTAAGGTCTTAAAACCTTTATTTATTACATAGTATGTTTTATTCTAAGCAGTAAAAATATTGTAAATAAAATAAAAGTATTAAAATTAATGTTTTAAAATTTGATCTAGCCTTATACCAATGAAATACATACTACCCTGATATACATTATATTATGTACATTAAAAAATACGTACAGTACGTAGTGTAAGTACCGTACGTACTGTAAGTGCCGTACGTACTGTAAGTACCGTACGTTTTGTATGTACTTAAAGTACTGTATGTACTATGCGTACTGTAACGTTTTTACCCCTTTTCGCCCCCTTGGGGGTAGTTTGAAAAAATATTATAATATCAAACCTATTTACTTGCCTTTGTTCGTGTTTGTGCCAAATTTCAAGTAAATAAACCCAAGGAATAAAAATTTTTATAGATTCGTTTAGGGGTTGAATTTCCTAAAATCCTTCAGTCAGTCACTCAGTAACGGAAGAGTTTTATATATATATAGCTAGATAGATTTCTTTACTTATAATATTTTGTGACATCCCTGTATGTTTGAAGAGAATCAATTATCTAAACCGAAGTACACAAAAAACATTAATATTAATTCTTCGTTCCTTATTGGATAAAGCAAAAAATTCCTCTGCTTAAAAAATTACTTGCTTCTCTTCTTATAGTAAAACCACTCAGCTGAAAAGCATTATTTATTTCCAAACAAACATTAATATTAATTATAATTTATTTAATATAAACAATAATAAAATTCATTATTTAACTATTCAATAACAAATTAGGTATCTTCGTTAGGTATTTGGGAATCTTCTATGGTCCTTGAAGCAGGGACATACACTTTAAATGAATATTCAGTTCTTGGAAATGAACCAGGATTAACGATTTGGCAATTTTGATATGTTCTAGAATAAGGTGGAAAGTTATCAGCCACAACTACCAAATCTGGCATTGGATATAAACTTAAAGCATCAGAATATTTCCAAAACACTGGTTGTACACTCAAGGATAATGGGGATAATGTACATTGGCTAAGTAAGGTTTTAGTTAAATGATCGGGAATGTCACCAGCATCTGGAAAATGTATTGCATTTCGACACATTTTTGTAACCAAATCCTGTCGTAGAATAACAATTTCTTGAGTGCAATATTGTAATCTACAAGGATTTGTTGTAAATATGACTGAATCACCTAATTTGTTACTAATTTCTTTTGTAATTGTGTTGGGTATAGGGGGCCTTGGTAAAATATTTGCTGCAGCTGGGTCGGCCCTTCCAGGAACAAATATAAACTTGCATTTTTCTCTCAACCTTGTGAATGGCATAATAATGTCCGCTAAATTTATCAAAGCAGCATTTAGCTGAGTACTATGCTCGTAGCCATATGGACAAGATAGAAATTCACCCATAAAAACAATTGCTATAGGTGGAAAGTCATCATAGCCCACAAATAAACTTTTTAGTTTAGACATTACTTTTAAATTGTCAAACCATACATCAGATAAAAAAACTATCATTCCATCTTCATTTTCCTGTTCAATTTTCAATAAACTTTGTGAATTTTTTAACAATGTCTTTGATTTACCTCCAAATGTATTCAAGTTGCCAAAATATGGTAAAGACATAGCTCTTGTTTCAGAAGGTGGTAAGACAAGTCCCATAACATGTAGCATTTTGTCTTCAAAGTATCCTTCAACAAGTACAAAACTGTTTTCAGTAAACAAACCAGAATGATAACGAGTTTGAGACATATCAAGAAGGACACTACCTGTTGTGTCTTCAAGATAAAACTTTCCTTCAGTGAGCTGAGTTAAAAATCCAAGAACTATAACATCCTCTACTTTACGAGATGTACTTAGCAAAACTTCAATTTTTCTTAACTGAAAACGATTCTCACTTTCCATAGAGGGTAATATTTCTTTAGCAAATAATTTATTTCTGTTAGTCCTTTGACATATTATTGTGTATCTGTCTATTAAAAATTGAGCTTTACATTTGGGTTCTGCATATATATTATTTTTTGAAATATCTTTAGAGAACTTCTTCTTTTCATTATCATACGATATTTTAGGTACATTAAATGCATCAATTACATTAAGAACTGTCTCAGTTTCTTCAAGACCTGATGAACAGCACTCCCGAAAAGCAACCTCCAAGTGTTCCTTTTCCAATACTGGTTGGGATAGACACTGGTGCAATATGTGAGCAGTAATTTTATTAATTACCTTTATTCGTTCCTTATTGGATAAAGCAGACAATTCCTCTGCTAGAAAAGTACTAGCTTCTCTTCTAATAGTAAAACCACTCAGCTTAAAAGCATTATTTATTTCCAAACGAACATTTTTCAAATCCGACATCGCTTTATTGGTTATTAACCGCCCCTTATTTTTAGTGTTTACGAAATTACTGTTATACCTATAATTATTTAGTAATTGCTAAAATTTATAAATAAAATATTTTTAAAAATTTATGTTATATTCATCATTAACCCGCGAAATGTGACGTCTAGTTTTGACAGTACACACTCGAAACTGTTTTGTAGACAGTTAATAACATTATTACAATTAGGGGATATTTAATTACTTTATAGTAAACATATTGAAGTGCTATTTTATTTTAAGCTTGAGGTAAAAGATATTGCTAGTATGTGATTAAGGGAAATAGTAGTATTTGTAATCTGTTATATAAAATATAAAGTTTAATATTTGTTAAATAAGATAAAACCGTATGATAATAATGGTTTTAATCGACAAAATTATACGACACATTATTATACATGACAACATACATATCAAGTAATGTGACAAGAAGTGTCACATACCACAATATTTAAACGGCTTACTTCATCTGTGGACTATCGTCGACGGTCGAGCTCATTTTGAAAATTATATTTTTGTTTTGAAATTTAAATTATAAGTTAAAACAATACAAGGACTGTGTGGTATACTGCCACATGTACCATATACCAAACCATTAATATTACAAAACAAAATTATTTAGTCTCTTACAGCTAAACATATCAAATTTAATTAAACCGCTGTTGTTATTATTATGGGTGTTACAGTGTAAGTATTTTAATATATCTCTGAAATGAAATGATACCCACAATTTGTTATTAAACCAAACCATTCACATGCAGATTACAACAATATCCAATTCCTGATAACAAAACTGGTACATATGTTATAGAGCTGTTAACAAAACGAATACTAGCGCTTGGAGCGACACAACAAGGTCAATTTCTAGTGGACTGTGAAAGTTATTTGTCCCATCCTCAAATGGGTATGTTAGAAGTCTAGAACAGAACGTGTTTTCCTATTCATGCTAGATAAACTCAATAAGTAAAATACAGTTTCATAGTAAATTATGTTATTAAAGTGTATTGCAAAAACACAACCATAAATAAAGAAACTGATTTTTCTCAATAGAAAGTATTGTTAATATATGTATTACCAATATTTATAAGCAATACATTATTTACTAAAAAGCTATATTTGCAAACTGACTTTAAATTATGCCTCTAAAAGTTTTATTTACTTAAAATTTGTTTATCAGTTGCAGGAACAACAAAAACTGTTCACATTCTTCACAACTCAGAGCAGCCAGCCTCTGTTTTCTCAATTCTAGAGAGTGGCACAAAAAATATACATGTTATAGCAGATGGCTTGTTTGATTTGTTGATGATGAAACTATCTCAACATTATACATCAAAAAAACAAACAAAAATAGAAAGCAAGGGTCCAAGGTTTGAACTCGGAGATTTTTGTGTGAAAATTGGCTCAGTAACAATGAACCAAAGTTTTAAAGGAGTTTTAATAGAGGTAGGTTTATCGTTTATTATTTAAAATCAGAACTGTAAGTAACTGAAAATATCAGTATTTTTTTCCATATTCACTAAAAAAACAACTAGAAGAAATTGAAACACAAAAACTCCCAATGAAAATGAAACAATCAGTTGCTTTCACATTTAAAATGAGATTCTGCTCTGATTTTTATACAGTGTAACAAGCAGTAATATATGAATCATTGTTTAGGTGGAATATCGACCCTGCGTCATGGCAAATGCTGTATGGGGTCTTCTTCGTGAATTTCTCCAGGGTATTTTAGGTCCCACAATAAATATACAACCTCCCCAACACCTTGTGAGCAGAATGAATGAGATTTATACTCCGATTGACACAGTATACCAGTATTTAGAACACTTTAGTGCATATAGAAAAGTTACAGGCTTGAGAAGTGCATAGTGATTTAAATTAATTTTACATTATGTATATAAGTAAATTATGTAAAAAAAAATGTATTTTTTTTTTATATACTCAATTATCTTTTTTATGAATGAAAATCATTTATATGAAACAATGATTCGGTTAATTATTTTTATGTAACATTTTAACTTGTGAAATGTCAACAATGCGAAAATAATACAATTACAACATCCTTTTATAATGAAAACATAATTGAATAAACAAATTATTAAAATCATTCACTGTTACACTAAGTGTACTTATATAACAATGTGTATAGGTTTTTAAAAATGAAGTCCAACAAATGTGTATTATTTTTAATTATTATAGTATTAGGTAAGTTTTATTAAAATAATTTTAAATTGGATTACAATTTGATTTCATAGTTAAGTTAATTAAATTCATAGTCTATATAAGGTTGTATGTTTCAGTGTATGATACTCATTCGGTGTCATTAGATTTAATAGACTGCGGTATTGATCATGACTTGGACGTAGACATAGGTGATGTTGACATCACTCGGTACCCATGGCTTGGTATACTATATTACTCTTATTGTAAGTGGGAATGCTAATTGAACAACTTGTTTCCTCTAAGTATGACATATGGACAATGCAATAGTTTTTTATTTGTTTTTTTTATTAGTTTTTTATTAGAATATTGTAAAATTTGAGACAGTTTGAATGTTTCAGTTGGTGAAGTAAGTCAAACACGTGCGGTAACAACTGTTGCACTTATACAAGCGGAGTTCGTGATCGCGCCCGCGGCTGATGTTGGTCCAATGCCCAAGACTGATTTTAGGTGTGTTATATCTCCTATTAAAATAATTAAATTTTGTCAGGTCCCTGCAAATTCAATGTTAGTTAAGACTAATCGTTTTTGTATGGTATATAACCTTTCATATAAACATACCATACTTAGTACTCAAATATCGGAATATTTTGTTGAAGTATTTTTAGTTTTTTATTCTTTATAATATAAGTATACAATAAATAAATTCTGCTGATTCTTATCGCTATCTGAAACGAAATCATGGTAACAGGGCAAACGCCCGGGTACTTCTTGGTGAGGATTGGACGCGGGTTGGACGTCGCGTGCGCAGCTATGTATTACATCCTGAATACGATCAGACATTTAATACCATTGCGCTGGTTCAACTTCGGACTCCAGTCAGACATGGTAATCACAAGTTGTTATTTGAAATTTTTTATGATTCATATGAATTATAAGATGTAAATTAAAATTTAAACGCTAACACTAAATATAATATTAAGTATAAACGACGGCCATAAAAAATCTTACACATAGAAATTGTTATGAATAATTGAAATATGATATAAAACGACAGTATTTATAACAAAAAATATATAAATGAGTGAATACGTTTTCAGTAAATATAAGACCGCTCTGTCCACCACCAGACATCTTACGAAGTCCGGACCTATACGTCGTAAAGTTTGCGGAAAGTGAGTTGTATAGAATGATTATAAAAATATATAGTTTTTAAATTGTCCCACATTTTATATGTATGAAAAACCTGGGATTGATATTTAATTTCTGTAAATTGCATGTAACACTGAATGGAATCCGGTTTAAATTACTATGTTGCTACAGCTACAAAGAGGGGAATACACAGCATTCCACAATATTTAACAAAAATCTTATATGTTTAGATTATGATAGACTTCAGAAGCAAGTCATTCCAGTTTCTCATATACCGGGAAAGATGTGCCGGGAGTTTTATGTTAGAGCTAATGTAAGTGTTTTTAGAATTCACCATTTAAAGACATTCATCATTTTACAATATTACGACTTAAGATACTATATTATATAAGTCCCTTTAAGACTTACCCAAAAGAGTGTGGCAAGATCTTAAACATTAATAAATATACAAAGCTTGAAAGATAAAATTAAAAGTATTTATTAAAACTAATTACGACTTTTCCCGCTATGTTGTGTAAGTTAAGTTTTCTTAAATAAATGTGAGTGCCCGAAAAAATCGCTTATTAACGTTAAGGCCGCTCGTTGCTCTTATATGTACATTTATTAACATTATCTACGTCTACAGTTTTAATGTGAATAAGTAATTATTTGAATTTCAGTTGTATGCAAAAAAGTTGCGTCCGCCCCACGTAGCATGCGCTGTCTCGTTAGATAATAATGTATGTGTTTGGGACGCTGGTGGTATGCTCGTCTCGCGGGACGTATGGGGACGGTGGTTATTGGTATTTATATCTCTTTAATAACTGAAACCCTTAATTGCAGTTAATACGCTAAAATACATTTATAATTTATTTCTTGATACTTGTATCGCTATTCTATTTACTTTCGTGTCCTTGTCTAATCGTTGTGTACATTGTTCTTTTCTTTATGTAGTAATTATTTGTCGTTCGATGAAACGTGAATGAGTGAAATCGCTTTTAAAATGTTTTCAGTATTTTTTTTCCAATTCATTATTCTAAAGACCTTTACGTGTTAATATTATTCGCCACTAGAATACGTTGTAACAAAATATACTATTTTATAATGGTTTTGTGACTGTACGTCAGATGGCGTTGATACCAAAATGATAGAGAAATATAATAGTATATATCCTAATGTTTTAAAAAATGTATGTGCTAAAAATGTATAGCTTTTTGTGATTGGTCTCAGACACCGCTACTAGATGGCGCCAAAACAAACGAAAGAAATATATTAATATAATTGAAGCTGGTTTTTTTATATTTTAGCTGGGTATGGGCGTTCGAGGCCCAGGGTGTGGTGCTCCTTCGCGGTATCTAGACATCATGAGCTACTTCCCATGGATCGAAAGTAGTCTCGCCAAGTTCCGAAGGATCACCATATCCAAGTTATCACAACACAAGTTTGTTCTTAGAAGTAAGATATTACTTAAGTCATTTTTGTGTCTTTATTTACATAAAAGACATATTAAAATGTTCCTTTTTACATAAAATCAATATTTTTAAAAATATATAAAAAAAAATTTCAGGTGGAGGTTCGTTCCGCGCTTACCAACGTTTCGGCGCATGCGACGAAGAAGAGAAGATAAATTTGATTTATCGTGAAATGATCTCGCTGCGTACTGACAACAATCAGTATCAGTTTCTCACATATAATGTAATATTAGCTTATTCATTTAAAAAAATTGAGACAGTAATAAATTTATTTACTTGTACATAGAAAAAAAGTTTCAAGTTAGGTCGTGAGTTGAGCTCACGACTGTTCATACTAGATATTTATATATATGAAATTTCCATATTATCGCAGAATTACCATTGCCAAATAATCTCAAAACACATTTCAGATGTCAATATATGACAGTGTAGAGTACACGTGTCTCACCCTTGAGCTTGTAAACGCGTCTGCGTCTTCCGAAATGCGAGTCAAACATTTCTGTCCAAGATTTTCATATGGACCGCCATGTTATGCATACAAAGGTATTACAAGTTGTATATTCCTATATGTATATAATAAATCAATTTATATACAAAATTGTCGGCACCTTTTCCCACTAGTTAGCCCCGCTGCCCTGTGGCTTAGAAGTAAATGCTTTTCTTTAAATAACAGAGTGAATAAAAATTTAAAGTTTATATTGCTATAATATAATATCATTTTTTAACAATATTTTCACAATATACAGTCAATTTAATTATTTTCAATTAGAAATGTTATTTTGGACGTCACTCAGCTGAGAAGTAAGAAGAAATTAAGTTTCTTGTCATTTTATACAATATTAATATGAAATACGAGTATGCGTTGATAACTATTAAAATACGTTAAACATAAACTATTTTGTATATATAGGTTTAAGTATAAGATAAAGATTTATTAAAGTTCGTTATTTAATTTTAAAAAAAGTATAAGAAAAAGTTTGATATATATATACATATTTTAAATGTACTATTTAAGGTTCGGTGTTCGAAATCTCCGTATTCCTAATGTTTTCTGATACATGCCGCTTCGAAATGTTTGCATGGGGTTTCCAAAAGGCTTTGAAATTACTCGATATTCAAGAATGGAAATGGGAGGAAGGCTCGTACTACGAGGACTTTTCTATGCAGCCTGTTGAGTATAGGGGCCCAACACACATGACAACGTTCGGTTTTGAACCCTTGGAAGTGTCTGTGTGGGTGCCGGCGTATGATGTTTGGACTACCACGCCGATTTCATACGAATCAACCACCGAACAGGGCGTGGACATCGATGATGGTACGTATTTTGGATTTCTCCTCTGTGGTGTAGAGCGCAACTGTATTCTATTGAGCCCGGTCACGTGACCCTGACAATTTTCTCCATTAAACACAACTTATTTATTTATTTAACACTTTATCGCACTTAAACACTAGAAGCAAATGACATTAACAGATGTTAGAACATATAAGAGCAACGGGCGGCCTTATCGCTAATAAGCGATCTCTTCCAGACAACCCACACGATAAAAGAATACTTAAAATATAATAAGACAGGTGCAAAGGGTGCGAAGTATAAATAATAAAAAAAATTAATAATAATAATACATAAACAGAACACAACATACATTAAAATAAGAAAAACCGAAAAATAGGCTAATTTAAATCTAGAATTGTAAATAATTATATTGAAGACAAGAAATGCTTACGAAGAAGTGATTTGAAAGATGATAGTGACGAGGCTGATCGAATAGGATCGGGAAGTGAGTTCCAAAGTTTTATAGCGGACACTGTGAAGGAGTTTCCGTAAAAGGAGGAGTGGTGGGGTGGTGAGATTGTAGTCGTAGGGACCCATAAATTTGAAACGATTTTTGAGGTAGGACGGAGTTTGAGGACTATATAAATATTAAGAATATATAAATGAAAATAAAGTTTTTAAGCCTAACAAAACGCGAGTATTATGGCAGTTTGACTATCGGTAATTATACAATAGAATAGAACCGACATCACAAAGCTATTTTATTGCAAGTCGGTCGGTAACGTTATTTGGTTTTAGCGCTTTAATATACCCTTACTGCAATGCTAGCGCTGTTTATTTCAATGGTATTGTTAGACTTTAATAATAGTTAAGCGCTTAATATGTGTATATTTAATATTGAATCTAATCGTTTCTGATATTATATCTATTTGTAGCCTCAATATCAGATGCGTGTTTGAAGTTTTTTTTTAAGGTTTAATATTATATTCTTTTTTAATATGTGGACTGCCTAGAGATAAGTAGCGATAAAACCGTTGCTTTATGTTCTATTCAACATGTGTAAATAAATTAATATCTTTGTACAGAGGGAGACGAAGCACTCTTGCCTGATATGCCAGAAATGAATTTACCTCAAGCCACGACAGATATCAGCATGTATATCCCTCCATCAACTTTAGAGCCTAATGTTGTTGATTTATTTAAACTTGTGCAAACCGGCTACCCTGACAAACATATACTTGACCCTGAATCATCGAAGAAAAAACCTAGAAAGAAAAAAATTAAAACATAATTCCTATCTTCAATAACAACAAACAATATAAGATAGTTATTTTGTAAAGAAAAGTTGTGTGATTATTTTATGTAAAGTAAAGATGTTTTTAATAGCTTTGTAGTACACTATTTTCCTATTAAACGTTTTCCTGAAGTTTTCGTAAATTCAGGATGTATCAAAACGATACGGAAAAGTGGTTTTGTGTAGGGAAACTTTGAGGAATACGAAATCTTCAATTGTTTTATACTAATTATTAAGTATCTAAGTGTTAACAACTTACTTTATATAGCGTAGCCAAGGAAATATTGCTTACAGGGCTTATTGTTTAAGGTGGTATTAGGCACAGGCGAGATATATATAGCTTTTATATCTCAGTCGGTTAAGAAATGCTCAGTCCATTCACCATGTTTCAGTGAAGTTTTAAATAATTCATCTTAAATTGGCCGCGTGCCACGTCGTCCTATGAATATTTAATATCGAGGTGCTCCGTAAGCTTTAATTTCATGTTGGCCCGTGATTTCACTTAGTGTTTTTCGTTTTTATAAATTTTTAAGGTGCAATATTGAAACCTACTGAAAATTTAAATTATTTATTCGTCTACCACGGATTAAGTGAGACACCCAAGAACAATAACTTAAACAATAAAAAACCAAGAGCAGTGTTTTATTAATGGATACTTGTTTCAAGTTCTCATTTAATTAAAATGTCTCTCGGTAATACTGCGTAGTAACAATTTTTGCAAACACATAAGCCTGATGCATTTTTATACAGATTTATTTTGGTGTACGAAATCTAATATATAAAATTCTCGTGTCACAGTTTTCGTTCCCATATTCCTCCGAAACGGGTTGACCGATTCTTCTGAAATTTTGTGAGCATATTGAGTTGGTCTGATATTCCTTTAGATAGAGCACAAGGCCGGAAAGTGTTAATATATATTTTTTATTGTTTATAGTTATAATTATTTCTAGTAAGTAAGAAGAGGCTGATTAATGTCTCAATATCTACTCTATATTCAAAACAATGAGATAAGCTTATCTTGACTATTTTATTTTTATCAGTAACAAATGTATTGACATATATTTTTGTATGAAGAAGATAATATATATATATATTTAAAGTAATGTTTGCACTGCATGTTTAACTGTCAAAGTCCAATATATATTACGTCTAAGTGGATTTTTCGTATTAAGTTTTCAGCTTTTCATCAGATGTGGTTAATTCAAACAGATATCGATGAAATCTAGCCTATACAACGAACGTGTTTAGCTAGTAATTGAACAATCCTCTGTTTGAGGTACAGGAACGTACTCTCATGAGATTGAGACGCATGTAACGTATTGATTTAATAGCATTCTATTATCTAACTCAATTTACTTAGCTACTTAAGCCTAAACATTGCATAAAGTTGTCATTTTATGTTTGGGTTGAAGGAAGGCATTGAAAGGTTTTCAAATTACTCTTAATTAGACAGTGCCTATGATAGCATTTTAAAAGCTATTGCCTCGATCACTGCTTCTATAATGCTTTATTGAAATTTAGTTTTTAAAGTACGTCCCTGTATGGGCCTACAAAGCACGCCTGAACAATGCCAAGTCTAGCGCTTTGTGCCTGCTCAATTAATTTGTTTGTTGCCTTAGAGGCATTATATATGCTATTTAAGAACTTTATGTTTAAAAAGGCCATTGTGTGTTACACAAAATTTATAAAATTATACGAACAATTGTCAAAATTAAAACTTTTCAATTATACTATTTATATACAAAACTACAATAAAAATACTTTATATAAGAAATGTGTTTCTGCACACAAATTGCATTAGAGTAGAGAAATTGAAGTCTAAAGAACAAGTTTAAAATACATTTAGCTAGTAACGTTTATAATGTAAATCGAGATTGACATTTCTGTCTACGATTTGTTCGCGCCAGTTAAAACGGTTTGGCAAAACACTGGTAGCTTTCCATTTAATAAGTCTAATCGGAAACAAACTTACATAATCAGATACACACAAAAATACACTCTATCTCAATTATACACATACAAATTACACACTTACGCCCATTCTAAATTACACAACAACAGGGTTTTCACAGCGTAAGCAATCAAAATGTTATTATTATGTACCAAAAACAACTCAATATTAATGAGAAATTAACTACCGTCGTTAATGAACGATACATATGCATAATGAGGCCGTACTAAGAATTCTAAGCCCACTTCAATGGCGCTGAGGTGGGAGCTTCTCAATATACGCTGTCTTATGCATTCATAAAATTACCGGCGAGTTGCAAATTCAACTAACTAAACTCTGTTTCCTCACCGATAAAACCCTCTTAAAACTGTTTTTTTAATTACAGACTACATTGTCACGCCTACCTTGAAAAATGTATGTCAATAACGTAATCACAATATTTTCATGGATTCAATAAACACATACACACATAAATTGATCAGTTTAATGAAAATGCGTTAATTATCGTCCGTTGGTCGGAGGTTGAATATTGGTTAAGTCTGGCTTATCTGCTGGCTCATATCTCACGATTATTCTAGAGCCAATTTGGCGGCAAATCGCAATACAGTGTGCATTGAATGCTAAACAGTTTTGCATTTTTGATATACCGTTTATTATTATTGTGTCACAATCGTATCAAGCACAAACTAATATAATAAGTAATAATAAATTCAAATGATATTCACTCTTGAATATGAACTAATAATTAAAGAAACTGACTCCATTGTATGTGTCTGAAACAGAGAACATACTTCATGGCAAATTACACAATATGCACAAGGCGAGTTGGATTGTCATGCCAAATAGTTATACTTAATGTATAATTCTTGTAAAGTAAATTATTCGTCAAATTATATTGCGCTTTTTTATTGAGAGTTTAAATAAATAAATATATTTTTGTACTAAATCTATCAATGTGGGATGTTTTGGACTGTACTAAACACTGCCAAAAACACTTAATAACCTACTTACAGTTCAGGATATTTATGATACCCGTCCACATGAGTGTCTATGGTCGGCGACTTCACCGTTATTGTGGGCGTCCTGCTCGTTTGCCCCCTCTTCTATAAAAAAAAACAAAAATATAAATGCAATAAATATTAATTTAAAATAATTTTCAGTTATTCGTTACAAAGTATTTAAATAGGATCGGAAAATCTTGTGCGAATGAACTAGTTAATCTATTGGAAATGCTTTCTATAGTCAATCTACTAATACTAGTGCCGTCAAAATATCGGTAACGATAATTTTTATACAACTTTAGCCTCTTTTAAAACGGGGTCGTAGTTAAATAGTGCAACTGGGTGGAAGATTTTTGCTCTTTATTTTAATAAAACATCTGTTTCTCTGTACCTATTGAAACCTCTGCTATTGCAGAGCATTCAATTTAATTAAAAGAACCGCAGTATGAAAAGCACCTGATATTAGAAATGTGTACAGCAAACTGTCTCATATGAAACATTCCTTATTAATTAAACATTTAACTATATTATTTTTAAGTCTTTATTTGTGCCTTAACATTATTTTAACAGAAATAAAACTCAATGCGTCGTTCATAGCGTAAATAAAAAAAGTTATAATATCCTCGTCGCTTCGCCTGTATAATTGAATGTTGTAAGTGACATTTCTCAAGAGTCTCACTTGAGAAGTTTCTGTGTTAAATGGTTAGAACTCGAGTCTTGTTGGAAACAACTTCGAGTGTTGAAAGTTATATTTTTATAACGAAAGATGTTAACAACAATATTATGCGAGCTAAAATGAAGGAGTTCTAAGATTTTATTTGTCCTTGACGCGTTTAACTCCATTTGATTGTCATTTTTTATTATAAAGAAAATTCGATAATACTCTGCTTAAATTAGGCTTCCACGCTTTGCAAAATTTGCGAAATAATTACTGTTTTACCGATAACGGAGCTTTAAACTTTCAAATACTACGTAATATTAAATACATGTTTTATTGATTGTGACAAATTGTATGTGATAGTCAAAATGCAAAAATAAATTAAAAGTTTTTTTTAAGTTCGTTAATTTAAAAATTATCGTTGCTCGAACATCACTAAACTAAGTCGGAAAGCTTAGTGACAATGGAAGTCCGTTAGAGTATTTTATCAGTTTAGTTTTGGTGCATTTTTTTTCAGCAATCTACGTGAAATGTTTGATTAAAAGTTGTAGAATTTTGCAGCTTTTCATCCTTTATTTAGGTGAATAACTGTTAATTATAAAAGCCTTACATAAACTCAATTTCTACAACTCATTCATATATATGTTGAATTTGTTATTTCATTAAACGTTACACCATTGTAAAAGTTAATTAAGATTCCGATGTGGGATCTAAGACTGAAACACTTTGCAATGTGTACCCGACTAGCGCCAAAATTTGTTAACTAGTGACATTAGCGTACGTTTGGCCACATTGGATTAATTTGACATTAGTGCGACATTCTTGTCTTGTTTACTTTTAGTCAAGATCCTTAATGTATACCCTCTTTGATGTTTTTATTTACTTAGTGGTGAAAACCAAAATTTCTTAAAAACTGCTATTAAAAAGTTTTATTTATCTTAATATCTAATATGGGCCGAATTGGACCGATTTGAGGTTAATGAATAGAGATCGGTGTTTGAGTGATCCGCTTCCTGTTTATGGGGCCTGAGACAAAGAGATTCCGTACTGCTGAGGGGGAAGTATCTGCAATTAATATGTAATAATTGTAAAAAAAAACAACGTTCACTTAGACAAAATAGAATTTATCTATATAAATTATCGAACATAAATCGCAATCGAAGAGACAAATCAAACAATCAAATAATCTATTTGACAAGTTTTTAGTCTGTAAGTATTAATTATGTCACCAAAATACTTCTGTATACATTTTATTTGTGCTATAATTGATTTCGAAGTACGTTTAGGCGTATGTTAAGGGCCGATTAGTTAGTACAAGCGTAAATAGATATAATAATAAAGAATAACACAGACGCTGAAATGTGTTATTCAAATTTTAAACATTATTTGCCACGTTAGCAATTACTTTCACGTAAACTCAATGAGAAACAACTAATACAATTTATTTCTGTTTAAAAGTCACTATTGGAATATTAAAGTAAACATTGCGAACTAATTATTTATTGACGAAACGGTCAAAGACAAAGTTTTACTTTAGTTTTGCTTATTAAATTATTATGTAGTGGTTGAAGCGTAACTGTGGTCCGTGAAATTATGCAAATGGGACGGAACTCCGTTCAACTAAAGGGTTGGTTTTAAAGAAACGAAGTTGCCAGCGTAAAAAAGTAGGAATTGTTTTTAAAATTATTTAAAATGTAATCCATTTTGAATACAAATGTGAAACATTTTTTTAGATATTTTTTAATATTATTACAGATAGACATAAAAGTTACATCATTTTGTCTTCAAGGGAACATATCTAGGCTTTCTGGGACTAGTAAAGGATCAGCTGTAGGTAGTAGCCGTACAGAGGTTAAATAATTTAATTCAGGGATTTAGGACAAGATTTGTCTATACTTTATTCAAAAATGTATCTTTTGAGTGAGTTTACGTACTTAACATATATAATAAAATACATCGCAATTGTCTTGCTTTAGCTGCACTAGTAAGATTTTTTAAATTAACAAAAATTATCAACCTTTCATATTTATTTTTAAAGTAAACCAAAATGTGCAGTAGAAGTTAAGACTTACGTAAAGTTTATAAACTAATGTATCATTCAGCAACGCAAAACAACGAGGAAATACCAGAGTAACACAATTGCCACAAGGACAATTAAATTACTTTTTTGTAGGTAATTTAATTATTTAATCGCATTCCAGTCTTATAATCATTATATACAAAGTTCCTTCACCTTTTATACTTAACTTACAAAGGAATTACCGGAGACAAGTAATTTAAGAAGAACTTGAAAAGATCCCATCGCTCATACATATCTAAAACATTCAGAATTTCATGAATACGTATAAACGTGTCGAACATAATGAACACAAAACTAGTTTGTGTTTAGACTTTAATGTATTAATAGTGTATGTTAACAAGTGTAGTTAACGAACTGCGATTAGACTCTTAATGTCGTTACATAATAATGTATAGATTTCACGTTGATTATATCATTTTTGTATCATTAAATGTATTCAAAGAGACCCGAGGTAATATTAAATGAAGCAAGATTTAAACGAACACGAGTCATGAGGTGCGAAGGCAAATAAATTAGGACATTCAAACGTAAATACACTTTGTACGAGAAATATAACACTTCGCTGGCAATCCTTTAAAGGGAAAGCTCATATGTGTTGTATATCTACGTGTATCAATTTAGAATGTTCGACGTTCTCGATAAGGACATGAATATTGCTATCACTGTTATGAATTTTGCACTTTAACTAAATCCTGTTTATGAGTTCATGATTTGACTATTCAAATAGGTACGAGTAGAATGTTTGATTACCGGATCAAATAGTAATAAACATATTTTATTGTAATGTAACAATTCTGATTGCCGCATAATTCCCAAGTTCGATTCCTGGTACGTTCATCAATTGCATGATGAACACATTGGTCTAGGTGAATATGTATTTATTAAAAGTAAATATATTTTATAATTAAAAAAACCATGACAAGCTATGAGTAGGTTACCTAGAGTTTTACCGACCGTGTGTAGAATATATATTATTATATTGCTAACTAAAACAATTCTATCCAAAGAAACATTAATATAACGAAATGTGCAATGTTTTATTAGTCTCAGTACACTGGCCATTGAGACTCAGGCTGGTCTTGTCACGTTCAAGTCTTAATAATAAAGATAAGATATATATATATAAGATAATAATAAAGTAAAGGGTATTTTGGTTGAAAAGGCATACTATACCGTAAACGAATATTTAGAGAACAAAGATCCCTTTAATGTGTCGACAATTGGCTCAGCATTTGAGTTGCTTTACAATACTTTGTTATTTTAATTGTGAGTAACATAACTTTGTATTAATTGTTTATGGATCTTCTCGGTAGATGACTGCCTTCCGAGCCGGTGGTAGTGTAAAAATTGACGATTCAAAAGTGTCTTTATAAAGACCTACTTGAATTTTGAGTTTGAGTTTGAATAGTAAGTTGAAAAGCGGTTGAATAATCAATTTACGCTATATATTTCGTTACCTATGACAAATTAATGAGAAATCCGAATCATTTAAAATATGCAATTCAAAATCAAATACGTAACACTGTCATTTTCTGTTAATTAAATAGTGAAAAGTCATCACGTACAAATCTGCAGGAATTTTTCATACACATTTTTTATTAACACACACATACTTTATATCATTGTACCAACACATCCATTATTGATCTACAAAACGCTCGTCGATTTTTGTGTGGGAGGAGTTAGAGCTGGTATTTCCGGTGATTTCTTCTTTTCATTCAAGTACGCCATTGTACGTTTTGTATTCAAAAATTTCAGTTCTGTCCCATAAACTTTAACATTATAAAATATTGACTGTGTGAAGAAGATTTCCAGATAAAAGTCAACCTGTAAATAACTCATACCATAGCATATTGGTCTTTCGGAGGTACACCAGCGACGCAGAAATATTTTGGGCATTTCTTTCTTTTTAAGTCTGCGGTTTCGTACATTGAACACCACACACGAATAGTCAACATTTGCGAATACTGTAAACTGGAATCAATTTTGAATTATAATATATATGTTAAATACATAACAAATTAGTAAAGATTACATGAGACAGAGATATTGTATCTTTGTCGTATCAGTAATAACTATTAACACACACAGTTAACTACATATTTTTTTTTACCAAGACAACGGTCAACTGTCTTAATATTACGTCTAGAGGGCGTTGGTCAGAGTATATGTATAGTATAGTATACAAAATCTTATGTGACGTTACTGAAAAGATCTGTGATCGCCCAGTGATTTCTGACCTTTCAGAATCATTTGCACTGACTTAAATAGCCTTACCCAACGTTACAATTTTATAGAATTATAATATTATATTACGCAAAAGTTGCAAGTCTTCAGTCTAATTCCAGAAAAAGGTCCAGAAAGAACGTCTACCAATTAATAATAAGTTTTGCGTATTGTTGAAATTATAGGACATAATTTGAACTACGGATTAAAGAGCTGCAACCATTTAAGCATGCCCCAGCGAATACATCCAATATCTCAATATATGAAAAAAAAAATATGGTCATGGTAACCTTTGTTGGTACTGCACTAAGTAACTCAGATTACTCACGTTATAACTGACTCTGTTTTCTTTTCGAGGAATAAATTTATCTATCAATGTTATATCGGTGAATATTTCAGCCTCAGTTTCTTCTGGATCACACGGTCCGAACCTTTGCACACTTGATAAAGCTGGAATAGACAACTGCACATTTGCATCAGAAACCACTTGTGATTCTAGAAATCTGATAGTAGTATATCATACGTAGATGATTTTTGTTTCATTGATAAAGTCTAGACCAAGAGAAATGAGATATACTTTAGGATAAACAATGCCTTATTTTTATTTCATTAGTAAAGTAACACAATATTATGCTTGGATATTCGAGCTTTGATGCCTCAAATCTGTATACAATCATTCCCTCCATCCTCCATCCTCCTCCATCATCAGTTTCATGTTACCTTATACACTTTTTTAGCTCAATATTCTTATGTAAGTCAAGTGTTACACTTACATCGTCTTAACACGATATTGTTCGAAGCAATTTTCGTGACAGCTGGTTTGCCAATTCTCAGGAGGCTGTTCCTTACCCATAAGTGATACACGGTGTAGTCTATGAATCTAGATGGTGCCTTACAGCCTGGTCCCATTACGCCGATACCAATCTAATGGGAAAATATTTTATAATGATGTTTAATAAAAAATATAGTATCTTTTTATACTTTAATTTATAAAGAGTGGCGTTACAACCACATTAAGGTTTTAATTTTCATTGTATACGTTTCTGGTTTACTGGTTGGTACCGGCCCTCTGTACTATAGAAATACTAGCCAATATATTCTTAGGTTTATGTCGGTTTGGGTTACCGTGTTACCTTATATGGATACTATTTCACTGTATGAGCAATAAATGCATTCAATAATCTATGCGCTGTACATAAATGTATAAACATCCAATGTATAACATCCTTGATCCAAAAAAGTCTACGTTAGAGTTATAGTGTATGCAATTAAAAAGGAACTTGTGATAAGGAAATTCAATAATATTCAGCGATGAAATAAAGGAACACTCACCAAACTCCACTGACCATTCTGTCGAGCTGCCAAAATAGTACCGCTCCGCCATATGCAATCTTTACCGGACATCGCTCTAGTACAAAGAACGTGACTTGGCCACATACTACTTATATCCAACTGAAAAGACAGAAGGTAATATATTCGTATAGTATAAAAACTTTGTTACTGTATTTTACCTAAGATAATATTAACAATGTTGCTAACAAAGAGGTTTCATTAAATTTAATAAAATAATATTACATTTTCACACACGAAAACTGCTTAGCAATTTGTGTCGCATACTCTGACATTCGAACCCAATATACTTAGTCTGGCCATAAATACTGTTACTATTCAAAAAAAGAAAATATTACGTTTGAATTTGGAATCTGTCATTTTTATATGATTGCTTGATGTGTTTTCTTATTTTCGCGCCATTATATTGTTAAATATTTTGTTATATTAAAATGGAGTGGGGTGATAAAGAGAACCGAATCGCTGTGATTGCCTTACATAAAGTAGGTATGGAGAAAAGTGCAATTTTTAAAACCCTCCACCCGCTTGGTATTAGTCAAATGTTTGTTTACCGGGCTATTGATAGGTACAATGATACCTCCTCTGTTTGTGACAGAAAAAGATCTGGCCGTCCACGTACCGTTCGTGTGAAAAAGGTGATTAAAGCAGTTAGGGAAAGAATTCGAAGAAATCCTGTCCGTAAGCAAAAGATTTTATCTCGGGAGATGAAGATAGCTCCTAGAACCATGTCGCGTATATTAAAAGATGACTTAGGACTTGCAGCCTATAAGAGACGTACTGGTCACTTCTTAACTGATAATTTAAAGAAGAATAGGGTGGTAAAATCCAAACAACTACTTAAGCGGTACGCAAAGGGAGGTCACAAAAAAATTTTGTTTACGGATGAGAAAATTTTTACAATTGAGCAGTATTTTAATAAACAAAATGACCGTATTTATGCTGGAAGCTCTAAAGAAGCTTCGCAATTAGTAAACAGAGTACAACGTGGGCATTATCCCACTTCAGTGATGGTTTGGTGGGGTGTTAGCTATGAAGGGGTGACTGAGCCATATTTTTGTGAAAAAGGTATTAAAACGTCGGCACAAGTTTATCAAAATACCATTCTTGAGACGGTAGTTAAGCCTTTAACTAACACCATGTTCAATAACAAAGAATGGTGCTTTCAACAAGACTCGGCACCGGGTCATAGAGCTCGATCCACCCAATCTTGGTTGAAAACTAACGTTCCGGACTTTATCAGCACTGAAAACTGGCCGTCGTCAAGTCCTGACCTAAATCCATTGGATTATGATTTATGGTCAGTTTTAGAGAGTAAGGCTTGCTCTAAACGCCATGATAATTTGGAGTCCCTAAAACGATCCATTCGGTTGGCAGTGAAGAATTTTCCTCTAGAAAGAGTTCGTGCTGCTATTGATAACTGGCCTCAACGTTTAAAAGACTGTATTGCAGCCAATGGAGACCACTTCGAATAAACATTGTATATTTTTAATAGTTATATATTGATGTATTAAACTAACTCACTATGAAAGGAATAAATGTTACGTATAAAAAAAAAATCGTGCTTTTCTTTATAACAATATTTATGGCAAGACTAAGTATTTAATGTAATAGTTATACATATTGCTTACTAAGAGTGAGAGAGATACTAAGAGTTAATACTTTGAGACAATTCGTAAAGAATGAGCAAGATTCTCTTTAAATAATGTTTATATTACTATTATAAAGAAGACCAAAAATAATTACATAAATATGTACAAATTGTAATAATAAGCATAACGAAGACGTTGTATTATTTAATAACTTAGTTAAAATAAAATGGAGAAGTATTTACATCGTGTTGAGTATAAAATTTCTGACATTCTTCTGGTTTCACATACGCCATTTTGTATACCGTAATTCTCGACTTACGACAGTCTAAAAAAGGAAGGTAGTTTAAAATGTATTTTTTAATTGTTCAGGTGTATTATTCCCGCACTACGGCGTAGCAATGTCGTAGCACTTTATCACTTTTACATAACACAGATATAGTACATGTGCTTATATATATATAAATAAAACATGCTTGAAAAAAATATACCTTTTAAGTAAACCTCAGTTAAATTAAACTAATGAATTCGAAAGTACGAGTTTTGCAATGTCATTAGCATAAAGGTAAATGAAAAAATTTAAGAGCTCTGCTCGTACTTCAATACAATTACAAAAATGTATCATCATAATTTAACAGAGAGCAGCCTCATGCGATAAAACATTTCCCCTTGAATAATAAATTAGAGAAAACACAAATAGAGCTTCATTAAAAATGATATATTATATGATTAAAAGCGTAATATGTACAAAATTAGGTGCGAAATTACCATTTGAGAGTGTCATGGCGTAGAACTGTGCATTATTTAACGCAACCGGCGGTGAGCATATTGGTCGAAATCCTGTGAATTAAACGCATAATTTGCATTAAATAGCATTACGTACATTAATTTTGTTGGCTTTGCACTCTATTTTACCGATTTTAATGTTATTCATTGTGTGTTATACTATGTGTATTGAAGAAAACGGAAGCGAAGTGCGTCGAGATATTAAAGAGTAATTTTCTATTAGAAATATATTGAAATTAAATTTACACAGTGTTATATTAAATTTAGAACAGTTTTAGTATAATTGATAAGCGTGTGTCTGTCAACTTCGAGGTTATATGTTTGGAATCCTATTGTGGAACTAGTGGAACAGCAAATATGCACTGATAATACTAGCTCGTGCGATGCACATATTCTCAGTTTCTCAGCCGGTGTAAGTTATGTGTCCCCATCATCACAATGTCCGTGCTGCTTGCATAACGTTAGCTCGCTAATTATGTCTCTCTTCCGCGTAACGACAGCACTGTTGCAGGGTAGATCCAGTTGTTGCTCAGTCCAACGCGTTGGACATGAACCACATGCATGTTTCCGGCTACATGGGTCTGGACGTCACGTCTCTCCAAGGAATTTTGTACCATGTTATATATCTATCTCTATGTGTGTACAAGCGACTAAAGTATTTGCTATATTTTAAGTTCTTTGAGGATGGAAATGTAAGTCGCAAAAGCCGTCCATCCTTGCATATAAATAATTGAAGGTATTTTTTATGGTATTTATATTTATAAGATATTTTATTATTTACCTGCCAATCTACGATTAAAGGCTAGTTGAATAATAACTGGAACATTAAATGTTGTAGTTGCATAGTCCGGGTGAAACGAATAGTTTATAACTCGAAATGATGGACCACTACAGTTTGTACCAAGTATGACTCGAGATCGCGATCTGTAAAATAGTATTTTCTACCAGAAATTTGAAATAAATCTAAAGGTTAGTTATCTGTTTTAAGAAAAGGGTAAAGATAGATGTTATTTTTGTAAATAACTAATAATCTATATTCTCACAAAATAATTAATAAATAAAACAGTTTCGTAGTGTATAGTTTGTCATGATTGGTTATTTTGATCTAATATTTATGTTCAATGACAATAGAGTATATCACCTGAAATCGATCTTAGGCACTTTGTCTATGTCCATTGCGGGTCCGACAGCCATTTGTTTTGACACCAACACCACTACTGTCGATAGTAATTTGTCACCTATAAATACATGATAACAAACATTATATTAAATATAACATTAAAATTATTATTATTATATAAAAACTCAAGTCTCACATTGATTAACGTGTATGTATATTTTCTATACATACAAGGATTGTTTAAAAATAAAAAATCCTTTATTGAATGTTGAGAGCATAACTATTTTGAACCGCCTGTCAAAGGTACTTCTACCCACGAACAGTTACGAGAGTGTTTGTACATTTAGATTTTTGAGAAAACAAACATGGCAATGTAGATAACATTATGACTAAAACACTTTGGTGAAATATTTCTTTGAGTTTTTTTACGCTATTGTTAAGAAAAACAAGATCCGCCATAAATACCTCGAGGATAAACCAGTGTTCCAAGCCAGGGATAGGTTTCGATATTGCTAAAGCCTTCGTAAACTACCGATATTGGTGAGTTGTCTATTCCGCACTGTGGTCTTGGAGTTGATATATTAAGTGTTGGGAGTGTTACTGTTAAAAGAGTAAAAAAAAGATTTACTTTATTTTTTATTTCTTAAACCTATACAGCTTATCAAAAGAGGTTTACACAATAAAAATAGATTAAAAATAATGACAAAATAAAGTTAAAACATAGAACCGGAAGTAGAATCTAAGATCAGAAAAAACAATAACAACAAAAAAAAAACACGAACAGTAAATAAAAATATATATATACACATATGAACAAGTGGAGTATATTATGTGAAGAACGAGCATTTAAGTGTGTGTGTGTGTGTGCAATGGTGTTGCTGTGTGAGTGAGTGTGCGAGGTTGAGTCTTAGTTTTTTTTTTAAAGAATTTCTACTTAGGCCAAATATATCTAAGTACAGATAGGACTCATTATAGGTTCTTGCTGCGCGACTATATATATTTATATATTTTAATTAGTTCACAACTGTTATTTACATGACAACAAATTACAATGACAAATAATCCGCCTTTATGAATAAGCCATAGGACCATTTATACTCTTATTTATTGAGCTTATTAACTAAAATTAGATGAAATCGTAAAACAAATCGTGATCTTTATAATAAATATTAACTAATGGCAATAAAAAATACACATATACATAGAAATGTAATATTTGGAGGTTAGATCTTAGATTTGATAAGTGATTTAGTTGCGACCACTAAACCCTAGACCGCGGACCATTATGGGTTATTAAACTATGTTATTTCGTTTCGGTGCTTAAATATTTAAGTAGCTAAAGGCAATATTAATTTCTTATACGCCTCAGGACACAATAAATTTTAAAAACCTAGTAAAATTTATAAAGCATGTTTTATATTCTCTTTTGTATATTTTTATTCCACCCACCCAAAACTAACCTATAATTAATTCATGAACCTATTGTCATTGATCTCAGTATGATATCACTACAATACTCTACTTACACAACACTACAATAATCTGTGGAGATTTGATCAGCCAGGATGTAGGCGTATAGACTTTCTAGATGACGTTACTATGATAGTCTGCAAACTACGTTCGATATATATTTATTCCCAGCAAAACAGCCTAAGATACAACATAGACAAAACACAAACTATAGAAAAACATACAATTAATAAACACTCCAAACACATATAATGTATTATATATCCAGAAATACTTTTATATGATGGTAAAAGACGCTCAGATTATCAGAAAACAAGTCACTTTTCGTTAAAGAGGCGAGAAAGCTGTTAATCAATCACACCAAGCAAGGTATCGGGGCTTGCTGTCGATGCACAAATACAATAATTTAAATGTATTTTATTACTCATTCCATTCACGTCCAGAGAGCTCGAATATTATAATGGATTTCACGAGTTTATTATAGATTTTTCATTATTATATTCACTAATTTAGATCAGAACTTAATAGGTTTTAAAAAAGTATTTTACCTCCACACACGGTTATAGCACAAAGGATAATTAATACTTTCATTACTGTTTCTGTATTGAAATTTGTTTTTATTAAGACCCGCACTCACATTCGCTGTAGTATTCATGATTAAAGAATCATGTTTACTGTTGTTGTTAAAATGTAAATATTGATTAATCGTAGTAAAACAAAGGAATTCTCTTAATATATTTTTGTATTCGGCATTATCTTTAATGATTACACTTATTTTTATGATTATTTCAAATTGTAAATAATTATAGATCTATTTCAAGTAGGATACATATAGTTTTATATGGCACAGGAGTCAAACTCCGAGAAGTCCCAAGTGTCCATTTTACGCGCTTTGAACATCTTGGTTTAAAAATGAGAGGTGAGACTTTTAAGAAATACAGTTGAATCTTTGTTAAAATATTTAAAAGTAACAACAAAACAAGATTTATTCTTAGAACAAAAAATAATTAGGGATGACTGAACTAATTCAGTATATACGCTCTAAGGCCTTATATATCATCATAAAATAAGATATATTCTATTTAAAATCCGAGAGGAAAGTATTTCCTTGTCGGAATGTCGTTACGTGAACTATTGGTAGGGTTTTCAACACGCTAATGACTCAGGGCTGTCACTGATTTATTGTTCAACATTTTACCCCACTAGAAACCTTAATGATTGTGCTCTGTGAAAAATTAACCAATCTTTACTGGATTGTTATGTTTAATGTATACTAGTGAAATATAGTTTATAAGAATATATTAATTACTGTTACTTTGGAGTTTTTTAGAATCAATTAGTCGATTTGAGATAGTTAAGATCTGTGTTAAGTAAGGTTAAAGTAATGAGTTTATATATGAAGTTTAATGCATTATTAATCACGTTTCTCAAAAACAAACATTATTTTAATAAAAACCGAGTATAAACCAAAAATATTTTTTTTTATAGAACCATATAGGTGAAGTCGCCGCCCATAGACACTCACGCGGCTGGTAGCTCGTGAGTGCGTTGCCGGCCATTAAAAGAAAATTGGGAAATGGAGGGGTAGGGGAAGAGGACAGGTTAGGGGAAAATATGGGCACCGGAAGATCTAACTCACCGAACGAAACGCGAGTACAAAATGAACAAAGTCCAATTGTATCACTTTACGCCGGTTTTCTGTGAGAGAGTGGTATTTCTACGGCCGTGCCTGCCCATTCAGCTGAAACTATAACTAACAGCACGGCACTCCCACTCAAAAAAGATATTGTTGGCTTGAGATACGTTTAGTAAGAATATGTAATTTTTTACTTTTTAAATGGAAAATTATTAGTACAAAAATGACAACCCTAGCACAGTTAGCTTCGTTAACAGATCGCGACAGTTGGGCAGGAACCACTTCCCCATCTTGTTATACAATACTTTGTGCCGTACTTTTCATGCCATTTCAATGATTTCACTAAAGTTTCGCGGTACGTTTAACAGGTCATGTATTTTATTTGACTTGTTACAAATTCTTTAAGCTTTATGGATTTATTTAGTTATATAATCCGTAATATGTTTTAAGTTGAAGTTTTAATGATTTACTTTTGCACATAATGTAGATAATAATACTTATTATTTAAAAGGTATTATAAGATAAGGTTCAAATAAGTCTGTGAAGCCATGCGAAAGACGCCACATCCTAAGGATACTAGACTAGAGAGCTGATTTTCTGCCATCTATATAGTAACAATAGATATAGGAACACCTAAGGCTTAGACCTAGACTTAAACCTAATTTTTAATTTTTAATTTTTAATTTCGTATTTCATTTTTATATTATCATACCTTTATATATTAAAAGTATATTTATTTGTTGCGCACTTAATTTACACCCCAATATAGTCCTCAATACATTAGTGGGATTAATAAATATGCAATTACAATATAAGATTAATAGAAGAAATATTTAATGCCGGGCCACCGCACTGGGTTAATTTTTAATAATTGTGTGATGCAAATAGTCTCGGTGTGATTATATTATATATTTAAAGTATATAGTATTGTTATACTATATACTTTAAATATATAATATAATTATTATATAATATAACTATATACTTTAAATATATATATTATATATTTAAAGTATATAGTATTGTTATACTATATACTTTAAATATATAATATAATCACAAACTGTTGTTTAATACCCATATAGCCATAACTGTCAGTTGGTCGGTAATGTCAGTAGATGTGGTAAATGACCACGTCTTCTTGTTTTTTCGCGTGATTTAGGTAGGATATCTCACCTTAATTACATTAATAGTTGCTAGCGTGAAGTATAAAATATATTTGAATCGCGTAGATACAATGTGAGAATGTACACGTGTTGAGAAAACTAGAAACTTTAAACTCAATTCATGTTCAATCATATTTAAAGTAGCTTTATATTCTACATGCAAAGTTTCTTCGTGTATAAGAAGGAAAAGAATTTTATTCGTTTTTAGAGTTTAAATAAATATTTCATACATAAGTCGCTTTCTTTGCAAGAGTAGTCATGGCAGGTGGAGTTAAGTTTTAAGTTGAGCACATTCAAAATTTAATAAATTATATATTTTAAAGTATAGAAAACTTGAACTATACATATATGTAAAGATGGCAAAATAAGATGATATAATATATTATGATAAAGATGGATATTGGTTAAAATTAAATATTTGAATTTTGAACGTAGTAGATAAACAAAAAGATGAAATTATGCAAATGGAGTAGTCAACGCTATCCTTCATCGCACGGCTTCAACTTCACTTAATACTATGTTAGGGCTGATATAAATATAAAATATTATATAAACATTTAATAATTAGAAAGCAGATATTTTACATACACTAATTTAAAAAGTTTTAAGTATATTCAAGATTTATCATTTGATTTATTTATTTATTACTGAATAGTGGAACAAACAAAAACGTCAAGATATGTTGCAGTACCGATCTGATTAGGAAAAAGTTTTTATTAATATATTTATTGACTAATTTTACAAGCTTGGTACACAAATTAGGCGCAACGTTAAAGTATCTAGTACCGAAGTACTATTTAAATTAATATAAATACATTTTGCAATTTGAACTGACGTAAGTGCAACCCTAAATATGATGAAAATTGCTTAGATGATATCAAGTTTCGCTTAAAACAAAACAATTACTTGGCAAAAACATGAACTTTGAAAGTGTAATAATATATAGTAAAGAAAATGTTGCGACCTTTACTAAAAGTTATAAATTTCTATTATTTTGCCTTGTGTACGTTTAGAAAACTTATTTTTTACAATAAAGACGAATTAATTACAAAAATAATTATTATAGTCTTCTATAAATTTGTCTCAGAATAGCCAATCCATAAAAAGACATTGTGCACAGATTATAAATGATCAATTGTAGATACGCATCGCGTCACGTTGGACGATACACTACAGATTATAAAAACTAAAACGTCAATTGCCAAAGTTGCGCGTTTATTTTTGTGAGATATCAGTATAATTGTACCTTTACTAGTTGCAGTTTGGAAATACGTAGATATGGTGTTTAAAAGCTGTCTAATGGGCTAAGTTGCATACAAACATGGTAGGTATTGCAGCTAAGTTGATCGTTCCGATGCAAATGCCCGCATGTTTGCTGCATTATATTGGTCCTTGTGAAATTGCTCAACTTTTGATATGTTCCGCTTATAAGCTGGAGCGATTCATCTGTCTCGTAGACTTAATATTCAAAGGTATATTTGAATATAAACAGCCTTTACTACTGAAGTGAAGTTTGTAAACTTTATCTCACCATATAAATAGGATAATGGAATTTGTGTACAGTGTTGTCCAATTTAAAGATAAAATTGTTGTCGACTTATTCAATCAATAGCAAAAACCACTCTTATTTTAATAAATGTCATTGCTGAATGAAAGGTAAGGGAATTACCAAAATATACATATGTCAGTGCCAAAAACAACGAATAATAATCGCTGTTAGCCTATGCCTTGTAACTTGCTGAGACATCGTTTCCGGCAGTATTATGATTTTGCTGGCGTACGCTTATTGAGCAGTCCTGTATCTACGCTGAATGCACTTTTCTATACTTACGTACAGTCTGCAGAATGTTTAACGATTTATATCTAAAGTTTAATTTTAAATCAGTTTACAATTTTTATAGTAACTTATCATAATTATAAAACTATATTGTAAATTTATTAGATAAGGATAAGGATTTATTAGATTATTTTACCTTCAAGTTATATTCTGCCTCCATGCCTGAGTTGGTGTAGCCCGGTTTATGTTATCAGTTATAAATATATAGACTATATTTATAACTCGATCGATCATATGACACTGAACATAAACATTTATTAACCTAACTCATATAACTTAAAATAAAACAAAACACAAAACTAAAACAAATTTAAAAAGTTTGGTCCCTGTGGCAGAGTACCCATAATGCTGGCGGCATTTTCTCACTGTATGGCGATGCTTATACGCTGAGCGAGAAAAGCACCAGCTCCTGGATCACCGGTACTGACTACAAGGCGCCTACTTAATTCCTTAATAAGCGCCATGCACTTGTACCCCAAGGTCCAAAAGTGTCTACTCCAAAGGAAACAAAATCAAACTTGGATCCTTTTCTTTTTATTTAATTTTTTATTTAGATGCAAGTAGCAAGACTAGACTTCATTTAATGTAAGTACTACTACTATTAATACATTAAGAATGAATTATTATGTCATTTATTTTTTTGTTAAACAAAAGACAAACGTAGACACTAACAATGTCACGAACACTAATTTTTAATATTATATTTTCAATATTGTCAATAAAAACATTAAGAACACAGTTTTGCTGATACTACAAAATATGAATACGGCCTTACATGTTACGTCATTCTGTCAGTCTGGTTGATGTGTATAAACTTTCCATATTGAAATCAACAATACAATAATGAGTTCCATATAAAAATAACGAAATTAAAAAATTATGTCATATAAAAATATATGTTACAATATTTATCGTTAGCAATAACACAAGATATAAATTGCTTATCTTCAGGCTAACCAATTATTTGTGATATGTGTCCCATCTTCTTGGTAATGCTCTTGGCGGAGCGGTTATGACCATCATGGAGTCTAGTTGGACTGGGCAGCTGACCTGACGCGCCTTACACACCATCTCTCTCGGTTCGCCGACATTCACGATCACTCATATACCGGCCATGTTTATATTTATTTTAATGATAAAAAAGCACAACTAAAAACTAATTTCCTTGAAAATTAATAAATGCAAACCGTAATCGTGCATACTAGTACATCAAAGATATGTTACATTTGACGTTTTAATTAGGATTCCCACCAAAATTCATTCGAAATTTGAATTTGACAATCGATTACCAGGAGCACAATGGCGCCAGTTCAATGCTAAATTAATTTATTGCTCAAACTCCGAAAGCGCCTGTTCTTATTCAAATCCCGATTTAATTTCTTTAGGGCTTTGTTTCTTCGCACTTTACTCTCGAGTTTTGTCTATTGTAATTTGTTTGTGTTAAATTATACAACTTGAAATTGTTGTAAAATATATTTATATGTTTTTGAAGTAATCAAAATTCGATTATACCTATAATCGTTTAGAGCTAGAGATCGTTTAGTGAAAATTGTGCAAATGTTTAACCCCATAAAGATATATCGTCTGTGCAACACCTCATCAATATTCGTTCCCGTGACGTGCAATAAGATTTATTATTTTCTTACTCATTACTCATGTACCCGAATTAATATATTTTTACACCCCAATAGCATCATTATTCATGATATATGACATTGACAATGTTTCATAGTCTATTTATATCGATTCAAAATATCTGATTTCGAATGTTAGACACTTTCCATGACATATACATATATAAATTGTATATTTATATAATTACCAGTTGTACCTTAAAATCTCATTTCCAAACCTAATCAAAAGTTGGCGAAATACACCTATTTTCATTTTGTTTGTTATATTTCAAATCTAAAGTAAATAAAAGTAAAGAATCTTAGAAGTGATGAGATCTAAGAAGTTTACTTAGTACAATACATAGTGAAATTTAGCTTGCACCCCATAAACATATTTTTTTTCTATGACGTGGTCTGACCTAACACACGCACTGCTCCCACCTCTCTTAAAAATATTTTAAGTGTAAGTACACCAGAATAATTACTTGGAGTAAAAGAACACAAACGACGTTACTCCGCAGCTACTTACCGCGTTTAAATATAACCCCATTTATAGGCCCTTAATAGGTACAGATTTGAAATCAAAACTAATTTCGTTTTATTGTCCTCAAAGAATTCATTTGTCACATTCTAAAGATGTTTTATCATATAAGTGTACATAATTTTCAAAGAAATTATTAAAAAAAAAATCAGTTATTATAATATATATTTGTTAATTATAATGTATTTTACTTAGCTACCTATTTACTCAATTAAAACAAACTCAGTTGTTTAAAAGCAGTGGCCATAAGAGTGTAGTTTGAAAATTGTATATTAAATGATTCAATTATGGTTCGTTCCGGACATAAATAATGAAATTACGATAACCGGACGGGGATGTGACGCGGCCACAGCCCCAAATAATATTCAACTAAACCTAACCGAAATAACCTAATTGCTAATTTCATTTCGCGTGATTAGAATTCCACTGGGTGTTTGATATATTTAAGTATTGAATGAATTGCTATCACTTATAAAAATGATGGTTGGGACATTAAGATAATTAACAACAACAAAACTTGCAGTTTTAGTCAGTGTGAAAATTTGTACTTAGTATTGTCCTATCTTACGCCGTAATAAGGAATATTGCTCTCAGCATCCCCCGCCTCCCAAAAACAAAACAAAAACTCCATATATGACGACAACTTATTATAAACTCTTATAGTATAATTTTTTTAATAAAAAAATAAATAATTATTGTAGTTCACATTATAATTATAAAAGTACTACCCTCAATATATTTTGTATAAGCAAACAATGTCACTTTTCAGAATATAAATCATAATTGTTAGAATATAAGGATCAATAAAGTGCCTTAGTTTTTACACTATTAAAAAATCACGTTCCATTTTTTAAAACAAACATTTTTTTAATTTAGTTGTACTAAATTAAAAATAAGGACAAAAAAATACTTGTCATAATATTTTTTTTCATTTTCGTGTTGCATATTTTGACACTGTTGCATTTTAATTAGGTCTTTACATATAACTTATGCCATAAAATTTGTATAACTCATGTAATATAATATAAAATGAACAAAACACGTTACAGTTTGCATAAAAAAGGATGTTGATGCTGCTACGCAAGGTCTACGATGATGCTACGTTAGACAGAATAAATGGGGAGAGCGTAAAAGTTTAAATAGTCATAATAAACTCAACTCTGTTTCTGTAATTTGTCATTGCAAAGAGTACAAGACATTTTTGTACATATTTATTTATTACTTACGGTAATAAGTCTCTACTAAACCAATTATATTTTTGCCTAGAATAAACCTGGGACTTTCCTTCTAGATTGTGTGTTAAAAGTGTGTGTTGTGTGCTGGGTGGATGGGTTGTCTGGAAGAGATCGCTTTTTAGCGATAGTGCCACCCGTTACCGTTATATGTACTAACATCTATTAACGTCATTTACTTCTATTGTTTAACTGCAATAAAGTGTAAATAAATAAAATGTATCTGCCTCTGACTTTAATGCATATTTTCAAACACCCTGAAGCGAAGCATATAACTTCAAAAACGTACATTATAAAGAAGACCTCTTTGTTGGTCAGGAATTCATTAAGCCAGCCCGCATTACGTGACAGGAAAAAACCGGACTCTACCGGTGAAAAATTCAGGAAAAAACCGGTAAAAGAGGATACTGTGCGGCGATTGAATTCACTTTTTTCCTGGGAAAAACAAAATACGAACAAAGCAGTGTGATCACAAAGGCGATTGCAAAATACGTTTATCGTGAAAGCGTACGTAGTTTTGATTACTTTCTGTTTTTAATGTTTTTACTAGTCTTTTACCGTTCATCGGATGTGGTTCGTTCTTTTTATAGACTCTCAAATACATCGTTTTTTGTTTTACATTCTTTTTTAAGCCATCAAGTGATACATAGCTTTCAGCTTAACAACAGTATACGACTAGGAAAATGATTTTTTGTGATCGTTTTTAAATTAGTAAAACTTTTATTATGGTAAGGCATACACAATTACATACCTTTTATTATAGAACTCTCCGAAATAACTCGATCAAATAGTATCTATGTCTTTTTAAAATAAATAAATTATTATTTCAATAATTAACGGCCTAGCTACATTTAAAGTTATATAATTTTGACATCTACTTTTTTTACTATTTACAAGATGTTCAATTCCAAACAGTGATTATATGAAGTTATCTAAAGTAATAAAAATGTAAAAGTGATGTATCAAAGAAATTGCCTGAAACACCGCTTCGTAAGAAATGTGTCAGAAATGTAGCATAAAGTCGCATTTATCAGAAAACATCCGACTCTCTCGGGCCGAAACAAGCCCGCCCATTGGGTTTTGAACCTTCAACACATAGGCTAAGAGATCGATTAAAAATATTATTATTGTAAGACTATATATACCAGACTACCATATAACATATATATTCATTACACAATTCTTGCCCGTAGTGAGAATTGAACCGAGAAACACTGTTCACGAACCGGAATGGTGACCATTGTACTAAGTCGTCTGGTTGTAAAAATTAAAATTAAATATATTTAAAAAATATATACCGTATTAAAAAAAAGTAAATATATAAAGTAAAATACTTATTATACAAAAATGAGAATTATGAAACTTCTTTAAGTTAGACAAATCACTTATTATTTATACTGTCATATGTGATGTCGTAAAGAGACACCTGGAGACATCTAACCACTAACTCCTAAGCTATTCTTCTTCAACGTTAACAAATTGGCAAAAATTCTTACACATGCCCGTTTCATTCGTTAAGTTTCAGAAGGAGTTATACTTTGCTTGTTTTGAGATATCGCTATACATTTGTCATCGGCTTTCCTTATCGAGTACGTTGGGAATTTTACCATCGCAATTGGGTTAACATTTCATCTTTTCTTATCTTTATATTGGCAATTTTCTAGAAAGCGTATATTTAGTTTCTATAGATGGAACAAAATGTTGGGATAACAACATTTCTGGAAAGCGTCCTGCGCTTACGGACCTCACTCACAATATTGTCACATACAAATATGTGTTTCTACGCGGTCTACAACAGAATCTGTTCAAAGAATACGTACTATTTATTTTATACAGACACAATTGAACAAAATTATAAATAATTTTTATTGTAAGCCAGTATAAATGTAAATTACGGACGTGAACTGAAGTCTACCGCTGAGTAACTTAAGTAATAACGTAGAAAATATTTAAGTGATGTAAATGGAAACTATTTTCTCCGATAGAAAAATAAGTTGTTAAATTGTTGCAAATTTGCCAAAAGGCCCGGATGGAACGAAGGGAGACGTCAAAGCATTTGATTCCGAGACACCGCCTTCTACTAATTTGTGTCCCTTCATCCATTTATGTTATAACTTGTTTTTAATGGATGCGTTATATTATTTTATACATACATATCTCTACACAGGGAAGAAACATATGACTTTTATTTAAGAAATAGTATAAACACTAATACAAGTAATTAAGTATATACTCAGAAATTTATTTTTAAGAAACGTACTAGGTAACTGAAATATGTTTTGTGACGTGAAACCGATCAAAATTACCAAATAATTTATTACATACGTATAGAAAAGTATAGTACTTTTTACAATATCCTCTTTTATGAAATGTACAAAACAATTATATGGTATGGAAAAAAAATTAATACATTTCGATAAAAACTAAAGAACTGTTTTTATAGAAGTCCACATTTTTTGGGAATTGAAAGCCGTGTCCATATTTTGCATCTCCACGTTTCCCGCGGTCGCTCGGGGCTGTCTGATTGCCGTCTGGAATATTTATTAAATAAATATTGAATCGTTTCATTTGTTGAACTTCGCTGTCAACTGACGACTTGACATTATAAAATGGCGCCTTGAGTATTGCAAGTCAAAGTGGTTTAATAAAGATGGTTGTAAATAGAAAATTATAAGAGTAATTAATATCTAACAACTTTATGTATTAACTAGCTTTCCGCCCGCGGCTTCGCCCACGTGTTATTTTTAATGATCTTTAAAGGGCTTTGTTTCACGGGCTAAAATCTTGTTACAATTGGAATTATATATAGCCTGTGTTACTCAGGGATGATGTAGCTTTACAGGATCCGATGATTCAGGGAAATTGTGGGCAACTATCAAATTAACGTACAGGCAATTACTATTCTGGCAATTTTATATTCTGATAGTCATCTTCTTATGTGGATGAGCTGATGATGGAAGGTAAAACTCCTCAGCGGTTAAGAGTTGAAAGAAAATTCTTACGAAGTTATGAGTACGAAATACGTACTTGTGAGGTTATTACTTAGTAGCTTGACCAAATAATAAAAGGTAAACCTCATTAACGTTAAGGACGTAGGTGGAAAAATGGATGCGGACAAACGATAAACGTCTCTTCACTCGTTTCCTTTTACTTGTTTGTATAGGTAGTGTTCACTCAAAATAATCATAGGGTAAAACGTTAATGAAAGTTTGAACTGCATGGTAGTCATTACACAATGAAGCATCTTAATACCGCGATGGATATATTTGGCCTAAGTAGAAGTTCTTTAAAAAAAAACTAAGACTCAACCTCGCACACTCAATCACACAGCAACACCATTGCACACACTGATACACACAAACACACTAAAATGTTCGTACTTCACATAGTTCCACTTGTTCATGTGTATATATATTTTTATTTATTCTTTTCTGTTCGTGTTTTTTATTGTTATTCTTTTTTCTGATCTTAGATTCTATTTCCGGTTCTATATTTTAACCTTATTTTGGCTTTATTTTTAATCTATTTTTATTGTGTAAACTGTTTTTGATAAGCTGTATAGGTTTAAGAAATAAAAAAATAAAATAAATCTAGGTTGATGACGAATTTTATCAACGCCATCTATCGAGCACATTGTTCAACACTTCAACCGCGCCCGCGCGCACTGCGTTATTTGTTATTTTTGTTACCTCTCATAAGTTTTAATATTAAGATTAACTTATATTAGAACATATTTAACAATATATAACTAATCAATCATTATAAGTGTTTAAAATTTTTGAAGCAGTGGTTGAAGTAAATTTTCAATTGGCCATAACTTCTTTTTCTCTTAACCGATTTTGACAAAATAAACTTTTGACAACGCTCCCAATTATATGTAATCCAACTGCGTTCAGTAGTTTTCAAGTTATAACGTACCAGACAGACAGACAGACAGACAAGAATTCCAAAAATTGTTTTTTTGGTTTCTATGACTCTTCTTTAATTGCCTCCTTTCAGTTTTTTAGAAAAATATTTAATGTACAGATTTTCAATTTTTACTGTCTTATTATTAGTATAGATGAAAGCTGTGTTTATCTATCTAGCGACGTAAGAGCTATTTTTATACACATATTCTATGAAAACATTCTACTTTCCCATCGCTAGGTTATTGATTTGTAAAAATGACAGTCTTTATGTTTTGTTTTTAAAAACAATTATATCCCTTAATATATTTACAAATAATATTAATAAACTTAATATGGTTACAAATTGCTAAGGTTTAAATACATTGTTATAAGCTAATTGAAGGGAACCGCTAATAAATTTTAGTGGTGCAGGCCTAGATGTTGTGATGAGGCCAGGCAATATATTAAAACTAACAAGTAATGGATAATTATCCGAAAAAAAGGCTATTATTATAAAGCTCCGATAAATGTAGCGATTTCGAAAAAAGTTTACACAAACAAGTTATGTATTTTCAATATATATAATATACATATGTTGTTTGAGAAGTGCAAATATATATTAATTTTGTAAATATAATATCAAGTATTCAAACCAAGTGTTGCACAATTCAAATTGGCATGAGTTCCGTGTGTCGAGTGTCTGTAAACAGTATGAGGTTAATTAAGAAGCAAGACAGATATACCGATTGTTAGAGTATAATAGGATACGATTTCAAAGGAAACAATAACACCATCAGAAGCATCAGGTCCAAAGAGATTTAATTATTTTTTTATTGACAGTAGGCAATTCATGGTTAAATTTTTTTTTTATCTTCATACAACTTTTACTTTACGCGAGTACTTCACATCTATATTATGTAAGAGCGTCCTTTGGCTCCATATTAAAGTAGTCCTATGTTATATCACACGTTTATATTTTTTTTAACAAGGGCTCACAGCGTTATAACAACACAGGAGCGTTTCATCCTTCACGACGATAGCTCGCTTCTGACTTCAAGAGTTTTTTTTTAGGGAGTGGGATCTCGCTGTTGGCCGTGAGGCCTTTATAGCTCAGCAAAGGGCTGGGTGGCAAGCGGGAGCTCGGCCGGGACTTAAAAAGTGTTCATTATAATGAGTCATCTTGTTTACTAAACGCCCGTGTCCCTGTTACTAGGCGCCACAAACATGTTGTTGTTAAAAGGACCCGCACCTGTGTGTTGCACGTGTTCTTAAGCATGAGTCATCTTTTTTACCAAGCGCAGGTGGCCCTGTTGCTACGCGCCGACATATATAGTTCGCCGAAATTATATTAATTTGCAGTAATTTCAAAGACCATTTAATATAATTAATGTATTAGGATTAAGCCAAATCATGGTTACAACAAGTCGGAGTACTACTATTAAGTAGAATAAAAACTGTAGATAGTGCTGAGTGCCAAGTTAGGTGACCATTTAAAAAAAAACTCAGATAGCTCATTGTTTGACCAATTTCTAATTTCGTGTAAAAACACGATTATACAAATTGTAGTAACATATGTAATAAGAGAAACGAATTTCGAAATTCGAATACTTTTTCATATCGTATAATTTTAGTCTAGGCTTTTAATAATGGTGTCTCATATATTTCCAATATATAATGAGGTTCGATGCTTAATTGCGTCAGACTAGCCCAGTCCTCTGCCGACCGCAAGCTCTCATTAAACTTGTGTGCACAGTTTGATTGTTCAACGTTTAGTTAGCTCATGTCATTAT
Source organism: Leptophobia aripa (assembly GCA_951799465.1). Lineage (NCBI taxonomy): Eukaryota > Metazoa > Arthropoda > Insecta > Lepidoptera > Pieridae > Leptophobia > Leptophobia aripa. The sequence continues at coordinate 3,448,121 of OX637264.1, read as the reverse complement.
AGTTATTAGTTGCAAGTTCCGGCCAAACCTATGGACGTTTGGTTCAAACAACATGGGTGTATAAATAACTAGATTGTTGTATATAAAATAATATTACGAGCAGTACTATTTATTCTATTTGAAATGGGGTAAAACAGTGACTGTAATTCAGTTGAGTATCACAGTATAAACTAACATTTTGTATTAACTGAAATATATATTTCTTGTCGTCCTAGGGTGATATATAGAAATATGAAAAATATATAAGAAGTATAACAACAATTGCACATTTCAAACTAGGATTTAGTATGAAAGATTTTAATCTGAATTGGAAACCTGTTCTAGGTCATAGATTCGGTTGTGCTTGTCATGCAAAATGTATGTATTTATACCTTGATAATGTTATATTTATAAGAGCTTTGTTGAACGCGCCATCAATTGTTTGATGATCTATAAGCGTGAAATAATTACTATACTATAAAGCTTTGGAACTGACTTCCCGATCCTATCCGATCAGTCTCCTCATCTTTTAAATCTCTCCTTTGAAAGCATTTGTTGTCCACATTTTAGATTTCAAATAAGCTTATTGTTCCTGTTTTACTTAATTTAATGTATGTTGTGTTTTTGTATACTTCGTACACTTTGCACCAGTCTAATTGTATTTTAGATATTCTTTTATTTTGTTGGTTGCCTGGAAGAGATCGCTTATAAGCGATGAGGCCGCCCGTCTTCTACTTCTACTGTTTAAGTGCAAGAAAGTGTGAATAAATAAATAAACTAAGTATTGAAAAAGTTGTTTTATAATATCTGAAGATCAAATTATGAAATCTTTTTATAATTTTAACCAAGTTTATCTTAACCCTTTTAGAGTGGAAATTAATTAATCAACGTTAGTCAAACTCGATATTCTATAACCTTTCAAAATATTTACTTCAAAGCTCGCCGCACACTTGCAAAACCTTTTTCTATATCATATCAAATAAAGCTTATCTATGTAGGTGATTATGTATGTAAATATTAGAATCATGTATGTTTAAAGTAATATAAATTACTATGCCTCAATAATTGAGTAAAAAAATAATAGTTAAAAAGTGATTGATTAAAGAAATGGTTAAGAGGTACTATTAAAAACACATACAATACATATACATAGAATCGTATAAAACAGGAATTATAGCGACATTATTGTATGCGGTATGACTAAGAGCTATTAAAAAATAGATTCAACCTTTTTGTAACAGCAGGGTTATACGTAAAGGGTACTTGATTGACCTATTTATCTGGGTCGCCACACTTTAACTACCTTTTAATTACCTTCTCGTGATATTCAATTTCTTAAAATATTCTGTATAGAAAAGTTAGATGCTGCAAATAAGAAAAATATGCTTAAAACCATTCAATTCTCTAAAATTTTAAAACAAAAAACTATTAAAAATTTATGCGGAAGTGTCTGCGTCAGATGAAAGTCATTTACACAATCTATTCTATAAAATTCCCGTGTCACAATGTACAGTAAGTAAGTAAGGGAACAAACATTCCCTTACTTATCTGAAACGGGTTGACAGATTCTTCTGAAATTTTGTGACCATATGGATTATTATTTTTAGAGACATTTTTTTTTCAAATCGACGTTTGTCCGGATCAGCTAGTATGTTATATATTATATCACTTCATATGAAATGACCTAACGAGACGTTGAAGTGAACTTCTGTAGTAAAAAAGACTTATGTTTCATAGACAAATTATCATGAATATGAATTTAAATCACGACTGTATTATCAATAGATTCTCGTTTATGAGAAAATAGTATCTGCGAAATATAGAGCCGCAACTTCGTAAACATTTTACATCATGAATCAATCCACAAGTTAAAGGAAATTTTCCCCTAGCTCCCGCAGAATATAATATTAAATCTAATCCTAATAAATCAGCGCACAAAGCAAATAGTATCAAAGGTAGCTGTCAAATATAGAGAGTGAATCGATAAATTGTTATAATTTATTGGTGAGCAGATCAGTACGGAATAAATAATAAAGGCAGCCGTCGAGCGGGATCCGATGGGAATTTCCTATCCCGATCTCAGTTCAGGGTAGTGCGAACATTGTGGACATAGGTTAAATATTTAGTTCAATTAAATTTTTCATACAGGCCTATTCGTATGATATATTTCCTATTGAATGTAAAATACACAAAATACTAGATTAATAACATGGAAGTTGCATTGTGCTACAAAAATTGTTGTCTTTCTTTTTAAATGACACAAATTTATCAGGTGCTTATTCAAATAATATGATTAAAATTTATCATATTAATAGTAAATTCCGTTTTAATTCAGTACCCAAAAATGTATTTAATAATATAAATAACACTAGTAAATCTATATAATAAAATGTCTGCTCTGTTACAAAATTGGTAAATATTTTATAAATAAATATTAAAGGTCCGAAGTTTATATACTACGCGGTTAACGGGTTGTCGATATCAGGTGAAAACTTTCACCAAACCGTGACGGCTGCTCCTGGGAGTTACGTATTTTGAGCCACGGCAAAAAGACCGTACGCTCAGCATCCGTCAGCATAATCTGCATGTATTTGAAAATAGTACTCTCTATTTTACCGCTTAAATATTATTATATCTCGACATATTGACGCAAACGTACTAATCCTGATAGCGTTCTTAACAAATACTGTTTCAAGTTCCCATTTAATTGTTTTATGTGTAAACCTAGTTTTATTATATCATAAGTTTATTGTTTTAAATATAATATTGTATAAAAAAAAATTGTTGCCTCTAAACAGAAGAAAAACTAAAGCAGACAATTTTAAAATGATATATTTTTTTACTAAGAGCTGTGAATTATAACTATACATATGAGCTTTTTTTATTTCTCGTAAAATATCTAAAACAAACTATTTTTTTTTTAACTAAAACTAAGCCTAACCGTATTCGTACAATCGGAAACATCCAGTTGGCACGCTCTGAGTCTCTCCACAGACTAAAATTCTGTCTATTTATTTCGAAATTGTTACTAAGATCAAATGTAAAAAGTTTACCATCTATGGACAAGGGTGTAAACAACCTCTTGTACTTTAAAAGAAATATATTACTACTATTTTTTATACTATATATTTACTTAAAAATTATTTAGTGACTCTTGAATATTCATGTAATGACTTTTGATTTACTATGCATGAACTAGTTCATTGTAATTGTATCTTACTTTTGTAAAGAAATAAATAAATTGCTCCTTTAAAATCTGGTTAGGACCAATCAGTAGATACTGATTGAACTATATGTCAATGTCTTGCACTACAGAAGTCGTTATTTAAATTATTTTAAACTCTATACATCTGGGATAAGATATAAAATGACTTGTGAATGCCGGAGAACTAATTAAAATGCGCTACACGCAGAATTAGTCAAGCCTGATCGATATTATTGTTGCGAATAAATACATTTCCTTCCAACAAATTTTGTCGTATATTTTTTTTCTATATAAGACTTTTAAACTCATCTTTGGCTTTTAGCCGTTCACAGACACAACTTACTCAGTTGTTAACTTGCTCTGAAATTTAACCACATAAATAATAATCGTTAATGAAATCAGTATTTATAAGAAAAAAAATTGTGCTATAACAAAAGTACGTATATTTTGAGTATGTAATATTCAAAGTGACTGTCAAAAAACAGTTTTATGAAATCATCAGATATGTTGCCAAAACGAAACCGTTTATACTATTTTTGGCCAACATAAGTGTATTATTAAAAGATCTACGTGCTTAAACACTTGTACGCACAGTACTTTTAATTTGATACCGGGAAATGCTCTTCATTATCTCTATGACCGGAAAAATAAACATAGCAATAACATAAGTGATTACTCAGCAGAGACATATGAATGGACGTCGCTAATTTTTCTGTTTTTCCTCCTGCGGGCAATTTTCGTAAGATTATACAGATCATCTTATAACTTACGATCCGATATTGTAATTTTGTTAAGTATGGCGAGTTTTTAAAGTGAAAGTGTTTGTATCAAAAACTTAAATATACAATACAATGGATTATGTATTTTTTTATAGAAGAGGGAGGCAAGCAAGCAGGAGGCCCACCGTAATGGTAAAGTCGCCCATAGACACTCACATGGCTGGGAGCTCGTGAGTGCGTTGCCGGCCTTTTAGGGGGTGGGACGCTTATGTATGTAAATTGAACTGAATAATACTCAGGCACTAACATGGTCCACAAAACGCTTTGCTTTGGCTGGACTGTATAAAATAAAAACTCAAATTTAAATGTTTATAGGAAACTAAGAACTTGATGAAAAAACAAAAATGTATTATCAATTTAGGTTTTCTTCAAAAATGTTTTGGAAAATAGTTTAAACACTTTTTATCCCATACATTCCCATTATTTAATGATATACAATTTGATAACGTTTATGTTATTTAAAGTCGTACTTCATTTAAAAAAAAAATACGAACATTTAGTTATTTTTATAACAAATAAACACACAACATTATTTTAGGAATCGTACAGTGTGACAGCGTCCAATATCTCCAATAGATATCTTATCTCCGTTTCTGTTTTTCGTCGTTCACCAAGTAATTAGGTCGATTTCTGATTGACGATTTACGTTCCACCTCACGCTCAATACTACTTTTAATCATTTTTCGAATATCACCAAGGTAAGGTAAAAAAACAATTTAACCTGAAATATCTTGTTAGACAGTTTATCCTGTAAAGCACATTAAAAATATACATGATTGATTCATTATTTTAACCATTATTTGAAGTAAAATAAAATTGCATTTGTAAACGAGAGTTTAAAGAATAGACAAATTTAAGTTACACGAATAAAAGCATAAAACATCAATTTTTATATAAGTAATACCGGCTAAAAGTAAAAGCTAATAGGCCAGTAGAGCTTTTACTTTTAGCCGGTAGTCATTCAGATGAGGAATGTGAAAATGGTCGTGTAGCTCAAACGGCTACGATCATAGCGTAATCCGTCGTAGTACCTCAATAAGCTATGCCTCCATTGCTATTATGATTTAATTTAGTATTTTTTGCATAATATTATATTGAACCGATTTGCACGCTGTGTATTCAGCTTGACACGTAGTTGGTAAGGTAACTGAAATATACCTGAAATAAATTATTGACATGGCTATAAAATAATAAATTGGCGGCTATAATAATTATAAGTACATACAAACATTGCATTTGAATTAAGAACAATGTTATTACACGTATGTATTTAATAAATCTTTATTCATATAGATAACTATAGTACATATATAAAACGTGAAAAAAATAAAAAAGTCGACTGTAACTGCCAGTTTCTAAATCAAGGGCCTAGAGTAGACGAGAACAACTGGCAATAAAGTCTCCGCCACTACTTTGAATCGAATATAAAGTACTTATCAACATATTAATATGATACACAAAGGAAAAAGGATGTTATAATATGTATAATCATATATTTTAATTGATACATGAATGTTAAATAAAACCTCTTTTGAAAAATAAATTCTTAATAAATTATTTTTCATAGCTAAGTAGATTATTACCCACACGAGGTAATTGTTGTTTCTCGCGAATCAAATACAGGATCATTAGTTTCAGGAGTACACTCTAGTTCAGCACACTTAAGACGTTTAAATCGCGAAGCTCAATTCAATGAATTACAGCTCAAAACAGTTTATAATAATTTCAAATAATTTAAAATTTACTGAACTTACTAGAAAACCCACTAAGCACTTTGCAAACTACCATACTAATATTGCGTCAATACATAAAGTTAAAATCGATTTACGCTTCGTTTAATATACCCTAGTTTCCCAGCATAACTTGTTACTTATATTTAGCGGCTAATTCAATAGTTGGTCTAACTACATAACCAATACAATTGCTTGTAAAGCCCTAACTTGTGCATTAAACAGCCCAAAATGTCTAGTTCAAGCGGAACCGCCGCCCACATGGAGCCAGACTCAAAGATTATACCGCAGATATGACTAAAATAAAATAACCATACAAAACGTAGGTGAGGTGGTTTTATATTGTAAACATTGTCAATTGAGAAAATCTTAAGCATTTGTCTATGACCCTCAATATCTTAAACCGGTGTTATCAAACTTACAAGTTTATTTTGTTTTGTATATTTTTAATGTGCATGTTTTTTCTGATAAAAATTGTATTTTCTCTTTAAAAATATTTAATGACAAACAGACTTAATTATGTTACATCTACTTACAACTAATCTATGTAACCCATTACGTCTGTGTATGAAATTTATTGCAAAATTGTCGAGGCGCCTGCTATAAGGATATTAACTTTGTCTCCTTGACTTAGGGTGGAAATTTTTTCCAACTAGCTTCCGCTAAATTAGATATAAATTATAACATACATCCTTCACTACACACGACGTTGACACGACGATATTATTTGTAACGATGGAGGATACACAAGGTTAGTAATTGCTGTTTGATATTTTTGTTTTGAAAATGGTATCGGATAATTTTAAAAGGTGTATGATAAAATGTACCGTCAAAATTATGGAAAAAGTTTATATGATCAACTGAGTGAGGTTCAGTCTAAACTAATATATCGTAACAGATTTACAAAAAATAAAATAAGACGTTTCTTCGTATCTCTATTAAATTATGTTTACGTTTATGATAAGTCGATTTTTGATAATGATTTCTGAAATAATATGAATTATTCATATATAAAATATAATATACATAATGTGTTGTGGAATTTATTTAATGTGAATTTAAATTAACATAAATTGTTAAAATACTAAAACCTAAACGAATTAATCTAAATCACTTAAATAAATTTTAAAAGTTTGGTTCTTGTGGCAGAGTACCCATAATGGTGACGACATTACCTCATTGTATAGCGATACTTATTCGTTGAGCGAGAAAAGCACCAGCTCATGGATCACCGCTACTGACTACCAGGTGATAACGGAATTCTTTAATAAGGGCATATACTTATATATAATTAGTTGAAATGAGAATGTTTAGATCTTCATCATAAAAAGAAATTGATAATCGGCTTATCGGCCAATTCGCTAATTGGATAGTTTACCTTTTATGTAACTGGTGCATTTAAATAACATCATTAATGTTGTTTGATGATTATTTTGAATTTGTATTTATGAAACTGTGCTATTTTAATAACTAACATTCGTGCATATGGCGGGCTCGTAATGAATTTTATTGAACATTTATTAATATTATGAATATAAAATTTGGTTATTTTGAATTTGTAGAAACGTGTTTAATAATTTAGGTAATGTTTTGTTTACGTCCGTACTTTATATAAACTTAATGAGTATTTTTAAAGTCATGATTTTCTTCAGAGTAACAGACCATGGTAACGGAACGATGGACAATATGAATTTATGTTGAATTTCTGACTTTTCCTTTGTATGAGAACCCCACGACTCCATCGAAATTAGAGACTTGTAAATAAGATATTCACAAGAGCAAATACTGTCGTCGTGTAAGGTGAAGCAATTAGCCGAGACAATGAAGCGAATGAATGAATTATGTTGTTATTTCGTAGCTACGCTACGCTACAGATAGAGAGCTCAGTGCGACAAATTATAAAATGACTTTAAAAAACTCTAGATAAAATCTCTAGAAAAAAGACAAATCGAACAATTTATCTTGATTTTTTAACATTTAGCGATATGTCAACATCCTATTTATAATAAATATTCAAACATTATTCACTTCCAAATTCAATAAATGTTTTTAAAGATGACACTAAAACCTTCATACAATTTTAAATATCTTCAATAAAGATATCATTATTGTTATATCATAATTAAAATAAGTTAAAAAATATAGATATTATTTTCATTAAAATAGGTGTTCTATTTATATTTCTATTATTCGATAATAATGGATATACATTTTAAAACAATAACAAAATCATTAAATCCATCTTACATTGTATACAAACGAACCATTTTGCTGTTTCTAAGCTACTCGACCGTCACATTGAGATAGCCCCAAGCCGTAGAACACGATGCATCCAGACATTTAATACTATGCCCCTTTACAATGTGTTACGGTAACCGAGCTCGTATTATAAGCCGGCTTAGCAAAAATCAATATACACCAACACAATAGTAATAGATACGTATTGAATACTGCTGTGGTTTTCATCGCTTAGTCTATCGCTCAATTTTATTCATTGCTTTGGAACTAAACAAATATATATCAATTGTAAAAATTCATACAACTAACAATATCATATTTTATATTCTTGATTTAATAATTGACCAAATCACGTGATCAATAAACTGGGTAAACGCATTCTGTTAGGGTGTTTTAATACTCCTTTTTTAAATTGACTATTGTTTAAAGATAAATTAAGGTTGCGACGCCAAGCTATTAAAAGTATAACTATAAAAACTTCCCCACTTTTAAACAAACATACAGTTTAACTCAAATAGTCTTTCGTTATTTTACAAATGGGGTAAATTTAGTGACAAAATGTCTGAACGGAAATTGAGTATGTAATTACAACGAATAAATACAATGATCGTAATAAGATCTTTTTATGTAACAGTAGGCAGACGAGAAGGCGGGTCACTTCGAGTGAAGTGTTAACCACCGCCCATCGACACTAACACCAGGAGGCTTTCAAGATAATTACAATTTCAAGTAAACCATAGAAATAACCAGATGTGTAGTACAAGTTTTATGGTAATATCAAAATGACGGACTAAAGTTTACGACCGGGAACAGGACGTTGCTATCAAGAGTCAATAATTAGCAAGGTATCCATTTAATATTCTGAGAGACTTTAGCATGACGTCGACAGTTATGTGGTCCTTTATTATTTATGTATCGATAATTTTATAGGCGACGTAAAGTGATATGAAACATGTCTGTTTGCACTTAATTCTTGTTTTACACTGGTAGTATGATTCGCAATAGTCCACGATGGCTGACTGTCTTAGTTGTGCACATAGGTCGCAAATACCCATACCAAAATCATATACTACAATTTTGTTACGAATTAAATAATGAAGGCTCCTGTTTTATTAAAAAAACATGATATATATATATTATATTATATTGCTGGACAGTGATTTCGGCTTTTAATTGAAAATATTATTTACGCTACGATAAAGTTTATTGAGTATATATTTAATGTATTCGATATAAGTAATATCATTCTGCTTATATAAATACAGTGAATTTGTTCGATTAAAATAAATCTTGCATAAATATGTACTAGCCTATGGTACAAATTACAATTTTTATATAATAAATCTATTGAAGATATCTTATACAAGGGCGACATCTTATGACCAGTTGATAGCCTCCCGCCCCACTTGAAGGTCTCTAAAAGTAAGTTTACATATTTACATGGGTTCAAGTTTTCATTCATTCGCGGCCTTAGTTGAGAAGAACCTCAGTGAGGTTGTAATTTTCTTTTAGCTGTTTTAGCAATTATCTTCCAAATATTACCACGATCAGCTGGATTACCCCCTTAACCAGGATAACGTGTGTCATTTCAGCTTTACAAATAATTTATTAGGGTATTATTAAAATCTAAATAACATACAATAGTATATTATTTCATTTAATATATTATATATGTATAATTGACACAGTCTACCTACAAAAACAGTGGAATGTTAAGTAGATAGCCAGATTTTGAGCTATGGATTTAATATATAGTACTAATTAGACCAATTTGCTAAGAGTAATATTACAGTAGTTTTCAAAGGGCTTTAAGTATAGCTAGTTGTGTTTAGAACACATTGATAACAAATATTAGAGGAATATAACGTAAGTAGATTTCTGCTATTGAAAAGCTTTTGAAGCTTCTTTACTACATTGATCAAATGAGTTGCATAAATAATATAAAACATTGGAGGTAGTTCATTCAAAGGTTCTATACAAAGCTATTCACTTAAAATGTAAAAGCTGCCACAGAGTAGATGAACCACAGAGTAATAACTAAAACGTAGTATACTACGTTTTAGTTTAGTATTTAAACTAAAAGTAATTAAGAGACTTAAAAAAAAATCTAATATATTAAAATTATCGTGTCACAATGTTTGTTCCCGTTCTCCTCCAAGACGGCTTGACCGATACTCATGAAATTTTGTGAGCAGATTGAATCGGCCAACATCTATTTTGAATACCACATTAGTGATAAGTGTTTAAGGTAGACCCTAAACATTTTTAATTTTTCACCCTCGATCGATAACTGATCAATCATCAATTATTTAGTTATCCCCACCCGTTTTTCTACACTAGAAATTACTTGGAAATAATTAATATGCCAAGTAGTGTGCTAGTAATAATTAAGACCTATGTGCATGAATTAATAAAATAACAAACGAAATACGAAATTGCTGTTATATTATGTACGTATTGTAATTTATCATGTGGATAATTTATTATGGTGGCTGATACATTTCTTATAATATTCAAGTTGATATATGATCTAAGTATACATATATGAATGTATAAACTGAAGTACTAACAGAAAAAAAGACTAATTAAAACTTAAGTTTCTTATTCGAGTTGTTTATCTACTTTAATGTTTGGTAAAAATTATAATGAAATCCCTTCATGTCACTTTTCAGATTGTTTTAAAGAATTATTTAATTGTATTAATTAAATATTGTCGTTAAAAAATACTGTAGTTAATGTTTGTATGTCGATTACTCCATGATAAATCCATTTTACTAAATAATGCGTTAGATATCGCAAATTCCATATGTATATTGAATTTATTCCACAAAATATTACATAAAAATAGGATTATAGAGATGAGATGTCTAGACGTAAGGCTTGCGTTGAAAAATCTAATCCGTCAATTTGAAATCTCGTGGGATTTGATATGTATTAGACTAAATTGAGCAATTTTCACATTATGGGCTGAGTTTCGAATTTTTTTTGTATAGAATTTCATTAAAAAATCAGATTATTTATACCGCCCATACATACGCCTTATTAGAAATAGAATAAATAACATAAAAATGTATGGCAGTGATATTTTCTATTAAATTAAAATATTAAATACTATTTATTTAATCTACTATTTGTCTAAAGAGAGATGAGATTGCGGTGAACTGTCCAGTTCTAATCTCTATTAAATCTACGCTAAGGATATTATAATACACAATATATACATATTTTATACCTTACACAGTTTTTAAGTTTTTTTCAATTAACTAAACAAATTGATTATACACTCAAACCAAATTCTATTAAAGGGAGCGGCTTAAGAATATAATTATAAGTACTTATTGATTAATTTAATTGTACAGCCACTTATCTAATCCATTTATGCCGCGTGTTCGGTGAACGGAATCAATATTGAAGATAAATTCGAATTTAATACTTACGCCAATCATTGGAGCTATGATATCAAAGCTTAACTTGGATGCTAAAGTATCTACTCGCTACAGAAGCAGGTATATAAACACAGGTTTATGTAGAACTAATACCTGTGCACGTAAAGTTGGAGCTATGAGAATTTATTTGTTTGGTAAAAAGCCAATAAAAATTGAATAAATTAAACCTTCAACAACGAAAGTCTCTTATATAAAATGCTCTGTGAAAATTAATGCAAGAACGCGGCGTGGCGGCTTCCTTAGATCAGATTCTGCTTTCACACTAAAGATTGTGAGGGCTACTGGCGTGATTCAAGATAAATTGCCTGCGTAATACTTGACACTCACTGTTCTACCATCTATTTCCACTCTGTTTTTTTTTATATTTAATGAGTTTTTCTATGTAATTGAATTGGACTGAATAGGCAGGCGTTGTTGTGAAAATTACCTACAGTGCTTGATGATTTTCCATGAATTTAATAATGAAATGTGGTCTCACTTATTCTAAAAGATTAGAAAACTTCTAGTTAATACACCTAGAACTGTTGCTTAACGTCACTTAAACGAAATTTAACGAGAATTCGCTTACAATCTTAATAATCATTATTTGCAGTCGAAAAACTAATAAATTACGTTCCCATATTAAAGTTTCATTTATTATGTCTATGCATACAGAAAATGTTTAAATAAAAGTAACGATAGAGTCTATCGTAATGAACGATCTTCTAGAAACATTACAATTTTCAACACAGTCCCTAAATTATAGATGCCTGCACAAAGGCTATAAGTAATAAATTCCCCATCAAGTACTTCCCACTCGAAGCAAACTTATTACAGAGCACGCGACATTTTGATGCTCGCGTCACAGCGTCGTTTGTCAGTGATTAATTACAGAACTTACCAACTTGCTAACTTGCCTGTCTTTTTGTCAAACTTTCAGGTTAGGTAATGTAAACGAGGCATGGAATACATTCCGTTCACTATTATCCATTTGGAAATCATGTTTCTGGATTGTTATTTGAAATATTAATGTACATCTTACTCTGCATAACATATAAAATAGTTTGTCCAGTTAGGCATTCCATTCAATGGGGAATTTGTGATAATTAAAAGCATTTTGTCACACAATATAAAGTTGTTATTGCGGTTTACGTCACTTCCCTTTGTAAGTTAAATTTCATTTTTAATTCTTAGAGGTTTTTTTTAAACACTATAATTATAATATTGTGGGAGATTTTTGAGAGTAGTTTCGATATCTTAAAATACTCCTTAAAAGCTTGATCGCTCCTTCCTCCCCAGGAATTTCAAAGGTCACATTTGAAAATATATCAATTAGGTTTTGTTAAATCTGTTAGATGTGTATTAAAACAACACATATTAGTAAATGCTATGCTAAGTATTTTTTTAATAAGTGTATGTTAGAATAGTATTGTCTTTATTAGGAAACTATTACCCCAAGATAAGAAGAAGATTAAATAGGACTCAAACGGAGTGTTAAATTTGCTAGGAACACCTTACCATTTTTCCCTAAAAATATAGCACTACATATATCTCTACCCCATTCTCAGTTACTGCTAATTCATGTTTTGATATTTATTTATTTTTTCTTCAACTCTCTCTTATTTTATATGTATTTTGTGTTTTACCAGTTTTTGCCTAACAGTCAATGAATGTGTTATTATCAAAATTAATACAAATTATTCAGTTTAATATTCCATTACATTAGTATAACATTAGAATATATACAGATAATACACGAATCACGTGTTACTCTTTAGTGAAGTATACATTAGCAGCTATACATTTTTGGTTTTGTGATTAACATGAGCTGTCAAAATAAATGAGAGCTGCCAGTATTTTGTAATAGGTAGCAGGTTTTTACTGGTATATTGTTATTTTTTATTAATGACTATCATATTTTAATACTTATTATCAAATTCCTGAAAAAATCAGTAAGGCAATAATTGGTTAAGCCTTATTAGCTTTCTTTTATTTTATTTTCTAAATTCTATCTATAAATATCTGAACCTGTACTGTACACTGTACATATGTGCTATATATTTATAACTGTTTTTTTATAGAATAATTAGTTTTCATATAAATAATAAAAACAAGACTTCGTGAGCATTACACATTGCATGAACAAGGCAGACGTGTTATTCTTATACGAGTACATAAGCTCAATTGCGTAGAATAAGAAACCTCTGCTTATACTTTTGTTTACTTTATATCTTCGTTGTATTTATTCTAAAACTGGATCCGTAATGGAGCAAATTTTACAATAAAATTAACTTGTATAAAAATCATTACCAAAAGCCACTATTTATATAATTAAATGTTTTTTATCCGGCAGACCAAGAGTTTTATTTATAATTATTATTAGTATAGATGAATAGCATGATTCATCTAATACTGTATTTAACTCAAAATTAACTCCTAATAAAGTTTAATTTAAACTTAGTCTCATATGAAGATTTCAAATCAAACTGCACGTTTCGAATATTTCTTCAGTTATCACGTTTAAAGTTTTGGACATTTCAAGATCTAGTGATGCATATATAATAATGGTTGGAACTGAGTTATGTTGTTCTCGCTTTAGCATTAAGAGGTGTTCCTTAGGGATGTGAGTTATCGATATCGACAAAAACAATTAAAATGCAAATCAATCTCAAATGGAATTAGGGAATCAGCCCTTAGTTAGAAACATGTTAAGTGACAGCCCTACGTTATAAGTAAAATAGTGAAGATAGATTTTCAGCTGATCGTGTCAACCAATATGGTGCGGGACTGTTTTAGTTCTAAGGCTCCGTGGAAGATTAATATAAATAATTATTGTTAGAACATATATATCGCCGCAACAACAACAATTAGTCTTAAATTAACTGGAATTGTTAAGTTCAAACATTATTTAATTGTCCTAAAATAAGTTTAAAAACATAAGTTGAATACTTTAAGTTTTTAACTCTGTGAAATGTCATCTTTATTATTACAATACGACGTCTGTTTAAACACGTACTTGAGCATAAATAGAGACGCATTGTCACACATTTCAGGTCCGACAGCCGTCCAGTGCGGTCGCGTTTCTCAGTTGTTCAGTGCTTAAGCGCTGGGTGGTTTTCCGTCCAGAATTTTTCATACCAGTCCGACTCAAACCGCACCGAGGTCTCCCCGTCTGCCAGGCCCCTGGCGTTCGAGCGGCGTCCGAGTGGCATTGGAGGACTACAATTTATGATTAACGCGGGTTTACCTGCGGTCGATTTTTCAACCACCTAACGGTGCCAAAGGTTAAATTCGATGCGTAGGTACTCCAACTTCGCTCTAGCCACCGTCTACACACGGCACGAACAGGGTCCACTGTTGGACGGATCGAAGTCGCAAATCCGTGGGGTTCAGCCATCACGACCCCCTCACGGGCTGGTTAGGTCAGCGACATATAAAAAGTCTCGTCCACTATCACCAGTGAAGACTTTACACCTAGGGAATACACATAACTTAGGTACTCACATATAGGCATAGGTACACACTGCCAAACTGCGGGCCTTCAGCTTCGCTGATGACGGCCACCGAACGCCCACCTGACTATAACTACGTAGCGGAAGATGACAGCAAGGTAAAAGACCTCAACGCTGAGATAGCGCAACACTACAGGCGGGGTCCGCACGTGGGACAGAAGGTCCGCACTGGGTTCGCGGTCACCGTCGTCATCCCCGCGTGCTCCCAACTCCTCTCTCGACCTCTCTCCCAAACGAAACACGCATCCAGTTTGCCAGCCGTCTGCGGGTTCGAACACCGCGCCATCTCCCGTACCTTATCCCACACCCGCGACACAGGATCGCATTGAAGGCTCTCCCGCGGTCTACGTCCGGGATAAAAGTATTTGACCCTCCTAGTCCGCTTTAATGGACAATAAGTCAATCGCTTAATATAAACTTTACGGGACAACATCTGTGTACAAGTATACGACCCCGCCCGCCACCGTTTCTTAACATCACACCTTCGCTCGGCGATCACGGGACCGCCGACTGCACTCAAACACTCCCATGCGCTGAGCCGCCTTCCTGCGTGCTTTGCGGGCAACCCGGCCACCACGCAAGTTATCGCGGCTGCCCTAGGGCTTCCAAAGCCGGCGGAAAGGGAAGCAAGCGCGCGCCAAGGTCTAGTGCAAAGAGCCCACCAAACCAATTCCCTCCCTTATGGATATCCCTATAAGAAAACCCGGCCCTCTGATGCCCCTCCCCACGTCACTACGACGATGCTTACGGCTCATGCCAGCGAAGTCTGCAGTGCGGTACAACTAGCCCTCAGTGTCACAGACGCTGTTGACATTGACGCCCTTCTAGCGTTCAAACACTCATACAATACGGCTGACAGTGTTGACGCTAAAAGCTGGAGATAACAATAGAAAACGCCGGACTCGTTAGTGCAGTCCGGAATTGTGCTAGGCCTTCTGAAGGCCTAGTCGCGACATAAATCACACACAGGTATGCCACGCCTTAAACCGATCCGGATGATCACATCACATTAGCTAGATACAGATTTGCGCCGCCCGCGCAGCTAATTCCAATTAGAAATGTAGGTTTTAAAAACCGCCTTGGCCGGCGATGTCCCTGTTCAACTTCACTCACACTTTGTGAGTTCCTGATAAGCCGAGGTTCGAGTCTCACAGGAGACGCCCTTGTGCTAGTCAAGGCATCGCATTAATTTTTAGTCTCGCCGAGCTCCCACTCGCCACCCAGGCCTTTGCTGAGCTGT
Organism: Leptophobia aripa; assembly: GCA_951799465.1. Lineage (NCBI taxonomy): Eukaryota > Metazoa > Arthropoda > Insecta > Lepidoptera > Pieridae > Leptophobia > Leptophobia aripa. Next base: position 3,432,013 of record OX637264.1, on the reverse strand, counting down.
AAAGGCCTCACGGCCACAGCGAGCGGCCACACCGAGATCCCACTTTAAAAAAAAAACCGCACGACACTGTCCCGCTCAGGCCTTTGTACGGAACGGACCTCTCTTCAAATAGTGAAATATAAATCTTGCAAAATATCAGTAAAGTGTTTCTTTAAATAAATAAGTGGTATCGGTATTAATGGTAGCAATATAACTCGTAGGTGAATAATAATCAAAATGTTCAATATACAACAGTCGATAAGCTGTTATCACATCACTATACCTCTGGGCTGTATCTGAACTCATAAATAAAATATAGGTCGCGTCAGGTGACAGTTCCCACGTAAGGACAGGCGGTTGGGTGCACCGAAATAGAACTCGTATATAACACTACTCCTAATTTGTACTACACAGTTGATACCTTAATCGTATATGTCGATGTAAAAATAAATCTGCTAAGCTTAGTAGCAAATATATGCTATCAGTTTTATCCCTTAAACGTTTATTATGAAGCTTTTTCAAAATACAGCATCGCTATCATAATTCTCAATGTATCCTCATATTCTAGCAATGAACGGCTATAGCACGTAGCCCAGCTTGCTGCACTCGGCTAACTTGTTATATTTTGTATTCAACTGACACTATCTCTGCAAAACTATGACAAAATTTATGTATTTAATCAAATTTAAAAAAAATCTCTACTCTATTACATCTAAGTGCCTTAATTAAAACATTATCATACGGAGTTTATAGGAAATGTATTTAAGAAAAAATATAAGCTATAAAGTTTAATTTAAATTTTATTAAATTAGGACTAAATGTGTAGTGCAAACGAAATAAATTTTTTTTTCATATACTTTGTTTAAACTTCAAACATAAAAGACAAAGAATATCCAAAATATTTAAAAGCTTAATAAAGATAATATACCGGCGGTCGTTTACCTCGTATTGATTATAAAATATTTGAAAATCCCCAATAAATATAACATATAAAATAGGCTTAAAGTAAGCTCCGAAAGCTTCAAAAACGTTCGAACTAAGCGGATTAATGATTGCATGATTGTAAACAAATATTTACTTGGGTCGTGGGGGACGGCTAATTGATACATTCTCATGGTCTATAATTTTATTTTTATTTCACAAGACTTTGAATGTAGGACAGGATCTCAATCAATATTAGGATGCAAACGGTCTCGTGTATTTTTTGGTCGTTTTATTAGTTAGTTATGTGTTGTTTTATGTTTATTATATTAATAAGTTCCGGCCGTGTATTTGTTCTCGTGTTTTAGGTAACCGTGATTATAATCATAATTAATAAATTAGTACTGAGTTTACCATAGGAATGCAATGTTTTCATTGATTTCAATAAAACTATTTATAGATTAACAAAAACATTCTTAACATTAACCTAATGTAAATTTCACTTAATATAAAACACACTATTGTAAAACAAATTAAAAAGTTTGGTCCCTGTGAGAGAGTACCCATAATGCTGTCGGCGTTTTCTCTCTTTCGCTGAGCAAGAAAAGCACCAGCTTATCACCAGCAGATTATCGGTACTGACTACAGTACCGATGATCACAGACTACAGTCACCTACTGAATTCTTTAATAAGTTCCTGTGCTCTTGCACAATAGGGTCCAAAAGTCTATTGCAAAGATGATATGATACTAATAATTGTATTTCATTAAATATGCTACTCTCAGTACACAGTGCGGGTTAAATTGGTGATAAAAACCATTATATTTCATTTATGATTAACTCATGAGTACACTTCTATGATAACTAGTACTTTACGGGAGCATTAAACATTATGAATACTAAAGAAATATTTGATTAATAAATTATATGATTCAAATTTATACATATTATAACACCCAGATCACAGACAAAAACAATTCTCACCATATAATTCTTGACCGTACCGGGAATCGATCTAGTGCCCTCAGTTTGGCTGTTCTGCATCGTAAGCAAACCAACCGAGTCGTTGTGTCGGTTCGATATTACATTGGATAATTGTAGAGAAACTAAATAAGGTTTACATACCCTGTAATATAAAAGTAATTTTAGTGTGAGTAACAATTTCAATTCATTATCTTTTTATATTAGACAACCCATTCTTGTGTTGAAATAATAAGGTAATATTCCTTTTAAATAATTTAAAGCGAGATGATTTTAAATTACAGTAATTAAGGTACTTATCTGAGATAAGGTTTTCGGAATAATTGATTCTTCATTAGGGTAATAAAAAATAATCGGTATATAAAGATCTGGATTGAACATACTGCCTTATAAGTATTTAAGCTTTTACAGATAATAAAAACACGCGCGTCGAATTGTATACTTTTTTTTAAATAGTACAAGGTATAATTTGGTAGAAACTTAAATCATAACTTAGACGTTGTCAAACATTGTCATCTTTTACAAAGAATTGAGCCTGTTATATATATATATATATATACTACTACTATATATACTAGCTGAACCGGCAAACGTTGCTTTGCCATACATATTATCTCTTGTGTAGTACAAAAAATAACTGGTGGGGATAACTAATTATTAGCGATTGATCAGTTATTTTATTTTATTTATTCCCTTATATATGTAAATATATATATATATAATGCTAGTTAAGTACGGCGCGAAGATAGGTATTATGTTTCTAGAGTTGAGGTGCTACATATGTTGTACAATAACTGGTTCGTTTTTTGTTAAATCCGAGGCGATCATGGTACATTTTTTGGGATAAGCCCGTGGCTGTCAGTGTTCCGAACAATTAAAGCTATCCGCTTAGATCTCACAACAGTAGTAGAGTCTACATATTACGCAGTTACTGAAATTAATAAATAGATATTTTAATTTTATGTGATTTTATTATAAACCAACAACTTTTAAGTTGTAGCTTTACAAGTTATTATGTACTCAACATAAGCTTTAAATAGAATAAATTAATCGACAATTTATAACTTATAATGTCTTCTCTCACAAAGGATTATTTATTACAGGTTCATTATTTACAAGGCACACCAAAACAAAAAAAAACAACACACAACAACATCAGTTAGAATAAAGGAAATATACTAATTAAAAATAACTTTTATAGAATATGACAATTTATAAATGACAAAGTGTTAGTTAATTGCACTATATACTTGTATTTAACTCAAGTGACTCTTCAATTCAATGCATTTGTGGTGTATTCGATATCGTTATTATTGTTTAATTTCGATTTTGTACAAAACATTTTTTTGCTAACCGTATTTGAAGAGAGAATTAATTTTGTACGAAAAAAGCTAAAGAGTAAAATACGGCAAGGATTATTCTGCCGCCGCGCCGAGTTCGCGTCAAAGTTCTATAAGACAATGTGAATATAATAAAATGGACGATAAATTGTCCCATATATAGTTGTTGTTATGTACTTACTATGTTAATTGATTCAGTGTTCGCTCAACAATAAGTTCGTAACAATATAATGGATTTTCATACAGACGACCATCGCTTGTAAGCCGTGGTAGACGCACATAGACAATTAGGTATATTAAGTAGGCTGTAATTCAGTATTTTAACGTTGAAATAGTGACAGAAAAATAAAGGTTTCTTTCTAAATCCTAACCTGATCTGCAAAAGAGACCAATCGAAATATTTTGAATTCAAAGCCCTTAAAGTGATTAGATAAGTTAATGAGTTTGACGTCGCTTGTTGTCGTTATTGTGCGACGCTAACTGACGGGTTAATTATCTGTTCTATAGTCTAGTTTAAATTTTAAGTTATAATTAGGTCACGATATGTTTACCTATGAAATTGCAGTTATGTCGGTCATTACAAATATAAAAATAACATTATACATAGAGTGCTTAATTCAAATAATTTTATTTTAACAACATTGAGTTCTTTTTGCATTGATATGCATGAATATGTATAAACAGGCCCTAACGATGATTGAATATTTAGTGATTTTAATTAAAGAGACACCAATATTTTTTTTATCATACATTTACAGTCACCGTAAAAGATTCTAATGGCGGATCAGTAGCATAATAAAATAGTAGTAACTGCTCTACAACTTTTTCTAAAACACATTTAGATTATACGTAATTTACGTCATTATTATTAATCAATAGTACAGCATTGAATATATAACCTATAATAAATATTTAACCAATGTTCAAATGTAATCTTCGCAAAAGGCGAGGCTTACGAGGTGTATAGTAGACAATCAGAAAATGCCGTGTCAAGTGACCTCTTCAAAATTCGTAGGTAGTTTACTCACTGTGATTCAAATGAAAAAAATATTTTTCACATTTACTACAGAGTGATTTAATAATAAATCAAAGTCAATAATCAGTATATTGGTGCCAGTCTCTATTTTTTTATAAAAAATAATTCTTTCGCGTTGACTTAGGTTTATATTTGAAATTGAACACAACTTCATAGAAATAGTCAATATAAAAGGGTTCAGTTAACGGCAATTACTTTGTGGACAATTTGAAAATACTGACGATTCTTTAAAAATGGTACATTAATGTGTAAAAAAAAGGGTGCAGTGAATATGCAGTGCGCAATAACCACTCGGCAAATATCAAATGCTCGAGTGCCCGCCCCACAATTCTGGATTGTTCTTTTCAATGTGAATTTCGTGGTTTTTACTTCATAATCTCTCTTTGTATATACGATTTAACTCAAGACTATATAAAATTTAAAAATGTAGTGTCCATAATAAAGTACCTATTTTCTTAATTATTGTACGTACTCGTATTTGTAATAATAATTTAATATGGGAAACATGGAAAAGAAGAAATCCAATTTAATGTGATTCTGTATGTAAAAGATAAAAATGTCATTTGGCTGATGTTCTTATAGGTTGTCAGCGGTTGTACCGGGGTGGTTTAATATGAAAAAATCTTTCGTTTATAGAAATAAATGTGTAATTCGATAGGGGCTTGGAACAAGACCACAATGCAAGGGCCATAGTAGGAATTCCGATGTATCTAATACTAATCTACGATTAAACTATACACGCCGATTTGCAATAAACATTACTGTAGGATCATACTATTATATTCATTTAGTACGATTTAAACAAATATATATATATATATATATATATATATATATATATGTTTTGCCATATAAATTATTTCTAAGTAATTTGAAGTATAGAAAAATAATAACGGGGGGGGGGGGGACTCGTGATAACAAATGAAATGACGATTGATCTTTGATCAGTAATCGACCGGGAATGAAACATTAAAAATGTTTAGGGGTAATTTCAGGTAATTTCATGAGTATCGGTCAAGCCGTCTTGGAGGAGAACAGGAACAAACATTGTGACACGAGAATTTTATATATTAGATTGAAATTAAATTATATAATGTGGTCGTTATAAAATTAACCTCATAAAAATCTCATCAAATGAACACGGAGTATATATTGCCTAATGGTATGTCCAAAAGTAGAAGCACATGGGAAAGTTATATTAAGATCTCAAATTTCAACTAACTTATTAAGAAATGGTTTGAAAATGTAAGGATGGATTATTCAAAGTCCAGCTAACGTTAATATTTCATAAAATCGAAAGTTAGGTTAATATTAAGAATATTTTGTGTTTAATAATTAGTGTGTGACATTATATTATATAATTTAAAAAAAATGATTTAATCTATTATATCACAAAGTACAGAAGTGACTCATAATATTATATGCAATATGCACTTTATTATAAACAAAAACAGAAGAAACTATGAGTACCATGTCTCTAAAAGCACTTAAAATTTCTCTTTAAGTTTAAACTAAGTACCATTCTTAATATTATTACATAGTAAGTGCAATAATAGTATGTACAAAAAAATAAACATTTTTTTAAAATAGAAACTCCATTTCATTTATCCAAAGAAGCGTTACAAATATTGCGGTGAACCAGTCTATTCAATTATATTAAAAAAAGCTTGTTAAGTAAAAATGTATGGATTTTTACAATCATACAGCTATTTGTGAAGATACTTTTGTAATACTTATAATGATATCGTATGCATGTAAATTATTATTTTTAAGTAAGGTAGGACTTTTTTTTATTTCATGGCGGTAGTCAATAAACAGAACCACTTTCTCAAATCTCAAAGGAGATGCACATTGCTATAAAACGAATTTATATGTAAATATTTATGTTAAAATTTAGTTTTTAGAGGCGCCGTCCACTACGGACACTTTTGTGTTGTGGCCCAAAATTAAATATTATATTTTTTAGTGTCACAAAATTATATTTTTTTGTATATTTATTAAAATCAATTGTGACTATTATTTAATGACTAATACCTTTCCGATTTTTGGTTAAAATGAGCTTTTTAGTTACAATTATTTTGTTTGTTGACATTTTTATGTTTATTTATATGTAGATTTATATGAGTAGTAAATATTTATAATGATTTAATTAGAGTATTACTTAATATATAAATAACGCTTTTCACGTTAGTTATAGTCTGTATATCTTACTTCCTTATTAACTATCACATTCATATATCGGAATTTCTCAATGTCTGATGCATCTCTTATCACTTAGACCAGTGCCTATAGGTAAATCTTTGTGGCACAGACCAACAGTGCGATCTCAAGATGAAAAACTTGACCGATCCAATTTCATTACCGGACTATTTTATGGTCACTGTGTCCTTTAAGATACATGATGCTTATAGAATATAAAACATTTGTATTCAGCTGTTTAAAAATTGTTAAAAATATGTTAAAAAATAAGTACGTAAAGATAGAAAATGACACTAGTTGTGTCATAATCTAGTCGTGATCAAACATAAGAAAATAAATGATAACTTTTACAAATGGATGTCACCATTATCCAAAATAGTCTTATAATTTCCATTTTCTATTGATTTTGTTCTGTATACAGTTTTTTATAAATTCATATTCATGACAAAAATCACCCTGTGTATCAGTCAAATTACGTTGAGAAGAGCTGTAAAAGTTTATAGGCAGTTAAGGACATTGCTTCGATTATCGTATAAAATTGTAACCTGGCCAAGTCTAATTGTTTAATTTCTATCTTCTTTCAATTATAAATTTAATGTATTTTTTCGTCTTTAAAGCTACAAAGGTTTAATTTTACGCGTATAAAGTGTCATCAATTATATGAAATTAATCTTGGCATAATAGCATCTTTTTGTTGTTTAATTAAAAGCTATATTTAACATTAAACGCGGGCTATTTACAACGCCATTTCCTGTCACCATCGATCTTTCCATCGCTCCTAATTGGAGACCTCATAAATAATTCACCTGATTTAGAGTAATCCTAATTACATATATTTTGATATTGCGTAATCAAATATATGTGATAGCCCTATGATGTTTAAATTGATAGATTGTTACCATAAATTAACAAATGTTACGTTGAGACGAAATTTCTTGAAACAAACAATACAAAATCTAATCAATATCTAATAAATACATCTTATGCACCTGTGAATCTGTAGGCACTCAAATTAAATGCATTGTAAATATCGCCTAATTTGTAAAATTTTGGGAGTTTATTTTATACTTGTTTTCTATAACATTGTCACTAGTGAATTTGTCACATATTTTAAAACTCTTTTGGTCCTGTTTTATTGTATGAAATATTTCTGCGTTTTTTTAGTTTGTTTAAGTTACAATGTCACAGACAAACTTATAAGGTACTGTGACGTTTTGTTTTGATATTTCAACTCTATTAACTACTTAAATAGTCAAATTAAAAAAAGAAATTGCTTTTTTTCAATTGAAATCTGTGGCTGTTTTACAAAAGCTACCTTAACATATCTTAACTCAGTGTGTGATAGATATATAAATAATAATAAAATTCATCTCATTACTCGAAGATAATGTTTACAATTCGTCATGGGCTAGGCAAAATATACGTATTTGATTAATTGAAAATTAAATTTATTATAATTAGTAGAATTTTTCTACTTAATCTTATCGAATAATGACACTCTCGATCTAAAAGGACAATGTCGCGCGGTACTGTGAGAACGAGCTTTAGAAAAGGTTTATTTTATGTAAATGAAATTGGCCTCGCGAGTGTGAGTGAAGGCTTATAAAGATGTTTCGTCGTGTTATTACAGCTCTTCATTTGTTCTTTTATATACGGCTTTAGGAAATGTGTTTAGATTTTTTATTTCTTTCCTTAACTTCGTTCGTTATTTTTTTATTTACATTTTACAAAGATAATTACGGGACTTCAATTACTATGTCTGCTTTGTATCAGAACATAATAAAAAATACTTAAAGTTGACCGACTTAGATCTTAAGATTGAAACCCGGATATACAGTTTTCTTATGTAGTTAATATACAAATATGCTCACCACATATTTTGTTGACCGTAACATGGTTTGAACCTGGTTGTCCGATTGTACCAACCGAGTCAAATGTGAAATAATAATATTATGTATTGTATATATACATCGAAAGCAATTGACTGTCCATTATTTTAAGTTTAAAAATCTTTATACTGTTTATTAAGTATTTTTTTAAAATAAAAAGTACGTTTATTGCTTTTGACGAATCAGAAAGCTAGGCGTTTTGAGTGGGGCTAGACGCCATCTTGTAATTGTTACAGTGTGTTTAGGATTCTGCTGCCAGTCTTTGACCAACATCACGTTTAACCGAGCAGGATCGTAGACGCATTTGTTGACTTTGAGACCGGTGCCCTAAATCGCGTAATTTCTAAAATGTATTATTTATATAATGTAAAATACGTGTTTTTGTCCTCGGACTTAACCCGTATCATGACGCCCACTAAGCCCATTGAGAACGATTCGTTCATTCCGCGACATATATTTTCCCTTCACAAAGGTAAAATTATCTTACAATACTAAGCACAGTCATTAACATTCAGACGTAACCTTAATTGATTGTTTTAGTTAAGTTTTAAGTTAAAATTAAGAGTTTGAACTTACAATGAAACCTATTATAAGCAAAATTACTGTTATTGGAAGTTCAAATTATATTTCGAGACTATAAGAAATACTTTTAAAAAATCTGGGAGTGTTTCTAAATCTAGACCTTTATTATCATAAGATTTCCATGTCAAGGAAGTAAGTTGTAGTAGCACTTCGAGCATTTTTAACGACAATATCAATTTCTTCCCAAATCCATATAACTCAACTAGCCCAGTCTTATTCTTCCAGCGGTGCCACTCCGCTATCCTAGTTCCCAAAAGTTTTTCCTATCTTAAAATGTTGTAATTGTATGGTTCCTTAAAATTAGAGTCTTCTGCAGAAAGAAACATACTGAAAGTCTCCTACCATAACACAAACCTGTAAGTCTATGGAATTCCCTTCCTGATCACGTTCGTTCGGCGCCCTCTCTATCCTCTTCTGAAGTCCTTTATAAGCACTTCCTGTACGTTTCCTGGAGGCATACCTCTGTCTAACTCAGTGTCATTATTTTTATTCGTGTTTTATTATCATTTTAATAGACTTGTTTTACATTGATTTGTATTCGTGCCAAGTTTATTATAAGAAGTTAAGCAAATCAAATGTATGTATTTATTTTCACACAATTAACAGAAGCCAACGAAAAAATGAAGAAAACGGTATAAAGATATGTAACACTTGCGTCGATATCGCTTATAAACAATTACTTCCAGACAAACCTTAACAACACACAGTCTAGTCGTAGGCTTTAACAGAATAAGAAGAAATTAATTAATCTAAATCAGATGTAACTTCTGCATGATTTTTCATTTACAAAGTTAATCCGTATGGCATATACATTACTAAATAAATATTAGTTTTATTAAAAATAATCTTTTCCCGTAGTTCAAATAATTCAATGCTAACGAATATCTAACAAGTAGATGAATATACTACTTAGCTGTTTACTAAAACATAATACATAACATAACAAAAGTTTGTCTCAAGTTCCCATTTAATTGTCTTATGTGTAAACCTAGTTTTATTATCTCATAAGTTTATTATTTTAAATGTATTTAGCACATAAGATGTCTGGGGACAGATTTATAAATAAAACTAAAGAACTTGCGGCATAAATAGCCAGTTTGAGGATGTATTGCGTTTGTGGAGCGTGTCTGTATCGACCACTTAATTGGTTCGCTTGTATACACTTTCGGAGTATCGCTTTGTTATACGCTTTCATTTCTTTAAGGCATTTTTAAACTACCATGTATATTCAACCATAAATTCAAGGCTTTGAATAGTGCGTACCAATAATGACTTGCACTGAGATCGGTCCTCTTTCGGGGCTAACCCAGACTTGGCCTCTTATTTCAAGCCTTGTTAGTTTAAGAAGAGGGTTCTTAATAGAGGCTGGTTCGAAATTTAAATTTTACATAAAATAATCCGAGTTTTTAAAAATGAATGCACGTATTTATATGTTACTTATAGTAAGAGTTACATATGATTATACATGAATTTGTAAAAAAATTAAAAAAAAATGCAACTATATAAATATACAACACGCGCAAGATTTAACGCCTCTTATTCTCCAACGGACAGCTTAATGCCCTATTGGAGTACGGGACTTCAAGTAAACTATCGCTTTTCTCAATACCTAAAATACAAAAGTATACAAAATGTAACATCATGTTGGCATTATATGGCTCCTATTTCCTTATTATGATAGATAAAATATGTATATCGAAACGACTTTTTGTAACGATATTTGTGAGAAATCTGGGTCATACAATCATATAAGTGGTAGTTTGTATTTGCATATAATATTTTATACCTCATATTGTCGTATTATTCATCTGAAATCTTATATTGAAACAATTGTTGTGGCAATGTTTTTATTAAAACTATCTGGGTTAAATAAAACATATATATTATTGTAGCAATAGATTTTACAGTACAATTACAAACACAGCGAGGGATTCAAATAATCCTGAGCGCAACAAGAGAATCAAAGTCGAGTTTAAAGTGTTACTCCCAAGGTGAGCACCGCTGAGTTCAGGTGATGGATCACCTCTATGTTTAACAATAATAAAATTTATTTTTAAAGCTGTATCTCTTAATAATCTTAGTGTATACTTATTAGCAATGAGTTAATTAAATACCGCTTTAATTAACAATAATTAAATGGAAATTCCTATATTATTAGCATGTATGATAATGCAATCTCATTTTCCTTCAATTATACGTATATTTTATGCAATCCGCATCTTATTTATCGTTGATTCGAAGAAATTGTAATTAAATTGCAAATGAAACGATAAAAAGCTTAAAGCGTTTTACTACAATTAGATTACTTATTTTTAAGAATATGAAGAAAAAGTAAATGAGAAAACTTTAAAATGAGTCTTGGTTCATAATATTTCTAATCCGAACTCTTATCAACAGTATAAAATATGTGATAAATATTTTATTTAAATTCAGTAAAAATAATGTGTAAAATAAACATTAGTGCTACAACTATTGACCAGTCGGCCTCAATTCACAGCAGTGTTTAAAATTATTTAATTTTTTTCTACATAAAATAAAATACAATTGTATTTTGTTGAGAAAATCTAGGCACTTACTCATATAAATAATTATGTGTGCAGTTTGTCCATTAATATGAAATAAAAAAAATCATATATTAAAAATAACATATCAATCATGTGTATATAACTCGAATACAAACACATACGTAGTACCTTATATTTATTGCTAATTGCGGCGCGAATATAATTTGTTCGTTTTATCATTCAGAACATTACCGATGATAAGAGCAACACGAGTTTAATGGCTTCATATTGTCGGGTGTCTTTCAAAGATTTATTGGGTCGGACAAAATTTTTATTTATTTTGAGAATAAGACCTCTTAGTTAGTTTGGATAATTAATATAAAACCTTTTTTACTGTTTTTATATAAATTTGTTTAATTAGTAGTAAATGCGAAAAGGTGTAACAAGTGTGTCCGCTTTTTTAAAATTAAACACGTAGAACTATTTTCAATTAAGACTAACCACGACTTTTGGATATGTTATTATGTTTTTAGAGAGAATATTTTATCAGTGTAAGTTTTTTAATTGAAAAAAAAACCCGCACTAGAAGTAATCATTATATATTGTTTAAATTGATTAGATGTGTAACAATTAATTTAGAAAGAATAGGTATTCCGTTAAGGCTTTTTTTAAATGTTTTAACGCATTGCGACATACGTCTTTTAGTCGTGAGGTTCATGCGCAAACGGCATTCGGCGGTTGACCCTCGTAACGAAAGCGCGTTTCGTTGTCGTCGTTAAACGAATTCGTTATCGTAAGTGTACAGTGGAAGTTGGTGAATTTTTCAGTGTGAGTTCTAAGTGATATTGAGGGATCCTTCAGTGCATGGTGGATGAGGTAACGCTCAATATTTATGCATATCATTAATTTTGTTACGATGTTATCGTGTTTTTTTTATTTATTATTTATACGCAGTTTTAACACAACAATACGTGTAGCTTAATAATAAATAGAAAAAGAAATAATATCTATATTAGCAAAAGGTTTTTTAATAAGCTAAACATTGTACAAACCTTTAATTAATACGTATCTGGTTGCCTGGTAGAGATAGCTGAGAGCGATAAAAGCTCTCATAATTGAAAAGTTATTTATTTTTTCTAAACCTCTTTATTTAAGCCAATGATTTCTTAAGATTTTCATTAAAAGCTACGTATCTAAACTAGGTTGCTCGAAGTACCAGTAAGAGTCAAGTCTAGCCCTAATTACTTTTAATTTAACTAAACGTTAACTTCTGACCTATTTAACCCTGGCTTAAAGACTGTAATATTATTATATTAGAACAAGCTTGCCCTGGCACTGTATTAAGTATTTAAGGATAATAACTCGGCTTATAGTATAATATTTTTATTATTTTGTGTAAAATGAATGCCTCTTCAATCCTTTTATCCATATATTTTTTATTCAATTAAAAGTTAACGAAATAAGAATTGTATACTGTAATTATAAAATGGAAAATCCTGAAAAAATCAATCAACGGATGCATAAAGAAATCCATAAATTACACAACTCAGCGTTGTTGTCTTTATAGAAATTAAATACCGTCAAATAAATGTAGTCAAATTATTAATTAAGTAATAACAATTAAATTTACATAACACAGAGAAGCTTAAAAACATAAAAAAACTTAATAAAAACAAATATTTACGGATTAACTTTTTATTGCTTAATGTCGGTTCTGAACTTCAACGCGACGCACCAATTCATCTTCACAAACTTTTCCTGGTTCAATAAAAACTTTGTTATAAAAGTAACCGTTTAAAGCCAAATAATGCTTTAGGATAATAATAAAAACTTTTACGAAAAACTCATATGATTTTTAGCGTTGGAATTTTTCACACTCAAATTAAACCAATTAGTCAAAACACTGCTAAGTTAAACTCAGAATTACACACAGCCGAGTGACGATTTAATAGTCAAATTTTATTTAAACAAGATTAATTTTTTTATAAACTAGTTGACTGCCTAACAGTTAATGATTGAATAAAGTATTTTAAATATTATGAATCTTAATAGATTAGATTAGATCAGATTAGAGAAATATAATTATTTGCAACAAATTTAATCATTAATATGTTTTCTTAACAATTTAGTATTTTTATAAGATAATGCAAGTACTATGTTATTTTAAAGGTGACAGACCTTACAAATATCGATGTAATATAAAATACAAAGTAGTATATAGCGTACTGCGTACTACTTAAAACATAACATTGAGAGATTTTATATAATTATGACCAGTAGTGGAAATCTAGCAAGTCATGTGATAGATACCAATTCATAAATGCCTATCAATATAAATTCTCTCTTGTACATTATACTACTGAAATTTTTGTACTTATTAATATAATTATTGTTTGTATTCCTGCGTTCCACCGCGATGCAAAATTAATAAAAAAAATTACAAATTCCTGCAGCATCCACAGGTATTCTAATAAAGAAAGGCTATCGCATACCGCGCTTCTGAAATCATAATTGGTTCGTTCTGTTGAATAAATTCCTCAAGATTAATTCAATTTAATTAAATTCGGGTTCTTTGTTGTTACTGCAGTTTCCGTGAGTACTGTCAAAATGAAATAGCATGTGTAAACCAGGTACACGAAACACGTATTTTTATACATATATTCAGTAATATATTTTACAGGTTGTAGTTGGTATTAATTACGTGCCTCGAATAAATGTGTCCAATATTAACTAAATAAAAGAAAAGAACCTGCATATTTAGTACGTAAAAATCATAATAAAAACCCTTTCTTAATAATCAATAAGTATTACCCTACTATTAACATATTTTTTTCAGTGAATAATCCCGTCCTATATATTAGATACAACTCAAGCTTTATTAAAGCAGCAAAAGTAGTGGCAGATAGCGAGTCCGTTCTTAATAAATCGATATAGATAAATCTGTTGTATTCTGCTTTAACTCCTTTGGTATCCAGCGCTCGGTCTTTGTTTATCTAACCAGTTTATCAAAAAACAGATTTAAATATCTATTGCTATGTAAAATCTAGAATTATCAGTATTTATACAAAATTATGAGCTTTTGTCTTATGGTGCTTTTATATACTTAGAAGAAAACTGTACTGTTCTAAAGACATACGTTTACGTAAATATACGCCTTGTGACTACTAAATAGATATATTTCTTCTTTTTCTTATTGATCATTTGTATAGTATCAACAATGTCCTCTAAGCTCTCCTTATAAACTCAAGTCGTGCACTATATATTTGGGTTTATCCAAAAATCAATTATATTAATATGCTAACTTGTGATAATCCGTATTAATCCTAAATTACCACTCAATGCCTCGGAATTCCAATAACAGCAATACCAAGTTAAGTGAATTCCAAGGCAATCAAATGTATTGTGAATGTTTGTACACAAGATTAGAGATGACTGTCTCCAAACTAATTTATAGGCGTACGTTTGTGCCATACGTAATGTGATAAAAGCGATATAATCCTAGACACGCCTAGATTGCCTCATTTCCTAAGCTAAATTGAATGTTTAGTTTACACTATTTGAAAGTTACTGGGTAATGTTTATTTAGAATAGGTCACTGTGACTAACAATAGACACCAGACACAGATCGTAAATCGATCCACCATTTTTCCAGATTAAGCTACATAATAATAATATTCAATTAAAAATATACAATTGTTCTTTGTTTTAGTTACGTATGGAGTGAACTTTTCAGTATCCTGGGAACTTTGTATTTATTTATTTTATCAAACCTTTTATGATAATCAGATAATATACATATATGTTGTTTTAATATGTAGTAGATTTTCCACATCGTCATAGTTAATGTAGCTGTGATAAAAGCGGTAAGCCAGTGTTTGGATATTCTTTTAGGCATTTAATACCATCAATTTTCTATTTAAAAATATCTAGATTAGTCTTTGAACTGCATGAAAGTGTTTTAAGACAATGAAATGGAATTTAAGCCATAAAAAACGTCTCTATTCTTCGTTCTTATGCAACTTTGAATGAAGGGGTGGGTGTGGGCTTAGAATCTTAATCACAACCGTACTCAGAATACATGTATGTATGTCTGTATAGCGGAATATGTTTATCTTAGAAAATAGCATTGTCTAGAATTAGTATCCCATTATTATTTAACTAAAAATAGCTTAATTTATCGTTTATAAATAAATCTGTTGGAATACAACAGATTTATTTATAAACGCAATGCTTTAGCTCCTTCAATCTTTAATGGATTGTATTAGAAGCAAGAATGCTTATTTATTAAACATATTTATGATAAATTATTCAACTCTAAGCTATTTGTCACTTCCAGCTAATCTACAACCAAAAGGCGAAGTGTCTATCGCGTGAGCAGGAACAATTAAATCAACAAATATTTGCATGACGTGTTTTCACAGGCACGTTAAGTGATTATTGAGTTAGGGATTAATTAAGTAAATTAAATAAGATTCATTTTACTTACAGTTACAATATGTAAATGTTGAATTAGAGAGATCAAGAGAGAGCTTATATCAATACTGTACACATTCTAACGTAATTTATGTAACGTTGTTATCTAAGGTTTAATATTTTTTGCGATCTTTGTGATGAAACCAACTTACAGGCAATATCATCACTTGTGTCCGTGCACTTGATCATAATAATGATTATTGAAGTACATTTTACATAAGTCTCATGCTAAACTAGATTTGTAACGGCTTTTTTTTATTAAAAAAGGCGTTATATAATTATTAGACAATTGTACAAAGTGTTTATTTGTTTTTTTAATTCCGAATAATTAAATTAAATTAACGTAGTCTTACTTAATTTATTAAACAGAGTTTTTAAGTGTTATCGTCTGCTATACAGTTTTTGCATTCGTTCAATTTTCTATCGCATTTAGGATGTGTCGAGTCAGCGCGGCCACTTTGGACCGGCGCCATGACAAACTTAACTGTGAAAATCGATTTTCACTTGAGATGTAAAAAGTAAAATTTCGTATAGAAATTATTTTTTGGCCGCCCCATTACTCTTATATGTATTAACATCTTCTACTTCTACTGTTGAAGTGCAATAAAGTGTAAATAAATAAGATAAAAATATATAAATTATTAAGTTACTTCAACACGATACAAATAATCTATCCAAACATCTTATAGGTTAATGAAAATCCGTTAATCCGTTCGGGATGTGGTGTGGCATTACAGAATCCTAAAGCAACATAAAAGGTTTTGCGTGTAGACGTGATTATAGTTAGGCAACTTCGGTTATTCCGTTATTAAGTAGCGCCCTTTAGGTTCTGCAATCAGTGTTAAGGTTGTACGATACTTCAGATTTAAGGATTTAAACAAATCAATCATTGAACTGTATTGTATCTTATATCAAAGTTATTGCTCACTCGTGCATGTATATTTGCTCTACTATATGTTAGGCAATAGACGCACAAACAGATCCTCCTAAGTACCACATTAGGTACACCCCTTGAAGTCATGGCCACCCTATCAAGGCACTCATTGAACCCATGAACACCTATTTACTCAACAGATACACTGCTGCGTAAGGTGTGCTGAGTTCTTTTTCTTGAGTTCTTGGTAGCCAGCTTTGGCTTCTTTATCTTTAAAAAATGTTACAAGCAATTTAAATAAAAAAAAGTTTTTTAAATTAAATACTGTCAATAAAATAACAATAAAATGTGTTTACAATTTACATATTGTTATTAATAACACACAAGTGTTCCATTATCATATTTTTTTATTTATTATCATTGCGTTTAAGTGCTTTATATTCTCAATGGCACAATTAATAACAATGTTTTATTTATATTGTAGTCCTGGATTCGCTTTACGCACCTCGAGGCTGTTTCATTATATTTATTACTTTATAATTTATACATATATGTATAAAGCGGGTATTGATCGGGGCTTCATTTGCGTGATAATTTATACTAACTTTAATTTGCTTTGCACACTATCACTTGAGAATAACCTAATTAGAATGATGCTTTGTAAGTCATATACCGCAGATGTCGAAAAGCTAATACATTATTTATAGTATTATAATATATTTAAACAAAATCATATATATATGAGTAAGTATTTCCTCAAAATTGGTTTAGTATTCAAAAAAAGAATAAACTGTATCAATTAATTAAATAAAACAAATAAAAAATCTAAGTTTTGTCACTATATCATAATTAAGTCACTCTGATGACACCAGCCATAACTCTCGCAAATCAATTTCGGACATTGTTTATTTCAATTAGGAATATTAACTACTTACATGGGTTCACTGCGCACCTTCAGCTAAGAAGAGTCTACAAGAAACTCAGAGGGGTTGTTATTTACTCGTAAGCGTTTTTTACAATTATCTTACTGTATCGCAAGTAAGCTTTTTCAATTAATGTCCGTTTAATGAGATTTTCACTGCGGTGTGAAATCATAGTTATATAGCACGAAAATAAATAATAATTGTTTTGTTGGTCTTTAAGAAAAATGGATTAAACATTAATAGCTATACTTATACTGGTGTGTTGGCTTTAAGGGATTCTACGCACGAGTTACGCAATCTCAATGTGATTGTTAAATTTAATAAAACATTGAGAAAATTTGTAGAAATCGTTAAAATAATTGACGCTGACGTTCTCAAATCGTTAAAATGTTTCTAGTCGAATGGTTAAATTTATATACATTAGATATATATGATGGATCTTTGAAAATCTTTAAACAAAGTAATATTGCACAGAGGTTGAGGCGAAATGTAATTTCTGCATTTACTCAAGCTTAATAATATATTAAGCTTTGACCTACTTACATAAGAATTAGGTCTGTTCATTATGCAAATAAAATGATACTGATTTTAAAACTCGACATTATAACGAATTGTTGCGAAATAAGCTGAATGTTTGTGTATATAGAAATTAGGGCAAAAGTTGTACTTTTGCATTGTCAGAATAAAATCGCATTAAACAGACAACTTTATATCGTTTTTTAAAATTAAATATTATTTTGCATTGCTGATTGTTTTGAGTTAAATATTAGAATAATAATCAAACTTAAAAGTATTAACTAGACTTTTCGATCATTACTTACTTTACGCATTTCAGCGGTCGTTTGTTCTACTGTATTTCTCACAAGTTGTTTTATTGTTTGATGAACAGTAAATACCGGATATATTCATTAAATATGTAATAAATTGACTTTTAGAGGTATAATTATTTCCAACAATCGATGAAGGTAGGTTAAGGCTTTCTATAAATAAAGTGTTGTTACTATTAGTTAAAAGTAATTGTATTTTTACTATAACTAACAAAAAAATATAATTTATAATAAAAATAATTGAAAATAATACGAGCATAATCGTTGGAGCGTAAAGAGTGACCAAAATTTTATAAAATTTAACGTAGGCTGTTCAGCAACTATCCCTTTTTGCCCCATAATGAGTCCTAGAGACAATCAATACATGCTTCATAATACTGGCTTGCACCTTGGTTCTATAGAGGAAATAATTGTGCTAAAATATTATATCGTTATAAATTATTCTTATCTAATCTACAATTTTTATGAATTTGAAACCACAAGACACTCATTTTAAAGACTTCCTACCTTAAAAATCTTCTCTGAAACTCTATTTGAAATATGATGTTAATCCCAGCTTTATCCTTTCACCGTTCCAGGGTTAAAAAGTATTACATAAAATTACAGGGACGGATTGAGGACATTTTTGAGCAACATGTGATTTGTAACATTATTTTTTATTAACTTCAGCCCGCAGTTTCTCACATAGGATTCCCTAGTAACTTCTGTTATGCAGTTATTATTGTAAATGTATGTTATTTTAAAAACTGGTTCATCGAAACGCAATTTCGTGATGTGTTTACGAAAATAAGGTTAGGAGATTTAGAAATTAAGTTGTAACTACAAAATATGAAAAATCGTCCTTGACATATATTGGCACTATATGGTGGTTATATCCTCATATTTGCAATATTAATTTGACAATTTAGAAAAGGCAATTAACAAATGTGTCAATTCATATAATTTTTTGTGAGCCTAGTTTACTTCATAACTTTTCTTATATAACGTGTCTTTGTTAACATTTCTGTGATGACACGGCCTTCATAAATAAAGAGAGCGACTACGAAGATAATATAACTTTTTTTAGTAATAAATATTGTACACGTATGACGTAACCCGCAATAACTCAAAATTCTACGTGCATCGCCTTGATGGCAGAAATCTACCACAGATCATTTTCCGAGGCATTTGCTTTAGCGAGGTGATCTGGAATCAGTTACCAATGGAGGTCTTTCCAGGAAAATTCAACATGAAAAAATAATAATGTGAAGAAGTTGAAAGAACGGGTGTTTAAACAGTTTTAGTACATTTATCTTTTGTTAATGTCATGAATGAAGCTCCATACAACTTCGGGGCCCCAAATACGTCCAGGGAAGTTAAAATGCAAAACCCTTTTTGAGATTATTAAGTTGGATTCTTATGGAGAGAAATATCATGCCCAGCCCGATTGTCCCAGGAGTTTAATTTAATTCACAGAAACATTACTTTTGTGGATTTAGTAAAGTGTTTTGATATTTGAAATAGATATTAAGGGGTGTTTAAATTAAACAATTAACAGCTCACGTCAACGATATTTTAAATTGCGAATTCAGTTAAGTTAGGTTTATTGATAGTAGTCTGTAGTTTTTATATTGATTCAAATTCCCATGCACATGTGCTTTCCCAAAAATCGTCTGTAATACGTTTTTGCTTTAGAGAATTCATATTAAATGGTATAATATGCTTTATTTCTTCTTACGGTCACTATTGTCTTCAATGGGATATTTCTGGACATAAAGTTGTGTAATTTAATTAAATATATAAGTGTTTATATATTGTAACTGAAGATGCATGCAATTCATAAAGATAGTTAAACAAAAAATCCATTAACATTACATGTAGTTTTCACATCGTCGCCTACATTAGAGATAATGATAACTGAAAATCATGCTTTATCTATAACCAAATATTATTGATGTATCGATGTTTGTATTGCTGATAATTTAGGCAAACATTTATACTTTATTAATGTGTTCTAGATATTTGTCGATATCGGTACCGATTAGGAGCTACATTAATGTCTATGGTTACAAATAGGCGATCTGAATAAATGATGTACTAGGCATGTGTCAATGATGTAAGCACATAAATAATTTAATATTTGTTATACACTCTAGTCGCTTAATAAAACTTACGACTATATAGGACCTAACTACTTGCATACAGGCGACTCGCATCGTATATTTTAATTTCGCCTTCAGAAGGCACGCAGGTTTTACGTAAGGTCTAGGTCTAGGTAAGGTTTGTTCATTTTAGATGTTTTATTTATTAACTATAATTCACACATTTTGCGACGACATTTTGTCCATGAATTCCTTATTTTATAGGATAGGGAGGCAAATGAGCCTGCTCAACCCAGTCACGGATACGTCGCCTGCCCTTAATATATGCCCTTCTTTTCAATATCTGCTTGTGTTCTTGAATAATTTTTTGAGTTGTGCTTTCTAATGAATAATTTACTTCTTTCGCCTACCATACCGAGTGGTGATATGAAAGTGAAGCGTACACAATAGTTAAATTTGTTTTATAATGTTTTTATTGAATTTATTAAAACCCGATTTGTCGTATGAATTCCTAAACATATAGAAGATGTTACGTTGATAAAATTAATGATGTACTTAATATTCAGGGTGGCCGATGAGAATTAATTTAGTTTGCGTAGTCTGCTACTTATAAGAAAAGCCATTATGAATAAAAACCGTGATAATTATTTTTTTTTATCAAGTTGATAATGAATGTATACTTTATATATTATTATTTTTTAAATTTAATGATTTTATAAGAGTGTTGATGTACCAAAATTGAGTAATATATCTTTTAAGCACGTAAAAGCGGTCTACTTAGAGTTTCTGTTATTTTTGATTTAATTTCTGTGACCTCTGTGTTTTTGGGTTTTACAACAGGATAGAAAATAAATTAAATAATTTTATGTTAATAACTGACTTTAAACCCAATACAATTCTCAGTTTTACACATTTAATATTAATACATAAAAAATATATTATTCATCACAAGATTTATATAAAATTTTAGGTATACCTAAATAAATTGATCCCAGCAAATTCCCGTCGTGTCACCTGAATTTTAAATGGATTTATAAAACATTAACTCGCCTACAAAACCTTTCCGGGGTAATCGTATCTTGATGCAAATGATCCTTTATACCTTACGTATGTTTAATATATAATGCGGCTTTGCTTAGGAATAAAAATAATATATAATCTCGTTTCGTAACAATTTGAATGATCTACTTTTCATTAAATACCACTGCTATTAATTTCTCATGGGTCCGTAATTCTGAGTCTAGTTCAAATAAGTATTTTTACAACTCCACTGGGTACAAATCGGCCGGCGGGTAAAATAATTAAATAATATTTTTTATCATTTCCAAGTGACACATACACTTTATATAAAATACGTATTGCTTGTGACAACTTATATATTTTACGGAAACAAAACAGACACATCACAAAAATACTATAAAATAAAAGGTTATTTGACAAAATAAAGAAGCATACACAGTCAGAAGACAAAAGACACTGCAAGAAAAAAGAAGATAAACAAACGAGAAGAACTATACATTAACAGTTACAAACATTGACTACTATAATGACTGGTAGTAGTAGACTAATATATAATAGTAATGTTAAAATTATATAATTGAATCAACACTTCGCACGTTTTACCTTAAGCCTTATGTAATTCGAGTGGCACCTGGTTGTTTTGTGTTATTGTTTTTAATATATGCAAAAATACAATTTTGTTACTAATTTTTGGACCACCTTGAAGCCTTGGTTTGCTTAATAAATTTATAAAATGACGAAATCCACATTTATTTGATGAGTTAGTGTTAATTTATTGTAATTATTATCTATTAAATAATGAAAATGGTTTTAGATTAGAATCATCAAATACCGCCACATTCCAAATTCATGTTTAGGTATATTTTTAATATATATATACAAAATCGTGCTAATCGCACCTTTATCTTAAAAAAGTATTATATAAATTTAAACTTTAAGTATCAGCGAAATTGTTAGATCAATTCATCTCAACGGACTTTTTTTTAGTCACATTTTTTAAAACGTTTTAAATCTTTAAAATTGCTAGAGCGTATTTGCGGGACCTAACTTATAAGTATCTATAGTGTAACTAAACATATAATAAACCATTAAAACGCAAACAAAGAACTCACGAAATAGATCACGAATAGAATAGAGAGAATAGACTCACAAAAGCAAATCTATTCAATATAGAAAATACTTAAGAAACTCAATATCCTATTCCAACTTAATTATCCTAACTTATTTTTTTTTTTTATATCTGTCCCCAGACAACTTATGAGATAACAAAACTAGGTTTACACATAAGACAATTAAATGGGAACTTGAGACATTATACAATAACAAAATACAATATACATAATATTACGAACAAGATACGACATACATGTATGTGACCACTACCAGGATTCAAAGGTTTTATACATGATTAGGTTTATTACATGCATGGTTTCGTTTCTACTAATATTAAGACCTTTAGAAAACTTTAAAGTATGAAATTAAAACCGTTTGTTGGTTTTTTTATGGAATAAGTCATGTTGCGTATGAACTAGAGATGATGTTGACGTAAAAAAAGTCAACCTTCTTTTTCCTATTACTTTCTCGTTTCTAACGATCAAGTTCAGTAATTGACCTAATTTTTTTTAAAAGTCATTATAATAAAACTTAATATCTAGTTAAGCCAATTAAGAGCTAGAAGGGTGGCGCATAACATTCCCAATTGGAATTCCGAACACGATTCAATCACTTTAATTTTCGAGTAATTTCATTATTTCGCCTTTGTCACAAGGCCACGAGCCGACTTGAAATACCTTTTTTGCTAAATTAATTTTCATAAATCTCTATTTAATTTTTTCTGCTCGATTTGAAGGCGGAAATGTATTATGACTGGCAGGAGGGTGGAGATTTCCTACGTTTCGTTGTAATAGACGTTATTTAGTAACTTTAGTCGCTAATCTATGATTTACTTGTAAGGGAACCCAGAGTTCTTTGGTTTGGCTTTTCACAAAATTCAGGGTTTAACTATTATTTATAGATTTCCTACATACATATATTATCAGCGATTACTTGTATATCTAAATAATTTTTATATCCATATCTAGGAGGGTTCTAAAACAAACCAGTCGGAGAAACCCACAACAAAATCAGCTTGCCTATTTATTTTTTTAAGCGTGAATACTGTTTCATAATAGTCCTTAATTCAGCATTTAGGGCGTCCATACCCAAGCTTTTTCGCGGACATTTTCGCGATTACTTTGTATCGTAACGTACAATTAGTTAGTAGTATATTTAACACCATGTATTTTCAACATACACTTTTGTCGATATTTTAAAATTAAAAATATTTTTTTTATATACATATCATTCTTTTCCTTAATCCATCCAAAGGCATATCTATATTTCTAAAATTATAAAGGATGAATCCCACTGGTGTATCAAGAGAAGAGGTTTTTCTTTTTCATACTTTTATCCGTCTTTCATCCCGTCTAATCCACATACAGTTGTTATATTCTTAGAATGTTAAGTTTTGGCGCGTTCTACTAAGCACGTTGTCAAAATGTGTCAAATGTGTGTGTATTATAGTCAAAGAAAATTAGTTTTTCCATCATCATAATTAGGAGTACAATAGGGTATACAATTCGGCACAAAGCCTCCGCTGAACAATCACTTAATACATTACTCGAGCAAGTACCGTCCAATTTCGTACGAACTGTAAAAACGTGTTATTTCGTCGTGTCATTGGGGTTCCCGTTTGTATAGTTTTGTGGTTCTTTATTTATAAAAAGTTAGGTCCTTATTGCTTTAGCAATATATTTAAGAAAACAAGACCTATGTAATTAGGTTATTGGAAGGAACAAGAGATTATTCGTAACTTAAATAGGTTTTGTTTATTGGTCCTTTGAAATATTAGGCATTTGTGTTAAAGTTCCGACACAGGCGGTATAGCAGCCTCTGTATAATGTAGGTCCGCCGTGTCATAGACCCTAGAATAGAGACAGAAGCCTAATAAAATAAACATCTGCCCAAGTGATTATAGGATTAATTTACAATTCTCATATATTTCTTATTTTCTACGGAACCATCGTGTTAACTCGTACTTAACCGTGTTTTGTTCTTGTTTATTTCAGTAACAGCTCCGCCTCTAATTGGAACGCCGCTTCAGAATTGTTTAAAATTATTCGCACAATACAGAATGATATCCAATTTAAAATGTGGTTAAAATAATCCTTTATTTTGCTTTTAAACAACAAGACGGAAATTAAGAATGCGATCTGTTTCCTAATTAGGAAAAAGTGTGTGTATAAATTTTATACTTTCATTTGTAACTCTAATGACAATTTATAATGGATGTTTGTTTGATATTAAGGATTTTTTAATTACAGTATGTATTAATAAGCTGATTATGTAATTTTCAAAACGAAAACTAAAGCACTAAAATCAATTTAAAAAGTTTGGTCCTAGTGACAGAGTACCCATAATGCTGGCGGCATTTTCTCGCTGTATCGCGAAGCTTATAAGTTAAGTGAAAAAACACCAGCTCTTGAATCACTGCTACTGACTACTAAGCGCCTACCCTAGGTCCAAAAGTCTACTCCAATTTAAACAATTTCAGTTTGTTTGGGATGGAGGAAAAAATGTATAAAAATACTACATACTAAGAGAGAATGCACCAAGATTGCGTTAGCTTATAAATATATATGTCTTTAATTGATATAAAAGAGTATAAAATAAAACTATACGAACTTTTATTTCAACAAATATTATGTTTTAAAGTCAAATAAGGCCTATGTAACTAACTGTACAATAATGACGTCGCGTAATATTTTAAAAAGCAATAAAAAATTTAATAGTTGAACTTCAAACCTGCCGAATGAATGAACCGCGAAGTTTAACTCCTAATTAACTATAAATAGTGTTTAACGATGCCGTAAAAATGTAATGCTGCTCATAAACTTTACTACTGTTAGTTGACTTGTTGGTGCTACTGCATGAATTTAAGAGCTGCTTTAATTTTTACCTCAGAGTGTTAAAATGTTAACATGTGTGGTACTATATTAAAAAAATAAGTGAACGGTTTTTTAAACACTGTCTAAACATTAATATAATGTATATTGTATTATTATCTAAATAAAATTTCCATGTCCTAATGTTAGTTACCGTACTCCTCCGAAACGGCTTGACCGATTTTTATATGCGTATTTAGTAGGTATAAAAATCGGCCAACATCTATCAACATCTATTTTTAAAGGTTAAAAAAATTTACTATCTTTTTATTACATATTACATTATTTATTATTATAATATTCAGTCACTTATTTTTTGTCATCACTAGAAATTACTTAGAAATATTTAATTTATATCGCAAAACAACGTTTACCGGGTCAGCTAGTTTTCTATATGCTGCCTTAAATATGACGTTCCAAGACGGACATTACATTCAAAAGCGGTTATGAGATGCAGTAGACATTCCATATTACATTCTATAGTCTAACTTTCTCATTAACTCATTACGCTTTAATTAATTTCTGTTTGTTTAACAGAGATGGCATTTTTTACAATATTTATATACAAGACGAGCAACATGAACCCTGGATACATTATTTACCGGTTTATAAACCGGTATATATATGGTATATGTTATAACCTATACATGAGTTATAAATTGCCTCTTATTACAAAATGTATTCTTAAAACTCTAAAACTATTGTTGTAATGCATTCGAAATGTCGCTGAAACTACTGCAATTAAAATCCAATAAAATTTTCATTTCAATAATATAATAAGCCCAGTAATACTTTCGAAAATAAATTTTGTTTTCTCCAACTAAAGGTTTAATTTCAAAGTTCCCAGGCACAAGTCTAGCCGATTAATAATGGCGGCTTTTGAAGAAGTTGAACTAAAACTTTAATAATAGACCACTGAAACTAAAGACCAATACGAAAGTTTAAAATTAATGTCCATAGTTCGTCTATTCTTTTGACAAAATGTTTAAGTATATCAAATGTTTATTACTAAAGTAATAAAATTACTTAAATATAATACTAGAAATGGCAGAAAATATTGAATATATAGAGTATAAAGTGAATATAGGAGGGCTTAATACTAACAATAGATCTCATCCAAGACACACAGTGTTGATTGTTTTTATATTTTCCGTTTGTCATTACAATTTTTTCACAGACTTACAACGTATCAATAAAATGTAGAACCATACAGCGTAAAATGTACAGCCGTTAAATTGGAATTTAATAAACAAAAAATCGTAAAAATGAAAAATAGGTCGTTCCAAATAGCGGAAGCACCTCGATGGCTCAGTAAATACAGCGTGCTACCAATATCCGGTATGGCACGGGATCCAAATTCACGATTTCAGCTTGGATTTTGCCGAATTTCCTCGAGAATTTTCGGAAAGAAACATTGTTCAAACTTATGTTGTTTATTGCCTTACTCTATATGTATATACACGAAAATATATACAATCCTTATCTGTTTCAGTTCTGGTTCAGTCTACAACAAAATAACAGGTATTTCAAACATTATATTAATCTTTATTGTGGTTGCCGGAATCATCTTATACTTATTACATTTGTAACATGGACGGGACCGAAGGCTCTTGTCCCATGCCATGTAGTTTGCTCCTTACTTAAGATATTTGAAAAACTATTATTTTTCATGTTAATTAAATTTCATGTAAAACTGTTTTATGTTGGTACGAAAAGAAAATGCAATCTAATATCTTATTTCACCGCTGAGAATTAAACACAACGAAGGACGCCGCTTCCAGAAGCGAGTACTTTTTATTTTTAAACCTTGGTTAAAACTAGCAATGTTAGCTATTTATTTTTAAATAAAATTTAATGCTACACGACGAGACATGAAATTAAACATTCAAAATGACGTCCGTCTATAGTATGTGGCTTAATTTTACTAATATTATACTATTTTATTCTTATTTTTATAAGATTAGATTTTTATTCTTTAATATAAAACAGAGAATTTCCTAGAGGTTCAGCGTTTCCGTGTTGAAACTCAAACTCAAAATATCTTTATTCAAGTAGGTCTTTATAAAGACACTTTTGAATCGTCAATTTTTACACTACCACCGGTTCGGAAGGCAGTCATCTACCGAGAACAACCGGCAAGAAACTCGATGAGAAATATGAATTGAATACTTGTGTATCACCATGACGAGTATTTCTTAATAATCAATGGAAAGTACATTTTAATATTTACTTCAGCAAAATCGCTGAGAAATTCACCCTTTCATCATGACTGGCTTGTTTTATGTGGCGCCTAACCTAAAGCGATTTATGCTAACGAGTTCAAATAATATTTTGTTAAATAATGAAGACTTCTACGCGGTGTTCTAGTGGCTTGATTATGCTTTGGAACTACGGTTGTGTATCAATGTATTTTGCTTTTTAAATACAATTCAATATTCGCTCTTATTGTGAAGGAATACACCATGAGGAATCAAGCACGCTATGAAAACACGATCAAGAAACATACACAGAAATTTGAGATTATATCGTATTTTACTGATCATTATTTAACCACGAAATCGTTTTGTTTGTAATACTACAACTAATATAAATGTTACATAACGCTTTAATATTGTTTTTCTACATTATTTATTTTAATAAAATAGCACAGTTTAACCTAACTACAAAACGTTTAAATAATTAAGTTTTTTTTACGTAAGTACAGTCATGAAAAATGCATTATTTTAATTTGCGACTACATTTTAAATGATTTTCGCCACTTTTCACTCCAAGCCATTTTTGTCCTCACTAAGATACCTTTACACTACCGGTCTCTTAATGCAATGATATCAATAAATATGGCTTTAAACTTAAGTATTAATTGTGATAACTCGCTTGGAATCGTAACGAATAACGCACGCACTCAGGTAAACAAGCGGTCGATTAGAGTAGAATTTTGGGTAAAAACCTCAAAGGGTTAGCCCAGCAAATGATAGCAAAGTATTAATGGACTTTATATGTTCAGGTAATAATATTAATTGTGTGCTCCCAAAGGTGTATCGGTATGATAAAAGATTTTTTATTTATTAGTGTTGAAATTATCTTTAATATTTTATATTACTATGGATATATATTTTAGGCATACGAGTTTTCGTAACAATATATGAAAGTTTAATTAATAGCCAAACATTGTCTACCAGAACCATTCACTAATATTTAAATAAGTCAAATAAGCCTCCATGACTCATGTAATAATTTACGTAGTCACATAAATAATTACTCAAAAAAACTTTCCCTTTTTTTACAACAGGTAAAATCTAAACCAGATGATAATCTGAGTAATTTTTTTGTGAATAACTTATAACAATGATGTGTATAACAAATATATAATAACAACATTTAAACCAAGATTTTCATTCCAATTAAACCAAGATCTCTATTAAAATAAATTAAATCCATAACATGTCATAAAGCTAACGGTATACGTTTCCAGATTAAAATTACTTTTCCAATTTAAGTTAAATGGATGAATTAATTTATACAGTACGAGTTATTAATTCATTTTAATATTAATTAGCTTTATAACAAACAAAATGATTAAATTGACGCTTTAATGATGGAGCTAATGAAATTTAACGCTTTTTGTTCTACCTTTAAAAAATATGTATATATTTAAAAAAATATGTAAATATTTTTATTGCTTATTTAGCAGTGCATACGTTTGTATATGTGTACAGCATTACATAGAACATAATACTGCAAATAGTTTAGATGCAACGATAGTCCCAACCTACTTTTAAAAAGATTGGGAGAATACGATTTAGTTTTGCAATTATAAAATATTTTGCTAAAGCAAAGTAAAGAATGATAAAGTAGCGTTACAAAAATACAAGTAAAACTCAAATCAAGTAAACATTTATGAAACACGTCGATCATCCCTATGTGTAGAAAGGTAACGTTAAAAATATTGTCAAATAAATTTTATTGAATGTGCACAAAAAGGTTAAATATTTAGACATATATAAGTCCTTTTACCTCTATTAAATTTCTAAAGTTAAAACAGCAAACAGTGCAACAAAGTTAGTGACCCCATTAAACTATAGGGTTGAGGCCACTTCTGTTAATTGGAGTAGAATTTGACCTTGGCACGAGTTAACGAGTTAAGTGGACAACTTACATGGTAGCCTAGCCTTAAATTAACCTCATGTCCAGTGTTCCAGAAAGAGCTTAAATGAGATTTAATATTAAATGTCATAGGTACAATACGTCTAATGAGATGATTGGTATTGTTTTCGATATAAAGATTATCTAGTATAGAACTCCAATTACTTAAAATTTACCAAAACTTATTTCTGGATTATTTTATAATAGACTAAATTATAAAACAGACGAGGTCACAAGTGCATTTGTTTGCTATTATAAAAAGCATCCAATTTATCGAGAATGATTCTTCGGTTCATAGTATAATGATCAGTTAGTGGTTCAAGCAAACAATACTTGACCTACTTCACATCATCTGAGATCCTATTACTGGCGTCTTATTGGAAAAGTTTTCCCAATAAATTCAGATTTTCCGTCATGTCACAATTTTTGATTTCGTTATTCTAAGTGCGCTTATTTATGGATTTGTTCCAATTGAATTAAGAAGTAAAAAAGGAAACGGGTTATTTTTTTTCTAAATTTGAACATTCGCATGTACAAATTATTGATTTTGTGCACAAATTTAAGAATAAAGTTGAAAAAAATTCATAAAGAAGCCGTTTTTTGTAAGATACAAATTTATATATTTTTCCCATAATATCGGATATTTATTTATTTATGAGATATGTCATAGATTTTTATTAGTATTAAAAATTTTAACGACTAAATTCGATTCTTCAAAATGGTGTGAATGTTTGTTATAGCCTTACTGGTCTATTTAAAGTCAGTTCGACCCTCTGGATCACGGAAAAACTTAATTGATTATATGTTTCCACCGTGCTAATTTAAAACATTTATAGAATTATATAACATAAATACACCTTAATTAAAAAAAAAATTAAACAACTGCATACGTTTTTGTTAATAAGCATGTACAATTAATGTAAGTCTTACAAAACCTTACATAATAATAAATACAAATATTGTGTTAGCCTACACGAATATGACACATAAAACAAAATAAAAATCAACTTTAATTCCATATAAAAAGTTGTCATCAAAATTCATCCATCATTGTTCTAGGCCGTCGAACAAAATTTTATCACATCCAACTATCAATTTAACTACAAGCTTTTTCTATCACTATCAAACACGTATGAACCCTTATAAAATAAAGAATCGACCCACTTCCAAACAGTCTTAAGTCACAATAACTTCAACTTATTATACGCCTTCTTCAATTCACTTAAGAGACAAAGTTACTTGGCCAATAATAAGGTTAAGATAGAAACTTATTAAGAAAATTAAGGATATCTTAAGTGCCTTCAGTAAGGTAAGCTTGCCTATTGATTTTCACTTCTCTCAATTTTATTGCATGCCTACGTTTTTCAGCTGAAGCATCGCTGAGCATCACTTAGAATGCTTAGAGGGAACTTACCGTTTTTTCACGGTTACCCGACTTTGAAACTTATAACATTTATATAAGACTCCTTTTGGATCTAAATTAACCTGTAAATAAACGTATTGTTAAAACGGGACGTGATTTCGTTGAGATAGAGAAAGAAGGTTTTTAAATACAATGAGAAAATGCTTGCATTGAAGTTAAAGAGTGGAATAATTATGTCAAGTGCGTGCCTGCTTTTATGAAATATTTAATGAAAGGGTCCTGAATTAATTATAAATTCTCTTTGATTTTTCAAAATATTTTATTTAACATCGCGAAGACAGTGAAGGTCTCGGGATTTTTAAGCGATTAAAACTGTTCCTATAATAAAAACCCTTTAAGCTTTCATAAAGGAACACGATTAAAAAGGTTTTCTTAATTATTAACTGTGTAGCTTGGTAATTGAGGTATTGTATCTATGGTAATTATTTGGTGCGTTGTTTTTTAAGGGACTTTATTCGCTTAAGAGCATTTAAGATATTAAATAAAATTCATTCACAATATCTATGCAACTAAAGCTCGTAAGACAAACACCATCCTTTTATTGCGCAATCGGTCGAAAATACAGTATTTCACGAAAAAGAAATCATTGATCCGCCGTCATAACAAACTGTAATCTCAATTCACAATACATTTGCGAAGTTTACTCTTTTGACTTTCGGCTTATTTATTTTTTCATCAATTCTTTTTCTTATTTTCTCTTTTATTCTGAAATATTTTTCTTGTATATACAGTACTGTAATGGAATTACAGATTTTCTATTTGTGTTCATTAGCTTCTAACGCCAAAATATTACAAAAGGCTATATTATTAACTCAAGAGAAAAAGAATGTTCTCTGTTGTTGTTATTAAAGTAATTATAAACATATATTGATTGATGCAATTGCGATGCAAAGGTCTCACGATGAAAAAACGTTTTAAAACATACGTAAACAGTTAGACTACAATTCAATTGGTCAGCAGTCTCTCGCTGACCACGATTAGAAATAGCTATATCTATGTATGTTATAAAAAGTTTTTATCCAAAAAAATAGTCTCATATTCGCGTTTATTAGTGACAATCATTTT
Source organism: Leptophobia aripa (assembly GCA_951799465.1). Classification (NCBI taxonomy): domain Eukaryota; kingdom Metazoa; phylum Arthropoda; class Insecta; order Lepidoptera; family Pieridae; genus Leptophobia; species Leptophobia aripa. Next base: position 3,399,770 of record OX637264.1, on the reverse strand, counting down.
TGACATTTATTTATTTAAACAATTATATTTCTATGTCAAACTATTTATTTATTTAAATAAAATAAGTAAACCACGTTAAAGATATTCGTAGGTCACAGGTTAACAGATAGAATTAATTTAAATTTTATTATTATTAATTTGCATTATAAAACACTAATTTTAAACAGCTGCTACGATTTTTTTTAATCGTGTTGATATTTCAACACTTATTTATAGACCTATAAGACTGAATTATAATTACTAGAAATATAATTTCTTACTAAAATATAATATTGAAAACATATATTTATCTCTTTTATATCTATAAAATCAATAGAGACAGAATTACCAGCTAGGCGACACTCAAAGAGTTATAGTATTCACAATTTTTCTTTTCCCATTGGTATTATCATAACATTTGGATGATAATTGCCGAAGCGGTTAACATATGTAGGTTATATATTACCATAATAATCTAATTTATTTTAAAATGACAACATTATAGAAACATAGAAATGGTAAATATATTATAATCTAGTAGTCACGCTTTGAATCTATTAAAGAAGCGAGATTAACGAATTAACAATTCGAAATTAATGAGGTTCATACCAGTTTAAGTAAAAACTCGTACTTGAGTAAGGCTTAGCCAAAAAAATATAATAAGCTATTGTGTAGAATATTTTATGGGACCAGAAGTAATGTTGGTGAAAGCGCTACAGGATGTGTTATTTGTATGACTCCTAGTTTAACATAATGTATCTTCATGCTCTCAGAGTATTTTTAAGAAAATGAAATTCTTAAAATGTTCAATCATGTATATCTTGCCCGCTACTTTAAAGTGTCGAAAATTTTTAAACGGTCGAATATTCGTGTACTTCAAAAACGTGTTACATAACTTTAAACTCCTACAGTCTGTCAAATTATTAAATAGCAATCATGTCGCCGTTTTAAGTCTTTGATTATCTATTAAAATTTGATTAAAATCATGGTGGATCTCACTCTTCAATTATTTATAACATTTTTAATTAATATATTTAAATATCACAAAGTCCAAAATACACCAATCCCACCTAACGCATAATATGTTTTAATGAATTAATATTAATCATTGATACAACGTTGCCAAACTTGTCAATGTAACTTGTATATTTTGTTATATATCCGAAAAACAACTCCCAAAATATTCACCGATAAAATATAGCCTTCATAAAAACATGAGACATTCATGTCCGCGGTCCAATCAAATTATAATAATTAATAGATGCCTGTTTAGTTCTTGTTGGCAATATAATCGATAATTCATCAAATGTATCGATCAAAAATCTAATTTAAATCGACAGATTTGCATAAATTCTCAGTTTAAAATTTATTAGGACACCAGGTTGGTATGAGAAGTTAAAATGTTTTAGTATTGTTAGCTGTCGAGTTACGTAATGTCTTGAAAGGCTGGCCCTTTCGCAATAATAGTAAGTATTCAGTTGAACCATTTTACCTAGCATTCATACGAGACATTAATTTTAATACTAAACTGTATATTTTGGGTTAATCAAGTATACAATACAGCAACCCACCTACCTACCACCACCATCACCTTATATTATAATCTTAGATCACAATTGTTTATATAATAAATAAGAAAAATAAGTCACAATTATAATGGAATTGAGTTTAAATTTACAGTTATAAGTTATTATTATTTAATTACCAGTTTTTGGTTTTAAACAATCACTACTATAAACTCTGTGCAATAGTGTGCATACACTTGTATAAAAAACTATCTACGTGGTATATACAAGAGTTAAATCTCATTATAAATGCCAAGTCCGTTTATTAAATTTTATTATATTACTTCTACCTCCAAACTACCAGAACAGTAAATAAATGATATTTACCATTCTCAGTCGTTACAGAGTTAAACCCAATACACGTTGTCTAATTGTAAAAGTTTTGAGGCGTAGGATTACGGAGTGAGCCGTAACGTTCAACCATTGTTTGTTGTTACACTGTGTATTATTTAAATAGAAGGAGATATAAGAGAACTGTAACTGATTTTAACTGACACTTACCCAGCTTTCTATTGGTCAGCAAAAGTGCATTCAACAATTAATATTGTACGGATATAACGAAATAATAAAACACAAAACTCAAACAAATTTAAAAAGTTTGGTCTGTTGCAGAGTACCCCCAAAACAGACACACATATATAGAGGTAGTTTACGAATTTTACTTTGAATACGAAGATGTTTATATTTTTTTAATATTTAGACCATAATTTCGGTCCGTCTAGCGTTAAAGTTTTCGTTACATATTCAGCTTTTAAGGGTTAATAAGGGTTTTACCTGTTTTCCTTTTAATGTGAAAGTGAATTTTCAAAGTTATCAATTATTGTATATGGAACTTTATTAATAACAAAATTAACCTACACAGTGTATTTTCACAGTTGCTAAGTTGGATTTGTTACGGTCCAATGATCACAGAGTAATTAAGTTGTAAGCCCCAAGAGGCGCCGGATAATAGAGCAATATGTAACTGTAGACTGTCACTGAATTATCGACACTTGCGGGAAATCTCCATTTAGTCTGTGTCACTTTGTGGTCGTATGCAATTTGTTATTGATACAATTACTGACGGGTGCGGCTAATTATTTTCTTTCACAAAACATAATTAATTATTTTAATAATAAAACTCGTTTGATTTGGTCAAAGTATATTATGAATTATAAAAGTTCATATAAAATATATATTATTGACGTCTATAATATTTTGCGAATCTCATCCTCGTGTTTTCAAACTCGGACATATTATAAAGAAACAGGATATTGTTGACCAAAAATACATCATCGAGTTTATATTATAAGGTATAGGTCACAAGCCGTGGACTAAAGCTTGACTAGCTATTGGTATAGAACAGCTTGTTCAACAACAATAGACTTTAGCCACTAGTGTGTAGTGGCCTCTACTAATAATGACAAGGACTATCAACGAATCCTTTGTCTCCATACAATTTCATATTTTAAAATTGAAATATTTTTACTCACTGAATTTACATGAATATTGTTATTAGCAAAGTGCTTTAGAACACTGCGCACAACTACGTTATTCATACAATAATTAAGATTTTTTTTCGAAATTTAACCATATCTACACTTCTGCAACCATCACATTATGGTGGCATTACCTTTCTGGTTGATTTTCTACTGGTTTCCCGCACTATGTTAAAAAAAACATTTTCTTTGTTATTTGTTAATACGTATGCTTAAAAGGCTAAAGTTCGATTTTGATTTCCAGTCGCATGTATGTTATGCGAAGAGGTGTTGCCTCTTCAGAGAGTTTTACACGCCTTTAAGTTCGCCATGATTCACAATAAATTATTTATCTTGTTAAAAACCGGATTTATGACAGGTTAAGTTATAAAATAAATAAACCTTTGCCCTTTTAGTCATTAAAGTCGAGACGCTTTAATTTATAGAAATCAAGTATCTTTTCTTATTTTACTCACGCGAAATATCAATTATACAAATAAAAGAATACAGTTTTGTTAATGATGTTCTTAATGATTTATGATGTTTCTTTACAGCGTAAAATGAGTAAGTTATATTTGAACAAATCTAATAGAAGTAATATAATTGATATTTTAAAATATAATTTCTAATGACTTGGTGTTTGGTACTCTGCAGCCATCGCATTTATATTCATGATTTATTTGCAGTTAATGTTAAAAAGAATAATGCACTGTAGTGGTTCTCTTCGTTTGATTAGTATAGCTGTTAATTACCTAAGAACTAGGATTAGCACAGTTTTTCAACATCTACTGTGTGCTGTGAAAAACTTGTTGGAGATATAGAGTTTGTTGTAAACATGCTCTATATAAATAATGACTGGGCTGTAAATGAGGTTTTTTGGATGCGGGTTACAGCATAAGAATGGCGTATTTGATTATATAAACACTTGCTCATACGGCGTTGTGGTGGCTTTGTAAGTTTATTATTGAATTTTCTATATTTTTGTAATAATTCACCGCAAATAGATAATTGTTAGCACCTTTTTTTTTAAATGAATATTTTATACATCCAAAAAATTGTTATTTTTTCAAATAATACAACTCCGTATATCAAACTGAATAACGGTTATTATGCAGAAAGTATTTGGTTACAATGACCACAGAAACAGCTCAATCAATTTTCCGCACACCTCATAATTTTTTAAGGGCAAATTAAAATGTATCTCATACATAATGCATGAATGATTAATCGTTAGAAAGCCGCGGGATGAGGCTATATTTCAAAATATATTAATTTATCTGCCACTCTGATGAAATCGACCTTTTTATAACGATTCGTTATTTATTTTATCATAAATATAGCCGTATATTACAAATATGTATTTTGAATCTAAATATTATTATTTCACTATATATATATCGAATTATCTTTACACGATAAAACCTAGTAAGAATAAGATCTTTAAAAATATGATATATATTAACAAAACAATTCCAATAACAACAATTGACAAACTAAGGCACGTTAAACTTAATATATAATTGTAAAATTAATTAAATTATAGTTAAATATATTTTCATTTCAAGAATTAATCTGGTTGTACCACTAACGAATACCACTTATACTGATGGTGCACATTTTTTGTTTTATTCACAATCAACAAAAGAACAGCAGAAAACATCCCACGGAACTTATGGTTAATAATTTCAAAGGTCAGCCAATATTTATGTAGAAAAATGATCAAGATCTCACATACAATATAATAAGGCAAAAGAGATTCGAACTACCACTATGATTAATTTGATTCTCAATGCAAAAGAAATGCATACTTTAATATTATAATACCTTATTAATCGTTCCAAACCAATGAAATCAATATTAAATTTACGAGTTAACTGTTAGAACGAAATAGTGCGGTTCACAGCGGGTCACTCACGCGTCGGTTACAGTGGTTTGTGGTCATTAAATATATCAACCGGGTAAATTGTTTACATTGAATTAAACGCAGTCATCCATACTACAAACAATGATATTAAATAACATCTTAGGCCAATTCATTAAGTGACATTTAAACATATAAACCCACTGACCCCTTTGTTGAGCAGATTCGTCGTCTGTAAGGAACTCGGAACTTTGAGTTATATGTCACTTTCTCTCGGCTGTGATTATATGTAGACGTCTATTAAATATTTTATTTGCCTAAATACAGGAGTATTCAGTGATGTGATGATTTTGATATATCGTGAGTTGTTTGCATATGTGAAGAATTATAACTGGATTCCAATAGGGAAACATAGTCTTGTATATTCCAGTGACAATTGATGTTTCTATGCTCTCGTCTTATTGAGATAATATAAACTTTCTAATAAGGAAGAGAACATCTGCATTCAAGGAAATATAGATAACATCGTGCTCCCGCTACTGGTTTCTAGTTAATTTAATAATCTATATCTATAATTATAATAAGACAGTAAAAATCGAATGTCTGTACATTAAATATTTTTCCAAAAAACTGAAAGGAGGCAATTAAAGAAGAGTCATAGAAACCAAAAAAAACAGTCTGTATATCTGGTAAGTTATAACTTCAAAACTACTGAACGGATTTGAACACGGTTCACAGTTGGTTTACATATAATTGGGAGCGTTGTCAAAAGTTTATTTCGTCTAAATCGGTTAAGGGAAAAAAAAGTTATGGTCAATTGAAAATTTACTTCAACCACTGCTTTAAAATTTTTAAACACTTATATTGATTGATCAAGTTATTATATCATCCCCAAGTAACACAGGCTATATATAATTCCAATTGTAACAAGATTTTAGCCTGTGAAAGAAAGCCCTGTCGAGCTCATTAAAAAACGCTATCTATATACTTAACCAAATTACACGTAGGCGAAGCCGCGGGCGGAAAGCTAGTTATAAATAATACAATGAAATGTCAATTAACTTTATCCTATGTTAATAAGTTGAATGATGTGTGAAAATTGCGACCGAGCCCGTTTAGTAGTTTTAAATTTTTGCGCGGACAAATGAGCAGACTTTATTTTTTGTAATAAAACTATTGTTTCTAATAAATATACATAATATAGAAAAACTGGTATTTTTATGTACGGATTCGTTTTGATTGCATTACAAGTATAAATAAATTTCGATTTAATTAAAAAAGCTCTTTATTTAAAATTCGATTATCAATGACTTCGATTATCAATCACACAATGATTTCAAATTTTCTCATATAGTAGCCTTCCATGGCTCAACCATGACACACTATCTCTCAAAATATTTGATCTTTGTTTCCCCCAACAACCAAGTCAGTGGGGAATTGAATCAAGAAAGACATGGATATTATCTTAGTGTTGTATTATTTCTTATTGTATAAAATATTCACATTCTTCAGTCTAGACAACACAAATTGTTTAAGGAAACTTTAAATAAGATCTCTGAAGGGGCAGGAGAGCCTTCAATAGAACCCATCTTGTAGGTAGGCGGGTGGACCTAAGCAGCAAGCAACTCCTTGTTGCAAATCAGTTGTTTAATCATCACGGGGTTTTATAATTGAAGTACCCAGTCAATTTAGTAATATACAGTCTAAGCAACAGGACACCAACTTAATTATAACAGGGCACGGCTCTCAGGAACAACTGAGTGTCAAGATGGCTGCCCCCCACTACCATCGACCATGACGCTTCGCTAGATTATTTTTGACAACTAAAAATCAACCTAACCTCTAATTGAGGGATGCACCGACATCTCTCATAGTTTTTTTACAATTCACCATTAGAATGTATTTGGTGTACAAATAAGAAATTAAGAAGGAGGATGAATGGAAAGTGATTAAAATTGTTAGTTGTTTTAGTGCTGACTTTACGTAGAGGTGAAAAGGGCTCCGAAGGGCCAGCAACGCACTGTATAATCAAAGGTTATCCATGGTAGGCGTGTTGTCTTTTTTGGTAGCTCGCTGGCTTGTTTTTTTAATTTAGAGATAAACTTGAAGACATTTTGTATAAATATCTATAGTAGTAGTTATAGTGTTAGCACTTATATGTGTTATTTTAATAGTAAAAGTCTTTGAAGTATGTTCAAAGGAAGGTCTCATGCTGGTAGCTGAATAGAGGTAATTTATTCCCGAATAATTATAGGGTTAATACCTTATAATTATTCGGGAATAAATTTTTATCAACGTTTATGCATAGAACATATTCCTACACATATTATTGGAGAAGGGACAAAGCTTTAAGAATTTACTAATTTAGACTTCGAGTAGTGGGTATGGGCACCCATCACGATTCTGACCCCGACAAATTTGTTTACCCTCGCTGATTGAATTGCCTATGCACACAGTCAAAGTCACTTAGAACTAATGACAGTGCTATAACGCAACTAAAACATAAATTTCACATATAATCACGTATTAAAACTCGATGAAGTCTCCTGCAGTGTTTACATTTTTGATAATTAATGAAAAATTTAAGTTAATTGTATGAACACGGGCGGTCTTATAGAAATGTATATGTCGTCACATATTAAAATTTACTATTTCGCTTCATATAATATATTAAACGATTGATATGTAAGTGCAACCAATTTAATAGAATTATAAAGTTTACAAAACGTTTATTATAAAACGATTTACGAAATCAAGAATACTATTATCAAAGAATCGCGAAATAAAATGTGATACAAGTATCTATAGTTATTTGAACGTATTTCTCTAACTGGCTTTTTGGTACAGAATTTTATTCATAGCAAACCGTATAAAGGTATCTTTTACCTATATGGAGATACTACATTCATTTTCTTATTTGTGAAGCCCGATCTATGGCAAAACGGATCAAATGCTAATCTTCTGAGACGTGAGTTGAAAACCAAATCTCGTATACGTAGTGTGGAAACGACAATATAAATTGCTTTAATTTTCGATCTATATAACTAGAAAATTATAATATGCAAAGATAAGTACAATACTATATCCTAGATTAAATATGACAGAATTGGAGTGCTTTTTATTTAAATATTTTATTACCTACAAGTGTTTTCAAAATTATTTGTAAAAACCATAAAAGCCGGCCAAACTTACTTGTAAGCCTCCTGGCGTTTTTTTTTTCTTTTCCTCCCCAAAATTGATTCTATTATGTTATGGACTATAAAGTTTTTACGTGTATTTAGGGTTAAGGAATGTACCTATCTACCTATAAAGTAAATTTATAAGTACAAACAGCGTATACAAAGCTTAAAACCTCAACAGTACAGTAATTTGTTAAGTTTTCATTGTCTAGGGATGGAGCGGCTTTGTCAAACACTATTAGTAACTTGAACCGGGACGCCTCGGGATTGCCCGACTTAGTCTTGTTTACCAACTGGCAACCTTTAAGGAAAAATCTAAACACTGAAAATTTTCGCCCCTGTTATAATTTTGTATATGGTATTTGAGATAAAAAAAATGATTTTTTCTATAGTGATATAAGTAAAATGGCATTATAAAATATACTAAGGATTTTAATAAATCAATTCTAAAGAGATAAATTTAAAAATAACTGACAACGTTAAACGTAAAAATATAAATATTTTTTCTATTCATAACAGTCCAAACGCGTCAGCCAAACTTGTAGACAATAATCACTTGAATTTATACAAACTATTTATCTTGAATGTGAAACAATAACGCTTCTATGTCTATTCGAAGTGCCGACCAAAAAACTGCAATTTCCTACTTAAACCTCTATAAAATAGTACAATTATATATTATGTACTAAAACCCGCCACGATGAATGCATGCTTTGAATACGATAAGAGCACTAGTGTCAAAATAATTGAGATTAATATTTGTTCTTTTGCCAAAAATAATAAAAACACGAGTACTCATTTCCCTTATAATTCACCTGAAACTCTCAGCGGAGACTTTTAGTGTGATGTCAACCAATCCTTACTTATTCAGAGTTTTATTAAGGGACCCGTTTGTCCCAAAATGTCCCACGGTTCCGTTCGAAATTATCGAAATCCTGGACTCAGCGTTAAATATTTGACGACTGAACATTTCACATTCCATGTTTTATGCTATATACTTAAATTAACCGATCGTAAATAATTGATTTAACTAATGATTAGCTGGATTCATATACTTAGCAAAAAAATTAAGCGCTATTTTAAAAGGCTAATAACCCATGGTAATAAAAATATATCTTACGTGACTTAAATATTTGCTAAAATCAAGATACGATGAGAGACTTAATACCTGGGAGAATACAACCCGAATTCTTATAAGCGATTAAACTTAAATTCAGTAAAGATTTATCATATTATGGTGGAGTTAAAATTGTGACTACGGAATCCGAGCTTTTTATTCATTAGTTGCTTTTCGTATACCCTCTAAGCAAATACAGCATTGTTTGTATGTTATATAGATAAAGCTTTTGAATTGCACGTAGGGGAAATAAAAGTGCGTGAGTCAGCCTAATTACAACAAGATAGTCCTGTCGTTTATATTTGTATATTATAAAAAATTCTATTAGAAACTCGAAAGCTTTATTTTTCTTGGTGTAATGTATGAAAAACTTTGCGGATTGTTGTGTTTACGCCATATTGTGATGAACATTTAACAGAATACAACTTAATGTACAATATAAAAATAGTAATAGTAATAGTTACATACAATAATATACGAGGTAATTTTTGTGTATTTTAAATGGTGACAGATAAATATCCTTGTGAGTAAGTGGCTGGTCACCGTGTTATGACTGTGCGCAGTTGGCGTAACGCGGGGATTTTGACAGACAAGGGATTTAGTAAAACCTATGAGCGATGTTCCTTCACAACGGCCCAAGTAATGAGAACGATTGTTAGTTGAATTAGTTATACGCTTTGAGGAATTGTGCAATTATGATTTGATTGTAATACAAACTATGATGATAACAATTATATGTCATTATTCACATACGATTAACCACATGAGACGAATCGAAAAGAGATGATATAAGATTATTTTAGTTTTTATAAAAGAACACGTGGTGTAACAAATCGGACCATTAGCAATATATTTAATAAAATTAATAGAATTGGGATGGGAAAGGGAGTCCATTTCATTTTGTACCAGACGCAAACATCGCAGGAGCTCGGCGACAATAAAAAGTGAGTTAACGTTTTCGTTAACCTACCCACAGCTTTGCACGTCCGAATAAAATTGCAAGGTTATTACAGCTTTAGATATACAATACTGTGACTTTTGCATATAGGTATATTCTTCTTATAATGCTCGTCCTTTCAAAAGATAGCAATCATTATGGCTACCATTTGATGCTGCAATTCTGAACAATTATTTGGTACTTTGTCCAAACGAAGTAGTTAGTAGTAATACAAGGCTGTAATAGTTTTGTGTGTATTCTTGTTTCCCGAATTATGCAAAAAATAATGGCTTACTAATTTTTTAACTAAAATTTGCAGATTATTTTACTTTTAGAACCAATGTTTTCAATATTTCCATCTAGTTATATAACTTATTTGTCAAAGATCCTCCGTACTCTGTAGTCTATAATCATGTAAACTTCACAGGTACTTAAGCGTCTCCTAGATAGTTTGGAGCACAAAGGCAAAACTACAAACAGTTAGAAGGCTACAAGGCTTATTGTAGTTTGTATCAAATGGTTTACCAGACTATCAGAAAGGTCATTCTAAAATTGATGGTAATTGTTTCAGGTGTTAATTTTAATATTGAAAATGTCTCATAAAAAACTTCTTTCTAGCCAATTTGACATGACTTAAATAAAAATCGTTTACTTAACACTGTTGTGTTCACTATTTTAATAATATCACCTGGCAGATTTTTTTATTAAATGGCAATATTATTACTTAACTACTAAATACAAGCCAGGTCATTGTAATTTCTGACTAGGTTCGAGAATTCGACACACGTCTATGCGCCAATTGATTTTCTTCTACGTGCATATTAGTCTTTTTATTTTAAACTGCTTACTTAACTACAAAGCATTGTGTTCCATACACTTAAGGGACTTGCATATATTTAAAGTCCGAATATGTAGGTATATTTCAACAAAAGTTGAAGCAATTTGTAAGAGCAGATAGTTAAGTTGATTAAATTTGTTAGTTTAATGTGTTTTGTAATGTGAATGTAGCCACTAAGTGCTAACAGCACCTCATTTACTTGAATTGTTCTAGGTTTATTGTCTAGTCAGTGATAAACAATAACCTTATTATTTTATTAAGCTGCCCCACAGCTATATTTACTATTATACTAATTGATATTGTTAAGACACAATTTAGTTAAGCTTCACTGGTATATTCGTAGATGTTGTAATGAATAATGAACAGGCCTTAAAACCCGCTTGTATATGGAATTTGACAAAACAGGTCGTTTTTAGTTAGTAGACTAATAATAAAGTCTGCTGAGAACGGATTTAGCGATAGGGCCCCATTAAGGGCATTAAATTTTGGTGCTAAAAATGTTCTTGTTTTCACGGATTTTATTTACATAATGTTTTAATTAAAAACTACAAATTGCTAAACACTCCTAATGAATATGAGTTGATAATATAACGGTATATCTAGTTAGTTAGTTTATTATTTAGTTCCTATTTAATTAATAAATAAAAGGTAATAAGTCTATACATATCGTTCACGGTGAAAGCTCGGTTGTGGCTCTTGTGGAGCGTTGTTAACATGACATGCAATTACATAACGCAGGTTAGGTCCAGTATTGTAAGACCACCCAAATATTACCTTCATTAACTATTAATTAAACGCCTCTACATAATCCAGGTGATTATCGGTAAAACAAAAGGTAATCTAGTTTCCGACCTTTGTGTAAAATTTAACAGCTATCGAGTGCTTTGCATGGAATCATATGTGATGTTTTTTAGAAGAGAAATCGCGTTTCATATCTAAAAAAAAATATGTTAATAAATAAGATAAAAAAATATCAAATAAGTAAATGATCTAGGCCCATATTTTCGCAGACACAGAAATATGTTTAATCCGTTACAAGATAGACGATGATTAATCGTAACCCAGAGTACGTTAATAATAAATGGCATTAAAACGAATGTCCAATACAATGTACCTTCACAAATAAATCGGAATGGCTGAACATAAATATCTTCTGAGTTATTAGCGTCAAATTCTCTCAAAAGAGGCATTCTCCAAGTTACGCCACAAATCTCAGGTAATCGCCGAACACAATTCATTCTCATTCTACATTTGATTTCCACATTTTAAAAGGCTTGTATACTGATTTATTGAATATCTAGGGTCTGGGTTAAAGGTAAGAAATGGGGTAACAGAACCCAGTATCGCTAAACAAACAACATTAAGATATGAAGATGATTTATATATATATTAATAATTTAATTTTAATATTTATTATACAGGAAAAATTCTCCTTTTTTATTGAATACTTTGAAAAAATAAACAAAAGTAAATTAACAGTAAAACGAATGTCAAAGGAAAATTTTTCATAGTCCAAAATCATACTTTAAGTGATTAAAAGTAATAAAACAGTAACTTTCAGTAAGACATTGGTATTCGCCGGTTCGTATGTACAGTGGCGCTTCGTAAATACAAATATTGTCGCAGCCACGGATTTGTTTAATTTGACATGGCGACGCGCTGTCTTAACCATAGATTATTCAATTATAGATTTTTTTTAACAAACAAGCTACTTTCGAATTTAGAGACGTTTTAGCACTTTGATTTTGTTAAATCCATATTGATTTACATAAAATATAGTAATAGTTAAGTGTAATCAGTAACGAAGCTCAATTCGACTAAGAATTGAGCTTGGTTACTGAATACAAATTTGAATTGATTTTTTATTTTACCTGTTTTATATAAACAATAAACGCTAATTTTCGAAAATTTCTTAAAACTGTCATGTCACTTATATATCTTCTTGATTTTATTATTTAATTAATTACTCAAGATATTATGATAGTTCTGTTGTTTAATCTATGTTGCGTCGCGGGCACAGATAAGCTAGCCAAATAGAGATGTAATCTTGGCGCTAGTTTTATGAGTTTATTATAGACGGGGTAAACGACCCACTCTATTTGGTCGAGTTGGATTTACTTAGCTTTATCATTTAAGACCTTTTGTTAATTGGTATTTTAATCTATTATATGATTAGGATCTACTTCTCAGTGTATATAATTATATAAATATCTAACGATGTATTTATTGAAATTAGAAATTATAAGTTTTTAGCGGAAACTGAAGACAAAGTTTGATTACTAGAATGACATAGACTCGAAAATTTACGGCGTGTGTGCGGCACAGAATACTGATCTTTATCTAAAACAGATTTAAAACCAATAGGGCCACTTGTTATTCTTTAAATTGAACAACACAAGATTGTATATAGGAATTACTAACGAAAACGTATTTACAATATAAATACCATACAAAGGTACCATTCCATTAAGCCAATAAGATTTTGTATACAAATATTCAGTATATTTATTTATTGATGTCATGCCTTTGTTCTCATTCCGATAAAATATTTGTCTTTTTATGTAAATGTGCCAGCCTTGTTTATTTTGGATTGCGGCTATTTGCCTGATCTTGAATATATTACTCGATAGTCGAATTCTCTATACACCGTATTGGGTATTACCATGTTGTCAATCTCAATTTAACGGTTTATTTTTCAAACGATTAGTGTCATTTTTGCTATTGCTTACGAGAGGCCTCGTGGGCCTTTTCGCCGATCCTTTGTAAATCATTATAATGATCATTATCAGCCATTTATGATCTTAAATGGAAATACCGAAGTATTTAAACATCAGAGCAGAGTTTACAATTGAAATGTATTTTACGGGTACAGACCAGTCAATCCTTTTTAATTGCCATATCAATTTGTATGGTTCAAATGCTAATCAGTTTCCTTTGTACCACCTTAATTATTGTATATTATTAGTCAAAACTACAACAGAATAAATAATCACCCGTTAGTGTTACGCGGTTGATACCGTGAACAAACATACACACATTCTTTCTATCGACAGCAAACATTTGACGTTGCTCAGCTCAGCTCATTTACAAATATTGTGGTCTGGTTAAATCAATCGATAGACGAGCGGCTATAAAGCTTTTATTAACTGCACATATAACCGTTACACCGTAACCGTCGTTTATTATATATGTTTGTATCACTACGAACTTATTAGTAACACAAACAAGAATAGATTATATGTATATAAACTAATATACAATATAAGATAAGATACAATGAAAACATTCTATCTATGTATTTTGGGATTGTAGGTTAATTATATCACTAATTAGCTTAAACTCCCCATAGGATGTTAGGGCATATATTTCGGATTCTGATTATGCAATACAAGATTTATGACTCTTAGATTGTCATTAAATTCCCATAAACCTCTTGGTAGCGGACAATCTCGTGGCGTTTCTCCCGCCCGTCTGTGACAGAGCATTCGTTAAAGCGTTGAGACTGTAATGTGAATTCCAGCTTTCTTTATCACTTCCTTGTAACCGTTAAGTTTTACGCTGTCAAATATGCTTATGAGCCTTTGTTACACCAATGCGTTTACTCTGTCTGAATAAATAATCGATTGCTTTCTCTAATACCATGAAGACATATAATCGGACTGAAACGTTTGTAATTGTTCGAGCTTAAATAACAATTGTCGTGAGATAAAAGATATACTAATTACTTTAAAATGTATGTTAATTTAACAGTCAACAAAACTCGATGGTATAAAGGTGGTATTTATTGGTGTATGGTTAATTAATGTCATTAATACGCAGTCCTACTTATGAGCGGAAGCTGTATTCAGAATATAGTATAAAAGCTCCAAATAAGCACAATTAAATGTTGTTATTAACAAACTAAATATATTTGCATAAATGCAACCAAATGTTAATAAATTGTTATTTGATAAAGCTGCTGTGGCATTGCGAATATAAATAAGTGTAATGTGTTGATAATTTATATTTAAATAATTAATACAGTCTATTCACTTAAAATATCTTAAAGCCAACCCATTTAGCTCGGCCTATTTCTCAGTTGAGAATAGTTGGCTCGTATTCTCCAACTACCGAATTATTTATTCCTTATTTATTTGTGACCTCACTTATTTGGGGACTTATTTACGAGCGCTCCGCTAGCTATAATGTTGTTTTGCTCCTCTTATATAAATTCTAGCCTTGGCAGGGTCTCTTTCGTGGATTCTTGTGTAAATGTATTTTATGTTATAACATATAGAACCATATAGAATTTGTTATATATAACAAATTCTATATGGTTTAACAAAGAGTTTGCTGACAAGCTACATATCTTTAAGATTCAATTTAACTAGTACAAATATATACCAAAACGTTATAGTCCTATTGGTTTGGGTGTTTTCGATACTGGAGAAATTCTTTATTGTTGTCCATATACAAGTCAGTTTTTTTTTACCTCGAACGAAAGTTGTCAAATAATAGTGTGTGTAAAAACATGTTTACAAAAGTAATAACAAATATTAATAAAACTTTTAGAATATCAAATTATATTAGGTAAAAATTTCGTGTCTTTGTAGTCAAACTAAAAAAAAATCCAATAAAATTTCTCAGAAATTTAGTAATATTGTCAAAGATAAGCTAAGCTAAGCCTGCAATAACAGCATACCGTTGTAAGCGTTACCGCAAATATTTTCATTATAACACGTAGGAAGATTCTATTATATTTAATGTGTACAACGATGCCTAGAATCTTGATATTATTAGTACGTACAAACTCCTTTGAAATCTTTATTCCTGTGCAAATTTCTAAATATTATGAATTAATTTCTTTCGTAGTAATACTATAAGAATAGTTACAATTAATTGAAATGGTAACCAGTTATTAGGACCCTCAAACAAAATGCAAGAGTTGGAAGGTACCATCGAAATTTGCCAATTTTAAATAAGAGTTAAATAAAAAATAGGAGTAAATTTATATTGTGAGCCAAAATTTATTGTACGTCAAATTTTGTCGAAAGATGTCATGTGATTCGAACAATCTTTAGCATATCTATCATATACAAGCAAATATTAGTAATTATTAAGTTTAATTATCAATCGTTTAATCATTTATAGAGTTAGTATGTAACCTGCACTGTAGTGTAAATAATAATGTTTATATTCAATATTGAAGATAAATAATTTCTGCATAGTTTTCTGATCTTTTATTCACAAGTAATAGGAATTATCTCTTATCAGTTAATAGCTTTTAGTTGAGTTTACTTCAATCCTTCCGTTTTTTTTTTTATTTGGCACCTATTCGTTATGTATTTGAGCGTATTTAAATAAGGTTTTATTGCAATTTGTTTGCAATGCGAGAGACGTTATATGCAAAGTGTTTCAGGGGTGTTTTAAATTTTAAGCGTTTATAAATAAGCCGTGCATTACTTTCATATGAACTTATTCAATAAACCCATTTTCAATTTAGCAACACCACACACATGAATTCGCCAAAAAAAACTATGAATGCAAATGTGTGTGAATCTATAATATAATAATTATAAAAAGAAATTATCACTACCCAAGAAAATATAATACGTGCTAGTACCAAATAAAATGATCATGTTAGTATCGAAACTTTTGTTTAAACAAGTGTGGAATTGTTTACTATTTAATGAATTTATAATAAGCATTGGTGGTGTAACGGTGAGCATAACGTAACGTAACGTAACGTTACCTTTCAAGCAGTTGATCCGGGTTCAGTAGCAATAAGGCAAAAGCTAATATCCTTTCGACAATATATTTTAGAAGTAACTTTAAAGGATTGGAAAAGGCTCTGGTATTCTTGATCATAGCACAATTGATGCTGGTGTTTTGTGACAGCCCCAATGATACGCCCATCTATTACTGTTTTCAGATATTTTTATATAAACATGTATAAACCACTCGATAACAATTCAAGTACCATATAAAACAACCGCACGCAACGATGTTTGCACAACTGTAATCGTCGCATGCCAGCATAATTATAGTTGATCATGTTATTTGATTATCGATAGTTTGAACTGTTACTTAGCAGTACTTATTACTAATGTTACTCCTAACAACATATAGAACATACTGATATGAATTTAATGTTTTTTTTTTATAATTTGGTAGTGATCAAGAAATGGTTGTTACGTAATGATTTATAGATCTATAAATTTATTACGTAATAGGAAAACTTCGTAGCAAAAAGTTGTTGTTATTTAGCGACATGTTTAATAACAATTTCTTCACCTGTCTTATATATCACAATTCAATATATATATATGTTTGTTTCAGGTACATAAAAGTATTTTAAGATGTCAGTAAAGTTGAAAGAGAAAATATTCTTTAACTATCCTTAATTGTTTAGAGTTAAAAGACTGAGGCGGGTGATCAGATACCCCAGAGTAAATAAATGTCGAGTTAAGTTTCTTATGTACATTGTGAATAAAAAAATTGGCGAATCAATAACAAAATTATACTATTTTAAATTAGATTTAAGTTAAATACCTAAATGCAGTTTTATAAAATTCAGTTACGCAAATCCAGTTTTTATTATGAAGTCTTGAAGCTTCTGACCTACTTACCTCACTTTATTATTAAAGAGTACTGACATTTTTGAATCCTTTGGCGGTTTGAATCGCTCCGTTAAAATCTCAGATGTTATAAATATTTAAAAGATTGCTCTAACGTAAGCATTGAATTTTTATTAACTAATTTCAACGATAACAGTATATTTTACTTTAGTTATTCTTAGTTTCATATGATTATTTGAGTCAATTCAAGCTATTATAGTCAGATTTACACGTTTTATTTAATAACCTTTACGCTACTCATGTCCTTCTGTGTGATTTCTGTCAGACAACATTAAATAAACAATAGAAATCAAAGCAGTTTTATCTCCAATAATGTCTACTGTAAGCTTAGTTTTGCGACAACATGGTGAAAAGAGAAGAGAAAGTACTTCGGTATTATATGGTTATACGTATGCTTATTCAACTATATATGTTTACATAGTCATTTTTAGGTTTATTATGAGTGGCAATATTACATATTAAATGTTGTTTCTCAAAATCAGAGAAGAAAATTTTACACGGCAGTGTTACAATAATTGTGCCTAAACACGAACAATAATTTACGATAATGTGGCAAATAAATATGACGAATGGCGCAATGAAACCTATAAAATGAATATCCAAATTAATAGAATGATAAGTTGTAGTAAAAAGCCTTAAAATCATCATATAAATTTCATATTATTTCATCTCTAAATCAATATTTATCTGGCTATGAGCAATATGCGTTGTAAGATTGCCCTAAGTTGTAACTAATAATAAAATACACATAGTAAATATGATAATAATAAAATTCTTATAAACATTTTAATAGATTAAATACAATAAATATTTTGGGCGTGAGTGCATAGCATAGGTGCATGGTATTTATAGTGTGAATTGATTAGTTTACGAGCCATTTACACTAGCTTATCTGATGGTGTGGGCGTGTGATCTTATCACTCACGCTATTAGGATATTAAACTGGCAAGAGCTAGCCATACGCTATAATGCAATTCACAAACTAATAATTGTTTCAACAAAAATAAATGCTTAGCTTTTTTTTATTTCTACACAGTTTTGTTAAAAGATTTTTTAATATATTCTACAGGACACAAATTCCGTGTATGTGCTTATATCTCATAATATAAGAACGCGAACACTATACAAGAATATAACTGATGTTTTTCTTGAAATATTGTTATGAATAAAATCCGTAGTTAGAATTTAAACGTAATTATTTTTATGATATTTTACATTTATTATGATTATATCAATAAATCTATGTAATGATATGTTGGTGAGTGTTTACATTTTGATTAAGATCCTACTAGAATTTAAAAATCAGGACATTTATAAAATATTCTATATGATATCTTCAATAGGAAAGAAAAAGTCAAAAACCTTAAATGAACTTTTTATAATACTATCAAATTGTATTGATTAAAAATCGATCCTTAACATGTTTTTAAAGTCTGTTAGTCTGATATGTGATTTAGTTACATAAGCGTATAGCATATAGTATGACATGAGCTTTATCTAATCAGAAGCTTCTATCAGGCTATATACAATCTGTGGGCGTTCCAAACGCGCTGTTTGTAGCGCCTTGTAACCGCTCTGTATGTATTTGGCCTTATCTTTAGACATTTTGTTTAATTAATTGTTTTCGATCGCATCAATTATACTCAGATAAAATGTTTATGAAGTGATTTATTGAGTGAAGCTTTTTTATTGAAATTTAAAAGTCTCTTCAAACAAACATTTTTCTCTTGCCATATTTGATACTAGCTTTCCGCCCGCGGCTTCGCCCACGTGTAATGTGGTTAAGTATATAGCGTTTTTTAATGATCTCGACAGGGCTTTCTTTCACGGGCTAAAATCTTGTAACAATTGGAATTCTATATAGCCTGTGTTACTCAGGGATGATGTAGCTTTACAGGATCGGATGATTTAGGGAAATCGAGGGCAACTTTATGTGGATGAGCTGATGATGGAAGGTAAAACTCCTCAGCGGTTGAAAGAGTTGAAAGAGTTGAAAGAAAATTCTTACGATGTTATGAGTACGAAATACGTACTTGTGAGGTTATTACTTATTAGCTTGACCAAATAATAAAAGGTGAACATCATTAACGTTAAGGACGTAGGTGGAAAAATGGATGCGGACAAACGATAAACGTCTCTTCACTCGTTTCCCTTTACTTGTTTGTATAGGTAGTGTTCACTCAAAATAATCATAGGGTAAAACGTTAATGAAAGTTTTGTACTGAATGGTAGTCACTACACAATGGAGCATCTTAATACCGCGATTGATATATTTGGCCTAAGTAGAAGTTCTTTAAAAAAAACCAAGACTCAACCTCGCATACTCACTCACACAGCAACACCATTGCACACACACACTAAAATGATCGTACTTCACATAGTTCCACTTGTTCATGTGTATATATATTTTTACTTATTTTTTTCTATTCGTGTTTTTTTTTATTCTTTTTTCTGATCTTAGATTCTATTTCCGGTTCTATATTTTAACCTTAATTTGGATTTATTTTTAATCTATTTTTATTGTGTAAACTGTTTTTGATAAGATGTATAGGTTTAAGAAATAAAAAATAAACTAAATCTAGGTTGATGACGAATTTTATCAACGCCATCTATCGAGCACATTGTTCAACACTTCAACCGCGCCCGCGCGCACTGCGTTATTTGTTATTTTTGTTACCTCTAATAAGTTTTAATATTAAGACTAACTTATATTTGAACATATTTAACAATATATAACTAATCAATCAATATAAGTGTTTAAAAATTTTGAAGCAGTGGTTGAAGTAAATTTTCAATCGACCATAACTTCTCTTTCTCTTTACCGATTTTGACAAAATAAACTTTTGACAACGCTCCCAATTATATGTAATCCAACTGTGAAAACCGCGTTCAAATCCGTTCAGTAGTTTTCAAGTTATAACGTACCAGACAGACAGACAGACAGACAGACAGACAGACAGACAGACAGACAGACAAGAATTCCACAAATTGTATTTTTGGTTTCTATGACTCTTCTTTAATTGCCCCCTTTCAGTTTTTTGGAAAAATATTTAATGTACAGATTTTCGATTTTTACTGTCTTATTATTAGTATAGACAGATGACTAATTATATTTGATAAGATTAATTTTCAAAAAATTTCGAATAAATTCTACATTTCTTGTTTGCTGCAATTTCTACCAGGTATAGGAATCTAAATTTTAATTCAAGGTATTTTTCAATAAAGCCAGTTATTCAATTTCACCTGATATCGAATGATATTGCGGCAGAAATATTTGCAATATCGGTTTATTGGATGTACTTCAGAGGCAGGACTAGACATAAGGAAAGTATGCCAAGAACCCTCGATAATATTGTCTAGGTTAAGTTTTGCATGCTTTACCACGATGGTCACAGGCTGTATGCATAGTATAAGCTTTAAAGCATTTTTAATCATACGTAAAAGACACCAACATATCTCGTTGTTCTGACTTGTGCCATGTCTAATCAATCTGGGATCATAGTAATAACATTTACTAACATATTACTATAAGTATTTAAAAAAAAAACACCCATAACGTTATTCGCTATATTAATAAGATTCGCTTATGAATCATCAACAAAATAAGTTTAAAATTTTCGATTCTACATTTACTGCCAGTTCCCAAATCAAGGACGTAGAGCGGATGAGAAGAACTGGCAAGAAACTCTCCGTCACTTCTTTAAATCGCCAAGAATGTTTCACAGAACGTTTGTAAAGATCTGCAACCATTACACCATGCACCAGCGAATGCGACAGAATCTATATTAAATAAAAACAAATTAAATAATAATAACCTTTACTACCATCGGTGGGCATAGCGAAATAGGAGCACACATTTACATTTTAGTGAGAATAACCCGCAAACACACAGCATAGGTAGTATATTAGTAATAAGGTCCAAGCATCTCCTAAAACGGTTAATAATAAAATTCATCTTAACCTAAAGGAATACAATCATACCAATATTATTTTCAAGTAAAATGTTGCCAAGTATGTGATGTCAAGAGCCAGATCTCATGTAGAGCCTAGCTTCTTTAGGTCAGAATTCACTGTCATACAATTGCGTTGTACAGTCGAAAATTAAACATTGAGCACGAATTTTGTACTTAACACGTCTAACCACGCGAAAACTCGCCTGCGAATCGGTATTTAATTGTATTTTTTCAATGTGAAATGAATTGTTAGGTAATTTTTAGGTCTAAATCATTTTGAGAGTGTAAGCCTGTTTAAGAATATAATGTTAACAATCATATTTGGATATTTGAAACAGATATACGTACTCGGTTCATAAGTTCTGTCACAGAATGAAACCTCTTCAATTAAAAATACTGGCCACAAATAATTCTCAATTTAAATTTAGAATCTTTTATGAAGAATATTTCGAGGCTCACCTTAAATAATTCTATTAAATTCATTATAAAACACGTCATGCACGTGTCATTATATTAATATATCAAAATAAATGTAACGCTAACACACGCAATTACTTAACATATAATATGTGAAAGAACTTATATAGAAAATATATAATTATTATAAATATATTACATAGGTATATTACATACATAATAATTTTACATATTCGTAATATACATTTATTATCTGCGATGCAACTGTACACATTGCTAACCGCACGATTCTCGGTTTAACACTTTTCCACGTAGCTCCAGTATGGATTTTTTGCAGGCATTACTGAAACCGCTGGAATCCAACATCACCCTTTCACCGGGTAAACGACTCTAGGTGCGGCGGAATCGCGGTAATAACATTCAATCTACTAAGAGCTATCAAGTTATGAGGTGCATCTGATGAGCGATAGCGGACAAGTTACAAAACGATTTTCTGAACTCAGAACGGTGATAAGAGTATTATATATAACACTAAAGAAAATGCTTTTATAAAATGTATTTATTAACACTTTGTTGCTGTATCAAAGTAGACATAAAAACGAATTTAAAATTTGAACGCAAGCTAACATAGGACCTTTTAATAATAATGAAATAACTTTAAAAAAGTATGTTACAGTCGTTACAATACAGATTTATAAAACAGTTAGTTTTAAACCTTATAATAATCATATGTATTTTTCACACTGAAATTGAATTAGAAAAATTTAAAAAGTAATTTTAACCTACAAGACTAACGAAAAAATTATTTAACACGTTTTTATACAATTTATGACTAACATAAAATTCTATGCTTTAGACTGCACCAAATGATGACCGGAACTCGGTGTGCAGAGTAATTTCGGTTGAATGTAATCACGGCCATACTTACATTTCTGATGTGCTGTCCTAAATAGGATTTTATCTACATTAAATCTCCATTCAAAGAGCTTTGTTGATACTTATTTTGTCCTGCTCTGAGAAAAATATCAATCATACAATAAAAATACAATATGCTTTTATATATTACTGAAAATAGTTTCTGTTTCCTTGGAATAGTTTTTAAAGTTTCATTATCTTTGTTAATGTTTAATGGGAAAAGTTTACATATCTTTTCTTTTTTCAAAGTAAGTATACAGTTATTCAAAAATTAAAAGCTTACTTTATAAATCAACTTAACAGATCAAGAAATTCGTTTCAACAATGATAAATTACAAACCGCCATACAATATATTTCTTTATGACAAGCAGAACTTTATAATGTATGGCTGGCTATACTGGGTAACTAACTAACGTTCCTTATAAATAAAATCGAGTGAGCAGGATAGGGTATGTAGTTTTCTATTGTAAGGCAATTATTTATTTTTCTATAGTCAACAGAATTGGTAGGTTTTTTTTAATATCCAAGGCCAACATTAGTTATTTAGTTATTAGACAATAATAGTTTGAAATTGATTTAAAAAAAATGAAATTCTATTCAAGTTTAAAACGCGCGTAAAGTTTTCTGGTTGAAAAGGCATACTATACAGTTTAATAATATTTAGAAGACAAAGATACCTTTAATGTGTCGGCAATAGCTCAGCATCGGGACAGTTTCTAGAGTAGGCTTACAATGCTCTTGTATGAAATGTTTATTTTAAAAAAGCAGCTATTGAGTTCTCGCCTGTTCTTGTTGGTAGATAACTGCCTTCCGAACAGGTGGTAGTGTAAAATTGACGATTCAAAAGTGTCTTTATAAAGATCTACTTCAATAAAGATATTTTGAATTTGAGTATTCAGCGTTTGAATATTGTGCCTTAAACTATTTCGATCGGGGTGTTTCCCATTTTTTCAGTAACGATAGTAACAACTACCAAACGAAATCACCTGAGATACTAATCTCGATATTTAAATATTGGCGTCGCAACCTTAGACGGAATACAAAAGCTTATCTGAAGCTAACTTCAGCATTGATCCCGAGATCACCACCATTTATGGAGATGCAAAACACTGGATATTGTAGGTAGTAGAAGACCAGAGGCGATAAGCAAACCCATATCACCTCTGACGTTCCATTATGTTTTCTAAGGCCTCTATATCCACCAAGGCACAATATTTGTGGAACCAATTACCGTTTTGTTTCCAACTGTGGCTTAAGACTTGCTTAAGGGATGGCAATGAATTCACTACCCTTCTCGAATGTTTATTCAGGAGATTCACGTAGAGAGAGATTCTATACTTTACTGGTGTAGCTTCTGCTCATTCAAATTCAAAATGAACCCAGCCTTTTTGTTCAACGATTTACATAAAATAGTCAAACATTTCTTTTTAATATCCCCATATGAAACATTCAACTCATTCATATAGTGTTAGCTATTAACGTTAACTGTAATCTACTATACCATTAGATAATTTAATTCATATTAAGTGAGTCAAGTTGCTTGTTTGAAACTGTCGAAAACTATTGTACTACACCTACATCATTCTAACTTGACTGTGTAAACTTAAACGGCATTACTTAGGTTATGTTGTTGACTTACCTCCACACAATACTTTTAGATTATATAACTAACATTAATGAACTTAATTCAAATGAAACTTTAAGGTCGATCGCATTTCTCCTCTAATTTAATAATGTCCCTGACTTACGAAAATCTAAATACACTGTTAGCCAACGCCTGTCACTCATATTGGCCACAAAAAATATCTTAAAACAAGGCTTTGGAGTGAAAATCGTACGTTCATGAGATTCCATGTTTAAAAATAAATACCTCAGATATCGATAAATCATGGAAAAAATGCCTAACTATGATAAACGCTATTCGATAAATGTTAACGAGTGATGATAATAAATAATTGGAATTAGAATTTGATCCTAAACACTACTTTGTTTACTAATGTGTTCGGTACGTTAAACAGGCCATAAATTGTAGGCAAACGTCATCAGTTTATAAGCGAAAGCGTTTTAAATATGATATTGACGCATTTTTTAATAAAACAACCTATTTATTGCTTTAATTAATATACAATTTGATACGGTCATTTGCACTAAATCTATACAGAATGATATTTATGTGACCCTAAACTACATTTTTGTTGGTTTGGAAAATGTATAATAATATAACGTTAAAGAAATTCAATATAAGTTGTCGTCGTGATTTTGTCCTGATATAGTTTTATCAGTTATTAAAGTTATTCATTAACCATTACATTTTAATCCTTAGTGTTTGAGATATATAGTGATGAAACAGTTTAATAAATCACTGTGAATACTTGTTTTTAACATCCAAACAAAAGTCTACTAAAATAGCTTCAAATTGTGAAAACAATTTTACATTTCGATAACAATGATAGAATGGTATTGTAAGGCCTCTTAGTAAAATCAATAAATAAATTGGATCGCTATTCCTCAGAGGATTGTTAGAAATAATGAGGACGAACCGGAAATATTAATTAGGTTCGAGAGGACCCGTAAGACGTCTTTGCGGAGTCAATTTTATTGGACACATTTTTCCTTATAGAAACAAAGATACGTTTCGTCAAGAGGATAGATGTAGGATTGTGAAAATTAATTTCCAATTGTGCTCTATTGTCTCATTTTTGAGATTTTTGACAAAAAAAAGCATTACTTATATAAGAAAGAAAAGGAACAAGAAAGAAGTCTTTCAATGCTGAATTCATTCCCATTGGAGAGACCCTTGGATCGTGAGTTACAAGTGCACAGGCCCTAAAGGGTTAAAGCGTCTGGTAGTCAGGTTTATAGAATTTAATTATAATATTGTTTAAAAGTCACGAAAATAAATTTTGTTATGAAAATAAAATGATGATGTAAAAACATAGTTACGTGTGTTTCTTCGAAATAAACTGACTGTAATAGAAAAAGTCGCTCCTCGCTTTTGCTTGTACCGTTAGATTAGGGACTAAGCGTAAGAATGAATTATAGTTCTTCTGTTGATCGTTGTTATGATTAGTATCAGTGTTTATCAGCATTCCCCTAATTAGCTTTAATTACTTAGGACGGCAACTCAAGTTTACATTTCCGTTTTTACGTAGTCGTAAAACTTTAAATTCTTTTAGCGGCCTTTGAAAACATTGTGTATTTACACATGTACTTAATTTTGAAAGCTTTGTGTATTTTTTTTTTGTGAAAACTAACTAATGCAAGATAATAAGTACTTGAATTTCTTATTTTCTGAAAGCTTAGATGTATTGACATTATGTACCATATTTGGACTTTAATTAAAAAAAAATAAGCAGACTGATTTTTTACATACAACGTATATACAAAGACACATATATAGTATACTAGGGTATATTCCTTTTGAAAACTAAGACTATGACTACAATGACATTATTATTGGCCATGTCTACTTGTTCTTAAGTTTCCGAGTTTTACGGTTAATATAGGAACGAGCACAATAATGTTGGTCTCTTGACGTGAACGTTGAATAAAATAAAAAGTGTAACATTTTCTCAGTACAAATCTCATATAATCTGAGCGCGGGACAGTTTACGAGGATCGCGCCATCCCTTTATATCCGCGACTTGATTGCTTGGCCCTACCCATACGGTACGGTCAGCACACACAATTATTAGCTGTAATATTTTTATGCTACATACCTTTTCTGATTTTCGCGTTGGGATTCATAGGCAACGTTACTGTTTGGTTTTGATTGTCAATGTTTTCGATTTAATATATCAGAACAAACACAGTGTTACTATAAAGTTCGTTACGTCAATAAACAAAACCCCACAGCTTTATTTATATAAAAATATATATACATTATTTAAACATCTAAAAACTTCACTGGTGATAAAATGGTTTATTAGGATAATTAATTAATTTGCATATAGATTTTCCCGTTTTTAGAAAAGACCTTAGTTTCGTTGTTTAATTGTTATAAGAAATTCTACTTATCCTTTAAAATGCAAAAAAGGTAATAAGCGATTTTTCTGATGACCTTACTTGGTATAATCTTTGAGCGTGTATTTTTCCCAATAATCTATGTAAGCCTCTTATAACTTTTCGCGGAGTTATGACGTCATTCTATCTTACATACATCTTATGTTAATGGAAGCCTACTGCGACTAAATAATAATTATATCCAAATACGAACATTTTAAATACTAAAACTAATAAGTATAAAACAAATCAAAATCAACAAATTCAACTAACACAATAAAATAAATTTAAAATATTGGTTCTTGTGGCAACACTTCTTATACGGTGATACTTATATTTTAAAAGAGAGAAAAGCACCAGGGCTTAGGTCACTCTAACTACCAGGCGCCTACTTAATTGTTTAATAAGCACCTGTGCATTTGTACCCCAAGTTAAAAAAAAGTCTCTAATCCAATGAGAGCTAAGACGTTGGAGAAAATAATCTTACTAATAAATTATTACCTTTAAATATATATATATGAGATCTAAATTTTCACTATCTAAAATATTTTTGAAATACTTGATATATTAATAATACAAATGTAGTTAAAATAGCTCGTTGAATTCTAAATGTTTGTTAACGTGTATAAATAAGTAATTTCATCAAAAAGTTTTCTCATCTATCTTATTAGTACGCAACAACACTTGTATAGAAATAAAAGCTCCATCAACATATTACTATGTCTACCCAACGACCCCACAACAGCAAACGATTATGCCTTACACTTACTGAGTAACAAGATTGGAGATAGACCACAGACTAAGATTGTTACTGGAACTAATGCATTAGATTAAATCTACATTCGATGCAATATATTGCCTTCATTTTTATACTTTGTCTTTATCGCTCTTGTATCAGTTTGCACAGTAAAATTGATAAAACATACTTTAGTTGTCTAAGATATTATGGTAAAAACGGTAAAACATTTATAGGTTAGAGATCATATGGTTCAAATTAATTTA
The DNA here is from genome assembly GCA_951799465.1 of Leptophobia aripa. Lineage (NCBI taxonomy): Eukaryota > Metazoa > Arthropoda > Insecta > Lepidoptera > Pieridae > Leptophobia > Leptophobia aripa. The sequence goes on along the minus strand of OX637264.1, from coordinate 3,371,930 downwards.
TCAGGTATTCAAGTCATAATTTATTAAGTGCACAAAACAGGAGGCCACTCAGGTGTTATGAGGTATAATTTTTTTTATTTTTTAATAGACAAAAAATATACAAACATATATGTAAAAACGCATATCATTATATATGTGGCGTAAAAGCATCGGTTTCTATTTGTATATCCCACCAGGATAAACTATATAAACAAATTGCACTACAGACTGTCACAATTTATTCGCAAGAAAATTATGTCAGGAGGAGGTATGTAAGTCTCAGCTCACTCCTCTGGGAAAAAATTTAATAAACTAGATAGCTTTTTACTATCTATTTAAAATTAGAAAAATGATAATACAGTATTAAGTTACATTAACAACACTTAATTACCTGATTATAGTATAATTCATATCGCTTAGCTAATACTATAACAAAAAAGTGTTTGAAAATCGAAATTTTCTCCAGTATCAACATTGTTTGTTAAATAATAAATGCTGCGTCAAACACAGCGGCCAAGCGATTACTCGGAGAAATTAATTTTCCTCGCGTTATTGTTTGGTGAAAGAATTGTTTATTGAGCTTGCGATAAACAGTCTTTTGTTATTCTGTGTACGTTCTGCGTGTAACTAGCTTTTTGTCTAGCTATTAAGGATATTTTATATTATAGTACCTGTGGTTTTGGGGTTTTGGAAACCATAATCAATTTATATTAACTTTTATTATTACTTACTTACATAGAAATATGCGGGTTTTTTTTAAATTTAGTAGTTACGTAATAAAATAATATTTAGTTTTAACGTATAAGATATATATTTTAAACAAGAATAGGTTAATTTAATTTTAGTGTCACGATGTAGCTAAGAATTTAATCAAGCTTTCAAAGGATGTCAAGTCTGAAGATAATTCGAAAGCAAAATCTACCTGAGATATGTCTCAAGATAAGTCTGCGGATTTATCTACATGATAAGCGTTGCATAAGCCCACACGCATTTTGTATTTGTTGTCTGGGTTGCATTCTTATGTAATATGCATTATATTTTTATTGTTGTTGGAGCGGGTGGGAATGAATTAAAAAATTGGCTGATAGGTTTTTACGAATATAAACGAGATCAGAATATGTTGCAGACTTGGCGAGAATAATCTTTCCTTATCATGCAAATATCATATACTTACAGAAATATATTATTCATTATGTTTTATCAATAAACCCTAAATTAAGTTCGACATGAAAGGATACTAAGACAAAAAATAATCAAGATCGTCCCTAATAAAGATTAATTTTGTCTCGTAAAAAGTTTCTTAAAGTTAATATAAAAATTTAAGGCGATCCCAAAAATGAAAGTCCTCTTCGAGGACAAATTACATTATTTTGTTGAATATTTCATATTCTAGGTACATAAATTATTATATTAAAAATATTGTATTAAATTATATTAATCAGCAGAACATTTGAACATATTTCTAACCGAACGTCACGAAATGTGATAGTATATCCTATTAACTTGTCATAATTCCCCCTCCGTGGATGACGCGTGTAACCCGAAGGATCCTGTTGAATGACCCGGATAATCGTTTCGGGCTAATACGCCGCATAGCCTCAAAGACGTCTTTTCGTAGCCAGCTCTCAAAATTGACTGCAAGACGAGTGCCTTTTGAATAGAAACATTTCGCGTTGATAACCATAATGTGTATCGTACTGCATGGTCACAAATCTTTCAGGTACTTTCTCACTAGTCCAATATAGGCCTACTTAGATCTTCATCTGTTCGTCTGTCATCAGGGACAACTTACTGTTTATTTAAACACTTAACGTTTAAGATTTTTAATGGCTTATAAGAAGTAAAATACTATAAACGGGTTTCTATGTTAAGACAATACAACAGAATAATTGAATTAATAGTCGTTTTCATTCGTTAATAAGGCCCAGATGTGGGACCGACCTTTGGGTAGCATACTAATTTATTGCGTAAACTAATTTTGAGCAAAAATATTGTGATGTTGCTTTATTCAGGTTATGTTTAAAGATTTATGTCCAACGGACATTTGTGAATACGAATATAATGTATTCATAAATTCACAAAACCTTTGTATTTTATACAAACAGTAGTATATGGTAAATTTGATTTGACAAGATGGTACATACCAGCATTTTTAGATATGAAATAACAAAACAGCCGTAGGTACTAATTCAAGGAATCATATCGTATTAAGTAATTTATTTCTTAGTAAATACAATCCCTTGATCTCTAACCACTGTGTCAACAAGAATTTTCCGATTACTCGCCTTTCGACTGATCCCTAACAACCGCACGACAAATTGGGTATGGGATTCCGGACCCGGACATTAATATACGAAGCCAGATGTTACGAAGGTCGAATACTAATTATCGGCGGAATAAATGAATTAATTTCTTAATTAGGGATTATTTAGTGCAGCAAAAATGTGTCTTCAATTATTTTCGTATTAACGTTCTATGTATTGTTATATAATTTAGTAAGTATTCAATTTCCTTTTTGATATATCTAAATTATATGATCTTTAGAGGAGAATAAACATATATTTTGCAATAAAAACGTGGTGTTATGCATAACAACATATTTTATAATATTAATCGCATAAATAACACGTTGTATCATTTTCCTTAACTGCTGACCACCACCGGAAAAGAAAAACTGCAAACGTATCAACGTAGGAAAAACAGTGGAAAATGTTAAAGCACTGAGCTTTACGATATCTTATAAAAAGCATCATATGCTAGTTTAGTTTATACGGGCTTATCATCAGGAATTATTGTACAATACAATATGGAAACTTCACTTCAACAGCAACGTCATTGCTGCCACAAGAAGTTTTCATTAGAAAAAAATGTATAAAGCTTATAGCAAAGTACTAGAAGTAAATAAATAAGAGCAGTATAAATTAGGAGATAATTAAGAGATTAATTTTTGATAGATTTGGTAAATGTTAACCGACTGATGCTGCAGTCGATCTATGGGCTAAAATCAAATTAAGTTAATAATTTATTTTAAAATAGTAAAATGACTTAACTAATCAATACTGAGTGTATTGAAATTATAATGGTACCATAATACTTTTAATGCAGCATATAAAATCTCATATTTTTCAAGAACATATTTCTACAGCTCGCGTCGAATCCAACAACATAAGACTTATATATCTTTGATTAATTAAAGTAACATTCGCTATGTGTGATTGATAAGCCAACAATAGCGCGGTCCATTCACAAATATTAATGTTTCAAACCCATATGACAAAAGTATTTTTCCTTCTAATTTCAAATCATTTTTGCTCGTACGATGATGAAAAACTTTGTTACGAAATACGTATGTCCAAATCAACGAATTGTTACTTTCTCCTATTTTCTCTGTCTCTCTAACTGTACCTTCTATTTCAAATAGGTATATGAAATGAACATTAAACCACATACTCAATATGCATTAAAAAAAGTATTAGCATCTCGCCACTTCTAACTCTAGGCGTCATTTAGGGGTATGGGACACTCAAAAATTCAATAATTTATTAAAAATCCTATGAAGTATCTTCTGCAATTAATATTAAGAATTAAATAAGTTGATTGGTATTTAAAATGTACATAGTACTTTTGTTAAACCATCGTTTCTAATCGGTTTAAATGTAATAACCATTTGCAGCCAGTTAACATTTATTGGACCCTTTATCTTGATAAAGCTTCAAGAAGTGTTAAAGAGCCCTACTGCGATTTGCCCCCAGAGTGCTGTCAAATGGAATTGGAATATAGTCAGGATTACATTGGCCTATAGACATTTGGAGTTAAACGGCGTACTCCATAGAGAATAGAACGTCTTAAGGACAGTTCGAAATTTGAAAATGATTTGCCCAAAGATAAAATCTCTTTTGTATTATAATAGCGGTTGGTAACTGTCAAAGACAGAACTTTAGCGTAATATAGATATTAAGTACCTACATAACATGTTTTTTTTTTTCAATTACTCTCATTATTTCATAAGTCAATGTGGTGTTTTAGTGTTGACAATACAGTGTTATATACATAACTGAACCAAATTTTATTTTTATATACCTACAAGTAATTTTGCTTTACTAAAAGATTATTTATGATTTTTTTCCTGAAAAACCAACGTTTTTACTATGTAACTCTATCTATGTATCAATACTATTCAAGGATAAATAAATACACACCGATATATCTACAACATCTCAACTCTTAATCAGATCTTATTGAAAAACTTTCGAAACGTATTTACTAGAGGAACAATAGTAGTACAATACAACTATTGTATGAAATTATTCTCGTCGAAGGACCATTCAAGCGAAATATTATTTTTCCCAATCAATGATAGTGCTTTCCTCACTTGATATAACACCTTTAATATAATACTTTTAGTAAATTTATTTAATGATTGAAATGTTAATTGTTAATTACCTACGTACGCGAGATAACTTTAAATTTAAAATTGTAGATTAAAACATACGTATTAAGGTATACAACTATTTTTGTATTTAAAACTTTATATTAGCGCTAAAGTTATCTTATAATTAACAGTCTATTTAGCCGTTAAGTTGGGAAATAAGGAAACGCTTCGTATTAAACTTCTTAAAAAGATTTTTTCTACTTTTTATTGCATAGTTGGCATAGTTTTACATACACGACAAAACCGGTCCTATGTAAATCTTAATCCGCATCAATAATTAACCAAATTTATTTAACAAGAAATCATGGTTTCAACATCTAGAGTCATGCTGGACACGTCCTGCAGCCATTTTGAACCGCCATTTTTCTTTTTTGCCGCCGCTAGCTGTCCACTGCTTGACCCTCGTATTAGTCACTCGGCTGAGTTCGGCCAACTTCGTGACAGCAGTAAGGGTACATTATTTACGTTTTTGTACTTATTTATTAGGATCACGAATGTGCACGAATTATAACACGTTTAAGGGGTAGCGCGAGTTCGAAACGGGTTCAGTTCTAAAACATTTAAAACCAAAATAACGATCCTAGGAAAAAAAATAATATAAAAACACTTATTGATGCATGAGTTATTTTTATTTATATTATTCGGAATCTACGTTTGAATGCGATGAGATAAAAATCAACGCTGACCTGTCACATTCCGAAACGGCTTGATCCATTGGCACTCTCTCAGCCTCTTCTATGGTTTACCATGGAGAATGTTCGTAGGAGTTGTTCTTAAATATAAATGAAATGGCGGCGACTTAATCTTTACGAAGTGCCTATTGCTCGTTGTCCTACAAAAATAGAATTCTTCAGATCAGGTCAAAATTTTAAAGGATCTTCTCAAAAAAAGTATGCGTTGAAAAATTTAATACAATCGCTAACCCATCCATCTAATTTACTTTGTAATGCCCTTTGTAAAGGCTAAGTATTTATTCGGGTGGGAATGACATTAAGTGACCATGATTGTCCCTTACGGGTTGTTGATAGCCACTTGGGGTGAAAATATTTACGTTGCGGCCTAATTGTGTTCAGGGCATCTGACATTAAACCTCTGTAAGCCTATGTTTATCTGTGTTGTCTTTAACAGACGAACTTGTTGAAACGAAGGTGAACTTGATATTAATAAATACTGATGAATGAAGAAAATTGTATCTTTCTGAATAAATATTATAAATATATTTGTAAATCAATCTACTTCTATCTAAACATTAATTATTGCTTGTAAATAAAAATTAGTTATCAAATACACGCAGTAATTAACTGAGCTTATATAAAATTCATAGATCATATTACAATAAAAATAAATTAATAATTTGGTCAAACACTAAAAACATCAGTACTATTGAAATTGAGTTCGAAGGTTGACATTGACGGTCTCTTCACACAAAACGGATTAAAGTTTGTTTAAACCCTCCTTTATATTAGAGGTATCTAGATATTTTCTTGTTTAATATTATCCGCGCTCATTTGCGGTTTCCTTCGGACTAGCCTCATCACCACAGCACTGATTTTCAGCAAGGCATATATATATATATATATATATATAAATGAAAAATAAGGTAAAATACACTTATTTTACAAAAGCATAAACCATTTTTTAAATCATTTATATAACATTTATAATTACTAGACATTCTGGGATGATAAAATCAATGAATGTGAAACAAAACAGTCCTGACAAATGTGCTGTATATGATACGGATTCAGCTCATGACGTATCAATCTGATAAGAAGTGTTATAATTGAATCAAATAAGCATGATCTCATCCCCAGATCGGTGATGAAAAACCATCAAACTGATTTAGTTTATACGAATAAATTCGAAGATCGTTTATGTGAAAATTACCTTGAAGAAAGAAAAGTATTAAATCATGAAAATGAATTGCTCGTTTTGATTTGAAATCGTTTTGTATTTATTGAAATTGGATTCGATTTCACTTTATTCTTTTCATTGTTACAAGAGTTTACAGCATAAAACACATTATTATATAGTTACACTTAATAACTGAATTGTTTCAAGTTCCCATTTAATTGTTTTATGTGTAAACCTAGTTTTATTATCTCATACGTTTATTGTTTTTAATACATTTAGCACATAAGATGTTTGGGGACAGATGTAATAAAATAAAACTAATAAGGATACACCCTTCAGGTATCTTTCTAGTACAGAGGATATTTTTTTATTATTATTATGCCTTAAGCTGACTTGAAAACCACATTTTAAATAAAAGTTTCTCTAAGTATACGTATATGTGCTTATAAATATTCAGTAATCGAACATCATAATTGCCTTAAATAAGACGCGATACTAGTCCATAATCTCGCAATATAGACGATATATCGGCCACACAAGCACACAGTAGGTATATGTGATTTCATTAGCTGCCGGTTGAATATTTAACGAATGTGTCAAGGAACCGCGCTCGGGCTCAGGAGATTGCTGAATGGCGCCATTTTGAATTTGTTAACGACAATTCACATTTTATGAGAGAACGATTAAACTCTCTTAAGGTGTTAAAAGAATGGAAACGTTATTATTAATACAAATTAAATTTTAGTTTAGTTTCACACAGATCCCGAGTCAAAGCATGCAAGCTTAATCCTGTACGATACTAGTTGCAGAGCTGAATAGTAAATAAATATGATATATTTGTGGATATACACATAATTTATTAAAGGAAATACAATATTATAATACAATAAATATAAATAAGATATCGCTACATACGTATTCTGAACAAATTGATTTACCACTTATAACATTCTTACATGACTATACTCTCTTAAAAATTCAACTGGGGTTATATATTCAACCTCGCCTACGAGTAATTAAACTTTTCCTCCCCAAGGAAATTACTCGTTCGATATTTAAAATTCAAATGCAAAGTGTTTTAACAAAAACATAAGTGTTGGCAACACTGTTTTAGACATGATTAAAAATATCGTATGGGAACCACGAGAAATTATTCGTATTTAAATGATTAGCGAATACTTATAATACTTATAGTAAGTACTTCAATTACGATAATAAAAAAGGCTTTATTATACAAGATGATGATCAGCCGACTTTTTCTTCCAAATGGCAATCCTGATAAGTTTTTAAGAGTCATGCACTAGAAAACGAATTTGGTTCTTTGCGTTTATTAACTCATGCCTTTTATATCGCATACATATCAGCAATCAATTTTTATTATACGAAAAATTTAACGTATTTTTAAAAAAAGTATAACATCCTGTGAAAGTTACTTTTAATAAAAGATATACTAAACGCTAACAAAACTGCGGAACAAAATGTTAAAATGGACAAGAAATAGTGACACAAGATTTTACAAACTGAAAGCACCTTGTTCAAAAGAAAAATCGCGAACAACCTTGGTGTGTAATGGGAAAACATAGTGGGCCACTAAATTGAAGATGTCCATGAATAACATTGTCCTTCTTCCGTATATCACAAATATATGTTTCTATCATATTTTAGTTTTGTAGTTTAAAACATACAAAAAATTACACATTAAAATCTAAGTAATGTAATTTGGTATCTAAAAATAGTTTTATTTCTATGTGGTGGCTGATAAATGGCAAACGTCCATTTTAGTCCACAAAAGAAAAATATATCTTACTTTATTTGAAAATTATGTGATAACTTTTTCAAATTATTTTATAATTCCACATTGAAATTGGTCAAGACAACCGTGGGTTTATTATTATTAGAATACTATTTATTAAATTTAAATTAAATAGTACTAATTATATATAACTCGTTCTGGTGTTTGTTATTATATTGTTTTTCCGATTATTCTTCTTAACTGAATACACGTAATAATAATAATCTCTATATACTTATAATTTTGACAGCATTATTTCGTTCCAAGACCCTAAAGTAAAAAGTTCAATATTATATTTTGTATAAATAAATAAACGCGATTTTTGAGGCCATACTCTAACCTGCTAATGACCGCAGTAGAGCTCCTTTGCACGTTTTGTGGCAGCGTGTTTTCAGGTCACTTACATTTTCCAACCCTCTCCAGTTCTATGGAAGAATTATTTTTAACTGACGTTCGCAAAACTAGAAATTTTGGTATGCTTTAAAATTTTCAGTATTACATGAACATTGCTCTTGGTGTGTCTATACAACGATATATTTAAAATGACAATTCCTTGTTAAATACTCATGAAGACTATTATTTTTATGATCTAATATGTTACAGACATCTTACGTATTTTTTTCTTAGGATATGATTTTATTCCGTTCATAGTCAACTTTATACAATATTTAAAGCTGCCGGGTAAGCAATACTGCTTCAGTAATTACTAATCATCTTATACATAAAATTAACTTTAAATTGGGTCATAATAGAAGGTATCTACATCGTAATTAAAATAGTTTTTAGAGAATTAAACAGCCTGTCTTAAGCTCTGATGAAGTTCGGAACGTTCGATTCTAACCAAGATTGGGAGGGTTAAGCTTTACGGTCATAAAGCGCCGAGTTTTGCTTAAAATACCATTCTAAGTTATGGATTATGGCGTTGTTAGGAGTCTTCGTCGCAATTGGTGATCGATCATCGCAAATGCCAAAACCATTAGTCTGGCTTTTACCGAACTTCAGACGGAGAGGAATGAAGAAGTATCATAACTGCCTTCTGCCCAAACATGGGGCCTTAGACACTAGTTAGTAAGAGTCTTCTCAAAAATTGTATTTTGCCGATGTTTTGATACTACAAAAATGACACAAGCAACCCCAACAAAGCTTTACAAAAGCCCACCCGTAGTCTTTGTAAAGATATTTCTTTATTAGGTAAACACTAGTACGGTTATTTCATCTAAACACCAACAGCTTTTCACATCGAGGCAACCTTACCGCACTCGAAAACTAGTGTTAAGATACGTATAACAATGAATACAAATTAACAGGTACAATAAGCTCTTGAATAACCATTACGCTAAATAAATGGTGTTGCAATGCTAATAAATCCGCAACGCTGTATCTACCAGCTAATTTATTACTTTAATATTGTTAACATCAGATTTTTATGTAAATCGCGTTTAATTTGCTAATGGAATCTTTATTTCTTCATATTTATTGCAGTTATATTTAGGCCAGGAAAGCAAGCTTATAAATTATATAAAACAAGCTGTGAAAGCATTATTATTCTTCCACCGTACCACATTAAAAGGCACATATTTATTTGTCTACGCGTTCGTTCGTTGGAAAGAAAGCGAAACTAACGCGTTCAGGCTTCTTAGTGTAATCAATAAGGTTAAGTTGACTAATATTTATACATTAAAATATAAAATAATGATTATACAAAGTACTCAATATTGATAACATTCCATCGGTCTGAATTCTAAGATTTCATTCCATTAATACTGTCATAACTTGGGTTTTTCGAAGATGAATCATACAGGTGATAATCTGTGATAAGAATGGAATGTGGACTTTCTTTTATTGACATATCATAGTGATGACTCCGTTTAAAAGCTCTTGGAAGTCTTGTTGTGTCCCCCCGCGATTTAAGATAATATCAAAATACGAAAATTTCCCACTGCAATATAAAATGTTCTAATAAAAATATAGTTATTAAAATTCTGACTTTTAACATCACACGCTAAATCTATTCTGTTAAAAGCCCTTACAGTACATTTACTTTTACCCTGTTTTGTTTTTAATCACAGCCTCGTGGTGGTCCTTTGATATGTGACAGGACACCTGCTTCCTTCTTAGAACAGTCGTATCAGTTTTGTTTGAAAAAACTTTATCATGTTTTGTGTGGTTATCTTTCAAGAAATAAAATTCAAGTATATTAACGATGAGAATAAGTAATGTTTTGAAAGAAATGGTAAACATTTACATGTATTTTACACGATAATCGAAAATACCGTGGTTGGCGACTACGAAGAATACGTTATTAATTTGAGGATTCTTTGTTTGTTTTCAATGGTATAAAATACACATATAAAATAAATTGGGTAATTATAAACTTGTACTTTAATACTTAACAATAATTAATTTGTTCAATGCAAGACAAGGCAGCTATAAAAAGATTCACAATATTAAAGTTTCTATATTGCATCATTTAAACTATTTAACTTTAGCGATCAATTGCACTAAAACCTTTTACAAAACCGATACTTAACAGGACCAATACTTTAATAAGTTAGTTTGTACTAATGAATTCACCATTTAGAATATACTCATCTTTACAGAACATAATTGATTTATATAATTATCCTCAATTTTAACTATGGTTTACTTACCAATACTAAAAATATGTCAAGCTAGAATCACAATAATAAACTTTAAGAATTTAATATGCTAATACACATAACATTCCAAAATGCTGAACCTTTCTAGTATTTAATAGAAAATTACGTCTTATTATAGCCTTTGAATTGAAACTGTTTTATAAGTAAAAGGCTGTATCACTTACGAAATCCCAAAAGTAAGCACTCGTGACGTATGTCGTTATCAAAGGTAAAAGGTAGAACAAACATTGTAATCCCTTCCGAAGATAAACTTTGTTGGATAATTTTATTTTCAAAACAAGCCGAATATACAGTAAATGTTTACATTTACATACGTATTACTCTTTTTTGCATACGCTATTTGGCCAAATTGTTCAAGGAGTTAACATGTTCAAAGAACACTGTCGCTTTAAATGTCTGGCCATTAATACTGTACGAATTAAAAATAAGCAATGTATTATTTTTGAATTTGGAATCTGTCATTTTTATACTATTGTTTATTTTGTTTTCTTAATTGTCAGTGTGTACTATTGATAGGAACAATGCAACCTTTACCAATATTTGTAACAGAAAAAGATGTTGCCACCCTTGTAGTGCTTGTAAGAAAACAACGACTAAGGTAAATAATTTAAAAAAGTCCTGCTCGAAAGAAAAAAAAATGTCTTAGGAGATGAAGATAGTTGCTCAGTCCCGTATTTAAGAAGATGATGAAAGAACTTATGAGTTTGACGACCTTCTATTTTCATAACTTATTATTTAAAAAAAAGATGGGTAAATAATCAAAACAATTACTAAGCGATACGCAAAGAAAGGTCACAGAAATATTTTGATTACGGGTGGGCTTTTGTAAAGCTTTGTTGGGGTTGCTTGTGTCATTTTTGTAGTATCAAAACATCGGCAAAATACAATTTTTGAGAAGACTCTTACTAACTAGTGTCTAAGGCCCCATGTTTGGGCAGAAGGCAGTTATGATACTTCTTCATTCCTCTCCGTCTGAAGTTCGGTAAAAGCCAGACTAATGGTTTTGGCATTTGCGATGATCGATCACCAATTGCGACGAAGACTCCTAACAACGCCATAATCCATAACTTAGAATGGTATTTTAAGCAAAACTCGGCGCTTTATGACCGTAAAGCTTAACCCTCCCAATCTTGGTTAGAATCGAACGTTCCGAACTTCATCAGAGCTTAAGACAGGCTGTTTAATTCTCTAAAAACTATTTTAATTACGATGTAGATACCTTCTATTATGACCCAATTTAAAGTTAATTTTATGTATAAGATGATTAGTAATTACTGAAGCATAATTAAATTGAGACCTTCAGACCATTTTGTGAATACGAAATTATAAACTAATAAATTATTAACGCTAAAGCAAATTAGCTTCTTTATTTCTAAATTAGATTTTTCGTAATGAAATGCTAACAAATGATTTTTACTTCACTTAATCCGTTCCAGAAAGAACTCGCGTTTATAATATTAGTTTGAATTTAAAAAATCCAAAGACGTGCCAACTTTGGTATGCCGTAATTAAAACATTGAAAAGCTTTTAAACACTTCAATCCTTTTTAATTCAATGTTATAAAGAATTTTATGAAAGCTTCATCATGCATTTATTTTAATTTTTTCTATAAAATATTGTAAATTTCCCCCTTTGGTTCTATGGTTACTGCGAAGGACTTGAAGTCGATAACCCAAGAAATAATATTCGTTAATATAGACTATTCTAAAAGCTACATGGTGGCAATAGCTTTTAGAATAGAGTGTTACCTTTTAATTTTTTCACTAAAGCATACATCGTAATTAACTATTTTTCAAAATTTCATGTCTGTTAATAGACAATACTTAATTACAGATTCTGATAGATTATCATACTAACCTGTTTGTATTGTATATTACTCAGTAACCAACCACGTACCTACTACGTATGCTAATTTATATACGTCACATAAAAAAAAATACCGTGAAATCTCTGAACATTTGAAATTACGCGTCCCTTACAAAGCATTTTATTACAGCATTACAATGCGTAACACGGACTTATAACATTACCATTAGATAGGACATATCTCCGAGTCGATAAAAAAAATTTAAATTCACACCTACCCTTGTTACACTTGGGATGTCTTCCCACTTCCATCTCTGTCCCACTAGCAATAATTCACATGGACAAGTCGGGAAAATTACTTTTTAAGTGAACCCCAAGAGTTCTTAAAAGAAATGTTTGGTTGCTCCATTAGGTAACGTTTATAGCCTAACTGATACTTTATTCGTATTTAATGGATTTTAAGTTGATTTTTTTGTGATATTTTTGTAGTTATTAACTGATTACATGGAGACTTGGAATAAACAATTAGAAACAGGAAACGGTTCATTTGACATAATTCAGTTTGTTCTTGACGAGTTTAAATTTGAATCTATTGTACGTATGTTTTGTGCCGTAGACTGGCATTATCACATCATCAGGACATCGATTCAGATATATAGAATATTCTGGAAATAATACTGTCGAAGCACATTTGTGAAGTCGTGTGAGGCCGACTCACAATATATCTGATTTATCTAGAAATTTTTAGGGTTCCTTATTATTAATTCAAATAAATTTGGAATAAATCAGTGACACACTCCATCCCCACCTTAAATGAAAACATAATATGTAATGCAAAATCTTACACGAATAGTGAATTTATAAACCAGACTTAAAAATATACAATCTTACAAGGATGAAACATTTTAATATAAACACATTCAACATATTTTATAAAACTACGGAACAAATATATTATAATTGTAGCTGACATATTTTTGTGAACAATTTTAAATTAGGGTTATCGCACGTAAGACAGACTTAATTGGGGGCCCGGAGATTGACTAATGTGTTTTTAACAAAGGTCCTTTTTTATTAGACCCTTTGATAAAATCCCACGAATGAGAGGAATGTGCGGGATTTTTTAATTATTGTAGAGTTAGGACTCTCGTTGGGAAATGATTATACTGATTAGCAAAAGGTTATGTTTGACGTATTTGTAAAAATTCGTTCTTATGTTTCTGCAAAGAAAATCAAATAAATTAACAACAGCGTATATGTTTGTATATACAAAATGTAAACCAGTCTGCAACTGGGGTTTTGTCAATACATCTTCTTTATACACACTGGATATTTTTTTTCGTAAACGAATAGCATTTTTTCGAAAATAAAAGGTATGCCGAAATGCTGCTACTTTCCATATTTGATAGGGAACCAAACAAGAACTACTGCGAAGAATCAATTGAACATTTTCTCAAGCAAGCATTGCTATCAATTCTCAAATTATTTAATGATTATGCGGTTTAAGTGCGAAGTCGCTTTCTGTCGCCCGCCTTAAGTATGAAGTCGTGGAAAAACTAATTCTTCGTAAAATCATATATTTAAAAATAAAACGCAAATTTAAAGAAACATTAAGTTTTATTACCTACACATTATTTACAACTTAACAATTATTATTAGCTATTGCACATTTGTGTGTTGGTTTATCACATACAAATATATTGTAGTTTTATATTATAGTCTATACAATTAAAAATGTTATATTAATTGATTGGAGTTTTGCTCTCTACCCATCAAAGTAACTTGAACAACTTTATCGAGTCTAAAGACTTGAAAACACAATACTGATTGGCGTTTGAAAATCTTATAAAGACAATATATGAAATTAAACCTTTTTATATAATGATTTCATTTCTGTTTACATACTTGGCCTATGTTACCTTATTCTTTGGGGACAACAATCTGGAAACGGTGCACTTAAATTTCCAACTCGGAAGAAACCGGGCATGGTACTGGGTTCACATCTGAAATTTAAATCATATTGTACTAAGGAATATATAATACATTGTACCTTTGGCTATAGATACTATATAAACGCATTTTATTCATAAGGCAGTAATTGTATTTGTATAGAAGTTATTAACTATACGTTGACGTCCTAGAGACGTATACGTTTAGGAAGATATTTCAAGACTTACAACTATCTGAACTAAGTAATTGGTACCAAAAGTTTACAAAGTTCCATTCTTAATGCAACAAGTACCAACTCATCACAACCCGTAACGAGACGCAAAAGTTAAAAACTACCTCATACCCATTAATTAAAACTTTTTCATGCAAACAAATAACTATCTAAATTTCAACTTTTTTGCTTTACGCTATCGGATAATTTTCACGACAAACATTTTACGTTAGGAGTGCTTGTTAGTAACGGTTGTATACTTGAAACGGCCTTTAAAAGTATTTAAATAGGTAAACAAATATACAATCCTTTTTTATAATAAGAACAATTTACGACAATGTCAACTAACACTACTTCTGTGTAGACTTCTGACTAGCGTCAATTTTCTACTGTATTCATTTATTTAATTTAATAATGCCCTGATTTATATTAACAAATAAAAAATGGGTTATGGTGCGTTTACGCTTAATTAACAAATTGCGTTTTCAAATAGATGTTCCTTAACTGTTACTTAAGACATGCTTTTAAAACCAACAATATTAAAAAAAACGTCTTTCTAAGAAATACGTGTATTATCAATGGGACAATGATAAGGGTGGAAACATCTGTCAAGACAAAAGGTCGGATTCCATTGGTTTTTGTTGCATTAATTTGTCACCTTTTTAGGGCACCGCATTCATTTCAACCTTTTTAGAGTTTGACATAAATAATTCCGTATTTGAATGCCTAACCAGCTTAGAGGGTTAAAACAGTTCCAAAAATATCTTTATTTTTAATGACATATGTATATGGATTGTTTTTAAGAAACCAAAACATCTTTTTAGGCTGCACTACAGATTAAGCCTTTAACCAATTAAGCAAATACTCATAATACAATATAAGCATAATATATAGAATACGTTAGATAAGCTAGCGTCTTTAAAACTAAGCGTCAAATTTAGGAGAGCTACTGAAATTTAGTAATAGTTAGTAAACAGAACTTACTTTGTAGTATCAATATACGCTTCATAAGCGTCAGGTGTACCTTTGATTTCAATTACACTTCGTTTTTCCCTCGTCAGTTCATCCAGCTTAATCACTTTTCCGACCCTCTCCAATTTCACCTTCTTTCGTAATGGCTTCAATAACTTTGATTTATCCAAATTCGCTCTTACTTCATCTAAAATCTTTTCACTGAGTGGTTTGGTTTTCCATTCAGTATCACTTTCTACTTCGAAGCTTCCTTCATTTTTCATAGCTTCAAGACTTTTTACTTCGTCAATTGTATCTTTCGTGTCTTCTGGTGCAAGTTGGGGTTGGTATGCGCGAGACTGCGATTTTTTGTAAGAATCTAATTGCGCCCAAGGGTAGTTATTGTAGTAATAGCTAGCAGGGTATGAGCTATAATTATTATGATGAATATAGGAAAATGGATATGGTAATAACATCGGATTAGCTAGCGGTTGTTTATTTACATACGGCTTGATTAATGCTCCATTGTACCAAGGGGGAGGATAACCGTGGGTACAAGGCGTACAAGATTTCGTGTAAGGTTTAGGTGGCGTTGAACATGGCCTCGGTGGAGGTGGCGTTGGTGGTAAATATGGTCTATGTATGTATGACGATGAGCGCTGGAAATTGGACATTGGGTAATAGTATGGAGTCCTTTTCATTTCATTCCTAGAAATCGGCCCGTTAAAATAGGTTAAGGGATATGGGTAATATCTTTGTTTTGGCATTTTCGTACTGTCATTCTGCATATCTGTCAAATTATTGTCCATCTGTGTTTGATGTAAAGGCTTATAGAAGTATGATTTGTGGTGATTTTTCTTTTTTTCGTGTTGTTCTTCTTTTAGTGCTTTTATTGTTTCCTTTACTAAACTTTCTGTTGTAGCGCCATCTATTTCTTTGTGAAATTCTTGTGCTAAGTTATATATTTCTATTATTGCCTTGAGATCGCTTTTTTTAACAGTGTATAGAATCTCAGTTATTGCCTTTATTTCAGTGTCTGTTAAATATCGATCTGTTTGATCTTCCGTTTTTTGATGATTGTTTGTATTTCCTATATATACTGGACTTTCATCTGGTTGTGTATGTTTTGTAAAAGCAAAAGAATTATCACTTGCGCTAGTTTTCATATCTTCTATTTTTTTTAGGAAATTACTATCTGTAATGTTGATTCTGGTAATTGGTACATATTCAGTTACGATGTGGTTTCTTTTTTTTAGCTTACATGTGTAGTTTCCGCAAAAAGACTTAGAAGGCCATGTTGCATTAACCGGATATAGCTTAAATGTATCTGGATCCTGACAGTACAAACCTGGAATCATAAAATCAAAATCAGACAAAAACACATCTATTATCTAAAACAACGTAATTTTTTTGCATATTATGTATGTTCCAGTACAAGCAGTCATGGATATTATGTTTCCTAAATTGAGGTATGTTGACTTTGCTGGCAGTCTTTTTAAATTTCAGTGCTTCATTTATTCATCACCGATATAGCTGTTTGCTAAAATATATGTGATAAACTCGTTTAAATAAAGGTAATGAATAGTCATATTTTGGCGCCATTTCTACTCTTTCCATACAAAATGCCTTGAACATATTACTTAACTGAGTTTCAAAATAAATATTTTTGTTTTAAATTCATGGTATGATATAATTGTTATATGTTTGTTATCATTTACATATGTCACTGAAAACAATACAACAATTGACTAATCACTTCGCCGTTGAATATTACGTTATCTCAAATTTTGAAAACAACGTGAGATCATTTGTAAAACAATATTATTTTAGTAGGTTTAGTTAGCTAATTTTGTAATCTATACTAATAATAAGACAGTAAAAATCGAAAATCTGTACATTAAATATTTTTCCAAAAAACTGAAAGGAGGCAATTAAAGAAGAGTCATAGAAACCAAAAAACCAATTTTTGGAATTCTTGTCTGTCTGTCTGTCTGTCTGTGTGTCTGTCTGTCTGTCTGGTACGTTATAACTTGAAAACTACTGAACGGATTTGAACGCGGTTTTTACAGTTGGATTACATATAATTAGGAGCGTTGTCAAAAGTTATTTTGTCAAAATCGGTTAAGAGAAAAAGAAGTTATGGTCAATTGAAAATTTACTTCAACCACTGCTTCAAATTATTTAAACACTTATATTGATTGATTAGTTATATATTGTTAAATATGTTCTAATATAAGTTAATTTTAATATTAAAACTTATGAGAGGTAACAAAAATAACAAATAACGCAGTGCGCGCGGGCGCGGTTGAAGTGTTGAACAATGTGCTCGATAGATGGCGTTGATAAAATTCGTCATCAACCTAGATTTATTTTATTTTTTTATTTCTTAAACCTATACAGCTTATCAAAAACAGTTTACACAATAAAAATAGATTAAAAATAAAGCCAAAATAAGGTTAAAATATAGAACCGGAAATAGAATCTAAGATCAGAAAAAAGAATAACAAAAAAAACACGAACAGAAAAGAATAAATAAAGATATATATACACATGAACAAGTGGAACTATGTGTAGTACGAACATTTTAGTGTGTGAGTGTGTATCAGTGTGGGCAATGGTGTTGCTGTGTGAGTGAGTGTGCGAGGTTGAGTCTTAGTTTTTTTTTAAAGAACTACTTAGGCCAAATATATCCATCGCGGTATTAAGATGCTCCATTGTGTAATGACTACCATGCAGTTCAAACTTTCATTACATACAAACAAGTAAAAGGAAACGAGTGAAGAGACGTTTATGGTTTGTCCGCATCCATTTTTCCACCTACATCCTTAACGTTAATGAGGTTTACCTTTTATTATTTGGTCAAGCTAATAAGTAATAACCTCACAAGTACGTATTTCGTACTTCGTAAGAATTTTCTTTCAACTCTTAACCGCTGAGGAGTTTTACCTTCCATCATCAGCTCATCCACATAAGAAGATAACTATCAGAATATAAAATTGTCAGAAAAGTAATTGCCTGTAAGTTAATTTGAGAGTTGATCCATCGGATCCTGTAAAGCTACATCATCTCTGAGTAACACAGGCTATATATAATTCCAATTGTAACAAGATTTTAGCCCGTGAAAGAAAGCCCTGTCGAGATCATTAAAAAACGCTATATACTTAACCAAATTACACGTGGGCGAAGCCGCGGGCGGAAAGCTAGTTTACAATAATGCTTAACTTATATGTTGGTCTATATACAAGTTAACCAAATGGTCAGGCACGACCGGGAAAATACTCTTACTTTTTCACAAGAGAGTGTTGTACCTACTCGTATTTCATGTATTGAGATCCCCGAACTCTACTTTGTATCCTCCCCTCATGTTTTCTTTCTCGCTCTTTCAAATCATAATCTCCCATTCCCATTACTACCACTACCACTCTCTTACGAGCCGGCAACATCCTTCAAACTTTCCGGCATTGATGATGTCCATAGGCGACCGTCATCACTTACTTTATACCCTCTCATAAAAAAACGCACTTTAATAATAATATATGATATTTATTATTGTCAACATTTTCTGTTAAAAAATTGTTAAATTGCCATTACAATTTTGTATAATAATTTCAATTGAAAGTATAGTATTTCAAGCTTCAATGGCACACAATGTTCACAATAGCGTTCCGAATTGCTGAGTGGCAAATATTTTCGCTTCACAGATTTATTATACGTAATATTACTACAATAGTTGTTTGTAAAGGATGAGCTAGGTTTGGGATCGATCGTTAATACTTAAAAGCCACAAAATTACGGAAAGACAAACTCGCTGTCATTTTGTAATGTGTTTAATAAAAATATCTATATTATTTCAATTAACTGATAAAATTGTAAAAATTGTTATTTATGTGATAGATATAGATATTTAGTAATTGTTTTAAAAATGTATATAATTAATAACGTTACCTTTAATAGTTTTAGCAGCATCCGTGACACAAACAATAAATAAAATCCACAAATAAATCATCATGTATGAATGCGCCCGCGCTGTTGTTGTTACTAGCGGATACTGCATTTTGTCATTCATATTGTTATGATTTCAATAGCGTCTGCTATTTGCCGTGGTTCTCAAAATGTACACAAGCTCTCTTCTCTTTCTTTCCTTCTTCAAAAATTAACAAGTGATTTTTTATCACTAATTATTAAAATTGTAATTCAAATAATAAAGGAATTAAATTCACCGTTTTCAATATTATACTAATTTAAAAGTGAATGAATATGGCCACATGCATGTATGAGTTAAAACTTTTACGTGCGTAATTTTATTTTAGGCACAACTTCTTTGTCTATGGAACGATGTTAAATAATAATTAAACAGATAAAATTCTATAAAGGAACTGCTGTGTATGCTATGTATGTCTCGTTTTTTGTTATTTTAAACATTGTGTAGTTAATTTTAGATTAAAGTACCTACCAACATATGCATTTAAGTGTTTTACTAACAAATGGATCTGTGTTGATATAAATATAATCATCATGATTTAAAAAATATTGAGTTAAATTATGTCCAATACAAATAATTCGTAAAGTACTTATTGTAAAGTCGGTGATGTAAAGTTACATTAGTCTTAAAAGTTTAAGCACCTATGTCGTATATTTCGCAAACGTGACAATCGAATAATAATATTACGACACTCGTTCAAATTACTGACACAAATCCTATCAATTTTACGATCTAGATTATAATTAGATGAAATGATAAAGAAAAAATATTTTTAACACGCATGCGTACAGAGCAGAACAGAAATCCTATACGGTCACTACAATTATTAAAGGTTGAATCTCTGAAATCTCTTAACAATAGTGGGCCTTATAATGTGGTTTAAGTGTCACCAAATATGATATGTATCGGACTTAAATAGTGCTTTATCATATAAAATTAAGTAAGATTATAATATAATTAATTAAATAAGATTAACTGTGGACTAACTCCTTTTCTTTCGATAACCTTTTAAGGGAACTTAGTTAAATAGATAATAATGAAATATATAAATATCATATTATAAACACACGTTTAACGCGATTTCTGTCATAAATATCTGTACCCCACGGGTATATCCGCGTATATACAGACGTATCTTGCACTAATAAAATCTAACGCAAAACTAAGTTTCAAATCAGTAGCCTAAAATCAGCGTGTTCAACAGAATATATTATTTTACATTTGTTTATAGAATAGTAAATACTGTTAAATATAAGTAAAATGACTATTTGATATTTAAATTCACACGAGCTGCAAATAAGCCTACAAAAGGAACTACGAGTAGATAAAACGCTTCCGACTGATATTAACTGTGGCACATCGTTTACAGAATGTTTACAAAAACTCAAAAAACATTGGGCAAATATTCTCATTCATTCGAACGTTGAGTGACCTCGCAAAATATTAGTCCGACCGCTGTTTTGAATTTTACATTTTGTTGATTTTAGCCGCGCATTGCGAATGATGTTTTAAGATTGAAGTTGTATTCAACGTTAGAGGGCAACCGAAAGCTCGGATTACAGTTTTATGTTTCGGATGTTTTGCCCTAAATGGTTATCTATATATATAGTAAAAGTATAAAATGAATACTTATTCGCATTTGAGTCATTCGATTGAAATGTATACAAATTTAGCAAGATCTTAACGAATTTTCTTGTTAACTTTAATTCATTACCAAGCATAATATTCTTATGTGGATTTAACATAATTTAATCCAAAGATACATAAATTAAAAGTTTCATTATTATTATAATGACTCGGTTGCCATGGTTACCATCCCAGTCTATTATGTGATGGGTATATTTGTTGCCCATGGTAATATCTTTTTTATTTTTTTTATATGTATTAACTTAAGACTGGTCGGTTAGTGAGTGTGAAATGTGTACAGATATTTATTTAATATAACAATACCCAAATGGTTCATGATTAAACTTAAAAACTTTTAATTATAAGTACCAAAATACAGTTATATAGTTAATGATTACGGAGATTGAAAATAGTAACGCAACTGTAAAGGTCATTTAAAATCTCTCATTACATCCTTTGCGGCAATTACAAAGACGCTTTAATATCAGAAACAATTCCATACAGGACCTCGAAGAAATTATACCGCACAGCGGGGGATGTTTCTTCAAAAGTTCACTTTCAAAAATACACTTTACGCACAAACAACAAGGCCCACAATCGTATGTAATGTTTTAGTTCGTTGAAGCTCGTACAGATGCTTTGTTTATCCGAATATAAACCATAGTGATTGTATAATAAGAAAAAAAGTTGTGTAATGACAGACGGAATTACATGGCTGTTAAGTCTCTCAGCGGGTGTTAACGTATTGGTGTTGAAAAAAAGAATTAATTTGAGTTGGACGTGTGAAGTGATGGCAAAATTATCATGCAAATGGGAATAATTTATCATAATGTTGTGTGCAGGACTAGACGAAATATATATAATATATTAAGCGAAATATCGGTATATAAAACATGTTGTGGTTTATAATATTTTGAATATAATGGTTTGATATGATATAATAATAATTTAAAACAATGCGAACTGGTTAATATAATATTATTTTTTCATTGTAATACTGGTGAATTCATATCTATGTACAAATATTACATGATATATTTTAATAATTATTTCCCAAATAGTTATGTCAACCAAGATTTTGCGTTTGATGAATTAAACGGAAATCCGAAGATTTAGGGTTGTAGCGCCAATGAGTTATTATTAAACGATATTGTTAAAATATTAACAGGTATACAAGAACACAGTAAACCTAGTTAAATCTCAAATCATAGTTCCGTGCAGTGAAACACGCGATCCAACCATTCCACCTGATTCTAAGCGATTCTAAACGAATTGTTCCTTATATTTTATTTTTTCGTGATTATTGCTCTTTTGTTACGTTTGAGGTTATATAGGTCTTACTGAAAGGTATTTCAGGATAAGCTGGTTGTCATTAGTAGTGAAAGACAAGTGACCAACCCGACATTCAAAATTTAAGGACACATTTCGCTACCTCACATTGAACTTTAAAACAGCTGAGTGTTTTTTTTTAAATCATGTAGCGAAGCTTCTTCTTGTACAACAACGACACGAATGTAATATCCGTTTTTTGTGATCTTAAAACCATCTTAATGATGTTGCTAATATATATTTAAAAAATGATATATAAATAAATATTTAAAAATGCAGTTTATCCAAAAATCGGCGACGTGGACGTTCCGTGTCCTACCGTAATGACAATGAATTCCAGAATTTCCAGACAACTTTCCTACTATGTTACTCTATACGTGTAAATGAACGAGGCTTCTTGTAATATGCAGGCTTAACAATAACAAACAAATCATTCGAGATGACCGTAAATAACGAAATATTCTCAACGTCTCTCGTTAGTAAAGTAACATCGTAAAATATATTTTGTACGTAACGACTTAACGAATATCTGCGGCAATACATCATTGTATGAGTGCTCATCAACGGACCTTGCTGAAATACTTGTGATTATCTATTTGTTTGTTTCCAAAAAAAACATATATTTCTACGATTTTAATGTTTTATTGCTAATTATTTCGTAAGTAAACTGCTACTATTTAAAGGTTATTTTGCAGAAGGCAAATGTTTGTCTAGGAAGTATCTATTTTCGTATTTAAAACATTTGTTTTGTCAATCGTAAAACCCTAAGATATAAAGTGAGTTTAAATTAACAGTTAATTTAAACACGAACAAAGGACGTAGTTAGCATCTTTCGTTAACAAAATGGATGGTTCAATCACATAGCTGTCAATTAAATCACTCTGTATTTGTTATCTAAATTAACTTTCATGAGTAACTTTTCAATTTTTAATTAATTATATAATAGGTATTCATGTCACGGTTGAGAATTAGGATCAGATATATAATTGAGATAATCAGGCCTAATGCAAAGTTATTTTAAAGATCAGGCCCTAGATGAACAATAGTTCAAGAACAAAATAATTTAAATAAGCTTATAATAAAGTATTTATTACAGCATATTTTTACGGAATGTATTAATTGTTTATCAAAAAATGACATTGAAATTATAATTTCTTAAAGCATATATGCTGATTTAAACATCCGAAACCTTTTTTTACTTTTATTATACGCTACATATCTATTATTTTCGTTACCATACTTAGCAGCAAGTTGAACAAACTTAATGTTTTCAATCATAATATTTAAGACTAATGAGCTAGTAGTTAATAAATTCCCACGTAAATCTTTATATTTTTTATATAAAATACTGTTATATTATGAGCTTTTATTGTACAAAAAGCTCAATAAATCACTGTAAGTATGTAAATGGCTCATCTATTTTAATTAGTCGCTTCGATTGTATGTATGTTTGATGTATGGTCCGTAGAGCTATGCAGCCATAGACCTACTGATAACATCGTGACTTGAAAATGTATCCATATTTTACGCTATTTTTTTATTATGTAATACATTAACAAGTACATAACATATTCTTATAATAACAAAAATTAGGAAAAAATGGGAGACATTTTCATGTCATTAATTTATTGTGAGGCATTTTTAGTTTCTAGACTATTTAAAACAAAAACCAAGCCTGTTAATAGCGCATTATGAAGCTGTGTTTTTAGCAACGTTCAAACTTCTGAATTTTAAATAACTCTGGAGTTTCGTAATTAATTGTTAATTAGAAAGAAAAACCTTAATGGATAAAAAGTGAGTTACGTCAATCAGTATACAAAAAATATTATTTAATGTAATATTTTTTTAAATATGTTGAATAATAGCCGTACCAAATAAATACGCTATACGCTACTCTGAAAGGCTACTTTTATTACTTTTCTCATTAAAGGGAAAGCTTACAAAACGAATCTGTAAAAACGAAATAACCAAAGTGCCGTTTTGAACAGAAAGGTTTCTGTTCAAAATTAGTAGTAATATATTATGGACCCATTTAATACAATGTCGAGTCTATACACTGCTTTAGTCTGTAGTCCTTTAGTCCCCATATAATTGGTAGATTCTTCGAGCGATACTGATTCCACGCCTCCGCACCATTTCTCTTTGCATGGCCTGTTTATTTATTACTATCAGACAAAAATTCATTATTGTAGAGTTCTTAACTAGCAGCTTAATATTCAATAAATAACTTTTACTTCGTTATTGCCAATATACAACGTCTCAAGACATTTGAATGTATTTTCGACAGGATATGCAAAAAAAAACTATAAAAAAATACAAACAAACGCATACCATTACAGTTGCTATGTATTTGTATCTATAAATTGGAAATGACCTGAAAAGGCAATATCTATTGTTATGCATAAAAAATATAGCCAGTAACAATCGTCAATTTCCAACCAATCGTAGCTCGTATCACAATCGTTAAAAGTTTGTTGGCGAGGACGGGCACCACTCGTGCCAAACGAGACTCAAATCTTCACTGCCAATTCACATACGCCATAAAGAGTTTAAACTTCGCGATTTAAACGTTATCAATAACAGTTACAATATCATAATTCAGGTTTATTCGGCGGTTAAACGGGTGACATAATTTACAGCTTATAAGGTAAAAAAGCTCTCGCATTCGGCCACGAATGTTTGCTTTATACGTTTGTACTTAATTTTAAATAAAGTTCTTTTGTAGATAATACAATGATTTCATATATTGCAAAAATAAATATATGCATTAAGGCTCATCCGGTTGACGCGAAAATTCATGATTAAGAACTGAAAATTAAGCGATTAAACGCTGTAGCATCGAAAACTATTAAGTTACTTAACTCGTGCGTTTAATCAAAATAAAGATCGCATAATTCCCTTGCCTATTTTCACTACCCAAAAACCATTAATTGTCAATTCGAAATTGAATTCTATAACAATACGTCGTTGTTAACCGAGTTGAAGACAATAGGTCGGTGTACAAAGGCGTCTTCACGATGTGACCCGGCCCTTTGCAGCCGATAGTGACAAGGGTTAATTGCTTCAAGTACCTGCAATGTTTTAGGAACCCTGATATTTCTAAAAGGTAACGGTATCTAGATTGAATGTACGAGAGGGATTTATTTAATATAAGTTATACGAATCAAAGCAAATAGAAAGAGTATTTCGGAGGTATACAATGTTATTTATTAATCGAAAACATATGTAGGTCTGTGTTGCAATTCATAATTTAATCTTCATTTGAATTGTAGCAACATTACATCAAAAGAGTATATTTAATTCAAATTTTCTTTTAATATAAACATTGAATTTACATAAAGTATATTACATATATTCAAATAATTTTGAAAAAATTTAAAGTGTTGATGAACGTCAAATTTAGTGTACAGTAATACAGGAAATCACTTGCTGTAGTGCCGGACCCTAACCTATGTTACTTATTTATTATAACTGCAAGGTCTGAAAAAGAATTTTGTCCCCCGCTATCAAAACCTCGTGGGTAGCATACAATGAAACTTCTCGTTATATTATTGATATCAATAGTTAGCGATTAATATCGTCAGCCTAGTCATAGGGTGGGCGAGTCTGTTTGTGGAAACCCGAGGAAAACATGACGTGGAACAAATAATGATCCGGAACATATGATTGATGGTGAATCACAGCTCGGCTTACCTTGAGTATGCCTTGAAGCTAGTCTGTCTAGAGTAGAAGCGGTAGCGGTTTATAATTTTACATAATGCCCCTACGTGGAAATACGATTTTAATATTTTTTTTATTTGTTTACTTTTACTAGTACTAGTTGTCTTAGTACTAATAGGGTTTAACCACTTTCTATCCCCAATCACGCAGCAACAATGCATTTTTTTATAACTGAAGAAATGCCTTACGCATTATTCGCAACACATAATTTACAGGTATAGGTTAAGACCGGGTAAGCAATAGCCACTAAAACTTTTTGGGTGTAACCCGCGCATCCGCGTAAGGAAACTCCTGGATTCCCGTTTGCATTCTAGCAATGAAAAGTGTGGAATGCTTCACAGAAGTCATAATAATATTCTACATATCCATACACCAATTTTAGTGTATATACTGAAATAAAATCGGTAAATAAATATGACTAACACTTTTTTATATCGGATTAACTAAATAAGTAGTAAAACAGCAAAATTATTTACTATTTTATGGTACATTATTCTAAAAAAAAATATACAAAAGCTAATGTAAAAGGTTTAAATACAAAATAAAACTTAGAAAATGAAATAAGATAGTATTTTAAATAGAGAATGCATACATGTGATTACCTTTAAACTTCATATCAGATAGATAGGCAAAAATATAGTTGATATTCGCCGCCTCCCATAAACAAATACTCGACCCCGTTTGTCGTTAGCGATTGCCAAGTCACGCCGTCATACACTATGTATTCTAGAGTTCATACATAGCATTTTGTTTCGCGGAATTAGGGCAAGGTGAGTGCTTTTTTTAAGTGTAGAGGCAAGTCCTTAGAGTACACATTTTCTTTTGCATTAATTTGAAGGGAAGTAGGTTATCAAGGGAGTGTTCCTTTGAAAATGTTTTATTGTTTTCATTCCTCAATATTTACTTAAGGGATCTGTAAAAAACACTCAAATCATTTTGTCAAGTTTTTCTTTTATTTTTTTTATTTTTTCAACTAAACATTGCTCATTTGTTATACTTCTTTATATAACTATTCTATAACGCGGAGACGAAAAAATCATTTAGCAACAGCTAGGGTATTAGAGGTTTATATCCAGTACGCGGGGAGCACACAACAAAAAGTTTGTATACATGTGTCATACATACATTTCTGTGTTTTACAGAGTAGTTTATAATCACTTTGAGGCCATATTTCAAATCGTAATGTTTATTGTTAAAAAAGAGAGATATCATATAAAATACATACAAAATCAATTTACTAATGAAATTAAACACAATCGTTTTATTATACTGATTTTAACATGAAATTAGCTTATACGGCGATAAATATTTCAAACGCTGTCCATAGACATGCGGCCAATTGTAGAGCTGGCAGTGTGCCAAAGTGCAGCGCCATCTGTTATTGAATAGCAGTGATTGATATTGTTAATGCCATCATCCAATAATCTATGGTGTGACTATGTCAATCATCTGATTTAAACTCAAGTTGATAAAATAATTATGGGTATGCCTTAGGTATGTATCCTATTATGCCCAATTTGAACTGTTGACATTTTGAAAATCTACTATGTAAATATTGCACTTATATAAAATAAAAAAATGCAAAGCAATTTTACCTAGAACAAATGTAATTAGTAATATACTTTGATCAATCAATCGGTAAAAAACATCAAAAACCCTGTTGTTATCACATAAATAAACATATCGAAAATGCTACCATTTTCGATGTATATTTTTTACCTCTGTATTGTATATGTACCTCTTTTCTAAAATTTCATGAGATCCGATTTCGACAGATAAATTATTTCAGTTATCATCATTTAGATTTATTTTAACTGCATGTATATAAATTTGAAGGCACAATCGAGGTCAACAACTTTCAACAGTTAAATCCATTATAATAATTTACTTTGTCACTTTCCTTTGACAATTGTGAGCCTTCCAATGTCTTTGTGTGAACAAGGACAATATTTGAGACTTATTATTTAACTATTCCATACAAATTCTGTATTAACGGTTGCGGTTGTCATTTGTAACACACAGCTATATTTTACATTTAACGTTCATACCAAACTACAATACTCCCCCTAGTGTCATTGTCATATCATAAATATGTTGTACCATGTCACGCATTATGCTGACACAGCGTTGATAACACTCGTGATAACATGATATTATCTCCTTTGTGGCGTGATATAATGTTATATCGATAACATTACTTGTTAAAACTGTTAGTGAGTTACTTTATTATAATGTTAAAGCATGTACTGTTCCGTAAAAGGCAGATTCAATTTTGACAATATTTCAATAACTTTTTTTCTATGAATTCTAGAAACGTAACAGTCTCTGTCAACATTAATACAATTATTCACAGATCGTAAAAATAAAACGTGGCGTTTTAATTATTTTTGTTGTTATTCAACTTATCACAGAAAAGAATATCTAAAAGATAGAAATGAGATTTTAATGTGTGTACAATTAAATAAATTATTTGCAAAGCGAATGAGAATGGAAACTCTTTGTGTAGCGAACGAAATAATTAAACAGACTGAGAATAAAGAAAAATAAAATTAAAACTTTTACATTTTACAATGAAACCAATCATGGTGTACGTGGCCCGGTTACACATTGACTGGTTCATTTGTAACGAAATTTATTCATATACGTGATCAATTTATGCCTAGCCTGACTTTGGCGGGAATTCGACACATTGAGCACAATTACACATTATTTAGAGTAAAAATTTCCTTTTTTTCCATGTTCTCAATTAAGATACATTTTAGGTTGAGTGAAATAAGCAGACACAAATTGACGTTCAATTTGATCGATTTCCGGACCGTAACATTTTTTCCTACCAGCATTTTTACAGAAATCTTAATTGGAAATTTAAGATATATAGTATCAATGGTGCTTCCTATTGCTTTGAGAAAATAGGACAATAACAAACCAGTCAACCCAACGAAATAATAGTGATATTAATTCTCCTACTATTTGACACATTATTATTTAATTTTCTATATTAGTTATAAATATATTATAATCATTATTCATTTTACACATAATATCAAAAATAAAACACTCCAATAGGTACATCCAACCAAGACAATAATAATTATCAAACCATTTTAGTATTTTAAAGCCCTGTTATGTGAATTGTCCAGGAGTCGATTGCAGACAGGAGATTTTAAATTCATTAGTTTAATTACTGTTCTTTCTTTTGGCGCGGATTTGCATTTTGTACAATTTTAACGAGTGTTAAACAGTATTTTTAATTACAATAAACTTTGTTTTCACTTCTTTATCTGTGATTAAGTTGAATGTTTTTAAAATTATTTACCGTTCGTATATTATGTTTAACTTTGTTTTTGTTCATAAATAAAACATATTATAATTTCAAAAAGCAACATTTCTTATCTGTATCTTTGTTATATATGTATATACTCTGTTACATGATCTCACGAAGGTATCTTACTGTATAGTGAAAAGCTATTAGTGATATCTAACGCTTAACTTAAAATATAACAATGCACGTACTTGCAATTAGCCAATTATCAACATTATGGTTGAATAAAATTTTTCATGATACCAGAACTCTTCAATCGATTATTAAACATTGCATTACCATATCAATGTATTACAACTAAGCAAATATAATTATGATAGTGTCATTAATGATAGGGATATTATGACACTATCAACAAGTTATCAGGGAGGTTATAAGCTTACAACTAAGCTTAATGGCTCACGTGAAACTAACTTAACTCTAATAATAATGTAATTTACGGTTACCGTGATCTATATTATTAATAGCTTTGTCTTGATATAATTTAACGTAAAACTTATAAAATTATTTATGAAAGGTGATATTTCTCAAAAGCCGAAGCCGCTTTTGGGCGAGCTGGTTGGGGGCGATGAGTAGCTGAAGCACATAAACTGAGTTCTTCATAACGTCTGTATGAATAAAAGTGACACTGAGCAGACTTTAAATGTAACATTTTTTATCAAGCCAGCAAATTAATTTGCAAAAAAAACCAACCCACTTACATTCAATGGTTTAACTTTAGTGCGTTTTGAAAATTTTTTCCCGACACCGACGATCTGTTTACGTACGTTAGCGTATTTTTGTGATTGCTTTGTGAAGTAAACTGTGAATACAGTGTGACCTTTGCGATATTTCCGATCTATTTCTGAATGGATATAAAAAGTTTAACATGCAGGAACAAAGCGCGGCAGACACTGCCAGGAGTAAGACATATAGCGTTCAGTCACGCGAACCCATCACGCTATCTACCAAATTTTTGCTACTTCATGTCACTGAATGTAGCATTGTAGGTTTGTAGCGCTTACTTCTTAACAGAGAGAAATCTGCTCTTTTATAAAATATAGTTGGGTTAGGTCGCTATAGGTTTATAACATTGTCTAGTTTGTGACTAAAATAAAAAAAATACGTATTATTATGCGGATTTTATTACTTTATTTCCAACGTAAAAGTTCGAATGCATTTCAGTCGTGGTTGTTGAGTTTTCAAAAGACGAAAAGAAAAGACGAGGCCAATAGGCATACTGTATTCAGTGCTTTGTTAATTTTATTGTTGATTAATTTATTTATCATTATTTTAATTATAAATTGTTGTGTAATATATACACTTTAAAAGTGTAAAACATATAATTCATGTGTAAGTGTGGTGTGTGTAAAACATTAAAACTAAAGTATGCGACGTCATACACTTTCAAGTGTCATTCAATACTTATAATTTATTTTGTTAATTCTTTCTGACCACTGTAAGCCATTAATTAATTTCTGCTATGAGGTATGAGGTATATAAGGTGGCTTATTAATTATTGTTTATAAAGTATAATTTAACTTTTCTTTATCTCACTCAAAAATTCATTAACCGCTCTGTTAATTAATTTTTAAGTATATAAATTACAAGTATGTTTATTTTGTTATATAAAGATAATACAAGTATATTTTATAATTTTATTGATACTATTTGATAGGAAGAGAGAAAAAGTACTTTGGCACTGTTATAAAAACCACGTCTTGTCCAACTACGTTACGTACGTCCCACAAAGTTCTGTATAAAAACTGTTATTCAATTCTAATTCAAAATCATAAAGTCAGAGATCGATTCATACGGAACTTAACGATTTTCATTGCCAACTGTTTGAAAGTATTTAAAACTACTACCGATACGATATAAATGGTATGAACTGGTAGAAATTCCAGAGCCTTGTGGGAGTACTTATTAATTTTCAAATTTACCAATATCTAATAAAATCTAATTTCAGATGATAAGGTACTTTAAATCTGTAAAATTCTAAATTATTACTAAATAAGTTTCATTAATAATCATCGATTAATTATGTTCACGCTGTTAGTTAAGGCGGTGTATAAATTAAAACAGACTGATTTAGTTTTTAGGCACAAGATTTTAATATGTTACGAACAATAATTAAAACCCATGACACAGATGAATTGTATTTTTTATTAGTACAGATATAACAGAATAAATGTTAACCCCAAAATTGTAGCAGGTTTTACAAATCGTAAAAGCAAACTAGAGCTAGCGATAAATCAGTTCAAGCGAGTTATTTGCTGTACAAATCGAAACGTTTCATATTGTTTTACGTTATGTCACGTACGGATATATGACATATGAATTTATTTTTATTTATTTTGCCATATACCTCAGTATTACTATGAAAATGCTTAACAACTCAAAGGGGGATTTTAGGAATGGATAATTAAAGATCCTTATTATCTTGTCAGTGTTATTTAAAAGGCTGCCAACCGAGTATTTTTCTGCCAAAGTTTATATATTCGACATCGTTTAAAGCTTAAATTCGTAAATGATATGGCAATATTTATGTCATCTTTGGACCATAATAGATTCCATTCTCTAAGACTGAATTAACAAAATTGTAAGAATGAATGAACATAACCTAAGACATCCCTATTAATATTGTATATTAAGTATTGACGAAATAGGGCATTTATCCCTTTCTGTTGTCAGCCGCAACTAAATTTTCAACTGTTATAACAATCCCTTTGTTTTGTTACAGAGCTATGACGTAATTCAATAATATGTCATCAGTGGCCTTAATTTGACAAGATGGCGCGGCGACTCATCTTCCTTGCGGTGGTTCTGACGACGGTTGTAAGTATTATTTTAACTTAATTTATATTATGTCAAATACATTATAAAGTTTAATGGATAAGGCCTTTACTATTAATCTTGTCAAAAACATGATTTATAACATTTAAATAATGTTTTATATTATATACAATACACAATAACTCAAACAAATGGAAAACCTTAATTTACACAGAAGTATAAATTCAGTTTCGTCATTCGGCAGTGTAACTAAAATTAACATGCAACGCTTGCGAAGTTCCCTAACTTCGTCTGTAAGTCTGTACCGCCAAGTGTTATTATAAACTGTTTTGAGTTCACAAGAACTTTCGTTTAACACCACTTAGACGTGTGAAATTAATTTTTGCTTAACAAGATGCGGTTTTAACAGCACAAACGAGAAAAAGCGATTCCTACTTAGTGACTTATTTGTACTTTGTCAAAGGAGTTTTTATGCACATTTTTATTTGGTAACTGTTAAGTGAAGCAAGTGACAATGCCTTATGGCAACACATATTACGCGCGGGTATGATTAAAGGATGTCCACACTGAAGTCAATATAAAAACCTAATTATTTCCTATATTAGATTAACCACCGTTGTAAACGTTTATAATCTTTAATTTTAAGTAAATTGTAAAATTTATAGACATTTTAGTATTTAGTCAGCTATTTGAATTAAGTTTTCCAATTCTGTTCTTGATTTTATAATAAAGGACCTTTATCAGCAGAACACCGACCGAACAAATTGTCTTTCAGATACGTTGTAATTGACATGTTTTGATTAGAGCTTAGACGATTAGAGCCTGTACCTTTTCAAGGGCCGTCAATCAACTTTGACCGATCTGACGCTTATTAAGAAAGCTTTGAATCGCAAAATCAATTTGTATTAATTGTCAGAACAATTACAATTATTTAAGATAAAATTATTAAAAATGTCTAATTAAAAAAATGATTTGTCGTTTTTATTGCGATTTATATCAAATTGATGTAAAAGTCATATTACAAATATGTTAGATTATACATAGTGTTTCAATGAAATTGAATATAAACATAAAACACAATGTCACGTGAAATCACAGAAAAAACGATCCAAAAGGAACAGCTGATCTAGGTTATACCATATAGTACAAACCAAATTGCAACAAGTCCATATGATAGCAATTGAAATGCAGACTGCATTCTTACATCACGTTCTCGAGAAAAGGTATAAAAGTTGGGAACTTACAAAAGCATTGTGAAAACGAACAGATTTTTGATTGCGCGGCGAAAAAAGACCAAAGGAGGTATGGATAAATGAAAATTCACGAACAAACTGACGCTCGCTGATTGCGAGCTACGAAAGTTAAATATTATATGTAAGCATTACATTTAATCAATGATTATGATTTTGTGTAAGCACACTGCTTAATGGAGAAATTAAAAGTATTGTCACACAAATCAAAACATATATCGTCTATCTATTTATATTTTATGGATATAATATATTTAAAACAAGAAATCACGGAACATAACCTTATAATTAAATGGTGAGTATTTCGCCTAAATATTTTTGGATATTGCTTTACGACATTTATTTTAAAACATTACATACATTATAATCCGTAGCTTTGTTAAAACAATACTCAAAATTTCCTAAAACGAATTCAAATGATTTTGTATTATGTAATTTGGTTGTACAAATTTTCTCCAATAAATCATCTGGTATTTGGTGCTATTGGGTGTTTGTATTAGAAATATATATTTATTTTATTTGTACCTTTTTCACGAAAATTAGTGTCAGCGTTCATTTGAGTACTTCAAGAAACATGAATAGCCTAAATTTATATATGGTAGCCTCCAGGATTCAACTTTCCTTTTTTACACAGTGTAAACTCAATACAACGACGCTTTATATAGAGTGGTCGTTAAATGAGAGATGAAAAATCATTGTTTGGAATATTAGCCAAACCAAAGAAAAGACACATGATTTCGACGCTTTAGAGAATTCTTCGAAAATTCGATTGACGTTACATGGGATTTACACTGTATATAAAACATATACCTTATTACACACAGTATTTAGTGAAAGAAAAACACTATCATAATGTTCCTTTGCACGTTAATAGCTTGTCGTATTGATCAAAGAACTTACGAAACAAATTAAAAGCACTGAATAGTACAGGCACAAAGGCTTGTCAAATAGCAAGCAGATTGAATCATAAATCAAAGTTTACTAAATCCTTTATTGTATAGTGATTTACGTCTGTGAAATTATTTGCTTTTTAGGAGGCGGGTTTTGATAAACTGCTCCTTTTTTCTTTTGGTACGATAATATTTGCGATATCGCGTTTATATATGCGTAACAGTATACTGAAAGAACCTTCTTAAAAATTTGTAGTAGTCGCTGGCTCGTCTTTATATAAAATTATAATTAACCGAGCGCCTGTTCTATTTAGCCTTATCTATTTTTAGACACATTTCACACACAGTCAGCCTAAGGTTAGCAATTTGTAGCTTGTTTTATGAGTACTAACACAACTTTTAAAATAAATATACCGGCACAATCCGATATATTCACGATTGTACTGAGTCAATATAGAATTAGATATATCGTTCTTTAAATATAATAATGTTTAAAGCAGATTTTTAATTAAATAAATACTGCGCTCATACCGATTATATACTTAATTGAGCTCAAATAAAGTAGGAGCTATGAGTCTACAAAGAAAATAAAAAATTCTAATTGATACAACGGGAGGATTTATTTCCTTTCTCTGCATTATTCAAATTTAAAAACACTGTAAAGTTCATCGATACATGTATGCATCTGATTTCTAAATAACTTTCGTTTAAAAGTGGTTTTTGCTGAACGAAATATCGGATGTTAATTAAAAGTTAGCGCGGCATCGTTTACGTAGTGAGGAGAGAAAATAGGAAAAATTGGTCCCAGTTTTATTGTGAATGCGAGCTTGCAATTAATTTCTATCTGAATTTGATACGGAAATACGGTTTTCGAATCCGTATTTGGAATGCGTTTTAACATAAGCCCGATGTAAGCCTATTTTGTAGTAACATAGTTTAAAATTAAACCAAATCAATAATAACTATTGCTTAGGAATAGTTTCCGAGTTTAATTATTCAAACACATATCGCTTATGTTAAGTGTTTGAATATCGAACGCGTCTCAGCCCCAGTTCTGAGGCCAGAACACTTCAACAATGTTTTACTTGGGCTTTAGAACAGTTAAAAACTAATGGTGGACCGAACAACCCTAAGATGATGTTTCATAAGCGAGGTTAAATTCCACCCGTATCACCTTGCGCGTTTTTTAAGACATTTCCTACCACGCACCACCACGTTATGGAACAAGCTGCCCGCCACGGTATTTCCGAACCACTACGACTTAGGGTCCTTCAAGAAAAAAGCGTACAAATCCCTAAAAGGCTGGCAACCCACTCATGTGCTCCCAGCCACATGAGTGTCCATGGGCGGCGACTTCACCTTTATGGTGGACCTCCTGCTCGTTTGCCCCCTCTTCTATAAAAAAAAAGGTAGTGAAATGTAATGTGTAGTGTGATATACTTAGTCTTATTTTCTTTTTACCACCATATTCGTTGTTAATGATTCTTATACTTGTATTAAAATCTGTTATTCCAAATTCAAAAGTATTATTTGACAATTTATATTTGTATTTATGGCCAAACTAACTTTATAGACCTCATTGCATTATTGTTGAAAGTGTAACTTATTGAATATATAATATTATATGCATATGTTTGCAAAGTGAATAATTAAACATAGGATTTTAAAAGGGTTACAATTTAAATTAAAAAAGGAGACATCTCGTCTGAATAGATACGCCTGAATACCACTCATATGGAATAGTCATAAATCTTCCTTTCATTACATTAGTACAGGTTCCATTTTCCGTTGACAAAATATCTTAATAATGTGTGTTGCAGTCTATTTAAATTTGAATGTAAATTCCGGCTTTTTACTGAAATCCCACTTGACCTCTGCATCCTAGTTTAAATTTTTAGTTTCAGTTGCTATCTACAACGCTAAAGAACTTTTTTAATATAAATAAAATTCTAATATCAGCCTCGTTTAATGTGTGATGTTTATAATTAATTAATATAATTTATTTATACATGGCTTGTATTAAATAAAATAATTTGAAATCAGAATTCTCAACAGTAAAGCAAAACGGCATCTTCAAAGGTCAAAAATCTATAAATTGTTTTTGATTACTCATTTTAATCTGCAATAAAACATTTGTTTGGCGCGCTTCGCTTTTTAGGTTCAAATTTGTAATTGACATTTGATAGAAAACCAATTACTCAGTTACTTGCACACTGAAAAAAATAAAGTCTCGCATTCATGACACATAGAACATCGTTCTATTAATAATTTCTTTGTATTTCCAAACCAAATCGGCCGTTTAAATAAATTCACTCATATCCTATAATCATAAAGGACCGAGAAGCAATAACACTTAATGTAATGTCCGCAGTAGATTGCCTCGTGGCGATGTAATATTTACGGGGATCGTTATTTACGGCTAGTAAAGGATATTGCTATGTCCGGGGATTCCTTGACCTCGTCATATTACCGTAAACTGGATGGTGGTATGCGGGATGTGTCACCGTAAAGTGTCACATAATATTAACTTCAGTGTTATTGTTAAGCTAAAAATAAAGCGGGACGCATCGCACTTTGGAACTAAATTATTCATAAAGAAATGTAAGAAAAAGAATAATCTATAACTTATGTCAACAAATAGCATAAATAATCGTATGCGAATTATGAAGGAAGGAAGGTATGCAGTTACTCCAACCGAAGGAGAAGAATCCTCGACCCATCGAAAACACTGTCTGGCCGATCCGATACTGAAGAAGTTGTATGTATGCTTTACGGTCGAAATAAATTCGGACCGATGACGTCTTCGTATTAATTGTAGCTGCGGATTATAGATGTCGCTACTCTACCCT
Organism: Leptophobia aripa; assembly: GCA_951799465.1. Classification (NCBI taxonomy): domain Eukaryota; kingdom Metazoa; phylum Arthropoda; class Insecta; order Lepidoptera; family Pieridae; genus Leptophobia; species Leptophobia aripa. Next base: position 3,334,552 of record OX637264.1, on the reverse strand, counting down.
TAATAGCTAATTATAAAAAATATCTAATTTTTTAAAAGATGTTTATTTAACTTTGGTTAATCAAAAGTAGTGTTAATTATAGGCTGCAAATTCCAGTTTAGCCGGTATTAAAATTTATCTTAATGCATAAATGTGAATTACATCTGGGTTACCAAGAAAATTACCTTTAATTGCTTTAAAAACACTATTTCTATAAAACCTACTTCAGAGTAAAAACACCTGCGCATATTACGTATTCTCTGAACGCTTTTGTGCCAACTACAATGCACTATATAAAATAGTAAAGAATAAGCTCAGATAGTTACGCTTCTTGAAGTTTGGAAGCTCGCATAAAGTTGAGTGCTTACTGGAAACTAGGATTAATTGATTCAAAGAAAATATAAAGTCTATTGTGATTTGTCCCGGTTATATTTTCTTGAGCTCTTATATAAAATGCTACTGTATTTCTAATTGCTTTCCCAGGCATTGTACATTCTCTTATAAATAAGTTATTAACAATTTGTCATTTTTATTAAGGATGTCGGATGCTGCTGTCGGAACATTTTCGGTTCACCCCATGGTAAGCTATTGCTTGTGTTATGGGTGCTAGACCGATATATGTATTACATCACCCGAACTACAGCCAAAAAATACACCAGTACGTCAACTGGCGTCGTTATATAATGTAAGTGGCGAAAAAAATATAACATTGAAAAATATTTTTATTCCTTCGCCGTTGTAAACATCTTATGGAAATAAATAGCCCACGAAAACATTTCAGCGAATTTCGTCAAATAAATTTCCCTCAGAACATAATTTTCGTATATGAAATCAGAAATCGCCATAAATGTTACCATAAACCATAACTTATCCAAATGTGAAGCCATAAACTGCATTAAATCATATAATATGAATATACGACTTCTTGTCGCATAACGCCATCCTTAACGCCCGAATGTCGATTTACTGAAATTGGAACTTTACGTCATAAGTTCTTATGACATACATATTTGTGTGTCCTTTTAAAAAAAACACAGTGAACTCTAAACAAACTTTATAAAGTACATTTAGATTTAGGCGAGGTAAAATATTCGTTTTCATTTGTACCGCACAATAAAATAGATGGAATTGAACGACAATCCTAAGATCAGTACGGGGTTAAAAGCTCCCAAAATGCGTGTCGATTTGGTGAAATTGTGCGACGAGTTATTGGGAGTCCGTGTTTTATTGCGCCTCAATGTTTATTGTGTGGCATCACACGCCTCACATGATTGCGGCTTAAAAAATAAATAAAATTCCGTCGTTTCAATGTTCCACCTAAATTACATTGGATGGTACAAAATTTTAATCATCAGTTGCATTTTTTTAATTTATATACATTTAGAGAAAACTTATCTTATATTAAACATATTTTATTAAAAGAGGCTTCCCTGTAGAAATAGTCCTTAGTCGTCATCAGTCATTGTCTATGTCTTATTACTTGTTATAACATCCTTCGCTACACGTACACAGTACAGGAATAGCTTCTTAGTTTTATCGTCAACGTACGGTCGATTGTATTGTATTAAACTCCTACCCTTTTTCGATATTACGGACATATAATAACACTAACACTGACTATAATGTATTATTAATATCTGTTAAGTTGATAACAAGACACAGGACTATTATTAAAATGTTAGTTGAAAACAAAAGCTTTAGTGATACTTACTACTTACTTACTAGCGTCCTAAGGCCCCACGTCAGGTCATAGGGCAGATATGACCCTACTCCATTCTGCTCTGTCATGGCACTAGTGATAGATACATTAAATTCCGGACTATATTATAAATTCAATATATATTTTACCTACATTAAGCTTTATTACTGGTAATGCGAAAATCTGGATTAAATCTAAGATTTGATCGCCTTACAAATTGAAAGCAGTACCGGAATTATGCAGAGAAATCAAATAAAAATATGGCAGTAAATTTTCCGGGCTTTATGCTGAGTAAACATAAATAGAACGAACACGGTCAAATGTTAACAAAACGGGCGGTATATTTTAACTTCGGTCGTTGGACAATGGTATTTGTATTTAATAATAAAAATACAGAATATCATTAATAAAGCTGCATTATGAATATTTGTATAACAATAGGTACAAGATAAAGTAATTACTTTTCACAATCAACATAAAATATACACATTTTGTGTGACGAAGATTTGAAAAGACATAAACAAAAGCGAAATAGTAAAGATTAATCTTACGTTGATTGTGAGTGTATCAAGTTGATGGTGACACTAAAGTCACACACTTCTGACAACACAATCTCATGTACTTCTAACAATATGGGATTTCTTTAGCAAAGCTACACCTAGTTGTATGAATATTGTCAATTCTGACTGGCCCATTTGACGTGGAATGCATTCAGGAGGACCTTGATAGACTTGACGCATATTGCAGACGAAACAAACTATACCTCGCATATAGTAAATGCAAGCACATGGTCTTTACCAGAAATAAAAATATAATCACGGCTCAGTTTAGGCTAGGCAATCAAAAACTAGCAACAGTTTCTACCGTTAAAGATCTGGGCATACATTTGGACCGCACACTAACTCTCAATAATCATATAGATCATATTTTAAACAACTCCCTTCGCATGCTGGGTTTCATAACCCGCATTTCCAAAGAATTCAGGGACAATAATACATACCTATATCTATATAAGTCGCTTGTTAGGCCCCAGCTGGAGTACGCAAGCCCTATTTGGAACCCATTTTACGCGGTCCAGAAAAAAAGAGTCGAGGGTGTCCAAAAAAAGTTTCTCCGAATACTAAAATACCGCAACCGCTCACAATGCAATCGCGCACACATTTCAACTCTTATGCAGCTAGGCCGGCGCCGTACTATGGCAGATTGTATGGTGCTGAGAAGGATTTGTAAGGGGGAGCTGACTTCATCCGAGCTCCTCTCTCTAATTGATTTTAACGTACCAACCAGGTCTCTCCGCTTGTCTCACACTTTTTTAATATCGTCTACAAGGACAAACATCGGTTTTCGTGTGCCATTACAGAGAATGTTTAAAACGTTTAATGATAACTTTCCTAATTTAGACATTTTTTCGTGCCCCTCTGCTGCGTTCAGGTGTGATATAGAATCGAGATTGAGGTCAATGTTATAGAATTTTTTTTATATCTATATATCATATATCTTATAGTTTACGTCTCTTATTGTGTGTTTAGGTATGTAACTTTTAATTTATAGTTTAATTTTGTTTTGTTTTTTCTTCCTGTGGATTTTGTTTGTTTTCTGTACTTGTGACTGTTTATATAACATATTTTATCTGTGAAACATATTTTAGGATGCCTCTGTACTTTTGTTCATATATCTTCTTCTTTTATTGTATTTTTGTGATGTGTCTGTTTTGTTTCCATGAAATAAATAAATAAATAAATAAATAAATTTATTATTATTTTACACTGTGAAAATAAAAAAAGTTTAGTGTGTTTTGATTACATTCCTATAAACTCTATTGTATTACATTATTCAAATAACATTCCGATTCAGGATCACTAAGCTGTGACATCTTACATTCATTTTGTGACAAATATATACGATGCGATGATATTGACGAATGCTGCCGATGCTGGACTGCTAAACGGAGGGTTCTGGGTTCAATTCCCGGCAGGGTCGACAATTATGTGATGAACATATTTGTTGGATGTGTTTTCTAGTATGTATTTAAAGTATATATATAATATTATGAAACATACAATAAGCTATACGAGTACATAGTGGTCGACTTTGCAAAAATATCACATTAAGATCGTCACACTTGTATTTAACGAGTATGATATTATCTTTTGAAAGTTACATTTAATAAACTTAGCATAATTTAAAGTTATCTTTTTAATAATAATTGTATTATCCCGTGGCTACACGGTTAAGGCACGGCTACGAGAATTCAAATGAGCTACGAGTGAGAATAATACGTTCACAGTGTCGATCATATTGTAGCTACTATTTCATTCCTCGTAGCCGATTTCGAAAAAAATTGAAAATAGTGATTAGTAGTCGATTTACAAATCGATACAATTCAGTAACATTATTTTAGTAGTAATTAACAAATCAGAACACCGTAACAATTCTTTTACTTAATTTATGTTACGTTTATTAATTTAGTATGAAATATACTGTATATGATGTGTGGGATGATTTACATTAAAGTTTATCAATCATTTATAATCTAGGGTGGCGGGTTGAATGATAATGATATGACGCTCATATAAATTCTGACATCGATGAATATTGATGTACTATTAACAAAAAACACATCAATATTTTGACTTTAATGGAACAGGCGTACCATTAGTATGGATTTTGTAATGTGATGACAAATAAATTGATGGATTGGAATTGATGAAATAAATGAATTTATTTATTTCAAATATTTGAACAAAAGATATAGACGAGAATAAAGATTGACTCAAGTTAACGAACGAACACTGTGCATTTTTATGAATAATTGTAAAAAGATTACTGCAAGTTAATTAAATATAAAAAAATTGTACTATCTGCACTGATATATATCCCTATCCCCTTGTAAGAAGAGAATAGGGTTTAAACGAAGTGTTAATGGACAATATTATAATATAATTATAATAAATTAAAACATCCCACGTTAGACATAAATTACATATAAGTCTTAATTAAGGCTAGATCGTATTTCTCAATGTCAATTTGTCTGTATAGGCACGTAATCTCAATAAAATAAAAGTATTTCTGTATGTTACATGTAAAAATTAAGTTATATTGAATTACTATAATGAACTTTCAACATAATTTAAGTTTTGTAAAAGTTATTATAATAATGTGTAAAGAACAAACATACAAAAATTGAAAAAGGTCATAGAAGTAGCGATACACTTGGAGTACTTCAGTTCAAAGGTCTTATAATCGTGACCCCAAGAGTAATCTACAACAGCACAATAGTACTTCAAAAATAAATATCTATTCAAGCATAATCTTGTAATACGCTTTATCACCAATGCGTGGGTCTGATATAACTAATTCATGTTTCTTCACACCTTCTAAACAAGGTCTGGTTTTGACTTTTTATCGATATTTATTAATATTTCAATAATTATCTTGAACGTCCTCTACAAAAGTATCAGTGTAATTAAGCGATATAGCAAGCTAGAAATTATATCATGTCAAATCAAAGTAGGCAAAGTAGTAGCCAACTTTAAATATACATAAATTTGTGCTAACATTAATATTCCTATAAAAACAATGTTACTGTGTTTAATTACAAGGACTGCAAGTTTTAAATTATTATTATTATTTATATATTGAAATTTATACAGCTTCTTTTTATCCACGTTTAAACACACATATAAAACCGGCGACAAAAATTTATTTAAAACACAAGACGTATTACAAAAAATCATATTATACCTTATACAGGATTTATAAGTAAGAAATTTATCTAATCGCATACGAAAGCATCTTACAATTTCCTACCTAAGACAACTAATGTACGTAATTCGTTTAATGGAATCTACATCAGTCTCCTTCATTACATTAGCCATTACTTTAATAGCTCGAATTGGTACTCCAGTGTGAAAATATCAATATCTTTCGGGAAAAATCTATTGTCAGCAAACCACATGTGGAGGTAATAACGGATATTGTGCACCGTTTGAACAAACTAGATCAGTCGGGGTAATAGAATTAACTCTGAATGTGCGCCTGAAATATTTAACTATGGAAAACATTAGATAGATGAATTATTGAAAATTTATTATTACATATTTTTTCAGAGAGATCATATTCAAAAGTTTAATTACTTTGTCAAAAAAATTACACAGACAAGAAGGGTCTTACGAGTTTTCCTAAAAGTATTTTGTAGATGGCGTATAAAAAAATCGCGTATTAAATATACAGACATTTTTTTACAAACATGCTGCTGGGACCTACACATTATTTTTAATTCTTTAAAACCACTTTTCAACCATAAATAGATAAAGAAACGGAAATTCGAGAAGATGTTTTAAGATGAGGGGTCAAACGCGCCTGCGAGACAACTGCTGTCTATGGACACCTTGTGTTTAACAGGTGCGAAGGCCGACGTTCAAAAGAGCGCTCGATTTAAAAAAATAACATTTATTATAATTTTATAATTATTTTCTTATTTCTTAGTTTCTCTTAATTTTACTGAGGATTATTTTACCAACTTTGATAGACAGTTGACTGGTACGTTATAATATTGTTGGCACACTTACAAGCACGTGACGCACTTAAAATAGTAATGATTTCATCCAGCCCGCATTTCGCTTTTCTATTGGATGTAATTAACGTAATTGAAACACTAAAGAGCTCGTATAGGTTTTGCTCATAAACGTAATTTTAGTTAAATATTTTGTCACCTTTATTTGATTTCAATAACACGAATGCGAAAACATACAATAGTTATTTGAATGATAAGTGAATAGTCGAAATAGTTTTTGTATGGCCTTAAGGAGACATTGATTGAATTCAAGGTATCGCTAAAGTTAATATATAAATAGCACTCATTAATATAATGTACAATAACCATTGACGATTATAATGGATTTCGAACAGTAATAACCTGGCGTAATGAAGATGAAAATTGACCATTAAGTTGTTCGAAATGAATTATATTACCTGATGCATTATAAATTATAATTCATTGTTTGAATATGTACGAGATCTACGACTATCTTCAGCAACAAAAACAAACAAACCCTTATTTCTTTCCATATTATATTTATCACCAAACATTTTTACAAAACTAATACCAAAAATAAATGGATAGAGAGGATTTCGTTCAAAATAAATAATAAACGATGAAGGTTTGTCTATGTGTGTAAAATACATTTAAAGAGTAAAAAGTATATCCAGTTGTCTATTGCTAATCATATTTCCGGTTGCAAAGTGGAAATACACACTTTTTCAACCAGAGCAATTATCTCATACACCCTCAGTGCATCCATCAACGGATAATCCGGTAATACCTGTAATCAACTACAACCGGTAAACGGGACGAGTGTAAGGGTATGTGTGACCCGGATGAATGGATTTGGCCCGTCATCGCTAATGAGCGATGTAATTATAAAAGCGTTTTGTTATATGAGTAAAGAACCCAGAAATGGCTGGGATATTTCTTTATACAGGTGTTTACGCTATTGAGTGAAAAGTATCTCTCGCACTGATAATCTTTGAAACTGTATCTATAATAGCATTTTCAAACGGTTCCAGTATTACAATCAATGCTATATAAGGAACTATGATAATATATTGCATATATTATACTCCTGATGTTTGATGAACGGTCCATTTTGATATTGATACCTGCAATTATGGGAAAACACTTGTAACGCGCGATATATTCATATTCGGTTAGGAATTAATTCGGAGATTTAATTCTGTATATAATAAATTACACACCGACTGTATAAATAATTGGAATAAACAATTATTTCTAGTGTTTTATTGTATTTATGTTTCTGTTATGTATGTTAAGATACATAATTTAAAATAGTGCCCGCTCGTCCATCTCGTATTATTATCAAGTAATAACGATAAAATTAAATTGGTCATATAAAATGAATATAATATTAACGTTAAAATAGGGTTAATTGGTAATTTCATTGTGTACACTGCCAGTGTGCGAGCATAAATCTTTTAAATACAGAACATAATATACTTCATTAAAACTTTTTAAGCATTCTATATTCTTGTTAAAAGTTCTATAATAGGCTCAAACTCAGTACATATAATATTTAAATTGACTTCTATATTCTAGAAAGCACTAAATGGTTAACCTTTTTCATAAGATACGGGGATAAACTTAAACATACCTTTATTTGATCTTCTCTTAATAGCCAATTTGGTGATCAGCTAGATCAGCTTTGGATATATATTATGTCACGGCTAACAATATTGACCTTTACTATTAACAAGCATAAATACATGTATTTAATACACGGCCGGGATGGAAGACACGGCACTTAGGGTTCGGACGCGGCTAACTTAATGACTTACTCTCATCTCACGGTAATCAATAATTAAATAACTTTAAATATAGTCACTAACCTACGACCTAACCTAACTGTCTGCATTTCACGGACATAGATAACATAGAAGAGGCAAACGACGAGGATGGTAATGTCGCCGCCCATAGACAGCAACACTTCCGAGGGCTCGTGTGATATTTAAAAAATTGTATCATATTTCATAAATTATAGGCAAAAGAATCCTCTTTTGTACCACCTATTAATGTTAGTACCAGAGATAACTTTATTTCTAAATTTGTCTAATCTGTTATGAATTTCTGTCAAGTGTGACTGATGTACAAAGACAAGTTCTTATTTGAAACAGTGAACTACTTATTTCATGTACAAGGGAGTAATTTTACAACAAGAACTCGACATCACTTCACCCAAATGAAACTACGTAATATCTACGAATTGGATTGCGAATCATTCGATTATTTAAGTTTTCAATATATAAAATGCGACTTTGGTTAAAATGAAAAATATATTTATATTACCATTTATTGCACACATTAAGCATAACACATACATTGTTAACTAAGATAACTATAAATAAGCTTTAACCTTCCAAGCATACGTTATACCTTGGTATAGTGGATAGTGTACAAAGTTACAAGAATAGCACTGAAAATATTAAAACTCGTCGTCATATGTCGCGACGAACAGCAAGACAATAATTATTTAAAGTATTGTTAATGCTTTCTTGACATTTATTTTAATGTATTCATTGCCCAATAATGTGTATTAATAAGTGTTATAAGACTAATTAGATTTTCATAAAGTCTAAACATCAATTTTCTCTAAAATTACTTTCCACCTGGTCTCCAAGATATATTGTTCAGGCCATGAAACTGCCTCTTTAGATTCTGCCCATCAGCCCACTTGGAATTCAAATAGTTATCGTCCTCATCTTGCTCTAGTTTCTTCCATTCCTCTTGTTTTCTGTATGCTTGTAGCATTAACTGCTTCCTTTCTTCTTCTGTAAGTATTGGCTCCCTTCCTGGTGCCCCTTCTGTTGCACTGCATAGCTTCACTGTCACTTTGGTTTTGTCATTTTTACCTACACAACAATAATATAATCGTATCTAAGGTTGCATTATTATGTTATGTTAACAATTTATAAATTACAAAATAATTTTGTAATGACGTTCTTTGTAATAGAGATCGGATTTCAAAAAGCATGATTTAAGTATAAAATCGTTTCAGAAATAATATCTTATTATTTTCAGGTTAAAGTTTCAGTTCAGGTAGGTCAAATCACTCAGTATCACCAACAAACTGTTAATAATAATCGTGCAAGCAATTATTCGCTTAAAAAACCAACACTTTGTTATTACGACATCGTAGAATTTTGTAAGTTAAATTTCTTAAAAAATTGTTAAGTTAAAATTCATACCCAAATGGTCACTCAGCTTGTTTCCGTTGATAAATTTCTTCCCGCATGCCCAAAGGCAGGCTCTAGATGGGTCAATGACCTCGTTAGCAGCCTGAGTCCCAGACAGATCCTCGACGTTGTCCAGCTCCATCCTAACAGGGTCGTGCGGGGGTAGACCAGCAGGGAAGACAATTTTCGTCGCACCACGGAGTTCTTCTAAGGCCCTTGTTACGTCCTTTTGAGTCACACACTTTCGAAGATCAACCTATAAAGGATTCGATTCTACTATTTACAAAAGGAAAAATACATAATAACGATTTTCCTACCATTAATTAAAATACAAATTTGTTACTAAATTTAGTCCTTCCATAATTATTTTTTAAATAACCTTTGTACAAACATTAACTAGTACAAAAAATTCATGTTTGCAATAATATACTTACTTGTTTCTTACTTATAGCTTCTTTCGAAAATTCAGCTGCTCTTTTAAGTACTTCCTGAAGATTTGGTGGTGGAGCAAGGCCGCAACGACGTCCCATTTCGTCTTTTACAACGACATATCCTTGTGGGGCACAACGCTTTGCCCATGGATCATCCAGCTTTAGTTCTAATATCTTAAATACAAAACTTTAATTAGTGAAATTGTTGACATTTGACTCTTCGAAATCTACGTCAATAAATTAGTATCGAAGATTTTGCAATCAATTTGACCAAAATAAAACTAAGCCACAACTAACCTGCTCCTCGGTGAGTCCTTGCATTTCAGTAGGTAAGAACGTCCCATGCTTCAACAGTTCCTCTAACTCGTAACAAATCCTCGTAACCTTTAATCGACCGTTAAAAATTGCCACAATATCCCCGACTACCTCATCTACAGCACTCTCAACATTTGTTTCATATAGAAATTGGTTTTCGTCACCTCTTTTTACAACGAATATCACCATTTTCCACGTTATGTAGCTATTTCAAGATTCCAAGTTAATAATATTGATAAAACAAACGTTGCTATCAAAGGTTGCTATAGCAACGGAATAGCGTGAATACCGTGAACAGAATTATCTTTTTAGCACATCTATATGGCCACTTATTTGAAAAAAGAGTTTGTGTGGCGTAGAGCGTGTGTAAAATGTCGAGTATTAATATTTTCTTTTCAACTCTCAGAAATTCAATTTAATTAAAGCACGGTGTATTTATTTGATTCTTGTTCATTTATATCCCTACAACAAAACATAACATCCTTTATGTCGAATCGAAACAAATAAAACGTAAAATCGCTTCGTCTTTTGTTATTTGTCCATCCATAATCATACGTAATGAATAGGGTGTGTTATATTTTAAAACTTCGTACAATCTAAGCCTGATCGTTTGCAGCCTATTTCATAAAAAAAGCATAGTGGTGTGAAAACACCCGTGACTTACTGAAACGGAAAATATGCTATTCCACATAACTAGAACGAATACAAAATCTCAAATGGAATTAATCCAATTATAGTATGTTATCGACAGCCGGACATTTAGGTAGCCGAGTCTAATGTACCCGCACTAATGTACCGCGAAGCTCACTGGCTCGGATAATGCTCTGTCCGCGGCTCTCTGATAAGATGCTGATAAATTGCTTAGAAAATGTACACTTGTGCTTGAAATAACTTTTTAATACTTGTGATGACAATATCAATATTTACCCTATATTCCAAAAGAATACTTATTTAAATGATCCAATTTATCTATATTTTTCGGGTTACTACCAGAGCTATTACGACCCTTCAGCGTGTTTAAATAAGTAAGTTAGGAAACAATACATATACTATAAAACAGGGGTTCTCAAAGTTCGGAGGGGCGCCATGAGCCGATCCTCTATGTCTATTTGTTATCCGAAACAATAAAATAAATTTAGCCAATTACAATAATTTCTAATTCAATTACTAAGAACAGGTAAATTATTCTTAACACATTCTGTTAACTTATTATTGTACTTAAAACTATATATAAATAGCTAAAAAAGGCGGCATCATCTAAAAAATCTTGGGTACGACAGCTAGCTACAAGTATATTTTTCTCCTTGCAAGGTTCTAAAGTAAATTTAAAAACAACAACTAATACTAATATCAATTGTTACAGATACCGGGACATTGTGCTCATAGACATGGCCACGACATTTCAACTGAAGATCCAGAATTGGCAGATACATACCATGACAATACCACACACCATGGCAAGGTAAGCTCAAAGTTTTTTTTAGTAGAAAGAAAGAAAGAAAAAAACCAAAGGTAATATTCTTTTAGTAACTGAATATACAATAAAGCAAACAAAATTGCAAGAAGAAATTCAATTTATCATAATTTTCATTTAGACAGTCAGATTGGAGACCTAGCGCAACAAGCAGGAATTTCTGTAAAACAAATTGAACAAGTTTCTCGACTTATATTCTCTTTCTGAACTGGCTAGTAAACTCAGTATACGGAGGAGATGTTTAGACGAAATAATTTTAAAAAAATAAACACACTCATACACAAACTCACACACTCATACATCTTAACTTATTAAAAATAAATGAACATTTAAAAAATAGTTCAATTTGGATTGAAATGGCTGGTCAAGCATGAGACTTCATCTAATAATTCCTCCTTCCAAGTTCCTTAAAAGTACTGACTTAAAGAGGGACTTAGTATATCATTAAGAGCATGCCATGATTTGGTAAATACCAATTATAACTCGAAATATTTTCTAAGTAATCTATCGCTGAAGCTACGATGCCGGACATACGTCAGGCGTACATCGCATAAAGCTTTTAACGCTTCAAAGTCGTTAAACACTTAACTAAATTTAAATATGTAAGGGTCCGTGTGTTCGTATTTTGATCACTCTTCTACTCTGTGAACTTAACTGAGTTGATTAAGTGCTATTTGGAGCTAAACAAATAAAAACAGTGGGAGGTTGATAAATTAAACTCGGTAGCAGGCGGGTGTCGAAATTTGCATATGTCACAGTTACTTGAGCTTGCATGACGGTGGTCCAAATTGTAATGAAGCGAACATAGTATCTAAAACTTAACGTTGATATTTATTAGCAATAAACGAAACAATCGTTACGAACATGAATTATTAAAGACAGGTTACTCGTGCAGGTAGACGTGCAGGTTACTCTTAATGTGTTTGAGATAGATGGGACTTTTATTTAGGATAGAATTTTTAATTTTTATTGATGTAAATTATATGTGAATAATTTTGTCGTCGTTAAACGTAAAAGATTTTAAACGCTCGAAGTACGTTTTTTGTTTAACTCTCGAGCTTATCATTTGTACCACAGGCAACCCTTCCTACGGATATATTGTAAATTCAAAGTAAGCGCCACACGGCCTATTTTTACACTCGTCTTCCTCTGCGCTTCAAGATAGTACGTTGTTTAATATATATATATATATATATATATATATATATATATATATATATATATATATATATATATATATATATATATATATATATATATATATATATATATATATATATATATATATATATTGTTCTGCCACAATTAAGAGACATAAAACTTGTATTAAAATACCAGCACGGAAGAGTTGCTCTTAGATGAGTTATTAGCTTTAAGGTCACCCCTAATTTCATTAATATAGCTTCATAAGGCTCAGTATATAATAAACATATCAGTAGTCGTTTATTGAATTAATATTAACTGCCTCTATAAAGGAAAAACATTTGTTAAGACTCAGGTATCTAAAGAAAAATAACTAACGAGGCACTCGCACTGAGATCTGACATAGTTTATTTAAGAATACGCTTTTATAAAAATAGCATTCAACTATGAAACAATACAAATACATTTTAGTCCGGAAAACAAGAATTTTCTTAAAGCATATGTGGGACAAAGTAATATGAAATAAGTTTTTCGTGAAACGAACTGAAAATCGTTTGAACGTTTTGTGCCGATTTCAGTTAGCGAGAAAAATTTCGTGGCAATTTTTTTCGCTTTTCTTTGAAACACGAATATTGCTTTGGTCATAAACAATTGTGAAATGTAATAGCTGGTAGGGTGAATTTGTTTAAGTAAAATCAGAGCCGTACTATTATGAAGCCCACACATTTTTAGGCCCACGCTTCAATATGGCGTGAATATTTAATGTTTATACGAGAATTTGTCATAATTTTGTTATTTTATGAGAAATTTGCTTCACATGTGTAACTTCGGTGGGTTACTGTGTTACGGAAAATATTCCAAAATAAACGCAGTAGACATTTTAGAATTTTTGTAATTTTATTTTGTTTGTATATCATTGTTGCTCTTAACTGATTTCATTGTATACGGCTCTACCTGCTGCACTGTCAGCATGATTGCTGCTGCTGCTGCGTCATGATTGCCATCAGTAAAGCAAATACTTTCAAAATTGAGGAATTTCCCATCGTACACTTCCTAATACAAGTGGATCATGAGAATTGTGATTTTTACCTTATTTTACCTTTAATTGCTTTCATCTAAATAAATAATTTATGTAGTAGTTGTTTGTACAAATAAATTAAAAATCCATTTTGAGTAACACAATAAGTATAAAATAAAATATCATACATAACTTTAAGGTATATTTATCGTTGCCATTTTTAGTAATTTAAAAAGGCCGAGTTCTAGGTTAAGTGACGAAAGAAACAGCTCAGTTTTGGCTACGTGCTTGGCAATTTAATTATTCTTTTTTGAAACATTTTTTCTGTAAAAAGGAGGTCTCACAATTTTGTTTATATTGTAAGCGACGTCTCATCATGATAAACTGAATGTTTAAAAAAAAATAAACGAATGCCTTGTAATTGGATAACGTCAGAGGAGTCAACTGTTTCTGTACGTGTAGTGTTGTCAATTTATCGATATTCACATTTACTATCATTACCAGTTTTATTATTCAGGACAAATTTTAAATTGTTAAATATGATACAACAATAAATATATTAAAAGAACATTTTTTTAATAGTTTACCGTACTATGAAATATTCAGATATGCCAGTATCCCACGCATCACCGTGCCCGACCCCACATAAAAACATAAATAAATCTAAAGCTCTAGCTTAGCTCTTAAATATTCTGTTGTCGTTAAGCTATTATGCATACGTTCATATTTTAATATGAGACCTAAAATAATCTATTTTTTAATTGACCATTCCTTTTAATATTAATTTCGTACATTTGAAAAAAATAACATCATTTCACGTTTTGTATTTTCTGTTCCATATATAATTTATCAAAGAACATTTTGTACGAAAAATATCGATATAAAATCACATCACACACGCGTTTGAAAGCTAATTTTTCTCGAATTCTCCATTCTTCTTGTGTTTATGTAAATTGTATCATGTTCGTGTTTCACGGATTCCATGATGTTTGTGAGAAAATTGGCGTTACCCTGTTTATTTTGTTTATGGAGGCAAATACAATGTAAACTCTGGTAAAATAAGAATTTTGTATAAGAATTACAATGTGATTTTAACTCAAACATTAAGATACTTTACCGCTAGAGCTTAATTAGAAATAAAGGACTTTACATTATCTTTACACCAACTTAAGTGTTTATAGTATAAGTAGTACTGTTGAAAAAACAAGTTTTTTTTTAATTACGCAATATTCTCATTTTTGAATGACTTCACAAGATTCATTACAGTTTACGGTGTCCTTATTAGCGCGAGTGAAACCACGGGCACTATATTCGTTAATAACAATCAACGAAATATCAATTTTCATGTTATATTGAAAAACCAAGTTTTATTTTACTCGTCCCCGAACAAGTGTCTTAAACGATGATAAATAAACGTTATTCCCTAGCCGTTTTCCATATTTCACCCAATATATTAGAAATCTTTACTAAATGGTGCGTAATCCTGCAAGCTAATATATACTCTAATGTACTGGTATAGAGGTGAAACCTCCATGTTGGTACTATGTAAGAATAATTGTTATTCTGGTCAGTATTATGCAAAACGGACACGTGATGAAAATCTTATATTGTTCAAAATATATCTAAGTTTTGTATTCTATCGTTTAGGTAACATTTTCCTTGAACCAATATTTCCCTATCTAATGTTTAAAATAGACAATGGTGTCATCCAATTTTGTAAATACCTGCTATGTTCGCTTATATGTTAAACCTACCTTTAAAGTTAAAGTATAAAATTGTCAATTTGCAAAATGTCATAGTCCCTAATATATGTAATAGTAAATTAATTATCTTAAAGTAATCTAATTACGAACCTAACTGTAAACAAAACGTATGAATACAGGAATCGAGTATTTTAATTCCAATTAACGATTAGTAGCAACAAAAGTTAAGTATTTCCTAAAAAACACTTTTTGGTTATGTTCGTTTCCACGTTATTTTTAAAATAAATTGATTCGCATTTAGAAAATATATAGTTAACAAAATTGGTTTGATACAATTGCAAACTGCCTTCTGTTTTGCAGCCATCGCATAGTCGTAATATTATATATTCATTTTTAACCTAAAGGAAACATAAATTGTTAACTTGGTATTCTACCTAGACAATGTTATCCGCTTTCTGAAATCTGGGCTAATCTAGCATTACATTTGGCTCCGGCCCAGATTTACTATTGTATATTAAATATAAGTTAATAACAATAACATTTTGTATTGTCTCGCGAGTGTCACTTATTAAAATTATATATAATGAACTGAAGATATATACTGTCATAAATTAGCGTCCTTTACAAAAGTTTTTTTGATCACAGATTACGCACGGGTTAAAATTGAGGAACATATGTATATTAAGAAAAAATATCGAATAATTTGAAAAATACAATATATATATACTTTTTTTAGGAGCGTGCTGGATGGTCCCAGTGGAGTGAGTGGTCACTGTGCTCAAGGACGTGTGATGGAGGCGTTTCTAGACAACTTCGGACCTGCTCATCATCAGTTGGTTGTAGGGGAGAGCCAGTGCGATATAAGATATGCAATATGCAGGTATGTCTGAAACTAGTGATTAAGACTATTCAATATGTTGATAATATGTAACATATTCGTTTAGTCAGTAGTTTTTAAATCAACCCATAATATTGATACAAATAAATTTATATAGAAGCAGTCTATTTATTTATATTATATTTTTCGGAAGTAACCTAAACCTCACCTTAAACCAATAGGAAATCGTGAAATAAAAAACATGGTACAAGAAATATAAATAAGATTAATCTTGTAAAAACTTTACTAATTTAGTAACTCATAATCTATCACGATTGATAAACGACTCTGAGTACAAAACACAAACAGTAAAGGGAATTAGGAAAATTGATTTACAGTTAGAACTGAATGACCTCAATTTATTAAGGTCTCAAACGAATGGGCCACTAAACTAGTTTTCACATAAAAACCTATGATTTACGTGACCATTACTTATATAATTGCTCGGTAAATTGTTGGTAATTCGGTCTTTTTCGCAATGTTTAAGTTGAAAGAAACCTTTTTAATTGTGTCTTAGTTAAGATAAAACACATTAATTCTATTATTAATTAATAATAAAGATGCGCTACGACTTCAGATAAATCTTATCTACGGTATTTCGTTTCTTTAATGATATTTATTTGTTTATAGATATCTTTGTCAGTATTTTTATAGTAGCTAAATAAAATTTATGTTGATGAGAAAAAGTTTGGGAATGAATTTTCTCCAGCTTGGTGTTGATGCAAAAACATTGCATTAGGTTTATCACCGAAAAAAAAACAATCAAGCTCAGTTTCTTTAGGCGTAAAGTCATTTAGTTTTAAGACGATTGAAAATGCTCTTATGTACCTTGCTGGATAAAGAGATTTTATACTTGTCTATTGCTAACTCCATTATTAAATAAATATAAAATATCCTTATCGAGAGATAGACTTATGTATCAGCGTATATTATGTAAATCATGTATGTCAATTAGATTCGCTGAAAATTAATATTCAGAGTTTTTGGTTTGTGTACAGTTTGCAACGTGGCCTAACAATAAACTGGCGTAAGGTAAATTGTGGCCCTTTAGATTCACACAATAAAATTAATCAACTTGTTGTTTAGGCTGTGCGTTAATTAAAACGGCCAAATGTAAAGGTTTTGTATTGTTTAAAGGTGAATTTTTAAGACTAATATTACATTATGGTTTATGTAAATACGTTGTTTAGCATTTTTTTAATGGTATACCAGGTTTAAAAAAATACAGGACCGTTAAATATATTAGAGTTTGTATACTTAGACGGGTTTTTTTAAAGTGTGTAACATTTGAAATGTCCAATGATTGGATGACTAATTAACACGTAATCTATGCCAAAATTAAAATAGATTTATCCATTTAAAAACTACATATATTACATGGAAAATAACGTTCATGGTCGGGTAAACTGTAACGCATTCAAAGTTTCAACTAACTTGATTGTTGACTGCACTCGACTAATGGCTAGTTCAATTAAAGCCCTCTGTCCTATCACAATTTGTTTAGTAACCTAGAAACTTTGCAATTAGCCCGCAGACTTTTGATGTCAATAAAACTTTACGTATTGACGTCAATCAAACGTCAAGCTAGGATGAACTTAATTGTAAATTTACAAGTATTCACATTGTTACAAATCAAATTCAGACTGTACAAGGTTTTTGGTCGCGGGAAATAAGGATGCCGGTCATAAGCTAAATGCTTATCCTTCGCCTAATTCCACTGTTCTGACACGGAAATGGCCCCGGAATGCCGTCAGATTTCGCTTAGGTGTACCTATGTACTACATCCCACAAGTATCCTTGTTTTTGCTTGATTTATATAAATAAGAGTTGTAAAAGTTATACATATGTATTCTTGGTATATAAACATGAAATTGACATATGTTTACGTTTCATTACGATAGTTGCAACTACTTTATTCAATTATTTTTGTATTAAACACACCTATATAACGTTTATTTATTTCAACAACAAAAATTTTAACATTATTTCTCACAACTTTTACACAGAAGTTCTCAACCTTTAAAACCAGTAACAAAATGCCGAATAAAGCTTATTTCATCTAACGTTGTCTATATTTAAGTAAGACGCAAGTAATAAATTATAGTTTTGAATTAGTATTAGTTAGTTTTAGTTTTTGTGTTAGTGTTGTAGTCAGGGTGTTCTGACTACAACACTTATACAAAAAATTAAAACTAACTAATACTAATTCAAAAAATATTCCATGAAAGCGTACATCCGGCGAATTGGCTCTGAATCAAATTCACGTATTTCACATATTATACCTATGGTAGCGAAATTGTTGAAAAAGTGGTCGTTAAGAGAGAGCAGACAGAGGCAGTCCACCGAAAATACAAATTTACAAGTTACTGCTTAGTATATTAGGCTAAGCTACACTCTCAATAAGGCAATAGTAGTGTTTAAGCTACGGGAGATAGAAGTAGCTATATTAAGTGACTTCAAATCGACCCTCGCGGTGGTGGCGGGCGGTCTTTCTAGACACAAACTAGTGGAGAAAACTTGAATAAAAATTGCGAGAAATGGAAAAGGAAATCCACTAATAATTGTATTAAGGCGCATGTAGATCAACAAGCTGGATGATGAATTAGGAAAAGAGGCGGCTCAGAAACAAAATATAGACCGAACTAGGATCAATGCCATGTATCATGTCAATATACTGGACAAGGAGGTCGGCTGTGGAAGAGTGGTGTGACAGATACTGCTTCTCAGAGATGCCTGTAACCTCTTAATTTCGTACAAGGCTATTTTTTTTTTTTTTTTTATAGAAGAGGGGGCAAATGAGCAGGAGGCCCACCATAAAGGTGAAGTCGCCGCCCATGGATACTCAAGTGGCTGGGAGCTCATGAGTGCGTTGCCGGAATTATGAGTATGGAATAGCGTCCTGACTCAAATACTAACGAGGCATGGTGGATTGTCTGCTTATCTGCACAGATTGAAATACATGACATGTAGCGTGGTTTGCAGTGAAAAGTAGTATGATGACATAGACAATAAAGCACTCTTCCCATAAGGAAGAGAAAGCCTGCTTCTAAGTATATTAAAAATAATAAATTATAA
Organism: Leptophobia aripa; assembly: GCA_951799465.1. Lineage (NCBI taxonomy): Eukaryota > Metazoa > Arthropoda > Insecta > Lepidoptera > Pieridae > Leptophobia > Leptophobia aripa. The sequence continues at coordinate 3,315,089 of OX637264.1, read as the reverse complement.
AATGAAATGATATAAACGGATTTTTATATAAAATGTAAAATGTTTTCTGATAGTACAATACTCTACAAGCTCCGTATATGAATCTGTTCTGGTTTCAATAAAATTGTTTTAAAACAATTTAAAATTCTTCAATCCATAATCTTTTAAGTGCTCACAAAGCAAGCAAGTTATCTAAGTGAGCAGCTAGTTATTAAAACGTAAAATCAAAGTAAAGCCCTTACATCACAAAGCGTCCAGTCCGAAGCTACTTATGACTTTAATCGGCATGAATTCCCTACCGAGTCGCGACGTAGCCTTATACGGTGGTCTTATATGGCGATTAGGAAAAAAATCCGTTAGAGTATACCCACTTCAGATGATAACAATTTAAAAAAAGCTAGCTTTTGCTGGCTTCTGACTATTGACGTAACGATCACATTACCTGCACCCCTCCAAAAATAATGAATATATTGGCAAAAATCGATTATAAATTGTAAACAAAATGACATATGATAAACTAAAAAAAATATTAAAATTATATTCTTTTTGCATTAATGGGTCAATGCTTTATATTGATATAGGTCACTCAAGCAGAGTAAGTTTAAATCCCACACAAAACTTAAATCCGCTCATATTACTTTCATATTTTTCATAATCATTAGTTTATAGTATAGAAACATGAAAGCTGCCCTTAAGCAGGCGTTAGGGAGGGAGGCTTCGACGCCGAATGAATGACAATAAGAAATGTTATTTGCCCCCACTTTATTGACTGCTGACGCTTTTAAATCTGATTGGCGCATGCTTTGTTTCTTCAACGAGCAATTTCTACTTTATTCAAAGATTTTTCTATGCAAATGGATTGAGAACAATGGCCTCCATAAATCTTTTTACAGTATTACGTCTACTGTAATTTATGTTACATTAAGGGCAAATGATCTATCTGAATAACTATTTATTCAATCATTGAATTTTATTATTAATAATTATAATTAAATATACTTTTTGACAAGATGTGTCTAGTTTATAATTGATTTCATGAACCATTCGACGGAGAAAAATAACTTTTTAGCTTTATTTATATGTATGGCTAAATCATTAAATAATTTTTAAATAAGGCTAAAGTACACTGTAAAGTGTATACAGTTAAAAAGTATATAATAAAATCGAGAAAAGATATTAAATTATTTATTATAATTATATTAAAATTAAGTATTTTACAATTAAATTGCCTAGAAATAGAATTTATATCATTGACTTTGGCTCGTTAATTCCCGTGTGTAATTCTGGGGCGAGTTTACGTAAGCCGCATAAGTGGCTCCTCTAATCTATTAGTTAACTAACCCAGCTAAGCTTCTCGGATGTTTTAATTAACATAGGACACAGGTCAGACATATTTCTAATCTAAACTTGGGCAAAACAGTACCGAAACAGTTCATATCAACATTCCTGCAATTTTATTTTTTGTATAAACCTATGTGCACGTGTTAGTGGCGTCTATTATGTCTTTATGAGAATAAATATCTCTAAACTTAGTCATTTTTAACATATTTTTATGAGGATATATCTACTATATATACTAATAATTTATTAAGATGTGAAGCTACTGAGAGCTAAGACTATATTTATTGAAGGCGGGCGAAATAGACTTTTTAATTGTCATTTTATACATAACAACCGATTCGAAGGGCTACCAAGGAGAGTCGTCAAGAAACTCGATAACTGTTTTTTTCTAAAAATTCCAAGTACAATTTTGTTAAATTTTGTTAAATGCAAATTAATCAAGAATTAAACTGTCCCGCTGTTGAGCATTTTGCTTAATATTGCTGACACATTCCAAGAATGTTTGTCCTATAAATATTCTTAAAATGTATAGTAGAATTTTCCAACATAAAATACTCTTTATAAGCGTATTAAATTTGTTGAGGGACTCTTTTATAACGATATAAAAGAATCCTATACATTAGAATATAATATATATAACGGCGCCTTCGAAATTTAAATTTTAAGTTACTATAAAAATCATTCAGGCGTATCGATTCATATTTTTGTGTTGTCTGTGGTTTCGATTATTGTTAATTGAACAAGAAGCAATGTTATTTTTTTGAGCGGGTAACACCGTATGGAGTTGTCAGCTGTGGTGGCGTGTGGAACGGATGCCATTATGAACGGATGCAGATGTGCAAGCGCGATGCCTGCAAACCCATAAGCTCAATCTGATAAGATCTGTGTGATCAGTGATTATTTTGTTATATTGTGTGAGAAATACACTAAATAAATAAGTGATCAAAGTTACCCGTTTTGTAATTGTGTGAATTTCCTGCGTAAACGCGCCCACAATGCCGGACTCTCACGAGACCAGACTCCCGGAGACGCCTTTACTTTTCAGTTATTCCGACATAAATTTTTATTGTAGTTTTTATTGTAAAGTATATCTGTATATTGTAACGACATAATTTAATTATTTTACTTTTTCATATTTCCACAGCCCTGCCGCGCTAATGTGTCTCTTCTAGAAGAAGATATATGGAGGGAGCAGCAGTGTAGTGCACATGACAATACCCCGTACGGTGGTGAACTTTTCCACTGGCGTTCTCATCGTGATGACGCTGAACCCTGCGCGCTGACATGCCGGGGTACTTCTCAACACTCTGGCTTAAAACCTGAACCGGTAAGATTCATTGCATTTGCTTTAAAATGGCTTTCCAGTAACTATTCCACTCGAAACATCATACTTCACAATTGTGCGGATTTAATCAATGCGGAGCTGGTGCCATATAGTGGTATTCCAGTCCTACGTACAACTATACGATTGTCTAGTAAAATATTAATGGTATTTATGGCGCACATTTCTAAAATATTTTATAAAAAAGGTCATTACCCTCTTTTAATAATACAACACAAAACACAAACATCCTTTATTAAACTCGTAATACAGTAATACAAAACTAAGAAACTGAATTTCGTTGGAACGTAGATAAATATTTGAATGGGAACGTCTCGTTAAAAGACTTGTCTTGAATTTATCTAATTAGTTAAGGAAAATTTAACCAAATTTACTTCGTCAAATTTTTGTGTTTATGCCAAATACGGCAGTTGTTTATTTAAATTATTTTAGTAATGAACTCGGGCAAGAACTGGAATTTAATTGAAAATGTAAGGTTAAATATTTTTATGCTTAACTTTATGTAAGTAGGTCAAGGATTTTGCTTATTAAAAGGTCTTAGATAGTTTATATATAAACTTTCGTACTTTCTTGGAAGTATATATGTTTTCTATTATAAATCCATTGATTGTATAACTAACATTTTGTGTATGTGTAACTTTTGACAGTAACGAGATTTGAATTGGTCGTGGCGTGGTCGCGAAAGTTTCCTTTGTATCATTTATTTTGTTAGACGCTTAGTACGTGTTTTTCATATTTAGAAATTTTCATTTTTACTTTAAAGTGCTTAATATTATTTCAGCCTGTTATTTTGAGTATGTTTTGTTTGTACTAAAAGACAAAGTTTTATGTAATCAACCTAAACTTTCAGCTTGTTTCTGTTAAAAATTAATCATTTTTCCCATACGTTTACCAACAATATTTTACTGATATATATGTATAAAAATATACTACGACCATTTTTTGGTGTATATTAGTATATATATGGAGTTTATTTGAAGCATATCTGTATATATAAACTACTAATGATATATGATTACGTGCATGAGTTCACTGAGATAAGAAGCCTGTGGCTTGCATATTTTTTTATGTCTTTCTTATGTAAGCAACGAAGTATGAATATTTTTTCACAAAAACCTGTTATAAAATTTAAATTATTGTCTTAATAAAATAAATAATGTAAATAGTAATATTCTCTATAATATACAATATTTAATAATTGTTCACTCCAAGATTATGATACCCGTGTTATGAAACATCCAAAGTCAATCTATCCAAAATGTTCTAAGACTGTTGACTTCATACAGAAGCCTTTAATTGTAAAAGTAAGCAAATAAGTTTTAATCGAACTATAAATGTATAAATAATAAAATATTTGTAAATAATTGAAAAATGTTTTATTTTTTCAGACGGTGACGTTAGATGATGAGGATCGTGTGGTTGTGGCTGTACTGGCTCCTAGAGTGTCTGATGGGACAAGATGCCGTCCCGGTAGCCTCGATATGTGCATTGATGGACGATGTCAGGTAACAATTTACAGAGAGAAAATAGCAGGCACAATTGTTATTGGTAGTAGAGCCTTAAAAACAGTTACTATATTCATTGAATCTATTACAAAATTACTTAACAACACAACTTTTAAAACAATTGTAATGTTCAAAACAAAACTCCAAACTTTACACGATAAAATCGCGAGCGACAAGTGTTTTCCCGAAATGTGAGACACGCCCCACCACTAAAATAACTCTTGTTTATGACAAAACGCACTGTTTACCAGATCCCGGGAAATAAACATGGCAACCTTTCTAAATAACTTCCGTTATGGTACTTGAATACTTTAGCTTTGTGGATATAGAATTGTGTCGTCAATTTTTCATAGTAGATTATGTGATGTAAGATTCTAAGCCTACTGAGATTATATGAACTTCAGTAAACATTAATTATTATTGTTTGTTTTGTGGCTTGCCTGACGTAATTATTTTTAATAAAAAAACTAAATAGACGTTTGCCGCTCCATCTGATATAAACTTCTATTCCTTAGCTGTTTTATCCCAACGATTCATATCGTGTACTTGTGAATGTCAACAGAGAAGGAATAAGCTCCCACGTAGAAGTACAAGACATTTAAAAGGAGATTCAATAAACTTTCATTATCATATTAAATATTAAATAAATAAATTAAGACGAGAGAGGGCGTTAATTGATAATGACCAATAAGTCTTTTGTTTTGGATTCTTATTTGTTTCTCTTTTAATTACACAATACTCAATTACATTACATTACAATTATACAGTATTGTCGATTAAATTTCTGACTGATACTGAAAGAGGCTCGTTTTATATTTACTCATACATAGGTAGTTGTGTTGTTTATTACAATCCATTAAAATGTTATATACTCGGAATACATTATTTACAAACAAAATAAGCTACCTTAAAGATTACTTTGATGTGGGTCCGATCGTTTCGCTTAAAACTTTTAAGAGATTTAACTTGACGTGAAACTTAACATATTTGTTCTTCTCCTTCATTTGAATAGTTTCCTGCCCTCTTTTGTTATACGAGTTTCGCTTTAAAACTTTTTACAATAAAGTACGGAGGATTGCACTCATAAACTACAATCTACAGACATAGAAAACTCTACTGATTCAACTTGTTGTTATCTAAATCTTAAGTTCCTATTATACATTAGCAAACTACATGCACACAAAACCTTACAAAATAAATACACAGCGTAAAACTTTCATAGATTTTTATATATTATTTATATATATATTTGCTTGCACTTTCCTACTTTGTAAATATTTTTAAGTAACTAAATATATCCAATAGATTAAATATATACCTATATAATTAATTTTATTTCATATCACTGTTTAAATTGCACGGTTATAACTTGCCTTTTATTGTTATAGTATTATATTAAAAAATGACAATTGACTAATTTATTTTGTATATTATAATGATGCCGTTAGTAAAAAAACCATGGTCAATAATAATTACGCGAGTAGCCGATAAACATGGCGACATTACAAAAATAAATATTTTTTAATTAGACACGTTTTTATCTGATAAAACTGCACATGAATAATTATAGTTATCGGTTTATATTGATAGTATAATCCCCATTCATTGAACACCAGCAAACCTGTATTTCAGTATTCGAAAGAGTTGGGCTTAATAACACTTTGAATACTGATTACTGTGCTTTTGAAAGCTTTTATGCGCTTAATAATTTTCATATGCAGATGAAAATTTTACTTGTAGTTTAATAATTTTTGGCTTGTTGGTAAATAAATTTATCATATATTTCTAATTGTATTTTTTATTATACTTTGTAAAAATACCGTGATAACCATCTCAATATAACAATAAAGAATTTAATAGTTGCTGTATACTGTGATGTATTGATATAACATTCACTTTATTTATAAATAGAACAAAAACATAGAATGTTTTGTATTTTTCTTCAAAAATTTATGTATCTAATTGACTTGTGACTGCAAATGTATAGATTTATCACCGCTGCCTGCTTTCACCACTGCTCGAACCGTAACACTTAAAAATACTTTCTGCATCACCTTGGTGGAAATTTACCACTGTTTGCTTTGCGAAGCATTTCCTTCCGCAATATGGAATGGAATTGGCTTCCTGTAGAGGTCTTCCATGGTAACTACGCCTCTAAAATTTAAAAAAAAGGAGCGAACTCCTCGAATGGAGGTTGTCTTCTGGCAGCTTGCCAATCTAGAACCCCTCTAGGGTCGTTTATCATTGGAGTACATCTTAAATAAAACATACGATAAAATATAAATATATAAAATAAGGAAAAAACAACATTTACAACAACTACTTATAACAAGCAAACATAAATACACAAAAAATAAAATAATGCAAATCATTATCCTTTAAGCAAACGAATACCTATCTAAGTAAAGAGCCTTGTATATTCTCATGAATATTGTATTGTCGGAGTAAATTTCTCTGTTGTACACCCGACCCCTAAATAATGGTCGATTCGTGTAGCTTAAAGCATTCTGATTGAAATGTTATCAGTCTGTTGAATTCCATGACAACTGAATGAAAATATGATTTGTATTAATTGTAAACTTCTTAATCTCTATAAACATATACTTACTTTAACATGTCAACGCTCTTAACTATATTCAATCTAGATTTTACTCAATAAAGTTTGGTTAGGTTATATTTTCAATAATCCATAACATTCCGAAAAAAGTGCCGCTCAAAAGCACTTATAACAACCGAGCGTATAATCAATATTGTCGGAGTAGTTGAGAGCTATGCTAGGACCATAGCAAGTCGAGACCAGTAATTATTGTGCCTACCCCAACGGGTAATAGGCGTGAATAAATTGTTAGCTTCCTAATAATTCCAGTTAACGTGATGTAACGAAATGCTTTCAAAAATTCTCATAGCAGCCAGTTATAAAGTTTAAACACTAGGTAGGACTGAAATCTATTAAGTTTAGGATACCGTATGTCATACTAAATCCTAACTAAAATCTAAAACCTATAACATACTCAGTATGATGTTACGTTTTGGTGCATACAATTGTAAAGTGGTATTATGTCAACCCTTAACCATGACATTATGATTTCCGATAAATATTTCTGTCTCCAACTTGAGTTTTAATGTTGTAACCTTATCTACGCTGTAGAAAAAAATCACAGTAATAAATAATAGCGCTTAAACTACGTCAAATATAATATATTTTTCATTGACCTTAAAATATGTGGTTGTATATCTTATATATAGTTTATCTTTCACGATATATCACAGCGCATATTATTTAATTTAGCTGAAAGTTTGTTGTGTTGTTGCATTTTACCTTGTATATGTGTTTTCTTCTTTCAAATAATACAAACAATACTTATAGTTGAGTTGAGGTATAGTAATAGTTTGATACTTTTGCTACAGAGTCTCGACTCAGTTCTTATATCTTACGTCGGGTGCGGAAAAGCATTATCACTGTCTTCTTAAAAACTTTTGTACATCTCTCCATACTTTAAAATATTTCTATGTGAGTATATATGTATATTAAATACATAAATGTGCCATTCCATACATCTAAAAAGATAATTAAGTCTACAGGTATTCAATGGATTGTGACAATTAGAATCCTTAAGCTTCTTTAGTTAGGTCATTTAGCAAAGCTATAAAGCTATTTTGTACTTGACATAACTTTTTGTATTTTCATCCTATTGAAACATTCTTACGCATGTTTAGGTCCTAGTCCAGAATTTTTATTAATTATTCTTCCTATTATATCGAAAATATTTGTTACCTTGACTATCTAAATTATGTTTAAATTCAGGTCTTATTTAAAATAGGCAATTGTGGCCGAATTTATTCTAAACATCCGTTACATTAAGCTAAGTATCTGTTTAGGATATTCCCATCTTCATCCACTTCTGTTACTTTGACTTCACGTACATACTTAAAATAATATATCCGTAATATAGTATAATTCATTGATATAGTTTTTATAGAACCTGCCTCTGTTAGCCTGCAAACACTCTGTTAAAACTCACGTATAAGATTCATATACATATATTGAAAAGTGTTAATTCAGAATGAAAAGCCATATTATAGTTAAAGTATTCACCTTGTAACTGTTAATACTTTGTTGAATAATAATATAAAACATTAAAACCTTGGAGATAATTTTTTTGATTACAATTTAACAAAAGCTAACATAAATCCCAACACTGAATTGCCTCTTGACAAACAAATAAACCGCTATTTTTATTTGAAACCTCAATAGACAAGTAGATCTAGTCACAATACGTCAAAAAATGAACCAAAAATAAAAACAATACGAATCGTCAATGCACATATAAATTCAAATATTAAAATTTTTCGAGCACCGTTGTTACGTCTACTTTTTGTCTGTTGTATGTCGGATTTGGAATAATATATTTATGATTTTATTGCATTGTATTTCTTTTCTGTTATTGTATTTAGCCCTGTGATAAAAGAGCTGGGTTGGGCACGTGCCATTCTTGCGTATAATCTACTGGATCATTATTTTTATATACGCAATTAATATTTACTTACCACCTACAATGAAGGCGTGAAAAGTGAGCCATGTGTGAATATTCGTATTATGAATAATACCTTAAAAGTTAATTGTAATAATTAATAAAACTTTTCAATATTTTTTTATTAATGAGAAATATCAACAGAAGAATCCGACTTCAAATATTCTACGCACATATCCATATTAAAAATTTCTAGTTTTTTAAACTTTTTTAAAGATCATAAACATGTAAGTACGGAATTACAAAATATGCTTTAATTTCCTTTTGCGAAACACGAGAAATAAATTTTACAAGCGCATATTTTAATTTTAGAAACGAGAACAAACATAGTCAGACAAAGCGTGCCGTCACGGGCGAGGTCCAGGTTATAAGAATAAACGCAAATGTAAAGAATTATATGATATTGATTCGAATTCAACAGCTTCTATAATCTTTAGTACTATAAATTAGTATCGTTGCTGTATGAAGACACAATTGCGCTATAGAACAAAATGAAATTCGCATATAAATTTAAATAAAACCTTCATTATTGTATTGTAAGTAACTTTCTTATATTTACAAACGTCAAAAAATATTGAAATACTACAATTACATTTAATGTCTGAACTGTCTTTTTAACTAATTTTATTTATTGTTTTGTTATAATAGTTGATGGGTTTAAATTAAGGTATTATCATGTTAGGCTTCATTAGGTTCATTAAAGTTGTTCATTCATTATTCAAGGTGTTCTGTTGTTACTAGTACCATTGTAATAATAGAAATTGTATACTTAGAAAAGACGTTCGCTACATCTTCCATTTCGGCCCAATGTGTGCCTTATTATTTCGCGTTCTCGTTCCCTGATGATGTCAGGTCGCATCCGGCATTGTCACGAGGTTTCAATGCCTATCTTTTTTGTTCAGCCACACAACTGTTTGTCTGAAAAGTCTCTAATCATTGTTGTTTTAAGCTCATTGATTCTATTGTGAACTATTGACAATAAATTAATGTTTTAGAAAATTATGCGTTTTTCAATTAAAGTTCAAAAAAAAAAATTTACAGAATCATTTACTTATTTTAACTATAGGATAAGTAAAGGCATCCATTGTTTTTTTTTTAAATATTTATAAAAAGGTGTCAACCATCGTAGGTGATATTAATTAACAATATTTCGTTACAAAACATTATTAAGCTCTTTATTATACCCTGCATTACGTTACCCAACTTTTAAAATCCAAACTTTAATCATTACGAAAATATTATATTATGTTAGAAAGTTTTAAGCTGCCGGTGATAAAAGTAAAAAACATAAAGTATCGGTAGTAAAACCTTTTTACCTTTAAATAATTGGGTCACGTTTAGAAAAAATAGCCTTTTGAGGTTCTCGAGTGGTAAGTTTAGGTCGATCCATTTCCCGCAATAACTTAGAAACTTTGATCATTGGTTCATGTTTTTTCTCAAGTTTTCCGCCATCTGTGCTTTTTATTTGATGTGACATTTTTTTGTATAGACCCCGACTACGTTATAACGTAAGACATTATATATAATGAATTACGCCAACATAATACATACGTATACATGTTAGCGCGCCCTCTAGCTCCATAATAAAACAGTTGTATTTATATTATAATTGTATTTCAAATAAGAATTCAGAGCATAATAACAACGCAGGAGCGTCTCGTCTTGCACAACGATAGCTCGCTTCTCATCTCAGGAAGGAAAAACTGTGGCTATGCGCCGACATACATATATTTGTATATACCTTTAATAAGGCCAAACTCAAAACGATGATTTGCGAACTTAAAGGGTTCCTGTCAGTTGCAAGACTTTGTTACCAAGATCAACATAATTTAATATGGAATAGGAAGTAAATTTTAATGGTTTTCTATTCAATTTCTGATTTATGGTTAATGGATAAATTCTAAAAATCGAGCCCATTACTTGTTCATGAAATTATTGGTTAAATGTGAGCCTAAACAGTTATTATTATCATGCACCAAATAAAATAACAGATAATAAACATTTGATGAAGTTTCAAGAATGAAGATGAAGAAGCATTTAGTGATCTATTTCACTGATCCAAAGATATTTTTTCGGTGCTAACTGACCTGATATTAAATCTCGAATCTAAGTTTGGACCTCTTCTGAATCTAATCATAGATTATACCATTTTTCAAATTTAAATATTTTAAAATACTGTAGAGTTCCTACTTACGTATATGTATAGAATAAATCCTATAATCATACTTAATGACAAACGATCAAAGAAATTACTTAACAGTTACAAAAACAGACTACGCGTCGACATGTAATGATATATGGTTAAGTGGTTGCTATTTATTAGCTTATATATGTATAAATTAAATTAAAAGTTTTATAAAGACATACATTTATTGCATATATTCAATATAGATAAAATGTTATTACTTAAAACTGTATAATTTTAATTCTTACATTTATTTGTAGCGTGTCGGCTGTGATCTACGTGTAGGGTCTACGCGACGAGTCGACGAATGCGGTGTATGTGGTGGCGACGGCTCGTCATGCTCAAGACCGCGTTACCACTGGCTGTCAACACCTGGCTCTTTGTGTTCAGCAACTTGTGGGGGAGGTCAGTAATTTAAAACATTAGTAACATTAGTTGATATGTTAACCCTTTTAAAAATTGCAATTTTTTTAATAAGTGGCTTTGTAATATTTGTAACGTCTTGCTAATATATAAATTAACAATACCTTCTGGAAACATACGTAAACAATTTTAATAATAAATATTTTGCTATGAGCCCGTAATTATTAAGTTTATTTCTGAATTGAAATTAAAGATTATTTATTCAGACTTTATTGCACTTAAACAGTAGAAGTAGAAGATATTAATAGGTGTTAATACATATAACAGCAACCGGCGGCCTTATCACTAATAAGCGATCTCTTCCAGGCAGCCCACATAGTTAAACCGATCATATGTTTGAGCCTACGTCTTGAAAAATGGAATCCGAATCTCACTGACAAAACAATAATAGTGGTATAGTCCAAGTAGTAGTACTTATAAATAAAAACAAACAATGAACCATATACAAAACACATCTTTAGACCAATGTAATTAGTAAGTAACTTCAAAGTACAGAAGTGCCTTGTAAATTAAAGCATTAGCAATAATTTACTCGCTCAATAGACATTGGTTGGATATAATCAAGATAACTCCAGCATAATAGTCTATCTATTACGAGGTGTGTTTGACATTCACTAGAGCGTATTTACCGGAATATCTCAGGTTCCAATATGTTTAATACAAAACGAATAATTATTGCAATTTGTATTAAGTTAATTACGCTACTTATTCATAAATGTAACTTATACATACTTACTACAACAATACACATACTTACTACAGAAATACAGAAACACATTTCACCAAATGTTAGAATAATAGTTTATCAAATTTTGAATAAAGAATGACTTTATTTATCTGTATACACTGAAATAACGCTCTAAAATGTCGAAATTTACTTTTCGTCTCCATCAAAATGTCCATGTACAAAATTTGCCGTCGGGCTTCTTTAATTAGTTTTTAATATAACATTTAATGATTATGAGTGAGTTCGTTTATAATTTATGACATTATCATTATTGCAAAATATACTAGACAATTCCATAGATACATATATCGAGAATTCATAAAGAATGTTGAAGCTATGGCTCATTTTAAAATGTAATTAGATTATTTGAATTTGAATTGAGAATTGCTTTGTTAATTGTAAGGGAGCGTCGTTATTTACGACGGAATCTCCGTTACGCTGTTGATAAATCAGTGGGGAATCTTTTGTCTCCATCGCGTTATGAAACATTACTTGAAATATTGTGGGTTAGCCATACTTGCGTTTTTCTAATCGTCTAATTGAGTTGTAAACAATATATTTTTTCAAATCACTGACCATATGACAAACTAAGAATAAATTCAAGACCAAGAACCAAGAGTTCAGTATGTGCCATGAAGGTTATATGTCTAACTAAAATGTTATTAACCCTACTTTAGCATGTTCTTCAAAATTGCGTAAAATCCCTTCGGAACATCCAAGTCGAAAGTCGCAGAATAATCGCAAGGCTACGGAGCCTTAAACAAAATCGCGATTCTAATTAAGGAAAACCGTGAAAGATGAAAACGTAGATAAGAATTGGTTTCTCTGGTGAACTAATTTCGCTGATGGACCGCAATATTTGATTGAAACATTTGATCAAACGTTAGTTCAAATATTCGTAAAAAATAATTTGATTGCTCCGCGGTCTCACAGCATAAAGTATAGAGATGAATATTTTAACTTTGATTATGGTTTAGACATAAAATAAGCCAGAAGCTCAAGCTCATAAGGCAAAGCCTAAAAGCATTTTCAGTTGAGTTAATTCATTTTCACACAAAATTTCATCATATCTATTATCAAGGTAACAGATAAGAAAGTATGATAGCTTATTAACAAGTCAGTTTAACATTATAACAATAAAAAGGATTTTATGACAAGTAAATGTCAGTTTTATCATAATTAATTAATATGACACGAGAGAGAAATCGCGAAAATCTAAAATGTAATTTGTCTTAATTGGTAGAAACCCCAACATATTTGGTTTACGATGGAAATACGACACGATGCTCCGTTTCCTTTTAAAGGAAATATCATAAATTAATTTCTTACGAACATTTATCAGTGCCAGAAAACGTAAGTCACTCTGACCCTCGGATGGACCTCATTCGTCATTTCACTGGCGCTTCATTAACAATTGAAAAGGGTCAGAACAAAAGTAGACCCTAATTGTTATTTTTATAAGAAACATGAATTTTTGCGTATATTAAATTCCAGGCTTTTTAAAAGAGAACAAAAGATTTCTCCACTCGTTCTTAACAAACCTAAGTTTAGAATTTACTTGCGAATAAGCTTCGTCAGCGTCTACGAGATGTATACGTAAAATATATTATTTAAATTTTATTACCATTAATATTTCTTATTACTATTTTGTATAATTGATAATTAGTATTTTATACTGTGCACTTTTTAAATGGATTTTCAAAAATAATTAGAGGAAATTCGTTTTTAAATGTGTTTTTTGTGTTAATAAATGTTTATTTCTTTCTAATAATAACACCGAGCTTAGGTCGTGCGTGCTGGCTAACTCAGTACCAGTGACCATATTTACGGTACGTTTACGGACACAGAGACGCAAGGTTTGGGCAATATTATAAGCAAATCACGGGCATCTTGCTTATGCATTTTCGACAAATCATTACTTATTACATTTTCTATTTTTAATATTTCCCCGGTACTTTTCTTTCAAATACAATTCTTAAGATTCCACTTAAGCACGTCTTATCCAGTGTTGTGTAGTCGACGTTCATTTTGTACCTAAGTGCTTTCCCTAATAGCTGTTTAAACACTGCAGGTTTTCATTCTCTCCTTACCTGTTTCTGAAAATTTAACTCTTTAAGGAGATTACTTTTTAAATTTTAGTTCAAGTACTTTTTAAAGGTAAAGCTTTTCTCGGGATCATATCTAACAATAATTTCAGATGGTAAAAAATATGTCACGCGCTCAAAAAAATAAGCAAATTATGTTCTCTCGTATATAAATATTGTTTAATATGTTTTTTATTTTAATGAAATAATTGTATGAGACAAATTTAATTCAAATGCTATAAGAAGAAAAACCTATTTATGCAGATTTTAGTTACTTTTGCACATTATCAATCCGTTATCGACGCTCAGATTTTTTTTACTATAAAGACATCTACGAAAAATATTTGTTAACTCTGCATAGTAATATTAAGCAGAAAAATGTTTTATGTCATAATTCTTTCAGGGTATAAAATGTCACTAGCTGTGTGCAGAGATCGATTGACGGGTTTAGACGCTCCAGAACAACTCTGTGATGGCTCTAGCAAGCCTTCCTCATCCGTAGTGAGATGTAACACGCATCCATGTCCTTACAAGTAAATACAACATATCATATTAAATTCAATTTTTTTGTTGATTTTCAAATTATTTTATGTCATGTTATATTAACACATTCCGAATATTGACAGAAATTTTAAATAAACATAATATTATGGTGGAATATAGAATATTTTTTGCAAGAAGTTACTAACTAAGGAGTTTCGCATGCGATATATTATATGGCGCGTCACATTTTTGTGTTATCTGTGGCAACGTGCGGCGTTGGCGCCATTTATACGTTCAATACATTAGTTAATTGGTTTAAGTTATTACAATATAAGAAAACTAAGTTATGGACGTTAAGCTCATCTAATCTAAAGCATTTTTCATTGCCAATAAAGGTAATACTACTTATTTCTTACCAGATGGTACGTTGGTGAGTGGTCATCGTGCAGCGTTACGTGTGGTGGTGGAATTAGAACGAGAAGGGTTTTGTGTGCCAGATCAGCAAATGTTACACGTGCTGACACTTACGACCCAGGTATTTTAAAACCTTACACACTGTTACTGTGTAACACTTAATTTATTACCAAACAAGGAAATTGCGTCTAATATTTTGTAGTGTAAACTTTATACATTAATCATTATATTTTTTTAATAGTATTTCGCTTTAATATTTAAAATATGTTTTCGCAATTGCAGTTAAATTTTGTGCAACGTCAGATTTAAGAAGAATAATATCTTAAAATTGTATAACTAGTCTTTTTTTTTTTTGAAGCCGGTCAAAACTAGATGGTACTGCAAATAAATGTGTTACTTATTTGTGTGAATCACTAAATTGGAATATAAATGTCATAGACCTTACGTTTTATAGGCATAAGTAATAATTAGAAAGAAAGAAAGAAAATTACTTTTATTATAATTATTATCTTTCTAGAATCAAGCTCAGAGCCGGGTTGTGTGTCTCCACCGCCTCGGTCAACGCAGGATTGTAATGATCAAGAATGCCCGACTTGGATTTCTGGCGCCTGGTCTGGGGTAAGTCACCCTAACTTTATTGTTTCGTTGTTTTTCGCTGCCAGTCTCTATTCACATTAAATTTCAAGTAAAGATTGCTTTAGAAGTTTGTCAATATAGCGAAAAGTAATTAAGCGGTTCAATAATTTTCTGAATCAATTTTAAAGACAGTATCGCAAATGTTCATTGTATAAAATATCAATTTATGGAGATTTTATATTTCAACGCAAGTTTTTTTCAAGATTTGTTCAAATATTTATTTTGTTTGATCACTGTATAAAACAAGTGTATTTTAATAACTACAGTGCTCAGTATCCTGTGGCGAAGGTGTACAAATGAGAGGCGTGGAATGTACCCCTTCAGGTGGAATGTGTGATCCTGCCACTAGACCTGAGATATCCAGGTCCTGTTCAACTGGCATCAGTTGCCCTGCTTATCGCCAGATGGAGATACCTGAGGTAATCTATTTCATACAATATTACAACTATTTAAGACTTATTGCAGGTTCAACTAAAGCTTTATATGATCGCGTTAGCAGACCTTGCATAGAAACAAATGCAATTGTTTGCATGCACTGTTTCAGCAGTGTTATATTTGTTTTTACTTAAGTTTACCTTATTCACAATGTGAATAAACAGACAAATAATTAAAAAGTATATGCGGGATTATTAAAATGGTAAACAAATTTAAGAACTTTTTTCTTACTACGTTGACAATTTTTATACATTTATTGAATGTTAACAAAATTGTACAATTGAATACTGTATTGCATTAAAGTTTAATTATAATGCCCGTTGGAAATCCTTATAAATATATATTTTTGTTTCTATCAGGATGACATAGAGGATCTGCTTCCGGGAGTGGTATATCACACTCAACCGTTAATACAGCCTTACCCACCACCGCAGGCGAAGGCTGAACAGCTTATTGGGGAGCCTGATGTTCCGCTTGAAGCCACGTAAGTTTCATAAATATTGTGTGTGATTTCAAAACAATTATTAAAGGTTCTGCATATACGATTATTACAGTGTATTTAATTAGGATTACGTTTCAACTTAGACTTATTATATCATTAAAGCATTCATTACTTTAGCTGAAATAAATTACAAAGTATAATTTTTGCGATTTCAATAAATTCATTAAAATATTTCTCTTAAAAACGATTGGTTTTTTGTTTGCAATATCTAAAAATATTTTTATTTATCTTCATATAGTTAACGTGACACGTATTTTTTTATTTTTTGTACAATTCAATACAGTTTGTTTTGTTTATATCTGTGAAGTATTTAAAACATCCTTGAGGCAGAACAATGTTAAAGACTTTACAATAAATATACTATCAAATAATAAATTAAGACCATTTGAAACGACATAACGACATCTATAATAACTCTCTCATAAACAAGGGCTTTAACTGTTGAACTTTCAAGCTAAATAAAAAACAAAGTAACCGATACTATAAATATTAATAACTATCATAACAGAAGTTCAACCTTCACCACAATTATATTACGAAAAATTACACGTAATAAGTGCAAACATTAATTACAGTTAATTAAGCTGAACTTTAGTGTACAACATATTAAAATTACCATTATCCAATAATACAATTTAATCTCATATTCCCCATTTATAACAAAATAATGTCTAAAAGTATACATACATTTAAAACTTAACGCTCTGAAAGTTACTGCACAGAATTTGATAACACTTTAGTTTTAAAATCTTAACAGGTTTAACTTAAAATAGTATAAGCCGACACTGCAATAAGAACTTTTCACACTATTATTATAAGAATTTTCATAAGCTCACTGTAATAAAAAACAAACTTGATTCACTAGAAATTATTAAACTTATATGCGCCGTCAATATTAAACTCGATAAGGATATTATGATTCTAGCATGATACAATGTAAAATGGTGTTTGTCTTCAATAGCTGAGAGTATTTTGTTATTGTTTTCAGCAATTTCAAAATATTCTTTGCGTGTGGCTGGTTGTATGTAAGGTATTGTACCTTCGACTCCAGTATTTTCACTTTTCAGAACATCACATTTTACAAGGAATGACATAACCCTTTCATTATACACAAATCCAATGGCTGGTAGATCTTTTTGTCGCTTCGTTATTTAATAATCGATTTTAAATATTCGATTGATGTTGTTAGAATCGGTTATTCAATTCACAATTTTACTATACTTATGATACTCGGTGTGAATTCGTTAATGAAACACTTAACAGATTATAAACTCGACCTAATTTTATTTTATTTCCTCTGTTGCACTGGTTAGTTTAGCGTGTACGTAATCTTCGATTTTTACAAGGACCCTTCATTCCATCACGGACCATTGACTTCAACTGTACGATTTTCTTTTTTCTCTACTCTATGCACTGCACAATAAAGTTTGTATTTCCTCGCACATTTTACACGATCTAAAAGTTTATTTTTTTTGTTTTAGCTTTGATACACTTTTCCGATACACAATGATACTAAACATTTGGCACTTATACTGACACACAAAACTTAACGTTTGATTGGATGTTACATCTTCTGTCTATTCAGGATATCAAATTTACATGCATACATTGGTGCACATACTTCTACATATGCCAGCCAAATCTGATTGGTAGATTTGTAAACGTATGTTCTCGCCCTTAACACCTTGCATGCGTTATAACGAGTGAATGATAATAGTTATTTCAGTAAATAGATGTTTTAATTTATTGAAACATCAAGGTTTTTACGAATCGATTAATTTTGATGTTTCAAATAAATCTTTATAAAATATACACATTTTCAATCTAAAATTCAAAACCAACCTAGCTTTAGAATTTTATTCGACTGTTCTAAATAAAATTATTTTTGTAGCTACATCAAAGATGACGAATGGGGTCCCTGTAGTGTTACTTGTGGTGAGGGATGGAGGAAAAAGGAGGTGCACTGCAAGATTTTTCTAGAATTCAGTAGAACGATAGCAAAACTACCAGATAGCAAATGTATGGGACCCAAGCCTACTGAGGAAACACAGAGATGTGTCATGGAGCCTTGTTCGATGGCATATGGATCATCGTTTGGAGATTCCAGTGCCCCATCCTATGGGGGCGATAGGTATATACAAATGTTCTATTATATACTTTATATTATACAATATTTGAAACTTATTATTTATATATGGCTAATGTTATGAATCATAACTTTAAAGGAATTTCTTCCTGTAAACTATATTTACATAGTTGAAGCTATATGAAATAACTTTTCTAAAAAACCGTTTTTAGAAGATTCTGAGATAATATCGTTAACTCTTGCTTTAATTAATCTGTCCTTTGCCATATCTGATAGGCTTGTGAAATCCGATTCTGATGTTTCATTACTACTTAGTTCTTCAGCATAATTTGCAATGATCTTTATTTCTATTAATGTAACTAAGAATCCAAAAACTTTATATTCTTCGATATCTTCCCTTAGTTGTTCTTCTGTGTATAAACTACTTACATCAATGTCAAATATCGTCAAAAATTCTTTTAAACTGTCATAGTATATGTTTATTAAATCATCTATGTATGTACATCTAAAGTCAGAATCTGTACATATATACAGAAAATATAGAATATCGGTTGCTGGGTTCGTGTACCTCAATGTTTGAAAATCCAAAAAACATAATTTAGTTTCGTTTTCCTGAAATATAAAAATAATATTAGTTAAACACTCTTATTTAAAGTTTATAAACTCTTTCGCTCATTCCCACTTAAAAAGGTAGTTTGATTACAAATTGTTAGGTACACATTATCAATACCAAGGAATACCCATAGTTCAAATTAAAACGCGGATTTAAATCGATTAGATGAGATTAGATCAGTATTTATACCTTATTTCTAGTGAAATAAGATGGTATATGGTATAGTTACCATGCCGAAAAGTAATTCATGTTTTCTTAGAATTAAAATTACTAATACGCACCGTCTGTTTAAACAATATGTTGTTGATCCAAAAATCACCGTGGCAAAATACATTTATGTCTTTGGGTTTAACAAAATATTGAAGTAACCCTAATAATTTAGATTTCATATTACCCAAGTCTTTTTTTACTTGAAAATTGTCTATAACATTCAAAGACATTTCAAATGAATCTAAAAAATAATCTTTTAATTGGCTTTTATTCAAGAAGCTGTGTTGAAATAACAAATCCTTAAAATCTTCGGTTAGCTTATTATAAAGCTTACTATTATTTTTCTTAAGTACAAAAGATAATCCGTGAAACTTCGCAAGCTCTGAAAAAATTTTAGCTACACAACGAAAAGACAATTTATTTTCTGTAGTTACTGTAAATCCATGTTCCAATAAATCTTCAAATATGATAAGTTCATTCCCCTTTTCCCTGCTTGAATATATACACTTAGGTAAAACCACTCTTTTACATTCCTTTATGTCATTTTGTATCGTAAAAAATTCATTTATTATCTGCGTATATGCTTTCACTTCCCTATAATGTAATTCACTAAACAATTCCTTTCTTGCTGTGTTAATAAGCGTTTTAACAATAACACTAATGCGTCTATCATTCCTATTTTCTGTTAGAATCACTCTGAATATATTAGCGATATACCCATTACCGTTTAAATAGTCGACATGGTAACTAAAATCTTCAATATTTCTTATTTTAGCAACCTCCTTTATAGCACTATGTAACTCTATACAATTAAATTCGTCCGGTTCGCTTATATTCACGTCTAGAGACATTTTGTACGAATGCTATTTTCAAATTCTGTAATCAGCTTGTTACGATAAGATATATTTTATCACGCGTTTTTATACAAACATGATTTTTCAATTTATGTCTGATAATAAACCTTATTAAAATGAAAGCATATATTTATTCACGTAGTTTAATAAAAACATATTTAATATATCTAATTATATATAAGATGTAATGTTATCAGCAGATCACTAATTTTTGGTACTTCGAGTAACATCCGAGTGGCACCGGGTTCGCCAGGAAAATCTTACTCGTGGAAAGAAAAGGGTTATACCAGTTGCAGTGCTTCTTGTCTAAGCGGTGTTCAGGTAATCTATGAATATATGTATGTATCCGGTTGACGCCGGCTTTTATGTCAGTGTGTGGTATTTCCTCGAACGTGCCTGCCCATTTGACCAAAGCTCGAAGACAGTCCCAACTCAAACACTTAAGTATACATTATAACCTCTCTTGTTACTGGTTCTTCAATAAAATCTAGTTTTTTGAGCTTTAATTCAATAACGCAAATGATAATAATAATTTTAAAAAACCAATATGAATTAGAGTATTTCCACAGGGGACTTATATTAACCTTGTTAGCATTTTCAGATATCATAATAGCTGCACAAGCACTGTTAATTAGGTATTTATACAATAGATATGAGTCGTCGAACAGAGACTACCACTCTGCTCGGCTCTTGAGTCTTGAAACAAATCTCAATTGGATATTAAAAACCATGCCTAAACCTTGTGACTTGTAAAAAGTTGAGTTGGTTTAACGAAACTATGGATTTTTCTAATTTCATCAAATAAACATACATAATTTTAGAACAGCATTTCTATAATAAATGTAAAAATCGATATGTCTATGCTTCATTGACTCAGATACATAAATAATTCATAGGCTATTGCTTAAAATGTCAATCTAGAGTAAAGTGAAATTGAATAATTTATACATTTAGTTACGCGTAATACTTCAGTATTTATGAATTTTTATCCCTTGCCCTAAATCTATATTTTTTTCTTCAGACAATAATGTAACATGGAAATATTACATTATTTCTATACTTATCAATATTCTAAGGCTTTTCTAGGAATCTAAACTTTTAACTGTCGCCATGTATTTGCAATGACAATCAGCGTAATACATAAGCTTATGTTTTATTTTTATCGCTATAAGTAAAAATTCTCGATAGGGTCAAACCAGGACCATGAACTCTTAACTCTGTGTTGATATAATTTATGTAATATTTTAATGATTGTTATAGGAACTAATAATACAATGCGTCAGAGATGAAGATGGCAAAAATGCATCTCCATACATGTGCGATCCACTTACGAAACCAGAAAATAGAGTCAGAACCTGCAATGACCATCCATGCCCGCCCAGGTACTTTAATACTTAACTTCTTACATTCAATATAGGTTTACCAGTATCACACATTAAATTATACCTTTATTAACAGATATCATCTTATTCATTCAAATGCTTGTTTAAGTACATAATCTAAAATAATGAGATAGGTTCCTAGGTTAAGAGTATATACAATACAATATTTTCTTCATTTTTATATTAGATCTACTACTTACACTTGATAATACATGCTTAAATTTGGATCAACAGATTTTGCAACAATCATTATATTCTTAAGTATATTTTCACTATGTCCGCTCTATAATTTCATTATCCGTACAGACCTGTAACAAATTTACAGCTCACATCACACTCATATAAAATTCTTTATGGCACTAGTTGAAGCTTCACAGGAATATCCGGTTATTATATCAGTGTTGCGCGTTTGTTTTTATTATGAGCTAAAAGCGAGAGAGGGTAGAAATACTTTAACACGTTCACGGCACATTAGGTTACACTCAACACGTGAAAATACCGTTAAATACGCTGGCAACACTGTTGCTCATTTATAAAGTGCTTTTAAAATTTCTTGTTTTCACACTTTAGAAGTATAGGTAGCGTCATAAGGACGTTTGTGAAATTCCTCATAACATTCGATATTTTTTTTACTTTTAGTAAATATTCTGCTACTTATTTGAATTTTTTAATACTTGAATGTCGTTTTTACAGCACTGTGACCTTAATTGTTAATGGTGTGAAAGTCTTAACAAAAGGATAAAATTCCCAAAAGTAGATTATGATAGTTGTTGTTAACTTTTGGTGATTTTTAAGTCATTTTGGGACGTCAATAATTTAAGGTTAAACAAATTTACTCTTTAATTTAGATGGAACTACACGGACTTTTCCCAGTGTACCAAGTCATGTGGAATCGGAATACAGACGAGAGAAGTCACTTGCATTCACGAGGTTGGTACACTTTCTCAACATATGTAATAATTTCATTTTTTAAAGTATTCTAACATATTAAGGCTACTTAATTCTAGCCTGAATTGTTTTATAGATTCAATTTATTTCAAATAATATTCAAACTAATGTGATCTACATTAGCTTTTTTTTATTAAATTATACCACAAAGCAATTTACTTAATATATTTGTATAAAAAAGTAATAAAATATATTTATTAGTGACCATCCATAAATCAACATTGTCGCTTTCTTATTAATTTATTTTTTTACACTTTATTGCACCATTATATGACATCAGTCCTGTCAAAAAAGTTATAGACATATGTGTACTTAACAATCTTAACTCAATCACAGGTAACCCGTGGGGGGACAAACACAGTAGTGGTTCCCAACAGTATGTGCCCCCAGCCTCCGCCTCCGGATCGTCAATACTGTAACGTCCTTGACTGTCCTGTGCGGTGGCACAGTGGAGAATGGACTAAGTGCTCTAAAACCTGCGGTGGAGGGGTCAAGCAGAGAGAGGTACAACTTTTTAATACGTGTTATGAAAACGTTAGACCACTTGGTGGAAAATAGCTCTTAATTTAAATTAACCAGAGAACTTTGTTTTAATAGAAAGACGCAATCCATAAGGAGCCAGCTCTCAATTTATTCACGTTAGAATAAAAAATATTACACACATCTGGGCCCTACGTTATGATTAAGGTTTATTTAGCTTATATTGCGTGAATAAATGAAACGTCAAAATTTTCGTAAATTTACACTGATCTACAAACTTCAAATTATAAGTAATTTGGTCATAGAGTTTTGTGCGTGTCACCCAGAGGCTAAATCTTAACGATGACACTCAATAGATTAGTGTTATCTTAGATAATGTACGTAGTAAGTTACGTACTTTAATTTTCTCTCCGTGTCCTATCAGTGTTGGCATAGTTACACGAACGACACTCAACCATATCAGCTCTTCATCAAATGAAAGTATGCACGTAGTAATCAAAATCACAGCCGACTTACAAACGTTCCCTCTGCGTATACTTCTTAAGTCCTTATGGCATACAATTGTAATATAATATCTTAAATTTTTATCATCCAAGAGATAGGGCATATCTTCTAAGAATAACGTGAAAGAGGAGTGAAATATAATAAAAAGTTTACTTCAAAGAAGTGTATCCTTAACAGGGCTTTCTATTTTATACTTCGTAAAACAAAGGCTAATTAGTTAAGTCTGTATGTGGAGCTCGGAATAATGCAATTTACGGGAGACGCCGAGCTTTATAGATAGTTAATAAAGAAATTAACTATGTCTTCGCTAGATTCTTGGCCTAGATTCATATTAACTTTTTCTTAATTATTTATTTAAGTAACATTAATAAACTTAATTTATATAATAGTAAACTGTAATTCATGTAATGATTAGTGTATTCCTAAAACAGCACCTTTTAACTCAATTTCTTTAGTTCGGTATAAAATATTTTGACATCACTCCGATATAAAAATAATATTTACGAATACACATATTTATCAGTTATTTCTATCACCTTACTTGATACAAAAACAAATTTGAAATACATTTTCTTTGCTTTCGTAGGTAATATGTAAACAAGTTATGGCCCAGTCTCACGTGGTGGAGCGCCCGCCCTCTCAATGCAGCCCTCCACGACCTGCCTCAACCAAACCCTGCAATAGTCGACCATGTTTATTGGACACGTCAGCGCCAGAAATATCCTTAGCTAACTCGTCGTATATACAACACGATCCGAAGAAGAAAAAGGCAAGTTACACTTTTTAGTAACTTTAATATAAACATTTTAAAATATGATGATTTTTGAAAATTAATCAAGCCCATTCTTCTGTTGTATTAGTATTAAACGCTACAAAAAAAATGTTGTAGTACTTCTTAAGTATACAAATGTCTTACCAAGTTAGATCATTCACTTAACAGTTTCATTCATTCCATAAAATGTGTCACTTTAACGTTTACAAAGAGAAATACGTCGCAAGGCACAGTTTATTTGTTAAAACAGTTGTTCTTGGATTCATTGTTTAATAATTAATAATAATAATATTGTTTAAGCATTATTTTTTCGAACAGGTGACAGTAAAAGTTGGCGGATCAGCGACTATATTCTATGGAACCCAAGTCAAAATTAAATGTCCTGTTAAAGGATACAACAGAACAAAAATACAATGGGCGAAGGACAGTCAAATAATAACAAAATCAAAAAAATATAAAATTTCTAAAAAGGTAAATTTTCTACAAATTAAATTTATGGCAAATAGATAAACTCGTATGAATGAATCATTTAAGAACTCCCTCAATCGTTTGAGTTATTCCAATATAAATATTTTATCACCCAACTCTCCAAAGCGCGAAGACAATTACAACTTCTACAATGTCCTCAAACTTCAGCCTTCTATTTTTAATTCGGCACAATTCGCTCATTAAATTGTAAAGTTCCTTCACAATTCAAATTTATTCAACTCACACAATTAGTTTCACTGTTTTTGCCAACTATTGCCTTAAAGCAAACAACGGGACTCTGTTGTTCATCTCATAAATAAACAAAAGCATTCGACTGAGTAGAATACACTTTGCACAGAGGATTTGTGTAATATTTCAAAATAAAGCAACAGTACGGTATAACAAATAGCCATTTTCCGCTTTTAACACTTACATGATTAAGTAATGAAAGTTTTTTGTGTTCGAGATCGGCGCAGGTGTCTCTAATGGATCTTAATTAAGTAATTAATTACTTATACGTCTCGTTATTGTTATCGATAACCATTAAGTTGTAATTTAGCATTGTCAATAATGTCTTTAAGGGTGATATTTTGAAAATAATTTTGCTAATTTTTAGTTATCGTATAATAATATTATATTTATATACACTTTTGTTTGTGGAAATTCAAGCGTTACACCGAAGCTTAAAACGTCTATAGTACATATTTTTTGACCAAAAAAAATCTTGATAGATTTTTGTGTTTTATTTGATATGCACTATACAATATTTACATTGAATATATCTTTATTTTATTCTTGTTTCAAAGTTACAATTACACCGTTTTAAACATTTCTAGGGCGCTCTACGAATAACGACTTTATCGCTACGCGATCATGGAGTCTACACGTGCGTAGCTGGACGTTCGAGTGCAAATCTGACATTGTTGGTGAAACCGAGGCCTGGTGAATTCCCTTCCAGCGAAGAGATAGAGAGGCACAAAGCTTTGGACGAGCCCTCTTCACCATTATCAGACAGGTTTGTAACATAAATGATGTTTATATCTTTCAAACAGAACTTTTTAATAAAAATACGCGTACCTAATTTGTATACCTGCCTTATATTTCCTTGTACCTTTATTATATTTACATATCTATAAAAAACCGAATAAATTGCATTTGTGTTTAAATTCTGTACCTAAATGTCAACATAGAGCGAAAAGTCTGTGGTGCACAGCCGTGGCTTGCTCGCACGACTTCACGGTTAAGTGTAACACTTACTTTATTAGATTTATTCTTAAGAATATGAAGATCCATCAGGTCCAGGTCCATCTCTAATACATCTGTTTCAACTAAATAAATTCAGTTCACCAAGTGAAAAATGGTAATTCAATTTATTCATTCACCAGAGTGAACGAGTAGGAAACTCGAATTATTTTATTTGTTAAAATTGGATTTAATATTTTAAAGTAACAAAACCGCAAACCGCCGAATCAACACAAATTCACTGATTGTTAAAACAATAAACCAAAAAATACGCCTGTTTGCATGAACATATTATTTCATCAATATAATCGTATAAACGTCACAGATTTGTTCCAACATGGGTAAATAAAACAAACCTTAAACCGTTTTTATTATTATTCAGTAATATGTATTTTTTTAATTAAAATATATCGCAATACTTTATTCTGTTAAATTCTCGTATGTCCGTCTTTTATTTCAACCGCGACTCAAAACCCGTAAACGATAGTGAGAGCTTAAAGTTAATAACTTGAACCAAGAACTAATTATTTCTGTCAATATATAAATCAATAATAAATTAAATTATAAATTCTATTTCTGTCGTTCACTTTTTAAAACGTTTCTGTTTTTACACAGAGCCGATGGGCGTTATCGAGCAATGATCGGGGGAAGATCAGACGATCAATCCCATGAACAGAGACCGGGAGAACAGAAAAAAAATTATAAGAGCAAGCAAAAAGGTGAGTTTTATATATAATATTTTACTACATTCGACATTCTTTTTTAATTATTAAATAAACACAAAATATTCTTAGAAACATTAACCTAACTAATATAAGTAACTTAAAATAAAACAAAACACAAAACTAAAATAAACTTAGAAAGTTTGGTCCCTGTGGCAGAGTACCCACAATCCTCTGTATCGCGATGCTTACACGCTGAGCAAGGAAAGCACCAGCTCTTGGATCACCGGTACTGACTACCAGGCGCCAGGCGCTTTAATAAGCGCCGGTGCACTTGCACCCCATGGTCCAAAAGTCTCTACCCCAAACCCTCATCTCTATTCTTTTTTTAGATTTGTATTTGTGTAACGCGTTGAAATAACATTTACTTTTTTTTTTAAATTTTGTGTTTTTGATTAGGCAAAGTGGATAAAGTGCGAGACGCGTTGTACGGAAGTGCCAGCACCAGCACGAAAGCATCGCCAAGCTTCAACTCACAGGCCAGGGACATTTACGATGAAAACGAGGTAATTTTCAATTGAATTGATTAATTTGCATGTTTTGCCTTTGTTATTATAACGTTATTAAACAACGCTACATTAAGCATTCCGATTTATTTATCTATCTACTTTGTATGACAGAATTATTATTTTTTATATTGTTTAAAATCAGAAAGCGAGAATAGTTCAAGCGATTTTTATGACGATCATTAATTATATAAATATTTTGATAGAACCTTGGTGATATACATTCAATAATAATTTTACAACAGCCATAAAGACAGTATCAAGTTTATTGCCCGTTTTACGATTGAACTTAGTGAACTAGGGATTAGTAATCATTAGAGGTCATCTCAAATTGGTTTTACAAATTACATACTATTTCAGATTACACTTTATAATATATACGGTTATAAAAATATACGAACATTATAGCAAACGACTCTGTTGATATATCTTTAAAATAATCGTAGTAACGTTAGAAATGCGCGCAGCAAGTATTTTCAACCACTACCTTTATAAAAATGCCTTTTGAAATATTGTTTCATAAGCAAGATGAGGTTATAATACAAAATATAGAAATATTTACGCGGAAAATGCTACGTGCAAAATAAACAGAACATTTCAGGAACAACGTTCCGTATTTTTAGAACTCTCAACTTTTATCTTAAAAATACAGCGAAGGTTTTGCTCATTTTCTTTTTTGTCCTTAAATCTCTTGATAGTACCTGGCATAGGACAGATTTATTTGTATAAACGTTTTACTTATATTTGTTTATTGCGATGTTACATTGTGTCTCTAAAAACGAATAAAAAATTTAAATGTTTTAATAAAAACCCCTTGTTAATAAAACAAAATTGTCGTAGATAATTCTGTATTAATGCTAAAATTCATATTGATACCTCAAGATACGCTTCCTTGTTACAAAATCTTCTTAAGATATTCCCAACGGACAATAATTCCTTTCCCCATACTATACGCTCTTAACGTTAGCAATAACCATAAACAATTTCCACGCTGCTTGGATTAAGGAGAGTGCTATATCATCCCGGATGCTCCCGCCCAATAGCAGTGGCGCATCACAACTCTTGCCGTGTCTGCATTTCCTTGTCATGCAACTTCAGGTGAGGAGTTACCAGAATAGAGCATGCAAAAGGTTTTTTTTCGGTCTCCGTTGGGTTTTAACAGCGATTAGTTTCGCATGATTAACTGAATTGGTTTGCGTATCTTCTTGTTCGATGGGTGGTGTTGTAAACCATTTAGTTATTTGTAATCTTGTATTTGAACGGCTATAATTGATATGTGCAGATGTTCTGGAATTTTCAGACAACGGCCAATTCGAGAGGTCAAAGGATGGCAGATCCTGTTGTTATGTATGAAAATTATGGAGCGCCGATGAAAACTCGCGTCGTGAATTTTGATGATAAACAAATCCTCATTCCCGAAGACGATGACTCTGACATCATAATTGTTGATGAGGATTATCAAAGTAATACAATTGAACGTTTGAACGTTGGAGATTTGATTGAATCTACAACCGCTACGGAAAAGTGAGTTAACAATAATTCATTCTTATGCAAATAGAATAATTCGTTGAAATCAAAGATTTACATAAATATTTCACTTGTACTTTGGTAGCATTTTAGAAAACTAAATAAATAGAAAATAGTTTATTAATACCTATCCTGGTCCTTACTAGCTTTATTGCAGCAATGTGTTTTCAGGATCCCAAGTGATGCCCACGAATACACTTGGATGACAACTGACTGGTCGCCTTGCAATGCTCCTTGTGGTACAACAGGCCACGAAGTGAGGGGTGCTGTGTGTCAGGTAAGGCACATTCAGACTGTTCATATATTAGAATTACATTTTATGTGAAACGTTTTTAACAATATTTTATAATTCTTGCCTTTTTATGTGTTTATTGTTTTATATTTACACTTTAAAACGTACGGTTATTACGAATATTTAAAAGGTTCAATTGAGAGTTTTTATTAGGATAAATAATTGTGTTTTAAATATGATATGATATTCAATAATGTTTATTAAATCTATCAAGATTTAAATTTCCACTGTATAAATTTGAATTTTAAATAATAATTTCGTACATTGATAGATCACGAAGAGCATAAAAGAACTTTTTCGCGTTATTTATAAGTATACTTTTCAGCATAAAATAGAGAATCAAACAGTAACAGTGGAGACGGAAGATTGTCTGACAAGGATAGCAACACAACCAACAGTCCTTCGTGAATGTGTTGGCGGTAGTTGTGCCACATGGAGTGTTTCTCCCTGGTCGCCTGTTCGATGCACGGCTAGTGGAATTGGTAAGATGGCATTTATATAAGTATTTCTAATAAAGACTGCCTTATACTTAAATCATATTATTCTTAACTAACCACATATAATCGTATCATTACTAATGTACGTAAATAACTTTATGCTTATATCTAGGCTATAGGGTTCCAAAATAAACCAGCCTGAGAAGATACAAGATGGGCATCTTGTATCTTACAACAAACTTATCTCATTTTTAAGCGTGATCACTATTTTGTCAGTGTCTTTATCTCAGAATTTTGGGCGATACATTCCCAAGTTATTTATCATTCTATTCATTATCATCTATACTAATAATAAGACAGTAAAAATCGAAAATCTGTTTATTAAATATTTTTCCAAAAAACTGAAAGGAGGCAATTAAAGAAGAGTCATAGAAACCAAAAACACAATTTTTGGAATTCTTGTCTGTCTGTCTGGTACGTTATGACTTGAAAACTACTGAACGGATTTGAACACGGTCACAGTTGGATTACATATAATTGGGAGCCTTGTCAAAAGTTTATTTTGTCAAAATCGGTTAAGAGAAAGAGAAGTTATGGTCAATTGAAAATTTACTTCAACCACTGCTTTAAAATTTTTAAACACTTATATTGATTGATTAGTTATATATTGTTAAATATGTTCTAATATAAGTTAATCTTAATATTAAAACTTATGAGAGGTAACAAAAATAACAAATAACGCAGTGCACGCGGGCGCGGTTGAAGTGTTGAACAATGTGCTCGATAGATGGCGTTGATAAAATTCGTCATCAACCTAGATTTATTTTATTTTTTTATTTCTTAAACCTATACATCTTATCAAAAACAGTTAACACAATAAACATAGATTAAAAATAAAGCCAAAATAAAGTTAAAATATAGAACCGGAAATAGAATCTAAGATCAGAAAAAAGTAAAAATATATATACACATGAACAAGTGGAACTATGTGAAGTACGAACATTTTAGTGTGTGTGTGTGTGTATCAGTGTGTGCAATTTTGTTGCTGTGTGAGTGAGTGTGCGAGGTTGAGTCTTAGGTTTTTTTTAAAGAACTTCTACTTAGGCCAAATATATCCAATAGATCGCGGTATTAAGATGCTCCATTGTGTAATGTCTACCATGCAGTTCAAACGTTCATTAACGTTTTACCCTATGATTATTTTGAGTTAACACTACCCATACAAACAAGTAAAAGGAAACGAAAGAGATGTTTGTCCGCGTCCATTTATCCACCTACATCCTTAACGTTAATGAGAGAACGTTATCAGAATTTTAAAATAGTCAGAAAATTAATTGCCTGTAAGTTAATTTGATAGTTGCCCTCGATTTCCCTGAATCATCGGATCCTGACTACGGGACCAACTTGAAAGTACCCCCTACCGAACAAAAAATAATCACGTAAATGGTAAATAAACATCAAGTCCACAGAAACAGAGGATGTTGATAATATTTGTACATGTAAAGCTACATCATCCCTGATTAACACAGGCTATATATAATTCCAATTGTAACAAGATTTTAGCCCGTGAAAGAAAGCAAATTACACGTGGGCGAAGCCGCGGGCGAAAAGCTAGTCATAAATATATTAGATCAAATACACCTAAATACGAAACGATTCTACTACCAATCAAAAGTTAATAATATTACATAAATAAATATATAAATGCATCATTATTTCATATTTTTAAAGCGTTTTAATAACATTGTTATGTAGCGATATCTCGCCGTCGAGTTGAATGTGTAGCGGATAATGGTACAACACTAGCGGATCCCGCGTGTTCCTTCTCTTCTCGGCCTGAGAGGACTCGCCAGGAGACTGTCAGGTGTCAGCCGACTTGGGTTGTGGGACCTTGGAGTAAGGTAACAAACTTATTTGTAATAGTTTTACATAACAGCAAATTTCGTACATTATTAATTTTTATTATTGTGTTTTTGATGGTTGGCGCAATGGTATACTATACAGTCAATATTTTTGTGTTCATATAAATCTACGTGTTATAATATGAATTATTTATATAGTGAAAAAGTGTTATATTTGTTCTGGGCCTTTTAAATATAAAAAAATATGAAAATATCACCTTGAGCATACAGTATATCATGGAGAGAAGATATTTTGTATGAATACATTAGAACCTGTAGGTCACCTTATTTAAGCTAAATTTAAATAAAATATCCCATGCACATACATGTATGTCATTAGGGTAAATTCTTATATAAAGCTCCTTTTTTATATACATATTATATTATATCTTCATCGTCAAAGAATAATATAACATTTCTTCGTTGTAATCGCCTCAGAAGTTTCTACTCAGAAATATGTGCACATATTATCCAATTAGTGTCATGTTACCAGACTTAACAATTTTCAGTTTATATGCATCCCAATATATTCATTGCTCTAGAAAAACGTACGCGAGATTTTCAAATGTTTTGTTAATGTATAATTATTTTGAAATATTTTTCTTCTATGAAAATATTTTATATCACCATTTAGAACTAAAACTGAACTCACCCAGAGTTTAAACTCGGAGTTCACTCGTTCCTACTCTATTTACATCTTATAGCAAAAATACTTGGTAACACGATACTATATACTAGGATCAAGATATAATAATAGCATTATTTATTAAATTATACTCTCACACAACAATTGCTTAAAATTAATTTGTGAACTTTTAAAATTAAATCACTACTCCGATAGGTTTCATAATAATTAAAATGTGTTGTCCTAAGAAGTACAGCTTATATTATTTATATTATATTATTACTTATATTATTATATAATATAAGTAATAATCGGTGTTGTCTTAAATACCAATGGATGTAATTACAGTGTATAGGAAGCTGCGGTGAAACGGGCAGACAACACCGCGTGTTGCGTTGTGTGTGGCGGTACCCAGGCCTGCGTAGGCGCGCCAAAAGAGAGCGCCCTGCTGCACTTTGTACAGGCATTAGGCCAGTCGTCGCCAGGGAATGCCATCCGTCTTGTAATCAAGGTTAGTCAATCTGGTCAGTTATTCTAAAACTCCACGTAAGTATTAGTATCACACATTGCAATAGTATTTAATTAAATTTTTTACATAATCATAATTATAGTTACAACTTTTATTTTAATTGTGTAAAAAAAACTGGTGTTGGTAAATTTCTAAAATATACTGTGGAGAAAAATAACGATCGTTATACCGCAAGTAGTTATGTCTGGCACTTTAGGGTTTGAATATTCAGCGATGGAAAAAGATATTCGACTCGTTTTGTTTACCTTGAAACAACTTAAGTGTTGCATAAAAATACATCTCGGCTTACATACTTACTGGTGTTAACGATTGTTTTTAAACTTACTGATTAATGTGTTTTCATCTGTTATTTCTTGTTAATTATGTTAAAACAAAATTAAACGATCATCTTTAAAAACAATGGATTCATTGTGATTCAATATTTTAAACACATTTATAGTGGAATCTTATTTATATTATGAACTAATGACTAATTAAGATTAAAATAATGATTTCGGCCAGCAGATGGCGTGTGCAAAGACACGTCGCGTTTCTGTGTGAACGTACGCGCAATGAATATGTGCGCGTTGCGGCGGTACAAGGAGCATTGTTGCAAAACCTGCGACGATTAAATAGACTGTTTTATACGTATTCTGTATTCGATAGTTTTAAATGCCAAAAGTGGTACAATTGAAATTGGTGAATGTATAAAATATGCCAAACATAGCTTCGTCAAATACGAATGCCCGTTTGCTTACTAAAATCTATTTATCTATTGCAATCATAGTGTAATTGATTTTCCTACAGAAATTTCATTAATATTAACAACTTCATACACTTTTTCATAAAAGCGCCTGACTTTATGAACAATAACAATTTGAAGACTTATAATAAAGGACATTTTAATTTTTTAATACATATATTTATTCCTTATTTTACCACTTTTGGCGATGAAAATTTTACCCACCTAATTTATATTTTACTAAAGTTTTTGGCCAGTCCCTAGTATTATTTAAATCGGTTTCATTAATAGACATTTAAAAGGTATTCTCTTCGAGACTGTACCTATCCTAAGCCTGCTTTTTGTTTACCTTTTATAAACACTATTAATGAAACTTTATTAGCCGTATTGATGTGCAAAACGCGTGAAGGAATTATATATAAACGCTTTAAAATTATTGAAATTTAAATAAATATAGTCTAGGTATTTCCATTAATATTGTATTGAACCATAGACAAATTTTTGCATTACCAAGACAATTTTTAAATATTAAAAATATATGACAATCATGTTTAATTATTTGAATGAATTCATTGAAATTGTAAATTGTTCAAAATATAGTTCGAATTTAATTTTAAGTAGACAACAAAATATTTAGGAAAAAAAAACAATGTTTTGTACATTATATATTTACTAATTAGTATGTAAATAAGCACCTGTGCTACGCTTAGTATTATCAGTAATATAATGCACAAAAATATATTTATGCAATAAATGTATAGAGAATTAGAGAACATTGCCAAATTGTTAGCGACGTGTTTGAGAAATACAGTCGCGTGGAAAAGTTTTAAAAAAATATTGTCAATTTAGCAAAGTTTTAGTGGGAGTGCGCGAGGGTGTTAGTAATGTGCTGACTCGACGAACTATTACAATTTTAGATTATTTTGAGGGATGTGTGCGGGGTTTGTGGATATTCACATAATAACCATCATAACCGTTTGTATAAACATTCTTAATTGCTTTGTCTATGCAAAATAAAAATCTAATCTGGTATCCCTACTTTAACGCTAGCGACAACACTACAGATAACACTTTAAAATGTTTGTCATAGACTATATAAACCATAATGCAAACTCCATACAAAACAAACATCGCATTAATCCTTCAAAACATATTATGACTAGTAAATTATGAAATGTATATTAATAAATACCTATCAAACGAACAAAGCAATATAGTCGCTTAGTATGTAAATAAAAATGTATCAACCATTCAAAGTTTCTATTGTCGCTTAAAGCAGTATTATTTTAACTACAGCGAATATGACAACCTCCAATGACAATTGACATATTACAAAACCTTTTAAATTTTATGTTAAATTATGGAGTTATTGAATGCAATGTGACAGAGATTGAACAATGGGTTTATTATTTAGATTACTACTAACGTCATCAGAGAAATACTCATTTTAATCTGTATTTAGGGAATTTAAGATTATTGGCGTCGTAGAGTGAGAACTATAAAACAGGTCAGGTCAATAGATTTTTAACATAAAAATACTGCTTTAAGACAATATGAATTGGAATGGATTCGCTATAATTTCTGTCCATTTAGCTAGTAAATTCATTCCTCATATCTAATACGTATAATGTAGAAGATTACTAAATTTTATTATACTTTCATTTCTTTGTACATTTGTTAGCACAATATATTAATACAAAACATTCTACGAATGTATGACTTTAGTAATTTTCTAGAAACATATTGTATCAATACTACTGGTAGGTTATAAATTAATTTAGCCTCAAATACAAAGCCAATTTAGAAGCCATAATATTCAAAGTTGTAATTAAACAGAGATTTAGCTTAATTTCATTTACCTTCCTGTTTCGATAAAATCTAACAAATGAATAACATTTAAAAAAAACTTGGTAGGTGTATTTTGTGCAATTTTTGTTTCACATAAATCTTTATATCGATAAAAATGCCGTCGAGTCTTCTCTTTCGTAATAGCATCACAACATATTAAAGTAAGAAATCAATTGATATAAATGGAATTATTAACAGCCAAATTCTTACTATTGAATGACAAATACTTATTCTCTAAGTATGGCCTCTTATGCAACCAACGCGCTGTTACCAATAAGTTGATTTTTTATAATAGAGAATTTGAGTATTGCTTTGTGTGTGAACCTGCATTCAAAACAATGGTTATATATGTTAAATTTCGTAATTAAGATGTAAAAGCCAACCGACCTTATTGAAAAGCAGTAAAACTTATTCTATGACGTACTTATTTCAAAATCATTAATGTTACTTTTAATAAGTTCAGAACTGTAAATTGTACCAAGAATTTTCAAATACGAAAATATATAAATAAGTTACAATACACTCTTTTATTTATTACCTAATAACAAAAAATGCCCGAAATAAAACATTTCACTTAAGCAGCAAGTCAGAATAAACTGACTGACTTCATTATAGATAGACAAAAAATTAAACCATTGATTAACACAGCGATGTTTTGTCTATCTAAAGTAAAGTTTTCGAAGCCAGTTTAGACCGACAGATACACAGGAAGTGGATATCCGGTAAAGTATTTTACAGAAATCTTTTCTATTTTATTATTACTGTTTACCTAACAATTATTGAATTTAGATGTGTACCTTTATTAAATAGTTGAATTAACAAGAATTCTTATGCCAGTGTTGGCGGGAATTTACAAACTCTGAATTCACAACCATAAATTATAGAGATCTAACATTAGTATAGATGAAATCGTTAATTAAATTAACTACTTAAAAGACTTTACTTAACTATTGAAAACAATAGCAAAAGTAACCAAACCCATTTAAAAGAATACGCCCTGTTTTTTTATATTAAATTAAGTTGAAAATTAAAATGGAAATGGTATCGTAACTCAGGTAAGTCGAGTGACTTACGTAAATCGAAGCCGTTATAGATGGATCGGTTTGGTGAAAAGCTGTTCTATAAATAAAAAGTTGTGGTATAAATCATAGAAAAATAGATTTTTTTGTTCAGTTTTTTGATATTTATGTCTTATGCCGCCGCTGCCTTTATTTTCATATTTCATTTAAATAACTGTCAAATGTCAATTTATATACTCTCTTGTTTTAAATAGCAAAGATAACTAAACCCATTTAAAGATAAGGTAAAATACGCTGTTCTTATTTTTAATTATTAACATTACTTTACCTTCGTTGAAGTTTATTTTAGATGTGGGTAAAACGAATGGAATTAAGAAAAGTTGCTACGGTATGCTCCTCGCTAAAATTGGCTGCACTCCAACAATTTTATACTTAAGGATTAATACAATTTTAAACTTGAATTGACAAAATACTTGTCAAGCAAAAAAAATATTAATGTTTTGATAGTAAGTAGTATGGTAGTAAGTTTAAGTTTATCATTCATTGACATTTAAAAAACTTGGCTTAGACTTATCAGTGATAATCTCGTAACTTGAGGTTGAATCCAGCTGATTTTTAGAACACAAACGTAGATGTGTCTACGTCACACTGAGTAACAAGATCTGTGTATCCAATACAATGCAATTATTCCGATTTACATCCAATTCTTTATAAGATAAGACTATTTCGATACACGTGTACAGCATAACAATATTTGAAGTACACATAACACATTAACTATGTAACCTTAAAGTTTTTAATAATGATCTTAATTTTAACATCACTTTAATATATCCAATTGGTATAGAAGAAATATTTTAAATATCCGTCACCTGTCTGGATCTACCTTTATATTTTTCTACGTTCATATTTTAAAATGCTTCTGTTTACGGAAGCTTAAAGCGTTGTGTTTATATCGTCTAACATTAGTTACTGTTGACTATTTAACTCATAATTATGATAAGCCATAGTGCACTCGAAAGATACCGGTATTAAATATTCTAAAATGCTCTAAAATTAATACCATAAAACGTAGACCCGTAGGAATAGAGAGCATAGTAAACAGAGGTCGAAGTTCTCTTGAAACTAATTAAATTGACTAGTCCGGCACTGAGGACGGAATTACCATACTAATACAATTTACGACAGGTAATATAATATAAATTTACGTGCTTTTAACAAGGAATCAAAATACTTTTTAAAGTATACAACCTTTTCTACACCTTACATGTCATTATCAATTTGTGATAGGATCAGTTTAGGTCACACTTTGGTAGCCTGCCCCTGGTAAGTTTACTTACTTACTTACGGATTTTAATACTTATTTCTATAAG
The DNA here is from genome assembly GCA_951799465.1 of Leptophobia aripa. NCBI lineage: Eukaryota > Metazoa > Arthropoda > Insecta > Lepidoptera > Pieridae > Leptophobia > Leptophobia aripa. The sequence goes on along the minus strand of OX637264.1, from coordinate 3,277,442 downwards.
TTATTTCATTAAATATAAATACACAATGACTATAATATTATGTATCGTAAACTCAATGTTCGCGACTTGTTGATAGCGACGTGCACACCTCGTAACTTCACGTATAATCTTGTTTCCCTACACTGCACTCTGGTGGAAAATTTATGGATAAGAATTTATACAAATCCACACTATCTTACGCGTTCAATTTGTTGAAGAAAATTTTAGTAATAATAAAACATACGTAACATTTAATCAATGGTATAATATTACTTTCGTTTGCATGATATAGCGTAGCGCATCAGTATCCTCCATGATAGTCCCATAACACATAAAAAGTCTAGCACCATTTATCCAATACACACTTAATGCTACAGTTTAAAACAATACTAAACAGACTATACGAACTAAATTGGTTTATAATATTGAGACCATTATATTAAAATTAATGCAAACGATGTTATGAAACTAAATTGCATTACAGTGAAAATTTTCAGCAGATTCTTACGTCCACGTTTAATCGGACTTGCTTTACCAGGTCCAGGTAACAGCCAAGATTCACTCCGTGAAAAGAAGTCTGAGAATTACAGTACATTTAAGCTCCAAAGGCATAAAATAACGTCGCAGTGCATTGCACCGTCTGCGCCAATTTACTGAACTGAATTACACACAATGCAAGACAGTTCAATTCTTGTGAGACAGCAAATCTTTATGGATATACTGCACATAAATTTATGTTTGTATTTTTATTGTAACGTATTGAAGATGTAAAAAGGTTTTATTGTTATCAATTTAAATTCGCGACTATATTTAAGTAATTATTTTACATAGGATTTCAACAAAAAAAAACAACTTGCGATTCGATTTTTATTTAGTTCAAACCGAATTCAGTTAGTTCCGAATTTTAATTATAATTAAAGCTCGTATGAGTTACATGATGAAATATACTGATATCAAACTTACAAATTTGATGGTAAGCTAAAAATGGTTATAAATAGTACAGTTTATTGCTGATGATTTATTACCTCACAAACTATTTGCGCCTTACTTATAATATTTAGCATTTGATTGAACTCTAAGCTATGATTAAAATAAAATTAATTAACGGGATTTTTATTAGGTATATATTAAGTTACTGAGTGTTGTTGAGATCTTTGTACGCTAGTAAAATATACTAAATAATAATGTATACATTTAATCCTAATAAAAGAAAACTAATTGATGAAACAAACGGCTCATTTATTTCGTTAAACATAAAAAACTAATATCAATTTTAAAAGTTTGGTCCATGTAGGAAACCCCTAATGCTGGCAACAATTGGGGCACAGGTACTGACTACCAGGCGCACACTTAATTCTTTAAGTCTGTGCACTTGTGCCCCAAGGGCCAACGGTCTCTACTTCAAAGGGAAGAAATTCAATTTCTTAGGAAACACTTTTGTACTTTAACCGCCCGTTCAGCCCCCTCACCAACTTTTGTGCTTGCTCAAGTGAAAAATTCACCAAAAAAACTAAGAATAAATCAAATACAATATATGAATTATGTATTTGAATTCATTCATATTTACTCGAAAAAGCATAATATACCTGGCAATAATGTTTTATGAAATATACTTATGTAGTACGAAATATATCAAAATGTTTAGTTATTCTAACGTCAAATGACAGAAGAATCTACTTTTAAAAAAAATAGAATTGTTGATTGAAACACAATATTTAATACAACAATCAAATGAAATGTTCCCGCTACTACTTTATTTTGCTATTACTTTAAAATACAAAATCGGGACAATACATTATTTTGAACAAAAAACCTGCATTTTGTGAATAGTCTCTATGTAGGACAAGTGAATTGGGCTAACGGTACATCCTAGGTCTGCTAACACAGCTTTTCAATTTACACAAAAGCCGAATCCAGGGTAATTTATTCCGAACGGACGTGTCGTCTGATTCGTAACTTGCAGTTCAACTTAAACTTGATTTCATTATTCAATTGTTATTAATGTCGAATATTAACATAGATGTAACTATAAAATATTATTATTTATATTAACTGTGATTTCAATAAAGTTAGAGTAAAAAATAATTGATTCACTTATGTGGATTAATAATGTTTTGACATGCCAAGTTTGGAGCTCAGTCCATGCTCGTGACAAAGGGAAGGGAAGACACGCAGCTGGGCTTATTTAAATCATCATTATTTAGACTTAATATGATGTCGAGCATATCCATTCCGACGATGGTTAAAATATACCTTTAACAGCCTATTTGTTTATATTCCATTACAGTAGAATTCCGAACTCTTAATTAGCAACAGCTCTTGTTAATTAAGAGTTCGAAGCACTATTGTTCTAGTCAAAAATATCCATCAAAAGGATGTCTCGAGTTAATTTATTTTCTAATCAGTGAATCGTCACAATCGAGGCTTAGTAGGAAACACATTCAAATAACCTGGAAGTATTTGATATGCCTAAAACAGTACCCAATAATGGTATGATCGACTGAAGAGGCAATAATTAATGAAACTGACACATAAATATGTCTGATTGCGGATGGTGACGGTGCAAACAATAATCGGACAATCTGTGTACTCCGGTTTACATAACAAAACATTGTAAAGCGAAATTTCAATATGCTTCAATAATGCTCAGTATTTTTATATTTTATGGATGGCACTTTTATAGTCTTGCAACAAAAATATATCTGGTTCCAGACAGGCGACACTATAAACTAGCTTTTATAGTTTGAGCAGATGAATTTAATATTATCATTAATAGCAGATTATTTTCATGAATTTTGTCGTATACGTGTGCGAAAATATTTTTTTCTATGTAAACATTAATTAATCGAATTATAATTCTTAATTAGTCGGCTTATCCTAATTCGTTATAATATCAATTAAGTTTCTAGGTTTAATCGATGAATTCATACTACTTGATCAACTGTGGAATGAAACGTACGCTTGTCTTATAAAGACGCAGACTTAAGATTTAAATTTGGATTATTGCTGGGGTTCAGTTGCCACAGCCCTTTGAAAAGTTGGTATTTTGTTTTATTTACATGTAAACAAGGCGAAAGGCTGTATATCACGGTATATAGTTCTGAGTCGGCTGGCTGTAAATCTAATGGTGCAGCGCATTGCGAATGCAGCGGGGCAGCCTAAAAGGAATTATATAGAGCTGTTGATTCAATATGGTATCGTAACGATTCAAAATACTTTTGTTTTCCATAAATTTTATACACGTTCGTGTAAATCCGATTTAATAAATCGAAGCATAGTAAATATAATGCTTCTTATAATGCTATATTGCTCAAAAATATGAGTAAAGGTGCACTCTTTATTCCATAACTCTTAGATGACCGACACAATCAGTGTGTCACGAAATGAAATAGATAAAGTTTATGTTAGTTTATCGAAGCTCTATAGATATCCCACCAAAAATTCTATTTGGCGAGGCACAGTAAGAGTATGCCGGAGATTCGGGTTGTGCCTCTTATATAATGTAAATTACGATGCTCACCGAATTCTAAGTAAATAACTATCACTTTGATCCGAGCAATTAATTTTATAACCGTGCGCCATTTTGCCGAAGCACGCTCTATTTATGTGGTGATAAAATTTTAATCACAAATCGCATATTGCGAGATAACTTCATTGTTTATTATTCTGTTTTAATTAGAAATGTGTTTTATTCCAACGCTGTTATGGTATATTATGTACATACGTATATGAACAATACTCCTAAAACAATGAAATTACATTTTTATGTCATCAAAAATAGTCGTTAATAAAGAGTGACTAATTATATTTTAATTGCAAATACAATTCTAAGCTGTACACATTTTGTTACAAGATACAATACATGCCTATATGAAACTAGAAGATCAATCGAATACAAGTCGATCAAAACCTCATTGCATTATTCATAGTTATGCAAAAAGGTCTTATAAGTAAATATGAGCATGAGTAAAGATTGCGTGGTTTTGGCAACACATTGGGGAGCGTCGCTCGATAGAAACGCGACGCTATGTCGCCAGAATACAGTCGCGTAGAAACTTATTGTTATATTATTTTTCTATGAATTCGTATATGAAATGATTAAAGTAAAAAGAATTGTCCCTATATCTGCTTGTTTACTTCTCAAAGTTTAACTTGTAACTTAATTTTTTAAATATTGTTATTATAAATTTACAAAAAGATAAAGAAATACGTGTTAATAATTATGTGACAAACATAGCATGTTCTTTCTTTCATCCTTATAAATAAGTGTGGTATTCTCGTAACCCTATCTACGAAATGTACCAGATTTTTTTTTCATTTTTACCATACTAATATATATTTTCATCCCGTATGTACCAACATCGCGTTTCCTTGAACGGATTCTTTGCTTTATAAAGGTTTTTATTGCATTTTATTTTGGCGCGACTTCGCTTACATTACTAAATTGTCTTTAGTTTCAAACTTTGGTTGAACCAACTAGAACAATGTCAATTATTGAAACTGTTTCGCGATACTTCTGAAACTTTTAACTTATGAAAGATATTTATTAGCCTTTTACAGTGACATTGGAAGCCACTCTGGGTAATAGTATGATTTATTTGCGCTTATACATTATGTAAGATGTCAAAGTCAAAAATCATTTGTGTCTATAGCCATTCAACTTTCCTGGAGGATATTGTATTAATATTGTAAGGTTAGGTTAATACGTCTAGTTTTCTGTAAAAATTTAATTGTTATATTATCAAAGGTACTAATCATATTTGAAGCCACTGTGCTTAAAAATGTTGCTTCATAATTTTCGAGTACATGACATTACATTAACGGTCTTATTCATAAAAAGTTATAGTTATAGTTAAAACAATTATATTCATAAACGCATTTGAGCACAAAACTGTTATACAGGCCCGGACCCTAGTGTAACAGTGTTATAAATATGGCCAACATCGAACAGCTGATTAAAACGAAATATTTTGACATTAACCAAAGTGTGTTTTGTCAAACTTTCAGTTGAATTTTATTAATTAAATTAATAAAAACTAACACGTGCATAATTATTATAATAACTGCAAGGCATACATTATTGTTGATTTTATAAAATTTCACTCCCAATTAAAAAAAAAAACACTTTCTAATTGATGCAATGGCAATGACTAATATTTGCATTTCTTGACTTACTACTACGTACGTATAAATAAATAATAAAAGGACACATTAAATACGTATTTTTGGGGTAATTTGGCCTAATTCGTTATAAAGGCCTTAATTTGATACTAAAACTGAAGTACAGTTCTAGAACGTTTATAAATACACAACTTTATAAAACGTATAATAAGTCTAAAAAATATGATAACTAAAATATGGTTAAACAGTTGAATAGGCATTTTTGTATGAATAAGACCGTAAGAATATAAACTAAAGCGTTAAGTTTAGTAAGCGACATCTTGTAAGCAAGTTACCAACTAATATAAAACTTAACTTTTCGTTTAAATAAAACATTTAAATGTTATTATTAAAATTAAATGTAAAAAGTGTGAAAGCCTTTAAATATCATAAATATTTCCCACATTTTTTAAATGAAAATCATACACCTTACGGTTGATACAGAGTATATACTTTTCGGAAAGGTCTATCATCTATGGCGTAAGTTGAAAGATGAGATGCTTAAGTCTGTGATTACTGATTTGATTTTCAATTTTAAACGGTTTTTGATCGTCGATGTTTTGTGATCAAATTAATTTTATGAATCTTTTATGAACACAGTGTATTTTAATTAAATTATGTCAATTTTTAATGAACTTACATTACCAAAAATCCTTGAAATACAAAATACATATGTGACAACTTTTAATGACGAGCTTAAGGTAATCCATAAGTGAAAAATGTGTACCTCAAATCATCTTGGCAATATCAATTTATATTAATAATTGTATTGTAAACAGTTTTATAAAGTGTACATTGCGTGTTCCAGGCGGCACTCGAATGTTTTGATAAGTTTGAAGAGGAATTCCAAAAAGAAAGGGCGACAGTTCGGGAAAGGACGCTAAGAGACAAAAATGCCCATACTACTCTTCAAAGTATTACCGAAGATGAAGGTAAAACACTATCCTAAGATATTAATAAGCCAATTTTGCAATGATACAAATGTAAGGATGCATCTACTGAAACACATTACAAATATCATTCAACATTACTTATAAATACATGAACTAACATGAAGTTAAACTTTTTCAAATGACCAAACAATATTTTTTTAATTATATATTCTTTAAATAATTTCATAATTAACTTTACCTTACAGACTTAGTAAACATTCTTGTTAAGTCATAATTTTTCTAGTATTAATATTAAACTGCTAAGTTTTGGTTATTAAATATTAATTATGAATTGCCATACTATTTTTTTAATAATTATAGATGATAAACATAACCCTATGGACAAACCTAAAATCAGTGAGGAACGTAGCTCCACGGAGAGTGGGAAAGAAAATAGAGGATCTAAAAAACGCAGTAAAAATGAAGTGGATGGTATATTAAGTCCTGAACAAGATAAACGGATTAAGAGGAATGCATCTGTTAAAGCACAGAGCATTATCAGTAAACAGGTGAGTTTTGAGTAAAAGAAACAAAATCATTATATTTAAGAAGAATTTTATATTTCAAATATTACTTAGCTTATTATGCAGAACACTTTATTTATCTTTTGGCCAGAAAATACCATTAAAGAATACTTTTCTGTTATTATATTGTAAAGATGAATATTGATGTCATGATTCTTGTGTATTAATAAAAAAATATATATCAAAGTTCTAAATTTTCTTCTTGTTTATCTGTACTGTAGAAAACTTTTTCTTACAGAACTTTGAAGAAAGTGTCATTATTGTCTCTGAGGTATTAATACAAACATTATAATTTGTGTTTGTTGATTAGACACCAATACTTAGAATTTAATCACAATTTCATTAAAGCTATTTGCTTATTTTCTCCTTAATTCCATTTGGTTAAATTGTGTTAAAGTTATTATTTTTAAGTATGGGAGTTATTATTATTTCACTAACTGTTATATTAACTTAGTTGAAGTTTTACTAATAATTTTATCGTATTTTCTCCTAATTATATATATATACATTTTTAGTATTCCCGTTATAAGATTAATTGTGTGAGTGTTAAATATGTGTGAATTTTTATGTTTGGGGGCAAAGTTTAATTGTGTAACAAAAGATATGTTGTTGTGGTTGTTGGTAAAGTAGTTCATAAATACATTAAATATAAAATAACAAAAGGATAGTGGTAATTGTATTTGTGTTGTTAGATTTAATTGGGTTTAATAAACTTAACAATCTTTGTATATGATATTAGTATTTTACATAACTTAACTTTCAGGTGAATGTAAACTTAACTCAAAAGTTACGTCGTGAAAAATCTATTGAAAAAAAGAGTCAACGTGGAAAAGATGAAGAGAATAATGAACCACAAGTACCTGCTGTGCAGAGTGAGTAATTTTTTACTTCATTCCCAGTTTTAAAATTAATGCTAGGTTATCAATAAATACATTTTCATTTTTGATTTTGATTTGGATTTGCAAATTAGTATTTATTTCAATATGGGTATAATATAAGTAGTGTTATAAAATTCATATTTGAGGAATATGATATTTAATTTTTTTGGGAGATTCCTTTTAATTGAATGTCATTCAACAAAAAATTATGGTATCAAATTTTAAGATTGTATTGACAATTTATCATTAAATATATTGTTATATTGTAGCACATTTAATGACATTTCAGTTAAACAAGAGAAAATATCTATACCACCGGAGACAATGGAGATGGAATCATTGCCAATGGGTGCTCCTATCAAACAGGAAATGAATGATGATGACATTTTTATGCCACCCCCTGCTGTTCCCATGCCAAGTAAGACTTAACGTATAGGTTCATTTTATTATGGGCACAGTTTAGAATACTTTGGATACGCTGCATATAGAACAGATAATGTTACATTCGATTCCCAAGGAAAATATGCAAAACTATTATGAACATAGTTAGGCCTTGTCCACCCCACTATGTTATTGTCCTAGAATGGAAAGTTTAATAAACCTACATCTGTTATCAGAGTCACGTAAAGTGCAAAAGCAGAAGTCGGAAGAGAGTGAAGAGGTATCTAAGAGACGTAACACTCGCTCCAAGAAACCGACCGAACAGCCCGTACGTGGTAAGTCATTCTATGTATATACTGTATTGTAAGTTTTATACATTAGCAAAGATTACATTTAATATGATCGACATGCTCTTAAGTATAATTTAATTCATTTTTTTAAATTTTTGCGCCTTTACCATTACTTCATTAAATAAGAATAACTATCTATTAATAAATAATTGAATTGATAGCTTCAACGCGGTCAACTCGAGCCAGTTCAAGAGCCGCGAAGAAAGATGAAAGCGAAGAAATGGCCCCACCACCCGCTGAAACACGGCCCAAGCGAACCAGGGCTAAAAAAGTGAGTTGTTTTATACTGTCTTTGTACTGGAAAGCGTTCTTAGCAACCTTCAATTAAATTTATACGAAACGGAATATACATTTTGAATTATTTATTAGTGAATTTATAAATAAAATTTCTATTTTCCAACGGCAATCAATACAACATTCCGAAAATCATTTTGCTCTCAAGCCACTACTTCATTTCACAAACGTACCCTTAAATGATTACTACTACTACTATATGTAATAAAGTGGTCTCGACGTAGTACACTTAAATGTCTTGTTGTATTACTATAAATCAATTTTGTTTTTGTGTAACAATAGGTAACGCCCGAAGTAACTGAAGAACTCAAAGAAAGTCAAAGTTTACAAGACAGTTCCATAGGTGAGTAAAGATCGAATTAGTTATATATATGTATAGCGTATGCTTGATACTGTTTATATATTTAAATTATTTTTCTCTGTTTAGCAGTATGTAATTTTGTTATATAAGGGAGTAGCTATTTAAAAATAGTTATAAAATAAACCATGATTGAAAATACTCGCGTTCCAGTTGAAAGCGAGTTTGTAGTAAAATTATCGTTATTTTTTTCAGCATCGCCAGCAGATAAACGTCCAAAGAGAACGAGACGTGGGCGAAAGGCTTCGTAAGTATTTAAATTCTTGAATTAACAAACCCGATGTTTGCCATAGATTATATTACAAATTATAAAAATGAGTATTCGAGTTAAATGTACTTTTAATAAAATCATAAATTTTTGGTGTCATAGACAGACTTAAAGACAAAATCTTATATGAATCGGTCAAGCCCTATCAGAATTTTCAACAAACACTTACACAAGAATGTTATGTATAAAATATTTAAAGAAAGTAATATTATTTTCTTTTGGCTGGCTTCAACATCTGATTACTGAATTTTATAAATAAATTGAGCAAAAAAAACTATCTGAAGTTTCTTTTAATGTAATTTTGATTAAAATAATAATTATAGATAAGAGACTTTCAACCATAACGAAATATTTCAGAGACAAACCAGAGCCGTCTCAAGTGAAACCAGAACAGACATCAGAAGTCAATCAGGAAGATGAAAGAATATCCACACAGGCCACAGTACCAGATTCACCAATCTTACAAAAATCACTTGCTAAGAAAAAAGGCCAATCCAATAATAATAATATTATTAATATAGAAAATTTGAAGAATAAAAATGGTTTAATAAAACCGAATGGAGTTGACATTCAAAATGGTGTCTATACTGGAATTAATGGATTGGAATTAATTAATAGAAACAATGAATCTGTAACAACCTCACATACCAACGAGTTGGATGAAACAAGAGTTATCAATAACTTAGATATGACAGTTACAATATCAAAAGATTTGGATCAAACAGTGACTTTACCCAATGCTGATACTGAAGTGTCCAAAGCTGTAAGTAGACTTGTTTTAGAATCTCACAGAGAACCGGCGTAAAGTGATGCAATTGGACTTTGTTCATTTTGTACTCGCGTTTCGTTCGGTGAGTGAGATCTTCCGGGGCCCATCCTTTTCCCTTTCCCTCGTCCCTCTCCCCTTTCCTTTAAAGGGCGGCAACGCACTCACGAGCTACCAGCCGCGTGAGTGTCTATGGGCGGCGGCTTCACCTTTATGGTGGGCCGCCTGCTCGTTTGCCCCCTCTTCTAGAAAAAAAATTAAAAAAAGATGCTAAGTTTTTTGTGCCACTATAATAAATAATATTTTTGTGTTCAATAGTAATATTTATTTATATTAGGTGAATTTATATAAATAATAATTTCAGAAGTTAAACGAGACAGTAGTAATTGAAAAGAGTAATGAAAATAAACAAATTATGGACACCACCGTTGTCTTGGACAAAGGTATGTATGTTATATTCATTTATTTATAACACAATAATAAAACTGGACCTTTTAACTTGACCATAAGACAGTTTTTATACTAGCACGACGTCGGATATAGTCATGTCATGTAAAAAGTTTCGTTATAAGATTTTCTATTCAATCTATATCCTATATAAAAAAAATCATGTTTTTAAACGGTAATTTCTAGATTCCGTCTTTATCTAAATGTGACACTCGCGTAGAAAGACAATATTGAATTTTATTAAATATAAATAACTTTCAGATTCATCGCCTGCAAATGTAATCGATGACACATCACTATTGACTGACGATGACTCCGTGGAAGTTAAGACTCCGCCTCACAAACCGCTCACACAGCCCACGTAAGTTAATATATTAAGGTGTACAATAAAAAAGCGTAATTTCATCATATACAAACCGTTCTTTAGCTCTGAGATAAGGCTTATTAAACAATTGTTTATAACCATATAGGAAATCGATAATGCCATTTTGTGTCATAAGGCGTAGTAAAAGAAGAAGCAAGCCCTAAGAGGAAGTAACTCAGTGCTAAAAGATTGAAATTTACTAAAAACTGTTTCAGGTCCGCAGTAAAGGAAAAAGTGCAACAATTTGAGGAAATGGCATCTCGGACTACAAGGACGAAGACACGGGCATTGGCTAAAAAGGTATTTATATTAATTTTTAAATAGATTAATTTACTAACTATACAATGATAGTTATAAACAAAGTTGTATATAATTTTTGCAGGAGGAATACACAGACAACTATACCCCGCCTGATAAAATAATGCCCTCTGCTGTTACATCAGAAACTATTTCCAAAATGAACAGTTTGATTTTCAAATCAAAGATGCCACAGGTATTAACAATTGTAGTAGACTTCATTATTTTGCGGCACACACAGTATAATAAAAAAATATTGCCCGTTCAGGTCGATTCTTAATAGGAATTGCCAAATATGGAACATGATTTGGGAGATTAATATATGTGAATATGTACCATATAATGCAAGGGGTGACCTTATCGCCAACGAGCGACCTGACTACAAAATAAACTATATACCTAAAACGCAGTATTAAATTTACAAATTAATATAATATATGTATAATAGATGTGCACTTTTATTATTCGTAACCAAAATTTTAATCTAATTGTAAATATCTTTTCAGGTGTGCAACTCAGCCTCGAAGCTGACAGCAAATACTTATGTTATGAAATCTCAAATTCCTACATCTACGTCTAAATTGAGCGGTATCATTAAAGCTCGGGAGGCAGAAGAACAGAAGAAGGAGAAAGAAGATGCTAGAAGAAAAAAGGAGGCACTTTTGGAGGCTAAGCGGGAGATGCACAAGAGGTAGTTAAAATTTTAATATTTGTTATTATTCTTATTATTATAACACATTTGTTTAGAGACAAAACATTGGCAAAGAAGACTGGTGATACAATATTCTTAAGTAACATTGACAAACAGGCTTAAATAAATATCCCTTGCACAATGGGACTTGTACAAGAGCCTGTCTACTGATTAATCTAAATAAATTAAGTTATTAAATAGCGATTAACAGATCGCCTGTCAACCAAGCACCAAAAACCTTTTATGTTTTGTTTCTTGAAAACAAATTTTAAGAAAGTTTTCTTTCTTAAAATTTGTTTTCAAGATGAAATTCGTACGACGCTAAGGCCTTAGACAGTACCAAAAAACACACAGAAATATAATTTAGCTATTTTGCCCTACAAAATTGTGTGTATCAATCTTATTGTTAGATTGACATAACAATTATTGTATGTGTCTTAAAGGAAAAGAGAAGAGAAGATGGCGGCTGCGGCAGCAGCTCGTGAAATGGCGGAGAGAGACAGGAGAGCTGCAATGGCAGCCGCAGCCAAAGAGAAGCAGGAGAAGCAGATGCACGCGGATGTTAGCAAGCAAGAGAGGTTGAAGGAAGTTGAAAAGGTAAGACTTCGTTTTTGATTAGCATGAGTTTTAAAGTGACTCAACTGATTTACATCTGATCCAACCCATCTTTTATTATTCCATTTTAAGATTTGATGTAGTATGTTAAATATTTACTATAATAAATTTTCTATATGACAGAATAATGGTCTAGTCTCTTATTGTATATCTGACTTTTCACTGTAGGTGTCATTTAGATAATTGGGTTGGAATTACTTATTCTGTTCATAGCTTAAGTTTAGTATATCTTAAAATTTGCTTTCATCTCACGTAACAGAAAAAGCTGGAATATGCACGCAAAGTAGCAGAGACGGAGGAAAGACGACGCGCAGAGGAAATGTCCAGACAACAAAGGCTTGAAGAAGAACAGAAACGAGCAGAAGATAGAAGGAAACAACTAGAGCAGGCTGACGTGTTAGTACAAATTCTCAAATTTAATTTGCAATAAGATCACTTGATTCTTTTTGTATTACCCAATGAAAACCTTTTGTATTTTTTTAATTTAAATGGAATTTTATTTTAGAGTTAAGAGGGAAGCTGCGCTAATGGAACGTGAAATAGAGAGAAAGAAGAAAGAGTTCCACGAAAAGTTAAAGATGAAACAGAAAATGGAAAATGAAAAAAGTAAGTAAAGAATCCAATCTTTATTCGGATTTCGACAAATTATGTGGATGCTGAAAAGAGTGAGAGAAGAAAAATTAAGAACTTTGCACTTTAATAAATAGAATTTACAACTTCCATCTACCTGTTACAATGTTACCTTTATATTTTTGTTTTACAAAAATTATCTTTGTTAAAATATCAGCTAAAAGTAACCATTACCTAGATAATATAGAGAGATAATAGAGTTAAGTGATATAAGTTTTCTTATTACTTTAATGCTATTTATACAAGAAAGAAATGTACCTTTTCAGTGTCAACACCGCAGAAGTATCGACTAGACCCGGTATATATGGAGGACGGATTCCAATACCTCAACTCTGACGAAGAAGCTGAACCCGTTCGAAGACCAGACCCTGAGTGGTCTACCTCTAAGGTAAGTAACACTAGCCTATTAAACAAACATTGGTATGTTAGTGTCGCTAAATATGGTATTAATTGCTTTTTCAGAACCGTCTCCGCCAAGCGAGCATTCAGGACTGTTTAAAGACGTCTGACATAGACAAGCTGTTCTCGGTCCGTGAGCAGACCGCAAATCTTAAGGAAATATTCCCGTCGATAGATCGTTCTAGGCTCAAGCGGACATCTTCAGCAGTTTGGAGGACACCGCCGAACAGGCTAGCTGCTCTTACCGAGTGAACTGGCGGTAAGTACGAACAAACCTTACTTTAAATACAAATAATATTGCCCAAGTTAAATATATCTTTCCTTTCACACAACAGAAAAACATAAAGCAAATATACATAACAGCATAAAAACTGGAATGGCACTGGATTAATTATTTCCGTGTCTGATGTTCAAATATTTATAATTTCAGATTTGTTTTCTGGCGTCAAAGGAAGTCGCAGGCGGCAAATTTATACATTGTAACAATGAGTTTTGTAAAACTGATACAAATTCTTTGTGTGAACGTTGACAGTAAATCTGGACCACACAAACACTTTCATAGTGGATTTACAATTCTTTTAATGAATTAATTAAAGATGGTTTTTAAGTTAAAATAAGCGAAGTTGAGTTTAAAGGCACTTGTATTTTCACTATGAAAATAAAAAAATTACTTGGTGTTTCTTTATGATTATTTGTAATTTGAGAAGCAATACATAACAGGTGGACTGAACAATATTGTCTTATTCTCATAAGCTTCAAGGTTATGTTTTAAATTTTTACACGTCAATGGCTTGGCACTTGCAACATCCACTGTTATTAGTATTTTATCGTTTTTAATGTTTTTTGCACACATACCGTTATGTATACTATCATATTTATATAGAATTAAATGATATATATAGTATTCTTTTTCTCTAGCAATGATACTTTATGATTTATTCTAGTTAATTTAAGGTATGCCATAGTGGAATATTATTGTGTGACATGTTCATTTGTTTTAAAATAATTTTAAATTTAAGACATGAATGTTAGAATAAATAGTTATTGTGAATTGTTTTTTAATTATTTATTTATTTAATAAGGCACACCAACAACACACACAATCATAACCCGAACAAAATTACAAAAAAACACGCAAGGCATGTATGTGCATAAATTATAGGGATGCACAGCATTACAGGTATACAATGAACAATTTTAAAAAAAACAACTAAACAATCATATATAAAACAAAAAGTAAAGAAAACTCTACACACAGAAATAAAACAAAAAATTAACGTTCCTAAATTGGAGTCTATTGGCGAAACAAGGTCCGCAACAATTTGCGTCTGAAGACATGGAGACTATCACTAAATGGATCAGCGTCGCATGTCCTCAGAGCACAGTTAATCGATGACAGACATCTAATGAGTGGACTGTTACAACCTACGTTTGTCCTCGCTATCTGGGTGTAAAAAAGATTACATGGTTTTCTAGTCCTACTATTTATTAAAAAATTGACTTTTTCCAAAATACTTGGCATATCTATGGTACCGTTAATGAGTTTAAATACAAATAAAATGTCCAACAGGCGACATCTACTGCGAAGAGTTTGCAGATGAAAGAAGTCCAGTCTTTGTTCATAAGCGGACTTATAGCTAATATTACTATTCAAACTGCACAGATGTTTCGTGAAATCCCGGTTGATTCGCTCTATTCTCTGCTCATGGACAGAATATTTGGGGTTCCAAGCAATACTACCAAATTCCAAAATAGAACGAACCAACGAATTAAATAGTATGATTTTAGTCTGGTGCAATTTAAATGATTTAGTAGAACGCTTTATGAAACCAAGCATTCTAAATGCCTTCCCAATTATTTCATTGATGTGGGGTATAAATGTTAAATCAAATTGTAAAAACAACTCCCAGATCCCTTATCACTTTGACCTGCCGCAAAGGTCCCCCGTTTAAAGCGTATTTAGAGGGAAAGGGTAATTTTTTTTTAGTAACTGTGATGTGCGAGCATTTAGTTGCATTCAAAACCATCCCATTGTGACTACACCATCTTTCTATGTTAGAAATGTCGCTTTGCAGCATTTCCACATCTCGCGCGCTATTTATTTCTTTAAAGATTTTCATGTCATCTGCATATAAAGAGACAAATCGCTGTGTTTAAGAGCCAATCCTACATCATTCATGAACAAGGTAAATAGAACAGGTCCCAGATGAGATCCTTGTGGAACTCCTGAGGGAGATATATAGGATCGCGACACCGCACCACCAACTGCTACATACTGAGTTATCTCTGTTAGGTATGAGCCAAGCCATTTCATTATTGAAATGGCTTGGCTACCCCACCGATACCGTATATGTGATCTAACTTTTTCAGTAGCACGCAATGATTTACTTTGTCGAAAGCATTAGAAAAGGCCATATAAATGGTGTCGATCTGTTTTTTATTATCCAAGGAATTAGCCAATAAATTTACATACTCAAATAGATTGGTATCTGTAGATCTATTGGTACAGAAACCATGCTGAGCAGCATCCATAAAAACTCTACTATGGGATTTCAGTATAGGACACAGAAGTGATTCAAGAATCTTAGTAAAAGTGTTTAAAATAGAAATCGGTCTGTAGTTCGCAACAATATTTTTCTCGCCCTTTTTAAATACCGGTATTATCCTTGCTACTTTCCAAGATGTAGGAAATTTGTCTAGTTCTAATGACTTATTAAAAATTAAGCTTAGAGGTACTATTAAAGATGAGAAGCAGCTTATAATAAAAATAGGTTGAATACCATCAGGACCACACCCTTTAGTTATTTCTAACGCTTTGATTTTGTTTTCTATATCTTTTTCAGTAAATCCAATATGGCATAACGGTAAGGCATTATTAAAACTTGCATTTTGACTATCAATTATTGAGCTAATATCACTACGAAAGACTGAACTAAATTGTGTCGCGAATAAATTTGCAATATCGCAAATTTCTGTGGCTTTATCACTGTCTCGATACATTTCCAGCGGTATTGTATGTGATTCTTTCCTTTGGGGTTTAATGAATTTCCAAAAATATTTTATATTTTTAGTTATATCATTTTCCACACTATTTATGTACGTTTTGTATTTAATGATGATTAACTTATCGCAACGTGCACGAAGTAACTTAAACTCAAAATCATCGCGGGGATTCCCAAATTTCCTAAACTTTTTCCGAATTTTATCTTTCTCTTTAAGTAATTTAATGATGGGTTTATCAAACCACGGTGCATAATTTGAATTCGAAATATTCGTGCGAGGGACGGGAGCTGTAACAATATTATCAATCTCGTTATAAAACGCAGACACCATATCATCGATGTCTCCATTAACATGTAGCGTGTTTCGCCAGTTAACGCATTGCAAATGATCAATTACAGAATAATTTACTCTATGAAAGTTAAGCTAAGAATATTTAGCTATTTTTACAGACTTACTAAAAGTATTATGTAAACATATTAACAACGGAGGATGAAATTTATCTTTTTTAATTAGATGATTATCTGATTCTTGAAGAGTTAGTGCAACATTTGAAAGAGCCAAATCTAAAATTCTTCCATCACTATTAATAACATAATTGTACTAAGACAACCAAGCGACATAAAAGCAACACCAAGCAAATTGTTGGAATCATTAATGGGGTATAAAGTTTTAGGAACATCACTGGGACACCAAGATAAAAAACTAAGATTAAAGTCACCTAAAATTAAGACATCGTCAAGGGAGGAAACAGCATGACTAGCCTTTTCAAAATAACATTGTGCTTCAATTTTGTCGACCTAAGAGGGGGGAGGTACACCACACAAATACTCAAATTTTGACGACGACCGTTCTTCTGTAAGGTTAAGGATATCCACAAATCTTCAATGTCAGAGTCTAAGTGCATCAAATGTTTGCTATCGATATTTTTCTTTATTGCTATAAGAACTCCGCCGCCTCTCAACATAGTCTAAGAATTGCGATCCTTGCGATAGATTGTATATCTGGGGTCTAATAGTTCACCATTACTAATTTCAGGTAGTAACCATGTTTCGGTGAGCACAATAACATCGTAGTCATTACTAACGCTACTGAGATAAAGTTCGTTGGTCTTTGTTCTTAACCCCCTCACATTCTGGTAGTAAATGGTGATAGCGGAAACTTTGGTGTTTGACGTGACTGGCGTTATTCTTAGAGCTTATCATAACGGAAGGTCCACCGATGTCATAAGCTTGGCAGGTTCTCCCTCTCCCTTACGAATATAGATGTTCCCGTTCCTTACCCAGGTGAACTTAATGCCTAACTCTCTACACTTTATCCTTGTAGCAGCTTGGAGACTTTTCTGGGCTTAAATGCTCGGAAACATATATCGGTTTAGGATTACCTCCAATTCCAATCAAACTGGTATTTAATTTTGCGTCAGGATTTCTTTTGTTGTAACCAAATATGGCAGCCAATAAAGTGTCGCGGCAACGGCTACTGCGCAGTTTAACCACCACCGACTTGGGCCTTTCATTATTAGTGTTAACTTTTGCCACTCTAAAGGATGCCAGCACATCACTTTCAACAATATTACTGGAAACAATTTCATTAATTCTTTCAATTGTTTTGAACAAATTTTCATTTCAAAATTCTGGCAACCCATGAATATCTATATTAGCTTCTCTCGAATGCTGTTCTAGGTTGGATAACCTAACCATCAAATTGCTTTGAGACTAACAGGTCTTTAACCTCAGTATCTCGTTTTTCAACCAAGGCTTTTAACTCCTCATACTTATGTGTCGCAAATTGTACAGCTTCCCTAAGGGACACAATTTCCTCTTTTAGTGGAGAAATTTCCGAGGATACTATATCACGCAAAATTTTTGTGATTTCTGCTCGAAACTCAGCACTATTTAATATCGATCTCTCGTCTTCCATCGCCGGAGAACCTTGCCGTCTATCTTCCTTGCCGGTCTGCTTCAGTTTAGGCGATGCGAGTGAAGGAGCCGCGTTCCTTTTACTTTTGCACGACGGGCACTTCCACTTCTTTTTATTCATAGGGAGCATTTTCTTGAGGTGTTATTGTGTGCTTTACAAGAAATAATGCCTTACTGTGACTATAGTGAAAAAGAAGCGTTTTAGACTAATCTAGAATGATTAACGCATTAGAATATTTCCCACCTTAAATATCATGCATCGTATCATTATTTGGTTGGGAAGTTATTTCAAGTTTGGTTGTAGATTTATTTTATATATTTCACAAAAAGGACTGAGTAACTTTCCTTTAAGACAGTTCCTGCAGTCACAGTTGAAAGCTCAATTCTGTGACCCAACTTTTTACAAGCAAAAAACCACCTGTTTTACTTTTTATTTATTGATTTCCTATTCGTAATATTTTAATGTTAAATATATCAACAATAAAAAAAAAAAACATACATTCTATTGACATATTTATTACTAACCACCACTGAGTCCTTACAAAATACGGCCAAGAATCGAAAGTGTCCACAAATACATGTAAGGTCTTAAAGCCAGTTACGTGTTGCGTGTGTTTACATGTACAAGTTAACACGATCGGGAATGTCAGCACTGTATAGAAACGGCAGTCATAAATACGAGATAATATGAAATTGTTTTACCATGATTACATTGAGACAGCGATAATATTGAAAACTTGATATTGAGACCTCGTTTTTCTAAATTTTGAAATGTGTAAGGTGACTATTTTCTATAACATATATTTGCCCCTTATCCATTTACTCCAAGGCAGCAGCACCAGAGATAATCTCGATAAGTTCTCTGGTAATTACGGCTTGACGAGTTCTGTTGAAGGTGAGTGTAAGTTTGTCAATCATTTCTCCAGCATTCTTGGAAGCGTTGTCCATAGCTGTCATGCGGGCTGATTGTTCTGAGCAAGCACCCTCTTTGAGTGCATAGAAAATCATGGATGACAGTGAAAACTCCATGTAGGATTGCATGACATCAGAGTCGAGTGAGTCGTATGTTGCCAGTTTTGGGGCGCTCTGAAAATAAAAATAATTCTTTTAGTAATTTTGCCTTGAAAAAGAATACATTGAAAAATGTTGTATAGATTTGTATTAATAATTACATTTGCAAGTCTCTTTTGTGGTATAAAAATTGTTATATAAGTACCAACCTCAATAGATTTCAAGCTAAAGAGAGGCAAGTCAGATTGTTCATAGGAGACAACAGACTTGAATCTGTTAAAAACAATTTTGCCAGATCCAAACTCATATCCAGAGGTAAGAATTGCATTGGCAATTGTTGCTGCATCTTTGAATGTAGGTGGTAAGCGACCAATCTGAAAATAAGGATGGAGTCATGAAAGATTGTTAATTTTTTAAATTCAAGCATGTTTAATGATATCTAAAAAAATAAAAGATTATTTTACTTGCTTGTATCATTGAAATAATTATTTGTATTAGATTTTAGCATGCAATTTAAAATGTTTACCTCATTACAAACACTAATAATGTGCTTTCCATAGAGACGTTGCAAAATACTGCGAGACTTGTCTCCCACACAGATCACTTTAATGTTCTCAGCACCAGGCTCTTGCAACTTACTGCGGATTACTTTTGAGACACCAGTGTGTACTGCACCGCATAAACCTAATAAAATACATAGTATTTGAATATGTTTTACGGGAAGCATTACATAATCAAAAATAACTTCATTCATATAGAAAACTTTCTTACACTTATGAATCCTTATAAAAATTTAATCTTTAAATTGATGAAACTCTTCATTGCTCCTTTCCATGTCATAATCATTTAAATAAAATTATAATATTGTTTTTTTCCCTATACTAGCATAAAACAAATCTTTACCTCTGTCTGAAGTCATAGCAATATATAATTGCTTAGGATCATCTTCTGGAGGAGCTACCTGAAAGTACAATTCATATTTCATACAATTAATGAAACGGGAATATATTGCTTCTAAAGAAAAAAAATAAAGCAACACGTACTAAGTTAGTTATAAGTTAAAATTTATATCCATGACACTAAAACTAATTTTGTTTACACATAATTTTAAAAAAATCACTAGAAAAGACAATTTAAGTAAATAATAAATTCAAGTAATATACCTCAAATAATTAAATTATTTAAAACACAATAAGGCAAAACATTTGGTCACATTAAAAAAAGGGTTGATCATTTGCTTGCATAAAACATCTAACAGAATATTCATATTTATAAAATACTGTACATACTAAAATATTACTAACCTCAGCACGGTCATAGAAAATAACAGAACCTTCCCCATATGGTCTAGCTGCTTTTAAATCACGCTCAGCGCGAGTATACCTTAAAATTGTATGTATAATTTATTTTGGAACATCTAACCCATGGTTATGGTTCAATATAGTCTTTACAAAAACATATTAATTCCTAGAGTTTGTAAAGCTTGAAACAATATATATTTTAAATCATAAAACATAATGCTAGATAGAAGTACTGTGTGACATACTAAAATTTAAAAAAAATAACATTATGTCAGCTGAAGGACTTCATATTCTAAATTTAAAAATTATGTTTATTTTCAAAAATTTAATACTGTAGGAAATTCTAAAACTTACTTGGCAGCTGACACCATTTTCATGGACTGGGTAATTTTTTGAATATTCTTTACTGATTTCAGACGAATTGAAATGGCCTTCAAAGTAGCCATGTTACGGCTCTGCTGGTGGTTGACCACCATGGTCACCTGGGCGCAGACACCCGGAGCTACGCGGCCCAACATTTTAAACTCTGAAATTTTCTTAGATTTAAAATCAGATGATAAGCCAACGCAGGTTATGAGATGTTATGTAAGAGTATTACACTTTAAGCCGACTTATACTAATGTATGTTAATACGCATATTAAAGATAAAACAATAATCCCAATAAATAACTTAAAACTCGGGCAATTAAAAGGTAACTACTAACTTTTCTTAGTTTTTCTAACAGTAATTTATCACCAGTCCTAGAAAATGTCGCTGGTCGTAAAGATGGAAATTGGACGAACGCTGACGTTTCTTTTTAAGTGTTGCAAGTTTTCAATATTGCTAAGCAGAATGCATATTGTCATTTCCTACAGCGAGTAATAGTTTTGCGTATCCATTCACATAAGCAGTGTCTCGGCAGGCACGTTTATTTAAATTATATGAGCCCTGCATTATCGCATGGGGTTGTGTTTTATTATAGGCATGGAAATGCTAGTGGCAAAAACAGCTTTTCTTTAAAAAACGGTTGTTTTGATTCCTTAAAGTGAACCGGTACCTATGAAGGGATAATAAACATTTCTATTTAAAAAATAGAAACTGGGAAATCATTATAGACGTTATTTATGATAGGGAAAACTCTATTTTATTTATCTAATACAAACAGACCTACAATAAAAATTATACACCACAGAAGTATGATAATGGCTATTTAGGCCGGTATTCTATGTCATCAATCAACGCTCAATTGTCCCTTGATTGGAGATTTGGCTCGGTTTAACGAACGACATTCAATGGACCAACGACCAATAACTCGACGCTCCGCCTTATTCGTAAACGCCAATCAAGTGGAGATCTACACTTATGAACAGATTTAATTGATTCTGGTAAATAGGTGACTTAAGTGCTGATTGTCTGTGCAAAATTGTTGTATTTCTAGTTTTCTCGATATGTTTTGCTAAGTTTATATTACAAATATCTATTGTTATTAATGTAAATATGATTTTTTATTCGATTTTAGGATACGTTACTATTAATTACTTATTTCCGCCATTACTAATAAATCCACCAAATTCTAAGGTAAATGGATATTTTATATAACATCGATTTTTTATCTGAATCTGTCTGAAGACGAAAATAGATTGGATAACATACCGAGAAACGTTGTTCAAACAGAAGTATACAAATTTAACAATCGGGGACTATTAGTACAACCTGAAGTGCTAATTCATTTTCAAGTAAGTTAAGAATTCTATATTATTCCTGAATTCTTTTCTAAAACAATACATAATAAATTCATTGCATCTTTGAAATATTTGATCATAACAAATATAATATCTGATATAATTCTGAAAAGGATAAATAGGGATTTGATAAAATATTCTGTAGAAGTTGTTATTTTAGATAATTCAGTTTTCAAATCAAAGAAAACATCATTATTACAAGAAATATTGATGGAAATATGAAAAGACTTCTAAACCTCACTTGAAAGTTGAATAACTATTATATCTTGTGATCTGAAAATGAATGATTTTCGTACTTCTGCTTGATGTTCGTTATATTATATCTTTAATATTATTTCAGGTTGCTGTTTGACCTACAAGGTATTAAGTTGTTGAAGTTAATCATAGTGGGTGCGCTTATCTATTAACTACAAATCACTCTTTATCAAGTAACTCTGAAGAGTAGAACAATATTGTACAAACATTTGACAATCAAAATTGGATGTATGGAATGTCTCAAATGAAATGAAATAAAATAAAGTTTTCTTGCTTACAAAAAGGCATATATAATAGAGGCATGATGCAGGATGACAAAATAAATATTATGGCAGCTAATGTGGTAGTACTATAAATATTGATACTCTTTATTTGCTCCGTTGTCTTATCAATAAATAAAGGAATGTTTAGATCAAAACTGTTTTATTGTGATTCAAATATAGAATGAATCACTCCTTTACTCAATACTAATAAAACTTAGTTGCTCTATGCTTAAATATGCATATTAATTTCCAAGATTCAAATAAATTTAAAATACAAAGAATGTATACTATGTTTTTCAATATGTAAATTTCGCAAAATCATTTTTCTTAAATTAATTATTAGTTAGGAAAGATAGAAAAAGATTTTAAAACTGAGGAAATGTTTGTGCCAACTCGGCTGTTAGTTCTTCTCTCTGGAGTTTGAATATACCCAGTTCCAATAAATTTTTTTCCTGTCAATTCTACATCTCTATCATGTGCAGCTCACATGCTTTTATCTCCCTTGTATTTTTAAGCACTCTTTTTTATACACATGCAACCTTTTGTCACTTCAACACTGACATTATAGTTCTTTTATATTCTTCACACATTTTTTGAATGGTAGTAGTATTTCTATGAAATAGCCTTGCTTGTTAAAATATAAGAACATAAAACCCACTTTCCATAATGTTTTAAGTTTAGCAATTAGTTATTGCTCCTAGACTTGGCTTATTCTAAAACAAAATTTTATTAAACCGAAGAGAAGAATTTTTTGGTATTTAAAGAGATGAAACAAGAAGACCTTTTTCTAGGAACATTATTACTCTTTGAAAAATTTAATTGAATGAAAGGCCTATAACTTCATTGAAATTTAAATGTTTTCTTGCCAATTTGTTGAAGTTAATCCAAATACAAAATAAAATAATTTGGAACAAATAATAAAAAAATGAAGTAAATAGAATTCGTTAGATAAGGCTTATAAATTCCATTTCACGTTAGTAGTAGCCCTAAGCATTAGCTTTTCTTTTGTCATTTCAATACGTATATTGTATTGAACATAGTAAATTTAATAAGAACGTTTTTTTAATATTTTTAATTACTTCTTTATAAATTATGCTCATACAGAATAAAAAATAATTATTGTTTAAATAGGAAAAATTAGTAATTAATAGGTTATTCAATCATACAGCGTGTAACGAAATCAATCTTTTTTTTATAATAAAAAGCAAACTCGAACCAAACACAGCAAATCTTTGTTGATTGTAGATCAAATCTCGGCTTAAATCTAGAATCAACTGATTACCACTCAAATGACGTTTTAGAATAAGACAACCGCTTGAGCGTCCATTTTGATCTCCAATCAAGAATTCCGGCCTTATAAGTACTGTGGAAAACTTAGTGACATTACTGTTAATGTCAATTATAGATCTGAGACTGAAAGTTATTTAGTTGAGTAAAGTCGATTAAAACGATATACATTACTCTAAATAAAAGTATACTTTGTATAAATCAACAACAATTTGAAAAAATACAACAAAAAGTGAAAATATAAATAGTGTTACTGTAGGAGACCATAGGCTGCAATAGTTTACATTAAGCATTGTTCTAAATCTTCATTAGCCAAAGATGGTTAAACTAAATGTTCCAGAAAAAGAAGAGAAAACAGAAAATGATCAACAAAAGACTGAAGTGCCAAATCGTGAAAGAACACAAACGGACCACTTAAACAAAAAGTTATTAACGTCGTTGTTTAATCGTATGAATGAAAGTGATAGTACGGTGTCAAAAATGTTGGAGTCAGATAATGATAGTGAAGAAAATGACGAGTGGAAGTAAAGTATCTCATTACTTGCATGACGAGGAATTGTGATATGTAATTTTATAAAAATAATAAAGTTTTTCATAAATGCCGCTTTTAAACTGACTCAAATCCTTAACTTAATATTGGCCAGAGGGCTAGGTAATATTTATTGTAATCTATTGCTAAACTGCACAATAAAATGGATGTACAAAAACTTCTTCAGTCTGTTGATTGAGCTCTCAATGTCAACCTATATTATGAGTTAATTTAAATATGTTTTTTATAATATTATTTTATATAAAAAATACTACAATTTTTGCCTGAATTATTGTATCTGCTTAAGCATAGATGATTATAGTAAATTGAAACCCAACAACAAACAGTAACTTGAATAATATTTATTATGTACTACACAAGTTTTTATGAGGAATGTTCATATTTACAGTTTTGCATTATACCAATATAATTTATTGAACATTATATTACATTTAGTAACAGTTGTTATATCTACTCTAATAACGCAACATAATACTGAAAAAACAATTGTTGCGTTTTTTTCATTCCTGAAGCATTTAATGGCAACATCATAAATAAATTTTTAATATAAATAAACAACCTGCTTCGATACACACATTTGATTTGCATAGAAAAATATAATTGGAATAAAATTTATCAATGACTAACCAATAGGTTAAGAATGTATAACATTTTTTTTATTGTACAAGGCGATATTGCAAGTAGTAGTTAATGCCACGGTCACGCACAGAACTTGGTAACATTACCTGCAATAAAAAAATTATTAACTATATATAAAAAATCCTGAAGAGAAGAATAGAAGGGACTTTATGTATGTGACTCTGTGCTAGTAGAATAGTGTAAGAAGACAAATTGCTAGATTTTTAAAATGAATTGTATTATAGTATTGTTTTAGATATGGAACTCATTGCTTCACCTATAACAGCCATTCAGCAACCACTCTAAGCAGCCTTTTCAATCATATCAACATTGACTTTGTAAAACACGTATGGGAAGTACTCTGACTGGCCAAAACCAAGGCCTGCTAATTCAGCACTCTGGAATTAAAAAAATATTTAAAAAGCGGTACATAGGATTAACAACTTCATTTGCAAGAGCCTTTAAATTTTTTTATAGTAAAATATAACAATTGTAGTACTTCCAATCAAAGAACATCGGTTTAGTTCATTTTTGTTCAGTGAAAAACTTAATTTTCACCTGATATGATAGGCATTAATTTTAACATTACGCGAGAAGAGGGGGCAAACGAGCAACGGCACCGATAAGGTAAACGCCTATGAACACTCACTGGCAGTAGACTCGTGACTACGTTGCCGCCCTATTCAAAATTGGTAGTCTCAACTAAAGTTGCCCCTAAGTCGTATTGGTTCCATTACGGTTTGGAATAGTAAAAAAAATGTCTGATCCCTGAAGATCCTCCATAAAAAAGTTAGCAAAAAACAGTTGATCGTTTTAACATTCTAAACTTATTTCAAAGTCTTGGTTTTATAAATGTCAACCTCCTGTTGGGCCCCAGAGTGGTGATGGGCAGAGTGGTCCAGGTGAGCGTACAGCTGCTGCAGCACGTCCCGGAGTTTCTTCATGCTCTTACGAGACGGAACCATGACTACCGCTTGGAAGTTAACTGGTAGACCGTATCTGGGATATATATTTTTTTAGTGTTATTAATGCAAAACAAACTACTAGAACTAGTATAGTAAAAAAGTTTTTTTACTCGTATATCGTAACATTTTTAAAGATACATTTATACAGTCGCTGCTAATGTAAAAAAAAATTAAGTCAGAGCAACAAATAAAAATCGAACGATAGCAAGACACACACACACAATCCCTTGTGTGTTTTGTCAACTCAATACAGAACATATAGTAGGTTTTAGATTTAGTAACCGTACCTCAGGACGGACTCAACGAAGACACGCAGTGCTTTAACGTGTATCCAGGCGCAGAAACATTCGGAGAAGTTAACTTTCAGCCAACGGACGAGAGGACCCTGAAATGCAAAATAGTATCAAACAACCGATGCTACATAATATTTTAACAAATCAAAATTATTATACATATTCTTTTAAAAAACTGCAATTTCACTAGCAGATATTGAAAAGAATTAATTTGCCATTCATTCTCATTGGAATCTCTAGAAACATTACCGTCCTAAATTAGGTCATGATATTTTACGCAAAAAAAAAAACAATGCCATACAATTTGCTGCAACATCAGCGCCACTGGCGCCCTCGGTCTATCACAGTCACTATCAAAGTCACTCACACAAATACACACAAACTCAACCACTCACACACACAAATTACACACTCGCCCACCCATATATAAAGGTTTTTCCTATGATGGGGTCTAGGGCCTAAAATGTTATTAGTATGTACGAAAAAAAAATCATTTTGATTCCCAAGAACTTACAAACTGCTTCTTCTTGTCAGTGACAAGTTTGGTGATCTCATTCTTTCCCGCAGCGAGATCCTGCTCGTTGTACGAAAACTCGCGCACGACAAACTTACGCTCGCGGGCGTGCAGCTTAAATTCCTCCACCACCTGCAAATAAATTATTCAATTAACGACTTAGACTAGAACTCGCTATGAAAACATTTCCAGAGGTTTTTTTAGCCTAATAGGTGATTCTTTCACGATGCTCCATTTAGTCTATTCTTTTAAGTAGCTTTAGTTTTTCCATCTAGTTAATCCTAAGCGGTAAGTCAAGGTCAAAATATTGTTATATGTATGTTTGTATACAAATAACAACAAAAAATTAACATTTACAGCCAGTACTGAAATCTTTAACAGTGACGCTGAATTTTTAAAAGACTCAATAAAAAAAAATACTATCATTTTTGACATTTATGTTAAGATAATTGACCTTCCGAATAAGGTTGTATGTCAAAATAAATTTCCATAAAACTAAACAAACCTTCTTAAAGAGTGTAACAGTGAAGAGGCCATAGTCGTTATCTTGATGTATGAGCTGCGTAGAACGCGGCACAATCATGTTAGTAATCTTCTCGTAATTCGCGTTCCACTCATTGAACAACGCCCTGTAATACAAAGTCATAAATTTTTAAAACTAAACAGATGTTTGGACCCATGTTCAAGTCAATTTCATAGATTTCTATTAAACTAAAAATATTAGTTTATCGATTATTTATCAGACACAATAGTCTAGTATATATTAGGTAATACCTACTATATCGTAGTGAAAGTACTTACTTCGGCACAATAACTAGGAGGGTGGTCAAGTATTCACTGTCCAAGATAAAGTGCTCTTTTTTCACTAAATCAGCCAGATTACGCGTCAACAAGCTGCCACTGGAATTTGAAACAAAACATTCAATACCCTTCTTAAAAAAAACGAATAAATCAAGTGTTTAAGATCGGTTCAAGAGCTTCGATGACAACATACTAGATGGCGCTAGGCGGTCTTTATCGTCCAAATAAAGTTCGACTATGCACTAAAGACTCACGTTTGTTTCTTCTCCAGGTTCTGTAGATTTCCCTTCAGTGAGTTGTAGGCAGCAGACTTCACCTTTAAGTCCGCATCGATCTGACCCACCTAAAACACAAATCATGTTTTTCATATACAAAATACATTTCTTCATATACAAAAAGAGAAATATAAACAAATATTTATTGTTTGTTTATTTTATAATATTACCTGTTTACTAATAATATCAGCGATGTTACGTAGGCTCTGTTTAATTGGGTACTTGGCCATGTCCCATTGGAAACGAGTCAAATAAGTGGGCAGGTCACCTGAAAACACGGATAGTACATTATAGTTTATGGAATGCATATTGGCACAGTAGCAGAAAGAGTTGAGAGCTGTCAATATTTCAATAAGGTTGGTTAATGGTACAATGTTTTCAATAATACTAAGAGTTTAAATTTGTCATTTTTTCTTGTCCTAGTCGTCTAGGACAAGAAAAAAAGCTAATTAAATATAGTATCGAGTGGTCTCTTATTGCATACATATTACGTAAGCGCACTAGCCCCAAATGCAGCCTGTATATTGTGGATAGAAAGAAATATTATAATCTATAAATCTATTTTTGACAGTTCTCAAGACTTGGTAGCTGCTGGAAACGCTATTGGTACAGAATTTAACATCTTCCATAGACAAACAATATTTTATTGCAGTTCTTTGAAGAACATTTTAGTGGTAGTTAATTTTATATTTCATAGTTTTCTCACATAGTAGTTCAAACGTTTATGAATTTTAAAACTTGAATAACCTTGATAACTAGGTCATCACCTAACTTTATGGCAGACGATTCGATACCACGTTGACCCGTATGTTCAGCAAATAAACGTAAGACAACGTTTTTAATAAGTAAGTAAAAAAAAACCACAATACAATACAGAAAAAAAATACAATAGTCACATTCCAACTAAACTTGATTCACGTCTACCACATAAAAACTATTTGTCTATGGAAAAAACGTCACGCAACTTATTGAGATCTACTTAAATATTAAAAGCCACATTTTAAAGGGAAAGAAAGTCTAGATGTTTGGTAGTGCTACAACAAATATCAACGAAATCAATGCTAACGAAAAACTGTTAAAATGGTACCATGCAAAATATGCCTAGTACTAAGCTACATATATTTTTAATTCATGCCTTAACAAATGTGCTATATTTCTTCAATGGTTGCTCATCGTAATATACATTTACAGTAAACGATATAAATTATAGATATATGAATGAAAGAGAATATGTTTTATATTTTACGTAAAAAAAAAACCTCAGTTTCCATTAAAAGAACCATGTCGTTTTTTTTTACCAGAAATAAAGTTATAAAAAACACACATTTATCAAATTCAGAAATCAATTTTGTAAAATCAACAGTTTATAAAACAATAAAGATTTTCTTTTAAAATTGAATATTTTCAAAGTATATAAAAAAAATCCATAAATCTAAATTAAAATCTCAGAAATCATATTTCACACTTGTATAATTTTAATAAAAACAAGAACGTAGTCCAAGCGAGATGTTAACAATCATTTTATGTCTCATAATATTATGTGTTAATAAAATCGATGTAAATTTGGTTATGACGAATCAATAAAAGATACAAACAACGACCATGCTTCTAAATCGTGCAACATGCAATAATGAAAATGTTGGAATTTTCATTAACTTATAGAATTTTAAAAACTTGTTTTTTATTTATAGACAAGAGAGGGTCATGAAATCCCAGTTGGTATTTACTGATACAAGATTCGGTACTTTGTTTCCTTAAGCAATAATACCAGTACCGTCAAATAGAGATTATGATAACGCCTTTCATTTCATCCAATATTCAGAGTGAGTGCCGCAAAATAATCGAATGAATCTTTTTATCACATATAGTCTTCAAAACCAAGAAAGTTCACAGGTCGGTAGTTAAAATAAATAAGAAAGCAAAATAAAAATAAGAAGCAACGAACATTTGTTTTGCAATCGGGATTATTTATTACATAGCGTTTTCTAGCTTAACAAACTTACAATATAATTAGCTCACTACTTGGTAATACCTAAAAATACGTATCATTATGACATTACAAGTTTTTCGTATTTTAAAATATTCACCAATACATTGTGATAGCCAAGCGATTATGCATCGGACACGAACAACAAAGTGATATTAGGTCACCTAGCTTACTTGCGTCACCCTAAATTCAAAAATGTTTTACGAGACTTGAAATTCAGGATGGCGCTTAATCGACACTAGCGCCACCTGCTGATGAAATTTAAATCGCAATCACTGCCTCCACAATACCTAAGCTAAAAGACAGGCAGCGCCAGTTGAACTGGGAACTAGCATAACGCCCACCAAGGCGCTTTTGGTATTTGAGACTCGATTAAATCGTGTCGGGCCAGAGGCGGATAGTATCCAACGAGACGTCAATTTGTATCTGGTAAATGACACTTCTTAAGTATGTCAGCAGGTCACCTGATGGTAAGCGCTATACTCTTTAAGCACTTGGTGCATCAGGTGACCCAGTTCCTGGCCTCTACGGCTCTTTCTTCGCGGTTAATAGGATTTATGAAATCTCTTTATTCTCCTGTATCCGCGTCCGGCCACGTAGCAGCCTCAAATGCCAAACAGGATGAGGTCGGGATCCGGGAGTCCTAAACCTTGATTCAAGATGTGATGGCGGTCCTCTTCGTCATCATCCCAACGCGGGGAGCTTCGGCCACTGGAAGGCTGCGAGTGAGTGGCACAGTCCGAGTGCTCGCGATGTTCACAGGGCCAGCAGCCGTGGTGCTCAGAGAAGGCAGAATCGCAGACGGGCGACGTCGGTGTAGGAGGAGGTTCCCCGCCTCCTGGGTCGCCATACGAGTCCACGCCTGCAGCCGGCAAGTAACATGCCCTTGCCTCTTTTATTTTGCTTTTAGTTATATTAAAAATCTTTCCGAGCGATTGTACTAATTCTGCAAAATACGCAGAGTGATACCTCGTAAATGGATTGCCTCGTTTAGGTTAGGTCAGGATAGGATTAAAAAATAAAATAAAATAAATAGTAATAATAAAAATAAGAAGCACGAAGCATGATTATTATGGAAGCTCGGAATGGCTAAGCTATGAATGTCTGTGAGGCAGTGATTGCGATCTGTGGTACATTTTGCATTACCGCATGGTGCAAACGCACTTACACTGTGTACTACAATTTTTTTCACTTACAACAATAACTGTATGACACAACCTTATCTGCCTAAGTGACCCTTACGTAAAACAAATTTTATTCATACACGAGAAAAAACCCGATAAAAGATTACACAATCATTTATTATCAGTTAGATGCTAGTTCTAAGACGAGAGTACCCTTTCAGTACATCTTGTAAACCTCCTCAAATATTATAAAGTTATTTGAAGCCAGTTACAAGCATTCTTCGGAAATGCCTGCCGTCTACATATTATTGAAATAAAACATTATTATACAATATACGTATTTAACATAAGCATTAACTTAATAGAAATAAGCTCTATAACATATTACACCCCAATACATACATTTACAATAATTACTCACTTCCGCAAACTTTTTTCCATTTCTCAGACACTGAAATGCAATGACAGAGCTAGCATTCTCAATCTAAAACATTCCTTAAAATAACTCGCCTAATGTAATGAAACTGCTATAAACACAAAAAAACCGTGTACAAAGTATCAAAATGTGGCAAGTCCCAGTACACTACCGACTTAAGCAGAGAACAATAACATTAAAATGGTGCATATTACTTTAATATATACACAAGGATGCAAAACAGGTTCGAAATAGTCGTATGTAGACGAACCATAACTATACACTGTCCACTGAGCATTCTTAGCTTCAACAATCAATGAATTTTTAAAATATTTAAAATTCCATTGTTTAGTTTAGTGCGATATATAATTCGAAATGGGATCATGTAAAAGTACATAAATATTCAAATAATGGTTATATATATACACAATTTTGAAACTGCAAATAATATAGGAGGACACCGTATCGGTAATAAAATAAACATACATGCAAATAAAAATAAATAGAGTTAAACAAATTGAGATGACGGAAACTGAACATGCTAAAATGTTTCGCACTCTCTTGTGCTTTTAAATGCTAAATTTAAATCATTTCTATTTTATTAGTTTGCTCCTTCATGCCGATTTCGCCCACGAATGGTACAGCTTTAAAATCTATTATCCCACGCATGCTTTGATTTGTCTAAAAATCGTCAACGTTTTCATGCAAATGCCCTTCGGCTTTCTAGAGTTAAATTTCACCAAACAGCTATAACTTTAATCCGATGTAGTAAACTGATTTCCATTGAAACATATAAAGACATGAATTTGTACTTACTATTATTTGCCATGAGGTTCTCATGAAGTTTGTCGCGCTGATCTTCGAGTACCTGAAATTTGACAATTATTAATATGTTAACGAAATTCAATGTCAAGTTAAAAGAAACATTTGTCCTAGCCATGCACTTATACAATTATACTTTCTGTATCAAACATACAATACCCAGTAAATATATTTACAATACCAATGTTAGCTTTTTTCATAAGCAAAAAGTATAGAACAGTTTCTTACCTCACCGAGGTATTGTGCGACTTTCCTGGTTACACTTTCGACAAAGGTGTCCAACTTCCCAAGGTCATCAGACAACCCCACCAACTGATCCAAAGTTCCAACCTAATGTACAATGAAAAATTTTCAATAAAATTTATTTTATTATTAACTTATACTATCAATACCAGAATTAAAACAAATCATAAAAACTGTCATCATTCATTTAACAAATTAAGTATTTTTTACCTCCTCGGTGAAATAGTAAATTACAATCTAGACAATGTTTAGACTCACAAATATTTCATTCCAGCCTAGTATATAAGACAAAAATCACAAAAAATTCAGTTGTATGATAAAAAGCCAAATCAAGAAACCAAATTATATAAATATAAATTTCGACTATAGTTTGCATGTGCAAGATTATTAACAAGCTCTTATATCCATATTCTCACCTTTAGGTCCGGAATAGGGAATTTATAGTTGGCACTAAGGTTGCCAGATTTGGTGGCATTGTTCAGGGTATCCCATGTTTGTTGGCAGGTTTTGTCGCCAGGGGCACTGATCACCCAGTATTCACTCATCCTGAATCACTAAAAAGATGACATCAATTTATAATATTTATATATAATCACACAAATGATTTCAAGTTAAATAAACATTTTCATTTATAAACCAATAATTGCTCCGGAGAATATGTCATATCAATTAATATAAGACACGTCCAATTGTGGTAAAAATCGATTTTTAGTGTTCCTCTTCCAATACGTTCTGAAGTATTCACCTGTATTCTACTTACGGGCTCGGGAGTCAATCAATAATAGCTCCAGGTTTACGACACCCACTTAGTCGTCAGACATCCCGGCGCCGAGATCAAGTAGCCAAAGAAATACACCCGAAAATCTTCCCTAAACAACCCATCAGTTCTATCTACTTTGACATGCAAAACTAGCGCGTAAAACTGATTTGTGCGATATAGCTCTAGCATAAGGTTTATTAACATTGTTTCACTTACCAACAAAGTCAATTATATTGCTGTTTTACACTAAATAATTGAAACAGCAGATTTTTGGTGAAATCACAAGACGATACGGGACTAGCCCTACAACACCGCCATGAAAATTCACGTGATGATGTGCTGCCATCTGCAGTAACAAATTAAGTTGGACAGCTGATTTACGTCAGTTGTCTATGCCCAATGGATAAATAAGAAATCGTTTCTTGTAATGATCGAACATCTACAGTACACCATGAAATCATTGAAAAATTCGTTAGCTTTTTCTATAACGAAACAGTTTTTTATTGGGAAGTAACTTTAAAACAATCAGTATAATTTTTACAAGTACAATGAAACGTTGTCTAGAATGTTTTTATAAAAATGAACTACTCTTAACGAATGTTAACTATTAAACTATATTTTTTTTAACAAAGGAGTTTAATATTTCTTCTACATTTTCGATATCAATGAAGCGAGGGCCTAGGCGTGGATACCATTTATGTTGAATTTACTGTGTTTAAATTTTTTGTTAGTAATTTAAAGATAAAAATGTCAATAATTATCCAACTTTGATTTTGTTCCCTTTGGAATAACGACTTTTGGACCATGGCGTACATGTGCACATTACGCTGACGCTTGACGCTGATTAATTAAGGAAGCGCCTGGTAGTCAGTACCGGTGATCCAAGAGCGCTTGCGCTTGAGAACTATTAGAATAGTTTATTTACTATAGTATAATAAAATAAAAATATTATATTTATTTATGCCCTTACATGAGTCTACAATATTTTCTACTCGTTTGTTTGTACTCTGTGTAATGTACGTTTATTTACGTAACTTTATATATATATATATATATATATATATATTCATAGATAAAAGGTTTATGGTATTTTTGTTCGTCAACATTAAATAAAATGCGAATTTTTAACTTTTTATCAAAAAAAGTTGGGGATTTAACCCTTAAATATTCAAATCTTCCAGAATCCTACGTCAAACGAAGTTACGAGCAAGTAAGTTTACGAAAATTCTTTCGAAAATAATATAACCCTTATTATAAAATCATAATAAATTGGTTTCAGGTTTATTGGAAGAATCCTAAAGGTTATCCTCAATACGCCGATGCTCAATTAGCGCGTAAAAAGTACCGTTTTACCACATACCGGCCATGGACAGCACAATTCGCACGACAGAATGAACGTGGTACAGTAAGAAAAAAAGTTTTTCTTGAACCAATTGGAGAATGGACCTTTTTCAAGTGCGTGTTTTTAAAATTAGAATGAGTCGATTTAAGTAAGACCTTGGATAATAAACTCTACATTGTTATATTATTAATTTCCAGGGGTGACCGAGTTGAAATTATGGTTGGGAGGGATA
Source organism: Leptophobia aripa (assembly GCA_951799465.1). Lineage (NCBI taxonomy): Eukaryota > Metazoa > Arthropoda > Insecta > Lepidoptera > Pieridae > Leptophobia > Leptophobia aripa. The sequence goes on along the minus strand of OX637264.1, from coordinate 3,242,410 downwards.
AAGGAAAGCAAGGTATTGTAATGCAAGTAATACAGGAAAGAAACTGGGTTATTGTTGAAGGACTTAACACAAACCTCAGAGTGGTATGTTTAAAAAATACTTATGATCAGAGTAGTAAAAGTGGTAGAGTTATGGTTTCTTTGTAATATTGAGGCTGGTTCGAATATGTTTTCAGTTAACTACCCAATATTTTAACAATTCTATGTTAATACTCATCATATGAAAATCAGGAGTCACTAAATATTTACTGATTTTAAAACAGTCAGTTTTTTATATACAAGGTTGGATTCCATTTAAAATAAAAAAATCATTTCAATTTACAAATTATAATCCATTATAATTAATCCATTATATATAAATCATTGTTTTTTATATATTATAGGTTGGTAAGGACAAAGAATTTCCAGGTATAGTGGTACAATCTGAGGCCCCATTATTAGTTACAACTGATGTCAAACTAGTTGATCCCGAGAGCTTGAAGGCTACAGAAATTGAATGGAGATACACTGAAGATGGAGACAAGGTTTATAAATTTTGTATTTTTGTAACTCATAGGTAATAAACATGGACATATTTTGTTCATAGATTAATCCTCGATTTTGAAGCCATTACTAAAATTATATAAAAAACTAAAAGAAAAATAATACCACATTCATCATGCTTGTTGATATTTGCTCCAATTTCAGAAAAAGTAGACATTAGAAAATATTTGACTTTGTTTACAACTATTATACAATATTTTATTACAGGTCCGTGTCTCAAAAACAAGTAGTAGAATTATACCAATACCAAAGTCAGCTGAAGAGACCATAGACTTCAAAAGCAAGGAGCTATACATAGACAACCCAGATAAGGATACCGTCGCTGATGATGCAGCTAAGGTATACATATTTGACAGGCTAAAACAAAAATGTTTGTGTGGTGTTTTAACACATCACAGACGACTAAAGCTAAGCCAATTTGTTGATAAAGGCATAATTAAAAACTAGTTCTAACTAATTACATCACAATCCATATGAGAAGAATATTTACAATATTAAATTTATCTCTACAAATTATTTATCAAATACAACCAGATTAGTTTGACCAGATTGGGACACACAAATAAATGTAAAAAAATAATAATAATTAAATGACGTTGAAGGTTTGTAATGATAAAACTAACCCAATTTAATACAGTACCCCCCAGTACCAGCTCCTTCCTCTTGATCGCATTCAACGTAGAGCGGTTCTAATAGTTGCTGACCAGTCACTCTGACCGGGTTGATCCTTTGGTGCTGCATAGAGATGTTGGATCTCTCAGCATCTTCTTTCGCATTTACCATGGGCAGTGGATTAATACCTGCAGCTAAATTCCATCTTCGGACATCTAGGCAAAATACAAAATTCCACCCGTATCACCTTGTCTGTCTGTCTGTCGTTCACCACTGCGCGTTTCGTTAGACATTTCCTACCACGCACCACCACATTATGGAACAAGTTGCCCGCCACGGTATTTTCGAACCACTACGACTTAGGGTCCTACAAGAAAAAAACATACAAATCCCTAATAGGCCGGCAACGAACTCACGAGCTCCCAGCCACATGAGTGTCCATGGGCGGCGACTTCACCTTAATGGTGGGCCTCCTTCTCGTTTTCACCCTCTTCTAAAAAAAAAGATATTTCTTGTTAACTGATTTAGAACAACTTGACGGATTCTATGAATTATGTTCATGGTAGGTTTGAGTATACCACATAACATACTGTATAATCAAACCCGATTTAATTGATATATAGTCCCTATGGTTATATAACCAGGCCAACAGTTTTACCATTTTTATATATTAGATAATGAATATGAATAATGATAATGGATATATTATCTAATATATAAAATTCTCGTGTCACATGTTTGTTCTCGTACTCCTCCAAAACGGGTTGACCTTTAGGAGATTACTCCTGAAATTTTTGTGAGCATAATGAGTAGGCCTGAGACATTTTTTTTCTGGCAAAACAATGTTTGTCAGGGATCAGCTAGTTATATATGTTTCATTGTTTTAGATTACATTTTCACCAAAACTTCAAACATTTGAAATGGATGTAATGGAAAGTATGGGTATCAAGGAAGATAGGGATGCTGCAACATCATATTGGTATTAAATGAACTCAATTTTTTTTTAGTTAAATTGTATGTTATATGATAAATACATAGTTACTTAATTGTTGTTGTTATTTATTTATGAAATAGTAATTTGGAAAATATGAAAAAAAAAAATGTTTACTAAAATAAAATCTCCAAATATTATTATACATATATATTATTTGTGAATTCAGAAATATGTATTTGTATACTCATTTTATTTTAGTTACTCATAAAACACAATTTTTCATTACGAAAATAATTTATTAATTTCACGGTTGTCCAAGTATTGTCACGATCTCAGCAATTGAATGCATAACCTCAGTACATTGATAATACGAAAACATTTATTATTTAATTTCGCAGATGATTTTATAAGATAATGTTGAACTTCCACGTTGCTACGCAATAATTATTGTGTTTACAAGTGAAGCATAATATTTTGCTATTTTATCATGTTATTGTTAAGATAATTGCGTTGTTTTCGTATCGTGTTTGATTCAGGAGAAATATTTTGTATGAATTCTCAATGATATAATTTGTCGGACCCTTGAGAAAACAGTTTTTGTTTCTACTTTTGGCAGCAAAAAATAATAAAAAAATACAAACAAAAAAGCACTTAAATAATATATATATAATAGAAATACTTTGCGATCACCAAATAGGGCGACCTTGTCGCTTAAGCGATCTCTTTCAGGCAACCCACAGGTATATTAAATATACATATTCTAAAATACATTTTTGTATAAAAAGCTTACTAAGCTCTCAGTGGGTATGAGTATGTGGAACTAATCATGTCAACGACTATCGTATAATATGGAAGAACTGTGCTTTATGAAAAAAGGGTAATATATTTTTTTAATTGAAATGAACTCTGTGGTGTACCACGGTAAAAGATGTAGAATTGATTAAAATAATACTAATACAATATATTTGTTCGTTGGTATCGCTTTTTTGATGTAATTTGTAAGTATTACCAAACGAAATGGAGAAAATGTCCTAGTTAGTGAACCGAATTGAAGTTGATAATCTCCGCCTTAAGCGTCGAGCTTAAGTTTTATCTTATCTTATAAATCGTATGATCGCTTTAAATATAAATTTATTTGTTATTACGTGCGTGTGCTTTTTTAGTAACAAGTGGCAAAGGTCATGTCCAAAAGTATGGCAAATATACATTTTATTAAAAAAACAATATTTTTATTGTATTCTTCCTGTATTTACAACTGTATTGTTATTCACAGAAAATATATTTTGTATTGGATTTTATCCTTATAACGTAATGATTTAAATTCAGTCATCTTTCGTACTAAATCGATCAACTCGTTCATCGTTGAAAGGCCGGCAACGCACACTGGCAATATCTAAAGGCGACAACATAGCGTTTTAAATGTTTTATATTAGGTAATAAGTATATTTCTGACCTACCTCTATCGGTCATAAGGAAACGATAAGTCTATCAGTACACGCAGGTAATTCGTGCCATAATTCAATCATAATTCAAATTAATCTTTTGTTGTAAATTTTCTGTATCACATTTTCTTTTAAATATCGTTTCTTTATACTTACTTTCTGTCTAAAAACCGCAAGCAAAAACACCTTATAAAAGTACATAGCACATCGACATGATATACCTACATGCGCGCACACTCGGCGTATACCTTATTTTTTGAAGAATACATTTTATTATTAGATTATATTCATTCAAAGTTTTGGTAGCCTTCACTGTCACATGATTATACAATACAGTTTTGATAATATATAAATTACATAAATATTTTTTTACTAAGTAAATGCGACTATTTTCATGTTCTATCACTTTATATATATACAGACAGATGATGCACGTCATTTATGTACAGTTAAATTTTCTAGTATCCTAAAAATACACTCGGCTCGAAGTATTATATTCTCATGACCATTATCATCCAAGCAATTATCCTTTAGGTTTTATCACGGAGATCGACAAAAGCCTAGCCATAAAGCCTAAGCCTAGCCTAAAAGTTAGCCATGTCTGCGTCACTCAGTCGGCAGTGCGCGCACACGCATAGCGAAATTATTTGCTTTCAGTAGCGACGCGAGGTGGACGTGTTAATAATGAGTTATTTATCAAATTGTTTAGTATTATTTTGGTGTTGTCAGCTGGTTTTATGTCAGGTATGAATAACTTGATCTCAATAAAAGACAAAAAATTAAGTTTTGTTAAAAAAAAATAGTATTAATAAATTCTCGTAGGATATAATTTCGCACATCCATATTTATGTTATAATATTTTAAAAGCATAAAATAGTTATTGTAATTAACATTGGGGAATATAATTAGCTACACCCATTAACCACAAAATTTAAATAGGAAATTTCGGAACTTTAATTATTAAAGTTTAATTTCCTGATCACTTGCGTCAGTTGGGAAAAAACAAATGCAAAATTAATTTACTTTCATATATAAAATTGAATAACCTTTGTGAAAAAAAATGTTAATGTTTGTAATTAGAATTAATGTTATAACTTATGGTTAACAAAAGGATTTTTCAAATCAACTAAAACAATATTTTACATATAAAGGTACTATAAATACAGATATTAAATTGTTTTATTGTGAATTGTGGGTATTTTTCGTTAAATAATTGACGATCCATTTGGTCGAATCGTCACGAAGCTCGACTGCCAAAAAGAGGGTCGTGGTTCATTGTGTAATAAATATATTTGTTGTTTGTGTTCTGTGTGTAATAATACATAGTTCATCAGTTGGACCTATGAATTACCTTGGTGCTAATCAATAGTGTATAGATTATAAAATGTATTCTATATTATTTATTATCAATATGAAGTGCGTACGCGATAGTCCTTTTAAAAACGGAGGGCCGAATAGATAATAGTACTTTTCCCATATGATAAATAGAAATCATGCATTACATGTGTGATGCACGATTTCAGTTGCATACAATGTTTATATTTGATAACATGGGTTGTGGTACATAATGTTACATTATATCTTAATGAAAGTCTCTTAGTGAAAATTTAAAATGATTCTTAAAATTCCGGAAATTATAACCGCCTTTTCTATTGTTAGTATCAACTCAACTCACACCTGTATAACCTATACGAATTATTTATAATATGGCAGAATAAGAGCGAAATGCTACAGGCTGTATAATATTGTTCTTTTTTCTTTAAACTAAAGCCAGTTTGTATATAGGACGTCTACAGAGCAGCGATAGTTACTAGCAAAACAGCACAGAGCACTAAAAACTACGCATCTTTAATACATGAAGCAGCCAAATTGGTAAATATCTGTTTTAATATTTTACATAAAAATAAAAAGAGTAAAACTAAAAGTAATAAAAGAACCTATTTTCAATAAGAAACTAATATTTATATGTATTTCAGAAGGCAGATATACTTCTATTAGAAACTCAGGACGAAAAAAACAATTTAGAATCATGTGACCGATGTGCTAATTACGATGAGGTAATGACTGTTTTTATAAATTATCATATGTGAATTTTCTTGTATCCACCGAAGGGAAATCTTGTACTTCAGTGTTCCTCAGTTAAGAGATAATAGATGAGATATATATATATATATATATATATATATATATATATATATACTTTTTATTTACAATTAAGTAGCTTCAATTCCATTTTTTTAAACCAATGTGTGTAGTTTCTGTTTATACTTTAGTTCTCACCAACGCTAGTAAAATACGGAACAATGTAGGGACTGTAAAATTATATTTTTTTATATTACTAAACCAGGTCTAAAAGGATTTAGATGATACATCATTCATTTGTTGTTCTTTTAAATGAACCAAAGCTGGGTTCCATCGTGCAGTAAAAATATTGAAATAAAATATCTTTCGACAAATATTTTATATATCTTTACTTTAAGACCCTGTTATTTAGTATGTTGCTTACACAAGTAGGTTAGATTAACTTAATGTTACCTTTGGTTTATACAAGTCCAGAAAATATTATTTCTATGATACTCTGCTTAGTCTCTTGAGCACGAGACTTCTGTTAAATTAAACAATGGTTGGATAAAAATGTGATTACCTCCTCACATTGCTTATTTTTTTATTGTCTCTCTTAGCTACCGAATAAATTTCCTAACTACCCTACTTCAACAATAATGTTCTTATTTATTATATTATGCATTTTCTTTTGAAACTAAGTTTTTCATGCCGGCGATAAGTAAATATCAAGGTCAGAAAAAATATCTTCAATGTTTATTTGAATGTATCTATCTGCTTATTCATTGAAACGGTTAATATAACAATAGTGTTATGTAAATTCCCTGTTTATAATAAATACTTTATATTATATTAAACAATGAAGTCGATTCTTTTATATTAGCTTAAACAATAATTATATGTGTTCATTCACACTTTGTTGCACTTTAACAGTAGAAGTAGATGATGTTAAGACAAATAGGAGCAACGGGCGGCCTTATCGTTAATAAGCGATCTCTTCCAGGTAACCCACAAAATATAAGGATTCTTTTAATACAATTTGATCAGTGCAAAGTGTACGAATACGTATTAGAAATTCTAATTTATTTATCACTTTATTTCATACACGTATCATATAATTTAAATTTCGTAATTACGAAAATTAATTAAAATTACAAAAAAAACCTACTTAATGTAGATTAATTGTATTGTTCTTAATTTTATTTTTATAACTATAAGACAAAGTCCAAGAAATTTTCATGAAATATTATTTATTGCTACTACATACGAGTCATATAAATATATGGGTGATCCGTGGTATTTATTTAGGGTGTTATTTTAAATAGAGCGTACACGTTAGATTATGACTTGTGACGCCTTTAAACATATGCCTGGTTTTGTATCGTTTTATCCTGCTTTTCAAAAGTTATTAAAGCTAGTGTAACAGTATGATCAATCGACGACATCAATCCTGAATCGAACTGACGAAGTTATAGCTCAGTATCTAAGCATATACCACTTCTCGTCCTTAACCACTGAGGTCTACGTCTATGGTTTCTAATGGTCTATGATGTTTCCTTTCCAATTTGAGGAGCACGCCTCCACAGGCTATATAAGATAATTCAAAACTTTAACGATGCTGTTTGAGAGAGGCATATTTATGACATTGTATAGTAAACTATGAATAGTTTAGACTTTTGTTAATGATATTTAATGTATAATTTTGTGTTTGCAGATAGTGAAGACGGTTTCAAAGGCTGCGAGGAAAGCGGCAATCTACGTAGCGGCTCACGTGTACGAAAAAATAATTTGCGACAGAAGTACAGATATTGTCAGAAGTAATATAATCTTCAATAGGAATGGAGATATTATTTCAGTGTAAGTTTCCTTGGCCTTTTTAACGTCGATTACGTTTAAATGCTTATTATCTAGGACTGTTGAACAGTGGGTCCCGGGTTCGTTCCCGGGTATATTAATATGATATATTTGTGTGCTGTAGTCTGTATTTGTTTTTTTAAATTAATTATTTATAAAATCGCTTACCTTTGTAGCCTTTTAATATACTGCCTTGTCGATACAAGTCTTGGAACTGTTCCAAATGTCTTTTCTTTTATCAGAACTCAACGACATATGACTGATAATGTTATTATTGTTTTTGAATAACGCCCCATTAATATATTATTTATTTCATAACAATTAGGGAAAATGTTGATAGTGCAACGAATGGCAAAATTGCTAAAAGGCGAGTTTTTAATAGATAAATGTATAGTTTCAGAAAACCATTAAACGAAGCCAACTGCAATTCAACATACGCCAACAGTTCAAGCTTTTTAAGTGATTTTGGCGTGACTTTTGGAGTTTTCATGGAAGAGGATATACTAAATGCTCAAGATATGAATCTTAATAATTATATTATACTAGGATCATGGCCACGGAAAAGTGACGAATTGTATGGTATGTTTTTAAAAATAATTTTTATGATTATTTTAAGGGTTTGGGCTTATATAACAGCAATATGAAAATCCAATATCATAGATTTGTAAACTCTTCCTCAAAATAAGCGGTTTATTATTTTAGTTGAATACCTAACTAAATAAATATAATACATACAAACATTAACCCATTAACCACACCCTCATAAGATTATTTAATATGTTAAACCTATTTTCAGTATCGCAGTTTGAATCGTCATGGGCTTTCATTAGTAAAAGTAACGTTATCTCCGCAAATGGTGTATATGGCAACACTGAAGCAACCACAAAGTCAAACAATATTATTGTGAAGGAAATTAACAAAAATGGAAATGGTGAGCTATATGACTGTACTTAGATAATATATGAAACTAAACAGACTATTTTTAACATTATGTAAAGTGCCTGTTAAGGATGCCTGTTAGAAACCGCGCTTCTTTAAGAACTGTCCGTATGTTTTTTGAAAAAAAAAATCGGTTCCATTCCTTCGCTGCTTGGCGGAATCGGAGTTCTCGCATTGAACTTGCCAGTTCTGCTGAATTATAATGCGGATTATTGTTTGTTTCAAGAATGCAGTCGATAAAAGATTTCGAGCACTAACTGACCGCGTTTAATACCTTGGGATTGCTTGTGTTTCTTTAGTATTTTTTTCTATACAGGCAATATCAGCAATCTCTGCCTCTTCGACTATTATCACTAATCCAATATTTCCTGATATTATTATTTATTTTATTTCTATAACTCTCTTAACAAATTCTTATTAATTTAAAACAAACAAAGCTAAAAAGTGGTTATAACATAGACTATACATTGAGTGTGACTTTAAGAATAAAACAATCCTGGATATAAAGTATTTGGTCGCAAATATAAAAAAATAACAATTTAAAAAAAATATTTACAGATCAACCACATTTGTTAAGCAGTCAGTATGTGTTACCCAACTTGGCTAACAGTATCAAGCTGGACTTGAAACTCGCGTCGCAAGGTTTTAAAGAAAACGTATGCTTCAATGAATTTTGCTGTAATTTTTACGTTAAGACCGATGGAAAAGGTATTTTCTCATATAGATTTATTATTAAATTGATTGGAAATATTCTTATAATGATTTTATTTTAAGGTAACACAGACGTCGCATATACTCTGGGAGTGCACACAGGTACAATTAACATTGGGCCTCAAACAGTTGCAACTCGGGGTTGTGCTATCGTCGCATGCGCAGGATCAGACCAATTTTGTTCTGTAATGTAAGTTTTCTTGATTTCTTATCGTTTTATCTCTCTTTTACTTAATAATACAGATTATTGACCATAAAAACATATTCTCACGCCACAGACACTAATTATTTCTATCACTACAGATCATCATCCGATATCACCTTTAAAACAATCGCAATATCCGCAAACTTTAGTGAATCCTCTAAGCAGTTACCAGTTTTACAAACAGGACACGTGAAAAACATGATATTCGATCAACAAAACGGTGAAAGCGGACAAGTTAATATGGAAATTCATGAATGTGATAATATATTGAATTTCGGAATAATAAGCATCGATTCGAAGTCGATCGATAAATCCAGTGATAATTTTATCGATTCCACATCATACATATCGAGTGAGAATGTACAAGAATTTTTCGATTATCTTTGGATTCAATTGCGCGTTCCTATGTTTATCGTGTCGATTTATATATTAGAGATGATGTAACTATATTAATGGTTTATATTTGTAAGTGGGTAGGGATATATGTGAGACTGATAATGTTTTTTTAAAAAGATATTTAATTTATATAATCGTTGAAATTTTTAACAATAGATTTTTTAAAATGGAAATACACATCTTTAACGATATTTATATTTCGAATCGATCGTTCTCATTCGAATTCGAACGCTTGTGTTCAAAATGTTGTTCTTGTCATTCCTTGTCTCTGGTCATAACATTTATGTTTAACTCTATAACCAGAGATAAAGCTTCATATTATTATAGAGTAAACTACCACAGATTAAAATTAAAATTATTTTAGTATACATATGTATTGTGTAACTAATTTATTTTATAAATAAACCAAATATGAATGTATTTTGCATTTCGAACAGGGCGCGGCTTATTGTCTAGTGTATAAAGTTTTACGTTTACCGGATCATAGAGTAATAGACGTATCTCTGTGATATTAGCATAATTTGGTGAATAAATATTTTTATATAATTCGTTTTTTTAGTATATTTATATATTTAGTATATCTCATATTCCTTAATGTCTGTTATTTATTCTTCTGCGCACATGCATCCAGTGATCCTCGTCGTCGTCCATTAATGTTTTCTCAATCCAGTCCATATATGATTCAACCTACAAACCGAAAAATGCTAATTTTATTACATGTTCGCCGCGCTTGAATGTTTTGTGATGATATTCATGTAAGCAAAACATAAGCGATATAATTAATATGATAATCTTTTTCAAATAACCTTCTACTTTCCAAAATGTTATATTTACGTTTTTATTTTTCCGCTTTCTGAACTCTCCGAATTCCAGTACGAAAGCAATAAACAAGTGTTCAAAACGTTTTCATATACCTTAGTGTAGACATCAGGTTTGCCCCTTGCACAGGGAACGCCCCAGGATACAACACCGACCTGCCTTCCTGCTCTTACCAAAGGACCACCAGAATCACCCTGCAAAAAATAAGCTATAAAACAACTGATTATCATTATCTGTGGTACATTTATCTCGTAGATGCTAATATAAAAGAAAAGACGGTGCATTCTACTTAGTGTCTCACGAGTATCTTACGTGACAAGCACCTTCACCAGCCTGGGTCAGCGCGCAGATCTGGGTGGTGAAGACCGCATTCACAGTCTCGTGGGCTTCCTTACAGTCCTCATAAGTGACTGCTTTGAGTTGAAGCTGCATCAGATCATTTGGCAGGTGTCCAGGGTACTACAATAATAAATATTGAACCGTTAGGTATTATAATATGTTTTATATTTACTTTTTAATTTTTAATATGACAATTGTTTCTTACAAAAATGAATACTTTTATAGTAGATCTGTCAACGTTAGATATAATTTAACATGTTTTAACTCGATACTTACTGACGTAGTACCCCAACCAGTCAACAACAACGCTTCATCTTTTTCAACCGGTTCATCATTCAACTCTATGGCATCCACTGTACTGCTGAACTCTATCGACTTATCAGTGAAGACGATAGCTATATCGTTAATAATCAAATCATCGTCGTATTTCTCATGTTGAACCACTTTGCGGATAGTGTAGGCTGCTCCCCCCGATTTTAGCTGGTTTGTGCCTACTATTGCCTGGAAATATTGAGGCTTAAGCCTGAAAACAAGAAGCAAAATCACTGGCCTTAATATAATAATAAATCATTTACAAAATTTAAAAATATATTACTGTAGTCTCTCTATCTCTTTTAGAAAAATATAAAATGAATATGTTAATTCAATCAAGATTTACCTGTCCACACAATGAGCAGCTGTCAAAATTACCCGTGGTGTGATGATGGAAGCCCCACAGAAATGCCTCACTCCCCAAATACGTAGAGAGACCTGGTAAGGAACTGAACCATTTGGCGCTTTCGTTCCACCCACTATCCTTTCCCAATCATTCCGTTTGTCGGATGAGAAGAACTCGGCTGATGCTGAAAGAGTCGAATGCTTAAAAATTTCCGGTAGCTCCAGTTCAAAAAATACCAATACGTAATTAGAACAAACTTATTCATTAGGATTCTTCGTCTATTACTATGGTATCAGGTGTGTAGTATGGTTTCAAGCAAAAGGAATGGTTGTCAGAAGTGGGATTTGAACCCACGCCCACAGAAGTGGACTGCGACCTGAACGCAGCGCCTTAGACCGCTCGGCCATCCTGACATGGGAAAATAGTTAAAATGTGTACGTAACTAATTTAGCATTTAGATTTTAAAATACCGTTCTTTATTTCACAATTACACATACTGTTAATTGTATATTCTATAAAAATAGTACCTTAAATGGTATAAAAAATCAGTAATCTATCCGGACAGGCCGTTCCTAAATCTGACATCAACTCTAATGATCCTATTTTTGATTTGTTATTTAAATACGGGTATAAAATGCACTTTATCGAATAGTATTTACGATATCTATTTGGGATACCATAAACAATCACCTATCATACAAAGCAATCGCCACCTTATTATACAAGAATTAAGGTATTGCTAATGTTTTAAATGCCCATCGTCACCATGGTGATAAATCTGGTTTTATATATATATATATATTCCTATAAACATTATAATGTTACATATTGTTTATAGTCCAAATAATAACGAACGAAGAAAAAATATCTTTTCTACGTATATTTTATAAACCTCTTTGTCTCTTTGCCGACAGCCTACTAAGCAAATATAAAAGTCAATATTACCAAATGCACAAATCCCAGCAAAAATCACTATAACATACATATTGCAATAAAAAACTGATCTGAATTTGCGATAAACGTTTATATATTAAGGTAGACAATTATTTAAATATATGTTAATATGTGTATGATATGTTAACTAATTGTACTGAATAACTGGAAGATAGTACCCCTATTAATTAATCAATATAGATAAGGTACCTTGATAAACAAATGCTAAGTAACCATGGTTTGATTCCCGGACACGTTATATTTGATTAATGTAATATTATGTTTATATTGTGTTATTATGTAATATATTGATGTGACAGTTTTACAGATTATTTATTCCGACTGACTAAATATAACTTTAGACTGCAGGAAATTATGTAATTCGCGTCAATTAGTCCGAGAACGTCGTTAAATTCGACTGGAAAATGACATTGATTTGAAGGAAACTATTTTGATTGGTCGTAATGCTAAATTTAAAAGTAATTCTAAATTTGAATATGATTTTTCTTAGAAAATAGATGTATATAAAAAAAGCTCGTTGGCTTATCAAAATATTAGAATATATGTTTTTATGGCACATATATTAATACTATCATATTGATATATACCTTTGTGTATAGGAGCACAGATACCTGTAACCTAATTTAGCAACACTTATCAATAATGTATGCCGGCCAAGCTCTATGTAACAAATATCACCATTGTCATGCAGAACTGGGAGGATGTGAACGATTTGCGATTTGCCGCGCGCATCTTAATAATTATAAACATTGAATGAAGAAAGGGTTTGGTAAAAGGTTTATTAATTTTTAATAATATTTTCGTCCCCCTTATTTTGTTCGTCGTAATTTGAAATAAGGGATTTAAATTAGGAGTTTTAGTAATAGGTAATGTAGGTGTTATGTGTTGGTTGAGGCCGCGTGCCACTATCTAGATTATTTAAATTATGTAACAATACAAATACTGATATTGCTCGAGCCACTTAATGCAAATGAACTTCACTATATGCCTATTCCATTAAAAAAATTCAAAAAAATAATTATCTTAGATATTTTGTAATAATGAAATTCCATCAAAACTTATTTAGCTTGGTTGATGTTGGCTCATCCAATTTTAGTAACTCCGCAGGCTGGCGCCTATAGTTATTTTGATTGACTACGTGTACTTTCTCTAATAGTTTTATTATAATTTATTTATATATGAAAGTGGTGATCAAATTATTGTATATAGGACAGGAAAGAGGTTTTCATTGATTGACTGAGAATTAAATGAACCGTTTTATATTATAGTAGAACAATAGTAACCTTAATAGAAGTTAGGTATATACGATAATATAAAATGTTTGTGGGTACTTTCAATATTTTATAATTGTCCTATACAGACAATACTAAAAATATATTTTACGGTATACTAAACTGAAAATTAGGTTCGAATTGAAATGGTTATCGATTTTCTTACACAGGTTATTTTCTTACACTTATGAAACGTCGAATTAAAAAAAAAATATTCTACAGTTACGTTAAATACTAGTTCTCAAGTTAAGGGCGAAGAGCGGACGAGATGAACTTTTTTTTTCTTTTTTTTTTATAGAAGAGGGGGCAAACGAGCAGGAGGCCCACCATAAAGGTGAAGCCAGACACTCACGCGGCTGAGAGCTCGTGAGTGCGTTGCCGGCCTTTAAAGGAAAATTGGGAAATGGAGGGGTAGGGAAAGAGGACGGAGGAGGGGAAAGGATGGGCACCGGAAGATCTCACTCACCGAACGAAACGCGAGTACAAAATGAACAAAGTCCAATTGTATCACTTTACGCTGGTTTTCTGTGAGAGAGTGGTATTTCTCCGGCCGTGCCTGCCCATTCGGCTGAAACTCTAAGTAACAGCATGGCACTCCCACTCAAAAACAGCATGGCACTCCCACTCAAACTGGAAAGAAACTCTCCGCCTCTCCTTTAAATCGCAGCTCTATCTCAAGTTACTTGGCTTAAACAATGTCAAACTTCAAAAAGATAACATGGTTTGACAGCTCTTGTAACTAGATTCAAGTCGGACTATCTGGTGTAAAGGTTTTAAATAGTCGTGTTAAATAGAGAGATCGTTCTTTGATAAGAACTGCTTTGAAAGATTTGCTTTTACTTTTTCATAACCCTTTATAAACTAACTAAAACTGAAATTACTAAGAAAATACGGTAAATATTTTGGGTATTATTCAATAGGCACCATAATATTGACATAATTGAGACGAACAATTCATACGCAAACCAAACACTCGAAAGCGAGATGTGGAGACTGTTGCTCGGAATAACATGTAATTGTTTTTTTTATTAATTTTATAACTTTTTGTCTTCTTGAAAAATACTTGGACTTTATATTATGTTGAACGCGCGTGTTTTTACAAATTCTCAAATAATTCAGTCCAAATTCAAAATCTCTCTCTCGATGGCTCATGTCTGCGTCGTGGTCAGCCGGGTGGGATCCGGAGTGTGTTGCCTGTCTTTCACAATATGGAAATTTCACAATAAAGGAGCATTAATATAACTAACCGTAGGCCTGAAAGAGACGAATATCATGTGAATCGTCTGTATAATATTTTTTTACAGTATTATATGCTGTGGCATGTCAGTTCTTTGACTGTCATGATGATCCAGCCTTCGATCCAGGTGAGGGACCGTTAGACGAATTACAATTTACATGGCTTGGAGCATTACAATATATACACGGTCAGTATACAATATCCATATTAAATCATACTAAAAATTTGACACAGTATTAAAAAGCTCTTGTTTAATTAAGATTTATTGAGGTTAATTTTTTTGTGTTCCCTATATGTCGAGAGATGTGTGAGGGAGCAATGAGATATATTAGTTTTTTCAGTCTCAGTAGTATACCATCCTATAATATATCGCATAAGGCATAAGGCTTTGCGAAAAATATTTTTTTGTGTTTAATATTTCAGTTCTGAACAGTAAATTATCATTATATATATTCCACTGGACGTGTATCTAAAGAATGTTATAGAAAGTTGATCACCGATGTAAATTCATGGCCGTTGGCTAGTTCCATATAACCTAATAAGTATACTAATGAAGTGTCATCTGTTCCAGTGAAGAACGGCACGCCTCATTACTTCCGCGTACCTCGAGTGGTACTAATTAGCCGACAATTTGTTCTGACAACCTCAGTCGACGCCGCTCTGATACCTAATGGCTATGCCTTG
The DNA here is from genome assembly GCA_951799465.1 of Leptophobia aripa. NCBI lineage: Eukaryota > Metazoa > Arthropoda > Insecta > Lepidoptera > Pieridae > Leptophobia > Leptophobia aripa. The sequence goes on along the minus strand of OX637264.1, from coordinate 3,226,752 downwards.
TAAGTATAGGGCTAACGAATAATCATTTAATTATCTGTCCTTGTGTGAGCGATGTTTTTCAATACAATGCTTACTTTCTTCATAATTACAAATTGAGGCGCGAATGCGGTTTTAAAAAAATTACATTTATATGAAATATTAAGCAATTACATGCTACGTAGACTACTTCTCGTCGCAGTCGACCTATTTATATCTCTAGAGTATTTTCATCTTATAAATGGATCACTGAGTCTTCCCATTATGCCAATATTATATTTTATTTATATCTTTTCCACATAGTCAATATTTTTTTCTTATATCTAAAATACCCACAACAAACTCAGATGGTTTACTATTTTTTTAGGCGGGATCACTATTATATTGCACATTATAAGACTCCCTCCCTGGTGTGTCTTTTCTTGTAAAACAAAGTGTCATAAATATTCCAGAGGTAACGTAGTATTCGGAGATTACGAAAGAGATGAACTGGAATGCAAGACAACGGTAGATGAGCTGGCTTCAGGCAAAGAATGTGAGCCAGCCGTTCTACTGATGCCAATCGCGGATGTTTTGTTGCATCCTGAATATAAGCATTTTGGAGTTAAAAATAGTATAGCGTTACTGAAACTACTTACACCTGTAAAATCACGTGAGTTAACAAAGTTATTAAATATTAGCCTACACTTTGAAGGAGAACCAAGGACAGTCAGACCGACAAAAGAGATGGACCGTCTTACGTATCTTTATTCAACTTACAGTAAACTAAACGAGTATCTCGTTATGTTGTTTTTTCCCTTAATTAAGTTTAAATAACTGAATGGTGTACACATAACGTTATTGTTTTCTTTTATTAACAATTATCTTTATGCAGAATATATGGTGCCAGCATGTCTCCCTTTCAAGAATTTCGCATTAGCAAGAAGTGGCAAGCAGACTACCGATAGTTTGCTTCATATTGACTTCTCGAGTGGTAATTATAGAATAAGTGCCGATACAACTCAAAGGGCAGAGTATATTTTAGTACTTGCTCATCTCAACTCAGATTAGTTTACATTTGTTTGGATTAACTAAATAAATATATTAGACGAAGACAATACACAATATGTTAACAGTAGCGAAATCTTCAACTTTATTTTATATATGGTAGAGTTTGTATTATTATTTTTATTTTTTAGATGTACCAAGAGATTTTCTAGAAGAAGAGAAAGATATCCAGAAAGTTAAACTTCTTCCAAGTGAGCTCTGCTATTTGTATGATGCCCCTCCGTTAAGAGGAGTAAGTAAAATATTTACTGTGTGTATAAAAGTGCGCCTATTTATAAAATCTGAAGGTATTTTCTCCTTTATAAGAAAGGAGAAAAAACTTTATATTCTTTTGTCGTTACAATAGTAAAAAAGTATAACCATTGATGATAAAACTTATCCTACCTTGATATATTTCATAATAAAGAGATATTGTCTAGTCACTAGAGCAACGCAGTAATTTATTGCTTCCAAAGTTTATTCAGGCGTTATTATTCGTCAGAATGTCACTAAGATGCCGAAAGACCGCGTAGCGTGTACCACTGGTTGTGGTTTTTACTCTGGATCACCATTATTCATACACGAGCATACTGGCCACTGGTCTATTATAGCCATTTCACAAGGTAAGCTTTCCTACAGGCAACGCAATACCTATTGTAAAATGTACTTGTCAAATATAATATTTTTATAGTTGATTAATAACTTTAACTTTAACTTTAACTTTAACTTTAACTTTAACTTTAACTTTAACTTTAACTTTAACTTTAACTTTAACTTTAACTTTAACTTTAACTTTAACTTTAACTTTAACTTTAACTTTAACTTTAACTTTAACTTTAACTTTAACTTTAACTTTAACTTTAACTTTAACTTTAACTTTAACTTTAACTTTAACTTTAACTTTAACTTTAACTTTAACTTTAACTTTAACTTTAACTTTAACTTTAACTTTAACTTTAACTTTAACTTTAACTTTAACTTTAACTTTAACTTTAACTTTAACTTTAACTTTAACTTTAACTTTAACTTTAACTTTAACTTTAACTTTAACTTTAACTTTAACTTTAACTTTAACTTTAACTTTAACTTTAACTTTAACTTTAACTTTAACTTTAACTTTAACTTTAACTTTAACTTTAACTTTAACTTTAACTTTAACTTTAACTTTAACTTTAACTTTAACTTTAACTTTAACTTTAACTTTAACTTTAACTTTAACTTTAACTTTAACTTTAACTTTAACTTTAACTTTAACTTTAACTTTAACTTTAACTTTAACTTTAACTTTAACTTTAACTTTAACTTTAACTTTAACTTTAACTTTAACTTTAACTTTAACTTTGACACTGACTTTGACTTTGACTTTGACTTTAACTTTAACTTTGACTTTGACTTTGACTTTGACTTTGACTTTGACTTTGACTTTGACTTTGACTTTGACTTTGACACTGACTTTGACTTTGACTTTGACTTTGACTTTGACTTTGACTTTGACTTTGACTTTGACTTTGACTTTGACTTTGACTTTGACTTTGACTTTGACTTTGACTTTGACTTTGACTTTGACTTTGACTTTGACTTTGACTTTGACTTTGACTTTGACTTTGACTTTGACTTTGACTTTGACTTTGACTTTGACTTTGACTTTGACTTTGACTTTGACTTTGACTTTGACTTTGACTTTGACTTTGACTTTGACTTTGACTTTGACTTTGACTTTGACTTTGACTTTGACTTTGACTTTGACTTTGACTTTGACTTTGACTTTGACTTTGACTTTGACTTTGACTTTGACTTTGACTTTGACTTTGACTTTGACTTTGACTTTGACTTTGACTTTGACTTTGACTTTGACTTTGACTTTGACTTTGACTTTGACTTTAACTTTAACTTTAACTTTAACTTTAACTTTAACTTTAACTTTAACTTTAACTTTAACTTTAACTTTAACTTTAACTTTAACTTTAACTTTAACTTTAACTTTAACTTTAACTTTAACTTTAACTTTAACTTTAACTTTAACTTTAACTTTAACTTTAACTTTAACTTTAACTTTAACTTTAACTTTAACTTTAACTTTAACTTTAACTTTAACTTTAACTTTAACTTTAACTTTAACTTTAACTTTAACTTTAACTTTAACTTTAACTTTAACTTTAACTTTAACTTTAACTTTAACTTTAACTTTAACTTTAACTTTAACTTTAACTTTAACTTTAACTTTAACTTTAACTTTAACTTTAACTTTAACTTTAACTTTAACTTTAACTTTAACTTTAACTTTAACTTTAACTTTAACTTTAACTTTAACTTTAACTTTAACTTTAACTTTAACTTTAACTTTAACTTTAACTTTAACTTTAACTTTAACTTTAACTTTAACTTTAACTTTAACTTTAACTTTAACTTTAACTTTAACTTTAACTTTAACTTTAACTTTAACTTTAACTTTAACTTTAACTTTAACTTTAACTTTAACTTTAACTTTAACTTTAACTTTAACTTTAACTTTAACTTTAACTTTAACTTTAACTTTAACTTTAACTTTAACTTTAACTTTAACTTTAACTTTAACTTTAACTTTAACTTTAACTTTAACTTTAACTTTAACTTTAACTTTAACTTTAACTTTAACTTTAACTTTAACTTTAACTTTAACTTTAACTTTAACTTTAACTTTAACTTTAACTTTAACTTTAACTTTAACTTTAACTTTAACTTTAACTTTAACTTTAACTTTAACTTTAACTTTAACTTTAACTTTAACTTTAACTTTAACTTTAACTTTAACTTTAACTTTAACTTTAACTTTAACTTTAACTTTAACTTTAACTTTAACTTTAACTTTAACTTTAACTTTAACTTTAACTTTAACTTTAACTTTAACTTTAACTTTAACTTTAACTTTAACTTTAACTTTAACTTTAACTTTAACTTTAACTTTAACTTTAACTTTAACTTTAACTTTAACTTTAACTTTAACTTTAACTTTAACTTTAACTTTAACTTTAACTTTAACTTTAACTTTAACTTTAACTTTAACTTTAACTTTAACTTTAACTTTAACTTTAACTTTAACTTTAACTTTAACTTTAACTTTAACTTTAACTTTAACTTTAACTTTAACTTTAACTTTAACTTTAACTTTAACTTTAACTTTAACTTTAACTTTAACTTTAACTTTAACTTTAACTTTAACTTTAACTTTAACTTTAACTTTAACTTTAACTTTAACTTTAACTTTAACTTTAACTTTAACTTTAACTTTAACTTTAACTTTAACTTTAACTTTAACTTTAACTTTAACTTTAACTTTAACTTTAACTTTAACTTTAACTTTAACTTTAACTTTAACTTTAACTTTAACTTTAACTTTAACTTTAACTTTAACTTTAACTTTAACTTTAACTTTAACTTTAACTTTAACTTTAACTTTAACTTTAACTTTAACTTTAACTTTAACTTTAACTTTAACTTTAACTTTAACTTTAACTTTAACTTTAACTTTAACTTTAACTTTAACTTTAACTTTAACTTTAACTTTAACTTTAACTTTAACTTTAACTTTAACTTTAACTTTAACTTTAACTTTAACTTTAACTTTAACTTTAACTTTAACTTTAACTTTAACTTTAACTTTAACTTTAACTTTAACTTTAACTTTAACTTTAACTTTAACTTTAACTTTAACTTTAACTTTAACTTTAACTTTAACTTTAACTTTAACTTTAACTTTAACTTTAACTTTAACTTTAACTTTAACTTTAACTTTAACTTTAACTTTAACTTTAACTTTAACTTGTACGAATAAATAAATCATGTGTAAAGTTGTGTTTGTATAATGGACTACGCAATCAAAATAAAGATCAGCTAAGTGATTTCATAAAAGTAACAGTAACGTAAATTCCTCTTGAAAGGCGGATCACCGTGTCAAGATCCGTTGCGAGTACGGCGACCACCAGCTCCACCTCTCCAGACACTGATATACCCATATGTACCTTGGATCACAGCCGCCATTACTGGCAAAGCAGTGGGTTCTTTCTCTAAGGATGACCCATTTGGTAAGTACCTGCTTTAGCTTTTCCTATGAACTCATATAAAAATATACACTACATTAGTAGTTAAAACATACTTGTTTTAGTTATCGTCTTATACAAAAACAGATATATAAAAAAAAATTAGGTTTTATATACACAACTACTTAACCCAAAACTGTAGTAAAAATAAAAATATGTACAGTACAATTTATTAAATTGAAACAAATACGTATATAGGGTATGTTATGCCCCGTACCTCCATCTACGATCTGATTGCCCACACATGGGTTGGCCACTGGTGGATGGGCGGTCTCCGTTGCTACGACAGAGGTGAAGCCGCTGATGACATGTTTAGATTTTATCACGAGGTGTTCCAGGTTAAACCGACTACCACTACGTTCTTGACGTACTATCTTGAGGTACTAAATAATTAATAATTACATTCAGCTATTATTCTATACTGCTTAAATGAGACAAGAATTACTGTCAAATATAAAATTATGTAACTGTTCTCAATGTAAATTTAAATATAGAATTAACATTTGTATCGTGTGCCGGGTTTAATGTTACGTTAACGTAATTACTGACTAACTTGACTTGACTAACTTTGTAATATTGGCAAAAGATTGTTTACTAAAGTTCATATTAAATACATAACCTATTTAGTTAACATTGCTACGGTACCAATTCATTGTTAATTTGATGAAAATGAAAGAAAACCTACAAGATCTAATATATAGTATTTATTTTTGCTCAATGACATGACCTATACAATAAAAACAAACCTATTTTATTTAGGTACTCTTACCAAACGATCTCGGTTATAATATTAGTATAGATTCTGTCTATAAATACAAAATAATATAATAAAGGCTTCTGTATGTTGTGTAGATAGATGCCGCACGCGACACAATGATAATTTGCGTGAAAGTCGGCATGCCCTTTCGACTTGGACAGCCCAAGGTATGGCAGCTGGACACTCCTGAAGTTAAGGTGAATAAATAAATTAAATAAAAAATATATCTACGAACACACGTGGTGTGTGTATGGTACGCTTTCACGCTTTAACTACTATACCGATTTCAATAAAATTTGGTATTGAGATAGACTAGAACTTTAGGGTTAAAAAGGGAGATGAAAATTTGTATAAAAATTTCACAAGAACTCGTTATATATAGACATATATCACATAGAACTGTTATAAATCAATTTTCTTAATTTTGTATTTAAACCACGCAGTCGATGTGGCGGGAAAAAGCTACTCGTTACTTATATTTTTAAGGTGAGGTTGCCAGTCAGAGGTTTTAAACATACATACAAATTTCAAGTGGAAGCGTGGGCTTATAACGCAACAGAGTCACCTTCATCATCAGATTCGGACACCAGCTCTAGTGAAGATTTTGATAAGAAAAAATAATAAAAACTATACTTACTCTTCTTTATTGCTTTATATTTCATTTCGGTCGGTTTGAAGTTGGCATGTAATAATAAAAAGGAACTTGAAAAGAGAACTTTTATTGAACGGAACTGCTTGCTAGGGCAAAAACATAATAACAAACATAAATCCTTTATATTTATTGTAATGTATGATATCTAAATTGGAATAATCGTGGACACTATGTGTTCGTAATGTTTATACATATTTAAAATAGTGTTTCACAGAAATAGCTTTTTAAGCTTTGGTTGTAGAACAACATAGTATTGAAGATGAATACAGATACATCATATATCGACTGAATCTGTTAATGTATATTTTTTTGTAATTGTAATATTTTTCATGAGTTTTTTATGTTACTAAACGGATTTCAAATAATAGACCCGGATGGGATTTTACAGAATAATAGTATTATTATTAGCAGACATAAAACTAAGCGAATTCCTTTGTATAATCTTTTATGAAGTACTTATACTCTTGATAAAGACATTTATAAAATACTCTGTATCGTTTCTTAAATCAGTTGGGCGGAGCACCATATTTCATTTGTAACTAGATTATATTGGTACTTTAACTTGGACTTTAATTGAACAGAGATAAGTTCAAAATTGCTGTGCCATTTAAATGATCTGATGGTGTTGATAAGATCGTGGTATTCGCAAATGAAACAGAATTATAAGATTTATGTACAATTGTTTACAAAAATCGTAGTCTTGTTGTTACTATAATAATAAATATTAAGACACATTACACGAACACGATCGGTTAGCTTCAATGTACTTTATACAGATTACATTCAAACACAACAAATACAATTTGTATTTGTAATAAACAATTATACACCCAGATAACAACTCACATAATAGTTGAACGTACCGAGGATAGATTGCGCGAGCAGGCTGCTGAAAAGAGAGCAGCCCGGATATATAAGAACTGTGCTATAGGTACTATATTTTGCTAATAATTTGTAGATGTAAAGTTTGAACTTGCGACGCAATGCAGACATTGCATCGAGTAGACCACAATCTACAATTAGATTATTGCATAAATTTCACAACACGAAAATATATATTTTGTATTTTTATTAACTTTTCCTCACGATTGTACAGATATTACAATCCAATAGGAATCAGATAGACATCGCAATCATCTTTACACAAGCAAGTGTTTTTAACACAATATACAAATGTAGCCCTTTCTACCCAACAATAAAGGCTGAATTTCTATAAAATAGTCGTAATCGACTTTAAGTCCAGCCTGTTAAAGTTTGAAAATAGTTGTTAAGAAGGGCGTAAATATAATGTTTTATTTGATTCGACATTGCGTGTAGTGTATAATTGTAAATTTAATTAATGTGAATACCGTACACGGGAACGGAATGGAAAACTTATGTTTTATTTACATTTTACGAATAGATTTTTAAACGTAATATTGTCTGGACCTAAAAGTTATACTGACTATGTAATTTATAAGTCATAAAGTCTTCTCAAACGTCTTTGGCAGTCGGTTCCTAATCGATTCTATTTAGTTAATTTCGTTTTTCTTACTTTGCAGACGAAGTTGCATCACATCTATATACAAATGTACTCAAAGACAAAAAAACGTATAAAAGGTATATGTTATCTTTACAAAGAAACATTATAATCCTGGCACTTACGAACAAAAATAAGGTCGGATTACCTTTAACACTCGGCACTTTAGTGGTAAATAAACACTTATTTTTATCAGCCAAAACAGTGACGATGTAGGGTCATCGCTTTAGCTAAAACAACTAAACAATAGAGTTTATAACCTAGTTTCAATGGAAAGTAACTTGACTTGTTCTGTCAACTTTTTCGCACAAAAATAGTAGAAATAAATAATGTTAATAGATGTTAGTGCAGCGAGCTAGGGGCGGCCTTATCGCTAATAAGCGATCGCTTCAGGAATACCCGTTTAATGCATTTGATAGTCGTATTTTATCGTGTATAGAGTAATCTTAAGCGTTAACTTAATAATTCTGCGTGTTGTAACGAAATAAAAACAAACACGTAGTCTGTGAACAATCGTAGATGGACGGCACTTCATTTCATTTTAAATGCGAGTTCAATTTGTACACAAACAATTTTTAATTGATTATACACATATTTTTGGTGCTTGTCTTAATTGAATGCCTGGAAATATGTCTTTTTCAAATATCATCTTACAATAATATGTCGTACAGTTGTAACAAGTTGAACAAACAGACGTGCACTCAAGCAAATAATTAACAAAGTATCATTATTCATTTCGGATTTATTTATGATTCATGACCTGAATTTCGTATATGATAAATCACATATACAATTCAAGTTTCAGGATTCTTCGTTCGTTGACTCTTAAAAACGTTACTTTTAAATCTTTATATGACCAGTGCGGCATAGTACATTGATTTATGTTATTATTTATATTTTTTAATGGCCTTGGTGGCCTGACGGTCGTATTTGATGATTATACTACGTTTATGCCTAGTTGCGTTTAATGTCTTTTCTGTCCTTAATCATTATCCACTTTTCAGTATAACAAAGTCTATTGTGTGTTTTCTCTGTAGTTCATATGTTATAATGGACAATTCGTGATTAAACAAAATAATAATGCGATTGATGCCAAGCGTTGGTGGTGTAATGGTCAGCATAGTTGCCTTCCAAGCAGTTGATCCGGGTTCGATTCCCGGCCAACGCACACTTTTATTATTTTCAATAATAATATATTTCTATTCCGCAGAACTAAGGCTACCAGGTAGCTGCAAACCTTCACTTGTTAGGACACTGAATAAAATTGTTTTTGTTTTTAAATTACTAAATCATTGAATTAAACATACATTATTTAACAATTTGTTTTTAAGCCTAACGTGTTTAGAAATACACGTTTTGAGTGAGACAAATAAAAAATGGTTCAAAATAGAAGTCTCATTTATTAGATAAAATATATTTTGTATAATGTATGCATTTGAAAAGAATTTCTAAACCAAACAATATAATAATTTAATCTTAAGCAAATATTTTGTACCCTTTTTAAGGATTATAGGGTCCTGAATAAACTCACTCTGCTCTAAAAATGGTAAACAAAGGGCACGCGACTCCAGGTGTATTTGTGTAACATTTAAATGAAAAGTATACCTGTTATATTCTAAAAACACTTAAAATAACACATTCACTTTTTACCGTAATCAAAATATTCAAGATTTAGAAAATTTTTGTTGTTAAACCTCAAATTGTTTAACATCATAATTGTTTGACATAATTTCTTAGTGTCAGTTTATTTTTATAAAAATAAGTATTTATGCTCTTTGTTGGTATTTGAGCATAATATGTTAACATAACTAGTCTTTTCTAAATGAATTAGCCGCGATATTTTGTCTATTAGCGTCCTAATATGTATAAGGGCTATAATACAATCACTGGAAAGTATCAAAAGAGGGTAATACAATGTCAAGAAGGGGTGTGAGGCAGCCTGTACAATGATTTATAATCTGTTGCACCTGGTGTTCGCGTGCCATTTAAATCACACATAGTAAGCATAGGTAAGCAATTGAAACAAAAAAATCATAATAAAATGACAACTTAAATATACCACTTAAATAATAAAAATAAACTTTTTAAACATTAAATAAGTTTTATAAACATCCATAGTGAAAAAATAGATATTTTTGTGTATACTAATAATAGATAGATAATAGAGAAGTGACAGGATATTACATAAAAAAAAACAGAAGCAGTACAGTAAACGAACGCATCAGTCATGTGTTGACCCATATATTGTGACCTCCAAATATGCAATAACCGGGTACAGAGGTGAGAACGATTCGACGATATATCTCAATGTCAATTTCATTTATTATAAATTGCAATGAGAAATGTAATATATACATTTACTTATATTTAACTTTCAACATTCAGTGTATTAAAAAACACCTGGTTTTGAAACACCTGTGGAATGCCAATTGTTTTAAATCTGTCGAGCATTTCATTGTTAAGAAACAATTTATATTTATTTATATATGATCCACTTAGAACCGAATTATTCGATTACCGTACATTTGTGTACATCCCTAATTTTTTTATATCTAAAAGCTACTAGGGTTCTAAAATAAACCGGTCTGAGATACCCACAACAAACTCAGCTGGTTAACTATACTTTTTGTCATTAAAACGTTTTGATTTTTATATAATTGTGTTTCACTCAGCTTCAGCTTCAGCTTGATATGTGATGTAACAATACAATGCAAAAATATTATTATGTTATTGTATAATTAGATTTATATGTAGGCTGAAAGTCAGCAAGAATTCTGAAGAAGGAGAGTCATAAATTTTACTGAAGGTACCAGGTGTGGACCAAATTTCTGGTTAATTGTCTGGGTAAATAAGTAGGCTTACATACGCAATTATAACTTGTAAGGTCAGCTTTTAAGGTTTTATAGAAGGTACATCTACTTTCTGCTAATTAAATGATGCCATCGGAACACAGAAAATGTGAATTTCTCTTCGGATCAATCATTAGATAAATCTTATGATTTAATCAAAATGTATACCACACCCATCTATTGCCGAAAATCGCATTAAACAAATAATGATTGCTCCCATTTCGAACGGATGGCTGGCGAAAGTGGGCCAAATTTGGGGTCCCTGTATTTGAGATACATTGAAACTTCAACTTTACATGATAACATTAAAGTTTATATTAGTATTCAATGTACAATTAGGTTCTATATCCGCACGAACCTAAAGTTATCAATTATATAACATTTTGCAGATCGCAATGATTCGGTCAAGTATGATGTATGATTTGAATCATCGGGCAGGATGCGACCAAGTTTATCATATTGGAATACGCATTTGGGAAGAAATATACAATTAGAAAGAAGAAATATGCAATTTTGTCGACTTTAGGTCGACCTAAAACTAAACTAAGCTAAACTCTTTTCATAAAGTCCAGGCAACGCTTGGTTCCTAATATATGCTTATTGGGCCTTTCGGGTTCGCTAGTATTGAAGTAAATACACCTCCATTACCATTGAGTAAATTATTATTAGCAAAGCATTTTAATGCTATTAGAACCTCAGAAATATTGAGAATATTTTTATATGTCATATTATACTTTAAAACAATGAACATATGTGTAAACATATAAGAAATATTTATTTAATTAATATGTATCAAGCGTTGGTGGTGTAATGGTCAGCATAGTTGCCTTCCAAGCAGTTGATCCGGGTTCGATTCCCGGCCTACGCACACTTTTTGGGTTTTTAGAAATATCATACCATATTATATTACTGATAATTGGTACATAAATTATTGCGTTGCATGTAGATAGCATTATTGTTTAAATCGTATGTTGTATAAAAAAATAAAATATATTTATATATTATTTTATACGTATATACTAGCTGACCCGGCAAACGTTGTTTTCCACTGTCGCTGTCAACTATCAACTGTCAACTGTAACAATTATATAAATAATAGTAAAATGAGATAACAAAATGACAATTATTGTCAACGTTACTACTTTATATCACTGAGAACCTTCATGCCTGTTGTGTCATTGCATTGTAACAACCATCTTTTTGGTGTTATTTTTTTTATTATTTGTTAACTACCATTCGTTAGATGCTAGTTTGAAAATTGGTTTTAAAACGAACGCTTTAACAGCTTTGGTTCAATTAACAATTTTTGTCTTTTTACTCTTAAAATACGCCCTCTGCGGGAGAGCCATTTGTCACGCCTAAACAAACATGAGATATAGGGCATGTGCCGTTGTTTACTTTGAAATATTTGAATTTTACACGTCACAGTGACTGCGAAGTGGTTTGGTACAACCGAAATTTTAACGTAATGTATATTTATACAACAACGACGCGATTTAATCAAACGATTTCGATTGATAAATAAATCCAAATAATTATATTAATAATTATTGACATTGGTAATTATTGTGTTCAACATTAAATGTAGTACATTTTAAGACTTATTATTTTAAAGAAATGTTTTAGTTATATTGTTTTATTAAACTTTATTATTGAAAACATCAAAGCATTAAAAAGTATATTTTTTAGCAAAACAACAATTGTTGGGTCAGCAGGTTAGGTTAAATGCAACCATAAGCGGCGAGCGCTTACCAAAGGTTCTGAGGAAGCCATAATATATCTGGATCTTAGCCAATGGAGGATAGTAGTCTACAAGTTGGCTATCTTTAGTATGCAAACAACATTTTTGATTTACGGCCTACAGAAAATTTAAAGCAATGATGACGAATAGCCATCTGGTCAATAAATCAGATGGTAAGACTGGGATTTCCCAAGTTTCATTCACTGAGCATACAGTTTGACGTAGCGAGTATTGCGCACGCGCATATTTTCTAAGGCCGATCGTTAACTATAAGAGATATCCCGGGGCCATCCCAAACAGACCTGGTGACCTGGCAGGTTAGGCGAAGGGAGCATTTATTAGAATTGCCCTTTGGCTCTTCGAGGGGACATAGGATCTTAAATTAAATAAGTCATATACTGTGTTTTATCGATTTACGGTATAAAGGACATATGGAGTTTCTAGTTCTGTCTGCTTAATTTGAATAATGGTTTCTTATTTATAGAAGAGGGGGAAAACGAGCAGAAGGCCCACCATAAAGGTGAAGTCGCCGCCCATAGACACTCACGTGGCTGGGAGCTCGTGAGTGCGTTGCCATATCGTTGTTGTTATAGGGAAAAGGCCTAACCTAGTTAAAGGAAACCTATTCTTAACTCTAATGGTAATATATTAGGAATGTAGCATCTGAATTTCATGTCTTCGAAGAAAAGATGACGTCACATATTAAACTGAAGTTTTCTTGGAAGCATGATGGGGAAAATCCCGCGTGAGATGCTATCATCGTTAATTATTAGTTAAAAATAGCTAGTTCAATATTTGCTTTGGAAGTATGACATAGCATTACATACATTGGAAAAATGTATATTTCACTTAAGACAATAATCTTATGTACACTTGATAAACCGAGTTAAGTTTTTAAACTAATATTAAAAAAAACTACAAAATATATCATAGTATTACTATTTTAATATGGAAAGAGAATGTAAGCAAATTCTGCCAGACACGCAACATAAGGTTGAGTTATTTAGGCTCATTGCATGCTAACTTGCAGGTATATTTTTTGTTTATATATACACAAAACGAGATCAGCACTACCAAGTATTATTAATCTCACTACCTAAATAATATATTTGACAGTTTTGAACGTCTTACTGTCACTGGCTCAAATTAAAATACTTATCAAAACCCGTAATTGATAACTTAAATTTGATTTGTATCGTGATATTGATTATATATTAAAGATAATATATCTATAATTAAGATTTTTTTGGATAACAATTCGATACATTATATTGTTAACATTGAAAGGAATCAAGAATATACAACATTAGAAAAACTAAGATTGTACTGATAATGTTATTTTTTTAAAAATATTTGTTTATTTCTTAAGGCGGACAGCATTCGACTTTAATAATAATTCTTATGTTTTACTACTAAATATTATGTCCCCTGGATAATTTTGTAAAACTTTTTAATGTGATAAGAGAAATCATTCAATTGGGACACAAAATAAACTTATACCTATTAAAAACGTAGATTTGTACTACATATTTTATTTTTTAAATTTAACCGAATAATGTGTTGATACCCTTATATCCTATGTGCCAACCATCGCTACAGTGTCGGACGCTAATTTATACATCGCGAATGTCACCCGATAATAACTTAAATACATAGTAATGGGAAATGTTCATTATTGACGTTTCAAATTCTCTCTCTCTATTTTTTGCATAAATACTAAGTAGAGTTTTAATTTCTATGCTTTTTGTGCTAATACTTTGCACCTAAGCCTTAATTATTACTAAACGATCTGTCTGAAATATAAATTTATTATTTATTTATACTTTATTGCATTTAAACAGTAGATGTAGGAGGGTAATACATATAAGAGCAACGGGCGGCCTTATCGCTAATAAGCGATCTCTACCAGTCAACCCACTCCAGTTATTAGTAAATCAACTCTAGTTCAGATAATACCAAAATGTAATGTGTTATTTCCCTGTAAAACAGACACAGCGTACGATTTAAGATTTCGTCAAAGTTTGCTACGTATAATATTAGATAAATTATATTTAGCATAGCTTTCCGCCCGCGGCTTCGCCCACGTGTAATTTGGTTAAGTATATAGCGTTTTTTAATGATCTCGACAGGGCTTTCTTTCACGGGCTAAAATCTTGTTACAATTGGAATTATATATAGCCTGTGTTACTCAGGGATGATGTAGCTGTACAGGATCGGATGATTCAGAGAAATCGAGGGCAACTTTCAAATTAACGTACAGGCAATTACTATTCTGACAATTTTATATTCTGATAGTCATCTTCTTATGTGGATGAGCTGATGACGGAAGGTAAAACTCCTCAGCGGTTAAGAGTTGAAAGAAAATTCTTACGAAGTTAAGAGTATGAAATACGTACTTGTGAGGTTATTACTTATTAGCTTGACCAAATAATAAAAGGTAAACCTCATTAACGTTAAGGATGTAGATGGAAAAATGGGAGCGGACAAACGATAAACGTCTTTACACTCGTTTCCTTTTACTTGTTGGTATAGGTAGTGTTCACTCAAAATAATCATAGGGTAAAACGTTAATGAAAGTTTGAACTGCATGGTAGTCATTACACAATGGAGCATCTTAATACCGCGATGGATATATTTGGCCTAAGTAGAAGTTCTTTAAAAAAAAAGTAAGACTCAACCTCGCACACTCACTCACACAGCAACACCATTGCACACACTGATACACACACACACTAAAATGCTCGTACTTCACATAGTTCCACTTGTTCATGTGTATATATATATATATTTTTTTTTCTGTTCGTGTTTTTTTTGTTATTCTTTTTCCTGATCTTAGATTCTATTTCCGATTCTATATTTTAACCTTATTTTGGCTTTATTTTTAATCTATTTTTATTGTGTAAACTGTTTTTGATAAGCTGTATAGGTTTAAGAAATAAAAAAATAAAATAAATCTACGAATTTTATCAACGCCATCTATCGAGCACATTGTTCAACACTTCAACCGCGCCCGCGCGCACTACGTTATTTGTTATTTTTGTTACCTCTCATAAGTTTTAATATTAAGATTAACTTATATTAGAACATATTTAACAATATATAACTAATCAATCAATATAAGTGTTTAAAATTTTTGAAGCAGTGGTTGAAGTAAATATTCAATTGACCATAACTTCTTTTTCTCTTAACCGATTTTGACAAAATAAACTTTTGACAACGCTCCTAATTATATATAATCCAACTGTGAAACCGCGTTCAAATCCGTTCAGTAGTTTTCAAGTTATAAAGTACCAGACAGACAGACAGACAGACAGACAGACAGACAGACAGACAAGAATTCCAAAAATTGGTTTTTTGGTTTCTATGACTCTTCTTTAATTGCCTCCTTTCAGTTTTTTGGAAAAATATTTAATGTACAGTTTTTCGATTTTTACTGTCTTATTATTAGTATAGATTTTAAATGTTAAAAAAGGTATTTTGTACATTAATAATAAAAATAAAAATAATAACGAACTATATCAGCTACAATAATATTATAAATGTCCCCATTTTTATATTGATATATATATATATATTAATAAATGGTTAATTATTGATAATTACTGTACAACCAGTACCCGTGTACCCAGTATTAGTTAGAACTATAAATAAAATTTGTTCTACTTGACATCGAAAATCAATTAACAAAAGTTAATTCCGAGAATATTTATAGGAAAACACTTCCTAGTTCATTCTTATGTGTTACGATGTAGTTTTTTGTTATTCCTAAGTAATAAGGTTGTTATTAGCGTGTAGGACAATGGATGAGTATGAATGGCACGTGTTAGGTATACGTGAATGAATGACATTTGTACTTTTTAAATATACAATGAGGATAACAATTTCTCAATACGTATTCGTTGGTGATATGTGGACATTATTTTTTTGAAAAGATACAGTAATAAAGTTAATAAATGTGGGCGGCCTGATTGAGATAACTTGGAAGTGTATTTAATCGGGTAAATTACGTTATTACTCGACTATTTATAAATAGATTTATTCGTAATAATATTTGAAAAGCTACAAAAAAGGTTTTTAATAAAGACAATTAAAAAAGGAAAAACTACGCCCTTGTATTTGCCCTAAATTCAATAATGATCAGATTTTCTGCAATATTGCTTTGTATATGCAATTTTTGATAAAATTGGTAAAGAATATTTGTTGATCGTCGTCGCGGCCGGTGGTCCATAATTAACTTTCTCGTAAACGAAATAATTTAAATATAAAAAGTGTGCATTCTCACAAATTATATTCGCTTCAGGGAGCTTTGTAGGGTGACTATGAACTCGGAGCTTTGTGATAACTCTAAAATGACCTTATTTTTGCTTACACTGAATATTATGACTTACGCATTGCTTAGATTATTTCTTTAATAATGAGTTACAGTAAATAATTTGTTATAATTATGGTTTCTCATTGTTAGAGCTTATAAAAATTTAAAGTGATGTTTTCATCCAAATGGGTTTTATTACAGCTTAAATCATGGAGTCCCTAGTGGGGATGGTGATTACTTCTGACACGTCTGACACGCGCTCCGAATGTGTGGTCTTCATTTTAAAATTAACTAAGAATACCGATCAATTCCGACACGTTTTTGTTTCAAATACACCCAAACTTATTATATTATGTAATGTCGGAATAATCCTTATGGGAAAACATGACTAATATCATGAATTAAATTAAATATACTACATAATTTTAATAGGCTGAAGCAATTTCACAACAATCCCAAGAAATCACGCTGATTGACATGTTAAAAACACTGTAACTTGAAACACGCTTTCTTTGGAATTTAACAAATAAATATGTGTCTCGACTTTATTTTTACAAGTGTAAATGTTGCCAAATTTAAAATATTTCGTGTAACATAAAACTTTTTGTTTGCTCGACATTTCCTGCATTTCATTGTATAAAATAGTTCTTACGACTTAATTATGAATAAATTTTGTTTCTTAACATTAGTACTAATTTAGTTTTACTTATTGAAATGATATAAGGGAACTTGATTTTTTTGACTTGAACTTTGGCAAGCAAGCACTTTGAGTAGAATGCTAACCGCCGCTCAAGGACCCTCGCAACGCCAGGTGTCTTGCCTATGTGGGAGAGATACGCTCTTTTCTTGAAGTTCCCTAATTTGTATTGGCTGATATGCCTATGCTTGTAGCTGGTTCCATGCAGAGGTGGTGCGCAGTAGTAACTGCATATAACAGAGATTGCTTATAAAAACTATTGGCTATTATTTATATCGAATGTGTGTGTGAATATCGAATAGCCAATTACATAAAGAATCGGTTTCGGTGTCATTACAGTGTTTCTTTTTAATTACACAAAATTTGTATCTGGTTTTGCCCCGAACCTAGTATTAGTCATTGCTTAACAAACAAATCACGTAAAAATAATCATATTTACAAGAATGAAATTTTTGTTTAGTACCTCGTGTTCCAATGAAATGTATGTCATTGTGAGAATATTATGTCTTATATAGACACAATAGCATACCCGAATTGAATACTAATAGAGCCTTCTATGACGAAACTATTCGCATTATTTGTAAGCATTACTGTTTCTAGCGAAGTCCCAACAACCATACATAATGGTGTACGTAAAATTTCATTGTCTATGGATGAATTTCGTCTATTCCTTGCAATTTATTGCTCGCGGAACTTTGGGTTCTAAATTAATGAACTAATTAAAATACATTGAAATTAATTTCTTAGCAAATCAAAACCGATAATTTTTGACAAATACAAAAATAGTGTGTGCTTTTATTTATACTTTTATATACAGTTATCGCTTATCGTAAAGGATTATTTGAACCCTTTTGCTATCCTGTGGTAATATATATTTTGTATTATTTGAAATTTACACGAAACCAAACTGTATATCGGTGATTAAAAAAATAGCTGGACGCTGTTGAGCTGCATAAATAAGTTTTAAAAATCTTGGGTTTTTATACATACCTTAAAGCAGGTAGATCAAAGACAATGCCACATATGTTTAACAAATATTTGCCGCTATCGATGAAATAAAAGGATTGGGATACAAAAAAGGGAAGCTTAGCCCCCTGTGTGTTTATGGATTCTTTCGTAAAAATATAATTTAGGGTTTTAAATGTCCTTAAATTATTACAAATTTGCAATAACTTTTATATAATATTCGCGACGTAAGTTTATATATTCTGGTTTTAATTCGAATTAAATACGTACAAAAGACATAAATGTTGGGTTTTATGAGTTTAAATTAACAATTTGTCACTCATAGTGTGAAAAAAAGGGTCGTTAGATTATTTTTAGAGGAGGGAGCAAACTGGATTACCGCAATGTTGGACGCTCAAAGTACGTTGCCTTCCATGAATTTGTACGTTCTCGACTTGAAGTCGAAAAAGTGCGAGGCCAAGTGGTGGTGCATGGTAAGATGTGTCTTATTAAACGCTCAGTAGAAGATGACGAGCATCGATAATAGAACAAATAATTAATTGTCTTTTCAAATGTAATAATCAAAGGTATCACGATGACGTCATTCCTATATCATCTGATTAAATAATCTGTAAGGTTTATAGTAAAATCTATAATTCTATGCACTAACACAAGCGTTGGTGGTGTAATGGTCAGCATAGTTGCCTTCCAAGCAGTTGATCCGGGTTCGATTCCCGGCCTACGCACACTTTTGCTTATTAGTTAAATTTCTTAAAATGCAAAAACTATTAGGTGTTATAATTAAAACTTAACATTTTGTTACTAAGTGTTTTTTTTTTATATTTGTTTGATATTCATAGTTTGAACTCGTTCGGTTGAATATCTTAAAACAATATGATCTTACAGTTAACATGGGTTAATCCAAATAATTTCTGAGAACCGTGACTCGTAGGTTTTAAGATTCATATAAGTGGAGACATTGGGCAATTGCGTCGAAATTTTTCGACATATCCTATTGGTTTTAGAATTATTCTTAAACACACCGCATAAGTTGTGAAGGTTAATGGTAAAAGGTAATAACCTTGTTATTATGACTTGCTTCGGCTGTTAATCCAGAGGACACGAGGATGATACCGAAACGGAAGCAAAAGTTCACGTCCAATGTCAATGAGTTTAGAAACCTTAACAGCGACACCTTGAAGCCGCTAGTTTGCTGTTGCTAATATTTTTACTAACTAAACAAATAAATGAACCGATGTAAATTGATTCTCTTATTTGTAGCTTACCAACCCTAGATAATGTTACTGCTTTTGTTTTCTTTGAGAGTCTATTATATCAAATAAATATTTAAACAAAAGCGACCTTAAAAAAACAGGTGTACATAGAATAAGGTATATTTATATTTAAGACTTTATTGTCAGTGTACAAGGTATGAAATGCTTTGTAATTGGGTAAATGACTTGAAGTTTCCGTAAGAATGACTTCTGTGGGAAGAAAGGAAGTGAAGAATTAGAATTTTATCAAAATAATGGGGTCGCACCACCTGTCGTAGGGTAAAAATATCTTCGCGGAATAGTTTTCACCGAATTAGTTTCAAGTAATAATAACAATATAATAATTTCCCTCATTTCAGATGAAAAAGGCCGTACATTTTTCTGTTTTATTTCCGTATTGAAAGCTTAATTAATATATAATAAATTATATAACAGCGAAATTATATAACATAAATCAATTCTATACAGAACCGAATCTTGTAAAAGATTTTGCAGATTTTGAGATTAATTAAAATTGATTAAAAAACCCCACATTTTAATAACCCTTATTACACAGATGTTTTATTGTGTTTAAAAAAAACATTTGTTCAAAACAAAGAATAACAATTTAGAGACGAGAAATTATTAACTTTCTACAACTAGAACAGTTAAGTAATAAAAACTCTTTCTGTGGCAAAACAAAAAGCCAATGGTCTAAAAAGTATAATTTTCACACAATTAACAAGTAGTTGTCATCTGGCAACATTTTCTAAAGCTTTCACGTTTTGAAACATAAATAAGTTTATGTTTGTTTTGATGTATACTGTACTAGTTAAAAAATATATGGCCGTTATTCAACAGAACGGTGTGAGTCGAACGGTCAAGCTAATACGCCAATAACTTTATTATACTATTCATCATATAATTGGAATATTTACACTCTATTTATATCACTTGACCAGACGTGTGTGCATCATAATAGCTTGGTTAAAGATTTGTAGCGACAAAACACAATGTAACAATATTTCATAAGGAAATAAGCAATAAGATGCGAAATAATGCGCGTGAGTGGCTTTTTTGTCAACAATAATAAACTTGCACCGCTAGTTGAGCGGAATTCAATGCGTCGTTTATATCCTGTTAGTAGGGGTTGTGATTCAGTTAAAGAATAGCTATATAGTAAAGAGAACGGTTAAACAAGTTTCGTTATGGTTTACCTATCGTAAAGTTGTCTTATTTAAAACGATTTATTTAACCTAAACTTATTTGGAAATATTTTTATTAAAAAGTAATTGTAAAATTTAAAAAAAAAGTAGATGAGGCATTTAATTCTTCGTTCATACTATATATGATACGAGAGTTTATATGGAGATCTTTTTAAACCTGTAACCTGATTCTTGTAATAAAATATCAAAGCTATATGTGGTCAGCAGGTTTAACACGTCAGAGTTTTATTGCGTTTAAGGTGAGCTTTTAAAAGCGATTTAACGCTGTAAGCTTAAACTAACATAATGTAACACGTCCCACTGTTATACAACTTTGTTAGTTTTAAGACTTATTTTACATGAAGCAAATAAACAAATTCACTGTATATAATTTTTTTTGTCATTCAATCCGATAATTGGGTTTTTCATCGTCAAAACCTTTAAAACTTGAATTATTAATTATTGTACGTTTTCTTATAAATATGTAATAAAAACTTGAAATAGTATAGCTGAGTTTTATTTTTAATTTATGGGAATTTGTGATAAGGCTAAGGATATTATGTTTCCCGCTTATCACTTGGTAAAAAAATCTTCGTCATTGCATCTCGGTCACGTATCCCTAATATTTAGTAAAAACGTTAAGATTAAGTTATATTTGAAGAGACCGACTAAAAGCCAGGCGGGTCAACAAAAGACATCCCCAAGATAAAGGAGTTTCTTAAAAACATACTTAGTTTGAGACAGACAAAATGATAAAATAAGATATCTTAATGCAAGTGTAAAATAATTACGAATTAACACTGAACATGTACTCTTTAAATTTATGAAGGGGAAAAAATTAAGTCTAATTAGCTGGTGCAGATTATAAGATCAAAGAAAAGAGACATAATTATATCCCAGAGAAGACAAAGAGAAGCGACAGATGGGAGGAAACCAAAAGCAGAGTACAAGGATAGAAAATAATGACTCAAATTAGAGGATACCTATGTCAGAAGACAACTTGATCACAAAACTCGTTGCTAAAGGAAGATGTACTGTAGTTTTATTTTTGTTGTGTTATATCATACGGTAAGTGAAGATTGCTTTATTTGTATTCACTAAGATTCACTTCGCAGTTCGGTACAATTGAATATAGGTTTATACAATAGCAGGGCCGTCTTGAAAACGATTTGTAAATAGTAGCCATAAAGTGAAGATATGTTGTGTGTCACACCATTTTTTATTACTTAAAATAATATTTTGTATTATTCACATCATAATATTTTTTTTATGTCAATTATTATTTAAATCAAAAACTATGTACACATTGTTCAGCCATTATGAAAATTGAATTTTTACTCAGGAAAGTTTGCTTGAATTGAAAAATGTAGAGTATACATCACTTCATTCTAAATATAAAGGGTTTAAACCTAAGAATAATGTTAAATGTAGCTTAAACTCAGCTTTACGACGGCGATAAACGTAAGATATTTGACATCAAAAGGAGAAGGACGATTTTACTGGAACTCATTCTTTGAAAATCAAGTCAGTCGTTCGTACCAGGAATATTCTTTAAGGATTGTCCTTTCGTATCAATATATATTGATATTTTATTATGAACCATAAAGAAATCGATAATATTACAACAATCAAAGTCTTCTACTGTAATGGATTTAGTTTTGATTACGTACTAATCAAAACTAAATTATCTAATTATTATATTATTATTAGATCTTATATTATTATAAGAAATAAAATATATGATATTTATCTAAATTCTATAATTAGGTAATTATATTTAAAAAGCTATACGGTGGTAGAGAATAAAAATATTTATAACAAGAGTAGCTTGTAAGTTGTAGTTTGTTACCAAAACATGCATACTAACAAAATTGAATTATGTACCAGGCGTTATAATATAGTAGAAAATATCGTAATTTCTAAAAGAAGCTGATGTTACCATACCATACCAAAAAAGTCTCTTTTAATTATAAAAATAGATTTAAATTAAAATGTGGCAATACAATTTTGATTTGTACAGGGACGTAGACGTTGCGATTCGTCACGTCTTCTTAAGCCGAGCAAATGTAATTGTGAAGAAATCCAATTACTCTCTGACATATCGTGATATGAGATACCTATTCTTTACACTGTAAAATTAAAGGAATTTAAGAGACAAACATTTATTACAAAAATATATAAGGAACAGAAATATTTACCAGGTCACCCACCATGAGTCCCTTTTTCTGTGTTAGACCCTTGCTTTGGAAGTTGACAGAATTTTTTGAAGAAATGTCCTTTCTTCATCCTTTACGTCTATACAGTATATACTGTACGTCTAAACTGTAGTCCTATACAGTATTTTGATATAATTTGCTAATTATTAAAGATTATTGTTTAGTCTTGTTGTGTACTCATATATAGACTATATATGAGTACACAACAAGACTAAAATATAAAAACAGCTGACGCAATGTCGTAGAAAATGTCTTTAATATTCCCCTTTTTACATTATTTTTGTAAATATGTTGCAAGCATTGGTTACAAGTTGAGTACCGTAAAATAATGTCAACTTAACACCTCATCTCACGCTCAAGTGACGCGAATTGACGAGTAATTTATCAGAATTGGTTCATTCGTTTCGGTTGATTCATTTCGTAGATGAACTTTTATCACTTTTTACATTAAACAAGTATTAAATATTTATCAGAATTCAATATCAAACAGATAGAACTCATGCAAAATATATGCCGATGGTGTGTTACTAATATATTTTTTACGAAAATAAGTCATTTTGAAATAAATAGTAAGGACAGTTTAAAATGTATGCAAATGTAATTATTTATTTATTTTATTTATTTTGTTATTTATTATAAACATAAACACAGACAACGAATGTTGAGACCAACAACTTTTCCATAGATATAGCATACATTCCTAAGTATTCTCTTCGTTAAGCATAAAATAAGACTTTTAATATATAACGTTGTCCACTTTACGTATGTTGTTGGTTAAATAGCTCTTTATAGAAGCTTAGAAACTATCTGGGGCTATCACAAGCTTATATACGTAAATGTACGTTGTGTAGGACTTTTACGTGCCAATGACTACACCAACCGACCGTCTCTTCTGTTGTCAGATATTTGCTGCATCGTTTATATATGTATTAGCATTAGTTCCTGCTAGACCTTCCTTTGACATGAGAAACTAAGAATGACATACATGGTACTGGTACTTTGTGCTATAAACTAACTAACTAACTATAACAAGACAAGAAATTAAGGTTTAAATTGAATAATAATTGTCATGACAATAGTTTAAACATGTAATGTATGTAATGTAAACAAACAAATTACTGACTGATTATAAATAATTTCGGGAAATCAGTGTTTTGTAAACAAGTTAATTGGTTTTTTTGTTTGGAAATAAATGTCATCGTTGATGTATATATTAATTTTCAATGTGTTGCAATTTTAAACGCCGAGTCCTTGTTTAATTATTGATTAAAAATATATTGGCGTTTCTTTCTTGATCATCCTTAAATTCGGCATTGCCTTCTCCACCATAGGTACATAACAGAATATGAAGAACTAACACAAAAAAATATCTCGTGTGTAGTAAAAAAGAAGTTCATTTACAAATATAAACCATCGACAAAAAGTGACCCATATTTTAATATAATTTATTGCCGGCACGAGTAAAAAATAATAATTTATCAACAAAAAATCCTTCGTTTATCTTTTATCTCCGAGAATGATTTTAATGTTATCTTTCGGGTGTAAGGTCAAAATTCAGTTTAATGTGTTAGTAGTGTGTATTTTAATAGTAACACTATTGGTTTAAATTGTTTAGATACAAAGATAACTTGCACGCAAAGCTCTTCAATAGAAACTTCTATTTATATAACAAATAATTGATCTTTTATTACCTATCTGGTTATATCTTCTCAGACCGGTCTACTTTGGAATCTTCGTAGCTATAAGAAGTTGGACCGTGAAGTACTTTGGTACCTCATATCAATTTAAGCTTTTCAATCATTTTCTACACAAATGATCGTTGATACGATTGTATGTGAAAAACAAATAAATAAATAAATATTTATTAAGATTCACCTGACGTATATCGTCGTCCATTGACATATACAGTTGGCGAGCAGATGTGGTGATAATTATCTATTAATAATTCTATAAATAGTACTACTTAAGATATAAAAAGTCTTTTAATACATATTATTAATTTGCATGCATTTTATTTTGTATTCTTTTGTAATATTGTTTTTTTTTGCTTTTTTAATGTTTTTATCAAAACTTATTATTAGGATATAATCAGATAGTTAGTAGAACCTAAATATTGCATCGTTTTCTACTTATTTATTACATAATTAAGAACACCTAACTATATAACCGATGTTTTCTTTAAAGGTTTTTACTGTGTACTTGGACTAGTATATAATACGTCTGCAACTAGTATATCTCAACAAATATAAGGTTGAGATTATTTTATATTTTGATAAACATGAAATATGGAACAATAAAGGGACCCCGATGTTATAAAATTTCGCGACAAATAAATCATTTGATTAAGGATATTATGTGGTATAAATGGGACGAGGGACGTTAGTAACTACTTGACACACTTACGGAATGTGAAAGAGTTGAGAAAGTTCACCAACAGACCCTTGAACTTGTCGCTGTATTATAGAGTGTTCCGGTAAGGGCCTGCTCATAGTAATGGTGGTGCTCGTCACCATAACGACGATTTTCAAGTAGCAACGTATTGAGACGGCTTGACTAAGTAGAAAAGAGACATTATCACGGAGTAGGTTTATGTAACCTTCCTTTGAATACATATTATTATACAGATAACAGTGTATCAATAGGATATAACGACTACTTAGTAGACGACAGTTTTAGTTAGGTCATAGGAGACCAGATTCAGAGTTTGTCAACAGAGACAGAGAGAGACAGCTTATCAATGGATTTTGCTAGGTATGTTTTAATAGAGTTTAATAATATTACCATAAGGATGAACTGAAGAGTGCAAATTGTGCTGTTTTAACTGAAGTTCCGAACTATATTTTGTACAGATATTTACCACACAAAAAGAAGAATAACAATGTTTTTTTAGTATATTTTTAATGCCGATTGCCATTACATTTACTTAACATTGGACTTTATTACAAACATTACATAAAATTATTATACAATGTAATAATACTGTGTATAGGTGTAACTATTTAAATAGTGTGAACACTACGTTACTTAAGATCTAAGACTAGATTTATGATTGGTCCTTGACATTGATCGTTGTTAGCCCGTGAGGGGTGACGTCACCTATATCTAACCGTATTTTGCAAGGGATCACACTTATAGTCAATGTATGCGAAAAATACTTTTTTCGAGAACTTTCGAGTGTTGGCCATATTGTCGTAGGTTCCCATACATTTTTGTATGTGCTCAATTAATACTTGCTCCTACGGTGAAGGCAAATATCGATAATATAAGATCAGCAATACTGCTGAAATAAATCAGCAGTATTGCTGATCCCCATCTTTTCATTAAACAAGACTACTAACATACTCAGTTATTAAAAATGTAACATATAATAGGTCCTTGAAACATACGCTGTTTAGAGTAATCGCGGACTCTAGCTAATAATATAATTCCTGGTACAATGCCATTGAACTTTGGGCCTCACAGAAAGTATATAAATATTACACATATTACATAAAATTATAATGCTTACGATCTTCTTCATCTTAGATTAACAATGATTTCTCGAAAATTATTACGATGAAGCCCATCTAGCATCCAACTCTTATTTTGTGTTATTCAGAAAAATCATTTGCAATATCTATGCCTCTATCCTATTACAAAACAGCGGAACTATGAACTATGATACCATTATCGCGTCCGGTGTGCCCAAACACAATAAAATTGCTTCCTAGCACCTTTCTTTTTAAATCAAACATGCGTTTTAGCGTAACATAAACATATTATGTTAAGTGTTGGCATTTCCAAATCATTGTCGTCAGTAAAGATCGCTTATTAGCGATAAGGCCGCCCGTTGCTCTTGTTCTAACATGTTCTAACATCTGTTAATGTCATTTGCTTCTAGTGTTTAAGTGCGATAAAGTGTTAAATAAATAAATAATAAATAAAGGTAAAAAAATCCAGTAGAATTTACGTCTACATCTAGTGGTACAAGCCGCACAAGGTCGGCGTCGCGGCAAGGAGATTAATTTATAAACGAAAAACAATAATATACAAAAACCGCAATATTATAGGAAATAATAGTGTCGGGCCAAATGCGGCATATTGAGTCATTGCATATTAGAACGCAATACAAATATTTCGATTTTTAGAAACGACAATTTGAAAAAATATTGTATACGTACGTATAATAAATAAACATACGTTACGTATAAGTTATCACAGTAATTGTATTTATTACGTTTGATTTGTCCGCATGATTTTCCATTTAATTTTAATGATACTAAATCATCAATAGACCTCATAACATCCATCATAAGATTCCTTATTAACCTTCGCGCAAGTTCCGTGAAATCCGATAGTATTTATCTAGTCCTAATTGAAAGATCAATCAACGTTCATTCCACTATTGGCCGGTTGCTAAGCAACATTGACATTTATAGATGATACTTGTATTATTGATGGTCAACCAACAGTGTAAAGCTCGACTTTCCAGTACAAAAAGATTATTGTATTTTATAACACATAAATTCATCACATTACGTATGAATATCGCATTTTGTATGATTTCCGTATTTTAAAAGTTAAATAAA
This sequence comes from Leptophobia aripa, assembly GCA_951799465.1. Lineage (NCBI taxonomy): Eukaryota > Metazoa > Arthropoda > Insecta > Lepidoptera > Pieridae > Leptophobia > Leptophobia aripa. The sequence continues at coordinate 3,198,960 of OX637264.1, read as the reverse complement.
GGTAAAATATTTATGTATACGGTTCATATCTGAAAAGATGTTTAAGGTAGGCATTGATTGTACAAAATAAATCTATGTCAAGTAAAAGTCAGTCAAAATCGAACACAATTATTGACACAAAACTATAAATTGATTAAGACTGTGTGATATTTTGACATGGCGTTTCTGGTGGTGTCTTTGGGACATTAAGCCGGCCAGTGTTTTCAACTGATCGAAGATCCTCCTTTTCTTTTGGAAGAAATGCACCAAATCCTGTACACTCCACAGCATTTATAATTAGGAATTACAACTTGAGTCTGTTCTTTATTAATTGTTCATAAATGTTTCAAATATTTATATTGTAATAATAATAGGAATTAAGTATCATATACTGTAAAAATTAAAAACTATAGATTCATTTAAACATGCCGTGGATAAATATCACCCGGTAGTTTTAGCAAAAAAACTATTTAAAGGCAGTAAGCTTGCCCACTAGATGTAGAAAAACAGTAAAATGCAAATGCAACTTGAGTTTGGACAATCAATTGTAATCGATCCCAAAACTAACAATCTCTCATTATGCCTATTCACTATTTAACAATGAACCAAACAAAATCATAGTAAAGAAACAAATATATAGGAACGCAATATATACCCTTATAAACGCTTTATAAAAATCTGTCTTATACTATTACGATAGAACATATATTAGCACAGCAAGAATCATCTAAAATAGACGACTGCACAAAAATCATTGTGCATTCTTCCGCATGTTTAAGGGTGATTAAAACATCGAAGTTTATACTTTGTTACACTGTATATAAGATCCAAATTAGTTCTGGTAAATTGTGCCATCAAGCTTAGTAATGATTAGGTCATGCATAACACTAATGAATAGGCTGTAATGCGACCATTTCTCTGGCAATGAGGCTTGGCAGTTGGCAAATGATATTAACACTCTTCTTTAACTGTATTTTTCATACAATTAATTTAGGTATACTGCAAATCAAAGTCTGCGTCACCGAGTCGTCTAACCTCATTTATACAAAGGTTTATTTTCATAATATAAATTGATTATTCATTAATGGTATTGCTATTTGATTATCGACTTTACTTCCGGTATGATCAAAGTTAAAAGTCCACTTGAATACGATTAAAGTTTTATTACAATACCAATGAATGTAACCTTTTCTAATCTATTCTCATCTTTTAATAACTAGTTCAGATGAAATTTAAAAGTGATCTTGGGTTTTAACATTGCTACCTAGTCTAGTGTATGAAAAAGTCTTCATAACCGTGTCTGTTAAATACTATATACGTTATCAATGTTTTATGACTTTTATCAAAACATATATAATTGTATAGACGTATAGACGCTCGACAACCTTCAACAGTACAAATAAATGAAACCTTAATCGATTCCATCTGAATTATAAATCAAATTAACAGAGGACACTCGGTTTAATCAAATACTATCTTCATATTTGAAAAGCTTTTGTCGTTTACTATGTACGAGGAAGCAAAAGAAGCTGTCTATCCCAACGAATAACAGGGCTGATGGGAATTTCATTCTTATATGTACTTTTGTTTTGCGGAGATTCAATTTATGTGGCAATGTATGTCCCAAAATATTATTGAATGATTGAAGGGTGTGACAAGTGAAAGTTAAAAACAATGAACAGAGAAACATGAGATGTAATGTTATACGGTGTGATACTAAACATTCAAATCAAGAAAATTATATAAGCGACTCTTGAGAACATGAATGGCGGAGCTAAACGTTGTATTTTCTATTGTATGCAGATATGACAATAATCCTATACGTGAGACGTACTGAAACACTATATGACTTATTTAATATATAGTTAACTGTAATTAATATATAGTTAAATATTTGTATATCAAACGAATAAAAATTTCTCTAGCTATTTATATTGCATATTTATTTTATCGTATTACATGTTATTGTAAAATAATGAAGCTTAAATGTTATTAGAAACAGTTGTAAATCAATGTTTAATTATAATCATACACGTTCTGTTCTTAAGCCGTATTAATAACAGTGAACAGTTATTAAAGAAAGTTTATTAAAAAAAATTGTCAACATTTAAGGAATGGTCATAAAAACAACACGTTAAATCTCAATACATACAGACAATAAAATTAAATCCAATATAGTTACGACGCTGAAAATAGATTTAACATGTGACTTTGTTTTTGTAACGTGTAAAGTGTTTCTAATACTAATTTAAAGTTATTTCTAGATTCAAAAATATATTTGAGTTTTTAAAGATATATATGGGACAACTAATTTATTAGTCGCTAATAATTAAGCGATGACGAGACGTGATAACGTGAAGACGAGAATGTTTTCATAAAAGCAACTTAACCCAACATATACATAATTTAAAATACACGGGCTTATTATCATTATATGTATCTTTATCAGTAAATCGTATTTAAGTAGGTAATAACATTTGTTTGTGTCACATATAGAAATTTTATTACTTGGTAAGTAATCTCATATTTCGTGTAATGAAAGTTAATAGCTGTCAGGTGTGCTATCCTATGTGTATATAATATAGCTCCATACCTATATATAATATAGCTTTAATTTTAGTAGGTAAGTATTATTTTTACAACAATACTAATAATATTAATATATACACAATTTCAAGCAAAAAAATAAGAAAAACAAAGTATCGGTCTTATAAAATCAACATTTTGTTTGATAAGATCCATCCTAAACTGTTTTAGTACTAATAGTAAATGAGCCTCTGTTAAATTTGTTTTTTTTCTGGAGCATACTTTACGGTGTGTATAATATTATGTTAATTATTATTTTTTACAACTTAGCTCCGATGATATTGAGAAGTACATGTTTGTTGTTCGAACTACTAATAAATGAATGAAGAAATAGTTTAGTTCTGATTTCTCAGTCATCAATGAGTTCCGTTAGAAATCTTCTAAAAAAAACTTTCCAAGTAATACAATAACATAGATACCGATAGGAATAATCTTTTATACAGTGCAAATACTGGATTCTCACGATACACTTTTAACTGTTCCAAGGCATTAATCTCATTTTAGTATTCACTTATAGTCTAAAATGCGGGTTCCGAGAAAGTCTTACCTTATATGGCCCTATTAAATATTTACCATTAAGTAGACCGTAAATTGCGTTTGATTGATGACGAATAATAAGAAACGAAACACGAAACTTTTGAACTCGTTTGAATAAGTTAGACTATAGTCTACATATAAGTTGAGTTTTATTTAATGTCGTCAAAAAGATTTCCAGCATATCTAAGACTTGAAAATCGAACTTGCGTTGGACACAGACAGATCACCTATTTGTAAATAATTATAATTAATCAAAAAATGAACAAGGCCAAGACCCATTTAGTGTTGAAGCGCCACTATATTATTATCTAAAAAGATATTGTATATCAATTATCGTGTTACCTATGAATTGAGCAAGCTGCAAGATCTCTATACAAATATTAATTCCCACGCACAATTAAGAATGACATTCGAAGGTTGAGGAAAACCATGGTGATAATCAAATTAGCTTTTGATGAAATTGACGTAAGATTAGCAGATTTCACTTTCATATACGACATTGGTGACTGTTATCTCCCTGCGTACGATTCCTTGAAATGTAATCAGATGATCCTCATTCAAACATCTTTATTGTTTCTGGAGCATTGCCACGCGAGATTTCCTAGTAAAAGCTAACGTATCTTTAAAAAATCTCAAGCAATTGTCACGTACACATATGAATCATGTTTCTTAAATGACACAATCGTTCTGTATTCACCAAGGACTAACGCTAACATATCAAGTGGTTAAAAACATTAATTAAGGTTACAAAACGGACGGCGGGCGTCGTAAAGCTCTATGTGCAAGTTTATTTTTCATTCATACAAACGACAAATACAAGTGTCCGACTTACTAACACAGATAAGCTATAAATTGTAATTACATTTGAAAATGATCTTTATCCCATTTCAATACGATTAGTTTTGACGTAAGTTATAATATTGCACATGGGGTTATAGTAAACAGCGAGGAGAAACGCCGGCGCACAGCCCGCAGTTACTGATAGTTCATTGGAGTGTCGGCATTGTGTGCACGCGCCAGCCGCCCCGTCAATTCGATCGAGAAATAACCGAACAAAAATAATATTATTTAGTTGCCCCTCGGAGGTGCAAGTTTCAAGTTCAGTGAACATTAATTTGAACTTTTATATTAATTGTGATTAGTGTATTGTTTCGTGGTCCTATATGCAGATGCTGTACGGTGAGTGATTTTGAAATATTTCTTGCACCGGCCATTTGAATGGTGGCATTGTTTAGGCGGGAGGTCTTTTTGCTCAGATTGTGTATCAGTAGCATTTTTCTTTCATCTCGTTGTGTTTGTATTTACAAGTTTATCAAGTTCTAATTAAGGATACGGCTCCTTGTATGCTGTAATGCTTTAACGTTGGCTGTAAACTTTTACGACTAAACATGAAATGTAAATTTTATCTCTGTATGGTAAATATTGTACTTGAACTTATAGTTATGTGTATCGTACTAGCTTTATCGTCTCATTAAACTTGTATGTGAATTTGCGATAACCTTACAAATAAATAATAACATCGTGAGTCAACTTGGTCTATCAATTACGTGTCGGCTTTCTTCCCTAACCGCTTCAAATAATTGACTTTCTCTCAAAGAGATAAATATACTAATCAATCGGTTTGTGATGACTTATAATTAATTATACGTAATTTATTTTAATAAAAACATATGTTATTCGAAATTTAAAATTCTAATTTTAATTAATATTTTTTTTTGAAGATAAATATCGTTATCATAAGAGTCCGCGAATTGTCTATTGTTTTCGTCAGTATGGTAATGCGAATCGCAAAATTTAATCTTATCACTCATTAAAGTTTATCTTGTGATTAAATAGTATCGCAATCTTTTCATAACAAGTAACAGGCCACATTATGATAACATTTGTGTATAGTAAGAAAATCTTTTTAACCGACCAGCCAACTACTTTTTTATTAAATAAAAACATGTGTATGATAATTTGATTTAATAAGTCTAACATAAAAAATATATTTTTAATGCGTAAGACTTCTTTACTTTTTAACATGACTACTACTTTTTGACAAGACTATATTGGAATTAGGAATTAAGAAACTATATAAGAGAGTGCCGTTGCCTAGTTGATAATACTGAATACGATGATACACGCAATATAATCATTAATAATTGTGTAATAATAATATTGCATTATATTTTTTAAAACATATTTTCTCATGATAAGGCCTTTACAAAATGAATATTTCGAAAACGCGATACAATTAAAACATTACACAAATAGGACAGTCGGAACAAAAAGCTTATAAATATTTTATTATACTAAAAAATAAAAACTTATTCAAGTTTATGAATTGTATGTGTGGAAATAATTTTATATGCAATTTATTTGATATATAGAAGAAATTTGAAAAAAAAACTTCCCGAGAATATAGATAGCTATGGTAAATGTAATTTTGCGAAGGCATAAAATAGGCCATTAGGCGTTAGTACACTGTATTATAATCCTGCAGGCGTTAATAAAATTAAAAGAGCTATAAAGTCAAATCATCATTGAGTCAACAGCAGTAAACTTTATTTAGTACAAATTCAATTGATTTTTAAGTTAGGTCGAACAGTAACTGGGTCAAATAAATTGTTCCGGGTTCACGTGTCGGTTGTTGTTAAAATGCAAAACATATTAATAATTCGAAAAATATATATGTGAATAGATTTTAGGTAAACGACATTCCTTTGTTTGGAGCGAAACAATTGAATGTTGACGTAAAAAAATACCTGCGATAACAATATGTAATTACTTGTTTGCAGTTTTTCTTCCAAAACTAATCAAGCGCCGACCATTGTCAGACTCATTACGACTACTTTGATGGGGGAAATAATTTACAGCTAGCAAAATAGGTTTAATCAAAATGTAATATATAATATACGACGTAGATCTTGCCCCGCAATATCTCCGCTCATGTAAATTATTTATAGTAAATAAAATATAACTTATTTATAAGATAAAAACGTTAATTAATTAATTATTTATTACATTACATACAAACCCGACGTCTTCCTGGCAACCATACTATCTTGTTAACCACGATTACTCTTTAAATATATGGCAACTGGCTTAAAACAGGATTATTTACAAGTTTCAGTCGAGAACAAAAGTCCCATTTGTCAAAATGAAATAATCATTAGACGAAAGTTTGTTAAAGTTTCCGTAGACTATTTGAACAATTTCAACTAAGTCACAATTGGACGCTTTTCACACGTGCCCTGTGATAATATTTGTATTTTAAAAGTAACTTCCAGAGCAAATGTTAGGAATAACTGTACCTACCCGGACAAAACTTGTTAATTTAACGTCCATTAGAGAATATAACAAAGACATAAAATAGTTTTAAACTTTACTAAATATGACGTTTTGTAGTTCATAGTTATGTATTATTTATAGTCCTACAGATTTATCCTATAATTAACATTAAAAATACTTAGAGCCAACGGTAAACACATAAAGGATAATAATTAAAGATTGAAAAATGTAATAATATATAATGACGAAAACCGAGTCTATAAATGGTAATATTTTGCTAGTCACCGATTACGCTTCAAGACTAATAATGAATCAGTCATGCTAAAATGCCTAAATTCTGTTGATTAGAATGTTGCATAATTTGTCGCGTTCGTGATATTTGCCTTATAAAGGTCAGACATTCACCAAAATTGGTAATTTTACTATGTCAACAATGAACATATTGTTGTATCAAACAAATTAAATTGTATTAAACAAATAAAAATACTTGTGCACCTACTTCAGAAAATTAGTTCTATATATGCTTAACGATTGTTATACAGTCAGATACCATCAGTTACTTTTAATTAATATATATATATATATATATATATATATATATATATATATATATATATATATATATGTTTATATTTTATATATTAATTAATATATTTATATGTTTCATTAAAAAAAAGTCAAAATCATTTTTATTAATAAGTAACTATCATGAACCACGTGATATTTCTTACACAATTGTCACAATATAAGACTTGCCATGTCCAAAGCTTTGATGATAGTTAATAACGTCGTTTTTTTACTACATTAGCGGTAATGAATACGGAACATCTCTTAATAAGAATGTTAGTTTCACAAGATTTCAATCAAATTTAATGGATATACATCGATCATGCTTGACGGCTTGCGATATCTCAATCCTCTTTTGCAGCTAAAACTTAGTGGTCATTAGCATTGCATTTATTTGTTGCCCGCAACTTCGTCTGTATAATATTAGTGATATACTCAATGAAGTTAAGGATTGTATATATATAACATGTTTAAAATTTGAAGCAGATAAACTATGATTTGCCTTTAAGCACTTCATAAATAACAGGACAAAGATTCACTAAATCAATCGATAACTCCATTTATAATACTTCTTCTATATCCTGGTAGGTGTGTTATTCCAAATAAAACGACAGCTCACAATATATATTCTCTATTGTACTCTCAGTGGTACAAATACTTCACTTATTCTCTAATTCAATCAATCTTTCTCGTCAAAAACACAAAAACCCGTCAACACCCTTTTTCTCAACCGCGCCATCTTGTTTTTCACAGTAAACCACCACAGACAAACTTCACAGATTACAATAATATTCAACAAAATGAATAGCATAAACAATAGTTACCAACATTCAAATATTGTCATTAAAACAATTCTATATTCAAATTTAGCAAAACCTAACACATATTAACACAGTTTTAGTAATCCAAATAAGAAAATACAGTAAAAAGTGCACGAAGTATTAAAGAAAAGCCGTATAAAGCATGAAGCCAGCTATATTTTATATAAACGCGTTTATAAAACTATAAGGAAACGGTTAATACGGCAAGTTTCATAGGACATTATTTTCTTTAGCAAGCTTGTTTCATTTATAAGTAATATGATTTGTATTGAGAGCTTGCCACGTAACCGATAATATAAACTAACTGGAATTTAACTAGTAAAATCTAAATATTATTTCGCATTAAAGCTGACGAACTTTAATACTTCCTATTTAGTGAGATGTTTAGAATGTCTGATATTTAAGAAATACAAAAAATGTAATAAGACATTCCTAAAACTTTTTAAATGAAACGTTTTCTATACGAGAATATCGTTGTCAGAAAAGTTCAGACATTACGCCTAAATCAATATATCGGACTATGGAAAAACACACCGCACCGCATGCTTTTAAACACACTTTATAATCTATGGTATATTTTATTGACAGTTAAAAAGTTAATTATCTTTAATAAGTAACGTTAACTGACGTCTCGGTGGAACTGGTTCAGTGCATCAAATTTTTATCTTATGTATCAATCAATGTAATGTTTCAATCTAATTACTTATTGTCAAGGAGGTTAATTGTATCGTGTAAAAAAGGGTATAATGCAAATAACTTAAATATTAACTTTTTCATCTTTTACCGGCACGACTAAATATAAGGAGTCAGGCAAATAAATTTAATTCTTAATAGCCTTGGAAATTTCTTTATGTACCATAGAGCCTAGTGACGCTTAAGATTTAAACTTTCCCTTTACGGCTATTAAATAAACACGAGAAAACGTACCGAGCATCTATGCTTAGTATCAGTTTTATTTTTTAAATATTATATAAAAAATACGCAACAAGCATTCCTTCCTTTTCCCTTCCCCTATATATTATAATAATACGAAATTTTTTTTATTTAAGTTTTTTCGAACTAGTACAAGAAATCCAACAGACCCAATTATTAGACCGCGCACTCGTTGATAGTCACAGATAAACCAAAGTTTTTGGGGCCTGTATATAATGTTTAATAGATAATGCGCGCTTGTGATTATGTATAGTCTATGCCTCTTTGACATTCGTTTGGATAAGTCACATGTATGTCATATTCAAAGCAATTTTAATGTTCGTTTATGATGACCATTTTGACGCTTGTTATTCGAGTTTTGCGATCGAGGCTAAGAAATAGTAAGTATTAAAAATCTAAAGCATGACGATATCACAAATTATACTTACAATTGTTTCGACAATAATATTTTATTTTGAGTCTTATTTTTTCATAATATTTTATGGGAACCGTGGTACGATTAATTTAAAATTTAATTAATTCACTACTACTTCCAAAGATACTTTTTCAATGAATTCAATCTGACATATGCTTAAACCAGCCATTTTTTTGGTCATTGGCCTCAAAAATGTTCTTCGTATAAGAAAAAGTATTTAATTTATTTTTATCGCGCGACACTTAAATCTATTAGAACGTTGACAGTTTTATTTAATCTCACACAATAGTCGATAAAGTATCTTCAGACTACACAATGCAGAGTAATATTTTTTCTTAAGTTGGATTTTAGGTAGTATTTGTATGAAACGCGTATTTAATTCAAAAAGCTTAATAAAGAACTCGCAATAAGCAAGAAGAAACCGAAGTATGAAGTGGGGCTCAAGCTTGATTTTATAACATCTTCAGATAAATGGAACTATTACATGGAGCTGGCTAGTCTGAAAAATCTTTATGTGACGCAATGCGTGATGAATGAAGCTTTTCTTGTAAAGTTATCTCCGTAACTACATTTTAACTGCTCTAAATTGTTTTTAAACGATATGCCGCTAAGCTATACCATTTGGGTTGTATTTGTTTAGGAATTTTTACTTTATAATGTAATAATAAATTATATGAAATCTCTTACGTATATCGTAATATTTATAAATCATTGAAGCACATACGAACAGTATTCTTAACCACTAGACTACCTCTACCTTATTTATTAATTTATTTAAAATTTAACAACAGTATTGTCCTTGGCGGTCTTTTAGTTATGGTGACACCTTAGTAATCAGACACGAACGCAATTATAATGTGATATATTTGCTAATGCTAAAGGAAAATCTATTAATAAATGTACATACATAATGTTAAATGTGTATTTTTAGCATAAACGTTATTATTAGCACTTATAAAACACTTAATAAGTGCAGTGTTGGTTTATTTATAAATCATCAATCAGTCGCGACGTTCTAAAGTTCCTTTAAAATAGAGGCTTGTCGCCTTATCACGCTAACGCATACTATTTGTTTTAGTTTTATAATAATCTGTTCTTACTGTATGCTTTACAAGTGACTAACATGATATCATGATTAATTGTCTAGATAAGCGTAAGTTTGAAATAAGAATACGACCCTACAGACATAACGAACATTGGAATAAGACGAGCACAGTGGTTTTTAAACTAGTTTTGTATATACGGTAAGGTGAAACCGTTGCTGACCGCTTGTATAAAAGCAATTTACGTTAGAATACTATTCATAAACACAATTTTACAGCCGAATTTTAATGATAAAATTTACTCCTAACAAAAACCATTTTATTAACCTTTATGCATTTTACCATCTGCATAAGCCATTCCTTAGATTTTTATTACAAACTAAATAGGATCCAATGATCATTATACATACCACAAACCCATCGCTAATGGCCCATTTCATAGTTCACATCACTTCCTGAATTTGGTAATTAAAAGTTCATTTGACGATTTACTATATTACACTAAATAGACTAAGAAATACTACAATTAGTGAAAATTAACGGTAAACGGTAAGTTGTGAGATTATATTAAAGCTTTTGACATAAGAGAGATATTTATATAGCTCTGCGAATATTGCTCTGCCAAGTATGAGCTTTTCAACTAATCCTACGAATCAAAGCGTGGAGGACGAGACATTCCATAGAAAATAACGAGTCCTGGATAAAGATTCTTTGGCAAGGGTTTGGTTAAAGCTTCAAATCATTGTTCTGAACTATATAGCCAAGCTTCATAGAGACTAATATAAAAATAAATTTCTTATTACAAGTAATGGGCACACTTGCGTGACAGTTGTGTTATTATCAAACCTTCTAAAAATATCTGAAGATCTAGTTCAATTGCAAAGCATTAGCGAGCGAACCTTAATTGCAATAAGTTTAAAACAAACCTCAAAACGATCCGTAATTTGTACATATATTTTTAAACCTAATTAACCAAATATTATTACATATTTGAGAATCAAGGGTATACCAAAAAAATACTGATACAATCTCAAACTATATAACATTAAGTGTAAGTTTTTATTTGAAGTTACTTTTTTGTAAGTTCTTCGTCGGAATAAATCCTTCCACAAATGTTTTTTCAAACATAGTTATTTAAATGATTAGCAAAGGATGGTACGGAAATAGGCCGCCACCACGCCAGATGCGATGTTGTGTAATTCTACTGTGACCTATTAGATGTACTAATGGTACTCTGTTTAGTGACTAATCAGTATTACGTGTTAATTTAGCACTTATGTAATAGAACATTTTAAGTTTGCTACTTTGCGACATATAACTTTGTCTTTGTCGCTCGTACATACGAGTTCATATGAACTAAAAACTATTGAATATTTTGTCTTTATCACATTTACATAATTTTACATATATATATAACGTTAATTGTAGGTACATTGTTTAAGTACATAATAGTAAAACAATTTTTTATAACATTATATCAAAAATATAATTAATTATAAATAGGATCACATCAAAAATGTTAGTCTCATAATCAAGGCAAATAAAACAATCAAAAAGTTAAAGCTCTATAACTTAATCACGAAAAATTTTATAGACCACACACAAAATAAATCGGCTATATAATAAACGAAAAACAATCTTAGCACATGGATATAAAACTCAAAAATCAAAACTGGGAGACAATACAATAATTTGTCTATAAAATTATAGAATACGGGAATGACTAGGGTTTTTCTATGCATTTTTAATCACAATGAAAAAGCTTCTCTATTACTTATAATATAAAGTTTATTTTATAAAAATCCGAAATCTTCTCAACCGCGGTGGTCCATTCCGGAAAAAAGTAAAATGAAATAAAGGTTTTATATGTTTTTGACAGTTGTCTAGACTGGGCGTGTTTTTGACGCTCGGTTTGTATATTTTACTAATATGGAAGTCGCATTATATTAATTATTCATACAAAAGTCATTTTAATAAAATTATCGGTTTCAAACTTTTACAATACGTAGATTATTAAACATTGTCATGTGTTGTGCATAAAATTAGTTGATTCAATCCAATTCAATATTTCTCCCGATATGTCGTCTATGTCACCTAGGTTCCGCACAGTTTTCCCCATTTCCATTTTCCTCTATAAGTACAACCTTCAGTGCTAAGTCTTTGAAACGGTTAATAGAATATGGATGTGGTGTGTTTATTTGATTTAATGACGAAACCAACACTTAGCAGTCGAGATGTATCTCAAGGCATTTCGTGTTTATCATTTCCTGGCATATGATATCACCGTCCTTCGAATTCCCTTGGACTTGGTCCGTTTACTGGTACCAGTAACTGTTATAGATTATTCAAAACATTAAATGTCAAAAACTTTCCTCTTCTCTTTTCTCTTACGAACTCTTGCACGAATAAATAAAAGCGTCTTGAATGTAGACGCCGAGCGTTCTCAAGCATTTTTTTATTATTCATAAATAAATAATTTAACAAAAACCTCTTTGACAGTGAAAATACAGGGTAAGCGAAAATTTAATGACTATTCGTTCAAGTAGCTTTAGACTTAATAAGAATTAATTGCGTTGTAGGTGTTAATTGTTAACATACTTTGCCACGAATATAATTAACGAGAAAAACAACTATAAAACTAACGAAATTCTATGATTTATGGGAATTGTGCAAGTCGTTGGTGTCGTAAGTCAGCCTGACTTTACGATTGAGTTATGGCTGTACTAAATTAAGTGATAATATTTCAATGGATTTTCTTGTCAACAGGATGTAGGTTTATTTCCGTTGTAACGGTAACTTTCATTTCATTCAAGTAGTTTTACAGGAGAAAGATTTATATATACAGATTCAAATTAATTTAAAAATGTAAACGTTTGTTGCTATTGTTACATGTCTCGTACTAAGCTTATATTCAATTAAACTCAGCAAGTTTAAAACTTTGTATAAGTGAGCTAAAAACTACACTTCTGAGACATTAAGACGCCATTAAGGCGCTTGTAAAATATTTTAAAAGTCACAATTATCTAATTCAGTATTAAGGAGTTATTTTTTTAATTTCGAACTTCGCCAGTCCTTGGTTCCATTCAATTGAGCTTCCTTTAATGAAGGTCTTAATCACCTGTAATTAGTTCTAAAGAAAGCACGCTGCTATTTTTATTGCGTCATTGTTTGCGAGTACAGGACAGGGCGGGCGGCTTTTCGAATCATAATTATGAGCCCAACATGTGTTTCCCATATTTTTGATATTATTTACCTGGAGTTTGGTTAATATAAGTGACTCTTAACTTGCATACAAGCATTATTGCTTGTATGAAAGGACAAATTTTAGAAAACCTACGCTGTATTATTCACCATATCTTAAGTAGGGAAGTTAGTTGCTTAATAGTTATTAAAACTTAACATATTTCTTTAAACTGTAGATGCCCAACAAACACAAAACAATTTATTAGAACACAATTGAGTAAATTATTATTAAAACTCTTTAAGAGACTAGCTGAATGCAACAACTCTAATTTGATCTTGTTATAATTTATTGGATTTCATTTACAAGACGATAAAACTTTTGGTTATTCGATACAAACCGATGTTCAATTGATACATATCTCAATGTAAGATAACACTCGAAAGATTAAAAGCTATCGTAAATATTGTCGTTCTGTAAGTCATATACGCATATAATCTTTATTGTAGTACACTCTAAGTTTGCCTTACAACATTTCATTTTCTATGGTATACATACAACGGTTCTTTTGCCGGGATTATACTGCACTTGGGGTAATGCTTAATACGCCCTGCACTACTAATACAAAGTATCAATACAAAGCTTCGTGTGGACCGTTCTAAATGATTGGAGCACCGATATCCTCACATTGACGGACACAAGCGTACAACAGAAATGAAACAATGGTAGTTAAATAATATGCCATTAAATATAAAAATAGTTCAGCCATTAAACGTGACTATTTTACAGACATATAAACACACTTTCGTCGTGTCTATTATTTATGAGTGAAAGTGACAATTTTCTCTATAAATTATACCCTTTGGTGCTCTAATATTTCAATTTAGATTCAAAGATAAAGTTGTAAGCGTGAATACGAAATGTATGTATTGGGTTCCGTAGTTTTTATTAGCATGTGCTTCTTGTTCATTGGTTACAATTTTTTTATCTAATGAAATTATCTATATCGGGAATTGTTGGCTTATAGGCGAAGTAGAAATATTTTTTAACAAAACGTAATACAATCAAAAAATATATATATAACTTCACTTCTAATATTAATTATACATATTTGATTTGTATATATAAACTAATAAATAATTTTTAATCCGATTTATATCTGCATGTAAATAAAATATTGAGACAATTATACTTCTTTAAAACATTCATTTGCGGGACTCTAAAAAAATATCACGTTAATAGATTATCATCGTCATAATTGAATTAGCGAGAGTGAAAAATTTATCGCCCGAAAACGAGACCGTTTCGCGAAATCACCGGATTAAGTGTTAAATCTGTTGATCTTAATTGAAGAAAGTTGTGCTTATTTAAAATTTACTTTTCAACAATATTATCAATTTAAATAAGCTCCATCATATAAATTAGTATTTTTCTTGGTTTCATTTAATAATTTCAAGTGTCATAAACAGGCGGCTTTCGGCTTTATTGACCGTCTGTGTTTACTACGTCAGGCATAATTCATTACAACACGAGAACTATACAGGAACATCCATGGTTGGAAAACAAATAAGTGGCCTCTAGATTACAAAGATATTGCTCATCTGTAGCAATAAAAATGTTAGTATTAACGAGAAATTATTATTATAAAGCTAAAGTGCGTTCGTTCGTGACTAAGATCGCGTTGTTTTGATGTTTATATACTTTGCAAAACATTATAAAACATATACGCATACAGACATTTACAGATACCTATATATAAAGGTTATATATTTTGTCACAATAACCTCTTTTCTGCCTTTTTTTGCAGGCATATAACAAACCAAATAATAATTGTACAATTGCATTTTAAATTGTTTAGTTATACACGATCGCGTGGATGAAAAACATTAATATTTTTCTCATATATTTAATCTTTCTAGCGGCCCAATTTAAATAAATGTATAAACTTTTATTCCACGAAATCGATATTCTATGATAATAATATGAAATATATTACAATTTATTGTATCTTTATGCTAAAGGAGTAAGGACGAGAATATATAGGATATGCTCTAAGTGCAGTCAGAAGAAAGCATGCCTTGTTAGTTGTTAGTGATACTTGACACGTATATATGTCCACTGTACGACGAGACTTTAGAGACGAGCCAGAGTTAAATAAAACTCAACAATAGTAAAGAGTTGAATTAATAAATGAATAACGCATTATTAATAATAATAGTAACAAAGTGGTAAAATAAAAATACCACTACGGATTAAGTTTGAAAAAGTCGACATGACACTAGTACAGCCATACAGCGAGGAAATGCCGCCAGCATTGTGGGTCTCTCTACTCTCTACTCTACCACAGGGACCAAACTTTTTAAATTTGTTTTAGTTTAGTGTTTTGTTTTATTTTAAGTAACTTATAACTAATAATTGTGTATTACGTAAAGTACATTTAATAATTAAGTATAGGAAATACTTAGTACATTAGTTTAAATAAATTTGTAGATCATATTCAACGTCCAGCTCGCAATTTATTTATTACAATAATCCCGTGGTACAATGGAACCATGGATAATTCAAGTGGCTGGATAGTGTAACGGTATCCATGCATATAGCTATAATACTTATTGAAATATGTATGTGGGCGGGGGTACACTCCTGTTTATATCGGCGTGTTTGACACGATTCTAATTCTGTTTACTAAACAAATCTTTATTAGTATTATTTTAATGGTTTTAAAGCCTTGTGGGGGTAGCTTTTATACGTAAAGTTCTGGGCGTTTTTTTAGTAACGTAAACACGGCGTGGGTATATTATTGCTATAAATTACCTCGTTAATCGTTAAAATGTGTTCCTTATCATAAAATTAAATTAATTTGTAATTGCATCATTGTTAAATGAAATACTCATTTGTCCCTTTTCTTGAATCCGTAGACTAGAGAGAACGAGACGATTGAAGGGTTATTACTAAATCTAACAAAATCATAGATTGATTTAGTTCTAAAGAGCAAAATAATGACAGAATCAAATATACATGTGCAAAATGATATTTTAAGTGAAATATCGTAAAATTGGTTTTATCAGAATAATAACACTAAAAATAAAACACTAGAAATGATATTGAATTATTTATTACTTATCTAATAACATTTATCATATGCATGCAATTGTCTGTAATCCAAGATTCAAAGTATCATATTATAATTACCAGCGAAACTATGTTTTATAATTTGTTTAAACATATTATGTACATATACACAAAACAATAAAATGTCTGTACATATAGTGTTTGCGTTATGAAATAATCTTACTAATGGAAGTCGTATTCACTAACTAATTAGTACATAGAATCTTTGACAGTCCACATTGCGTACGCCTCACTCGCTGATGCAAGTTGTTATTAATTTTAAATTACACATCTTATTCATTCTATAAATAGCGATAAACACAGACAACTGTCTTTACACTCAATTTATAATTCCAGAACCTATATACCTAGTAACTTTGTGTCTAATACCCATACATTTATCAGAATAACTGATAAATAATAACATTTAATTGAATACGAATCGAGGGTAAAATAGGCTGTTAACGGTTCAATTAACCGTATTTTACGATTTACTTCCATTTTCCTTTATGCGAACCTTGGTTTTATTGTGCTATCGTAAGATGTGATAGATATTATTACGATAATTTATTAAAAAATCTTCCAGGAAAAGGCCATCTGGTTAAATTTCAGGTATCTATTCGAGTTTGATGTTTCTCCAGAAAAAGTGTCGAGGGAGACATGTGGACATGTTTATTCAGTGTCAGGCAACTGTTGACATTATTATCTCGACGATAAGCTGACGACATTTTATCTTGGAAAGGCGGGTTTGATTGAAACCTGTTAATTCCCATTAGTATTTCATCAAAATCAAAAATATACGAAAAATTAAAATTTTTAAAGGCGTTTTTTATAATACTGCTAAAAAAGATAGTGTGAGAGAGAGAGATACTTTGGATTTGTTTAAAAAAAATAATATTCGTATTTTTATGTATTCGGTAGATATTTTAATATTTGCCAAATGACGTATTAAAACATATTTAGTAATTAGTAAATATAGGTTAAGATAAAACTATTATTATCTATGCATGCGAGTCACGTATACCATTAAACTATTGTATGGTTATATGTTAGTGTTGACCCGAATATTAGTAAAACATCTCATTACTACACTATTACGTGATGTTCATCATATGTCGTTTTCTATCAGTAGGCCTTTGAATAAATTTATTATGAAGCTTGAACTATCATCAATAGATACATGTGGTCGTGTGTGTGAAAACAAATTAATTGATTACTTCACATGCATTAGCAATAGGTAGAGTTATAAAGACAATAAATTTAAATTTACGAGGTATTACTTAATTTAAATAAATATCCGATTAAGTTGACGATCTATCTCAACAACTCTTAAAAGAATTGTGTTTCATTCAAGTTAACCCATAAAATAAACTTGTAAAATATATAAATCGTAAATAAGTCGT
This sequence comes from Leptophobia aripa, assembly GCA_951799465.1. Classification (NCBI taxonomy): domain Eukaryota; kingdom Metazoa; phylum Arthropoda; class Insecta; order Lepidoptera; family Pieridae; genus Leptophobia; species Leptophobia aripa. The sequence goes on along the minus strand of OX637264.1, from coordinate 3,181,111 downwards.
TATTAAACTATTACAGTATTAAATCCTTATATAGTTAATATAACTATATAATTGGACATGTAGTGAGAAACGACACGGCAATAAGGAAGGCTCTATCGGCACTATCTTCATGATTCAATCTTATTTACATTTCACTTTCCAATATAAGCACTTGCGCACACTGGCCGTTAGAAAAAGGCCGAATGTGAAAAAGGGCATATTTCATTAGCGTATATAACTCTAACGTAACATATATATATATATATCACATACGATTATAGACCCTCATACGTAATGTATATATTAGTGTTTACTAGACTTTGCGGTAATTGCGTCCAATAAACCAGAATAAAAGGAGGATGAAAGAAAGAGATCAGAGATGAGGAGTTATATAATATGTATAAATATACATATAAATAACTTCTTGAATTAGATATATATAGTTGGGCATTGGCACGACTTAAGTAATCTAATGTAAAGCTCAGAATTAAGTAAACATTATCAGTTCGGTGTCATGATAAGATACAGATGACATAACATTGATAATTCGTGTCTGGTATCGTGAGTTTCACAATTAATAAACACCGCTATACCGCTACTTATGGTGTAAGCTTTGACTGTTCACAAAATAGGTAATGAAAACCTGCTAATGAAAACTAGAGGATTAGTTGTTGTAGACTGTATATTAGGCAAGTCTGGTAAGTATCTTATTAGGTAAGTCATATGTTCTTTAAGTTTCGTAGTCTGATGCCTATTCTATTAACAAGTTGTGTAACCTGTTCAGGTTTAATATAAAAACCATATAAAAGTAATAGCGTACAATTCTACTTGGGTAATAAAATCCAGGTGTTTGAAACGAATAAAAATTATTGTTTCATAATAAAACTTTACGGCTTTATTGCGACACGAAATTATTTAACTGAAGTATATTTTTAGAACTTTTCAGTCCTTTTTTTTATTATTTTTGTACAAATTGGTGTCTTGATGACTATTCCGTGTATTAAACCAAGTAATAGAGGTGGTTAGCAGTCTGTAGCAATAGCAGCCTGCTCGTTAGCTTCCTATCCCATAAAAAACTAATTAGATTTTATAGTTTGAATTTATATTTGTACGGAAATCATTATTATTTGTCGAATTCTGAAACAAGTCGAGTTTATTGATTATTTCGAATTCATTTTAAACACAAACCAATCGCACAAGACTAACTTTTTTTGTGAGACTCCCTTTGCGAGGTGAAATTGGACGGGCGTACATTTTTTTCTTAAATTTTCCGTAAAGGTCGACACAGTTTATTCACCTAAGCAGGAAGTTGAACCGCGAATGTCAAAGCTAACCACAGAGAGTTCATATTTCGCGATATTGAGTATCGTGTGAAATTCGCTCGTTCAGATATCTGTGGTACTTGATTCATTTATAATTCAGACGAAATCCATAGATGGGATGTTTTATACATTTATTGGTTAAGTGAACTTAATTCACTATTCATTTTATTTGCCTCAACTTAATTATTTAATAGTTTAAAACATTTGTTAAGAATTTAAAAGTATGTTTATTGTATTGACCGATTAGAGCAGAGCTACCTCGCTTCCAGTGAGGTCTGTGCGCGTTCTTGTTGTAGTGACAGTGTGTTCGGGATTCTAAGACCAGTCATTAGGAGTCCATTGTACAGGCTACACGTTTGATCGAATTGGGTCTTAGACACATCTGCTGATAGGGAAGTCGCTGGTCTGAGCCTGCTCCTGTTGGTAATTGTGTAATTGATTTCTATTGTATAATATTAAACATAAATACACATTTCATTCATGGATGCCAAGGTATAGTTTGTGTTATCGGAGCTAATCAATTGCTGCAAATATATTAACATACCATTTTTAAGAAATACATATACATAACACACAAACACAACAAATATGTTCGTTGCATAAAAGTTGACTGTATCGAGGATCGAACCTGCGATCCTCTGTTTGGCACGCCGGCATTGTGACCATTACGCCAACTGAGTCATCAGTACATATATAAACACTAATACCAAACAGTTAATAGATAATGGTTTATAATCAAACAAAGTAAACATATTAATTGCTAACATCTGGATAAACATGCATTGCATTTTATGAACATGTAACAAAGCCATTCTATCCGAAGAGGCCACTTCTTTTTATTTATCCTGTTAAAGTTAATTAAAGTTAAAGTTATAGTAAATTGTAGTCCAAAGATGTTCTAGTTATAACTTAATGTTGGTATGAGGAACTTGAAACGATTGGGATTGTCAATAGTTAGCACGACAGAGATATTGTTGAGATAAAACAACACTTTATTACTACAGATATTGTAAAATACTAGGCATTTTCCCGTAGGTCACATTACGGTGGTTGTTGAGTATACAATCCAATTACTACGCCACGCCTTGTCACAACTTGTTAGAGAATAAGATCAATTGGTTCTACATACTTTAATTTCAAATGTCACATACATTTTACAACTTACACAGAATACTATAACCACATATATAGAAACTGCTATTTACTCTGCACCATATGTTGTTAAGGGGGTTTCATGAAGATTTACGATTATTATTTAATCTGTCTAATTACACTAACTTAATTAAATGTTCATTTTAGTTGGATTTAATTGATAGATATGTATAATATACACGCTTGAGCTTATACTAGAATATTCCTGGGTTGTAGGTGTCCAGTATTTCGGCTGCATTAAAGCATAGACTAAAGATAATGCCAAAATGTCAACACCAACAGAATATTCGGTACAATAGGATTTATTTTGAATAAAATCGATGTGGAAATGTAAAAATATCTTGGTAATATTTGTCTTTTATTCCACGTTTCTACACTCACAACATAAATTAAATAAATAATCTATCAATTCGTATTTATAGATTGAACTTAACAGTTGAATCGTACTGCGGCGAAGCTCCATTTGGCATTTCCCCTCAAAGACATTGAAATCTATCAACCGCTAATCAACGTGTGGCGTGCTACCTCAAAGCCTTCTTGAAAGCCTGATTGCCTCGTTGTTGTTAATGTAGGCGTCACGGTTCTGATAAAAAACAATAGGGTTCTATAAGATTTTGGTTTTAGGGAAAAACTGAAAACAAACAACATCCAATATCTATCATCCTTATGCTGTACTTGTAAATGTAAAAGTTTTATTACCTACGAGAGTTTCAGTTAAGTTCATTACCTATCTACAAAACACTTTTTTATAAGAATTGTATATAAGATAATAAAATTATAATATTATATAATTGAAGAAACCACGTTTGAATTTTTGACACGTATTGATTAGATAATACCTATATAGGATGGCGCTTTAAAAATGCCTTACGATTCAAAAGCTTTTATTAAGCACTTAGTAAAATAAAGGATACTTTCGTATTCTGCGATGTCCGATAGTGGATCGCAGATGGAACTAATCTGAATACAACAAAAACTAGTCCTGTAGGCATTCTTCCTCATCCAACAGCTTTCCTTACCAGGATAGCATAACTAGTATGCGAGTTACATAAGTCCAAACCTGTCCTTTTGTATCTATTATGAGGCAATCATAAATAGCTGTGGTATCTGATTATGTGCAAATAGCTTGCTTTTATGGTTAAAATATGCCAAATACTTAATGGATATAGGGGAAATGTTTCCTTGGCTTCTATGCTCACCGAGATGCTCACTCATGCGAAAATAAATGCATTGCCACCCGAATTCGACTCCAGACTAAATCGTATAAGAAATGTATGCCATCTACATCAGGAAATATGTAACTTATACAATTCATATGGTAAAACATAGTAACAGTTTTTAAAAAGGTAATTTTCTTAAAATCTAATATGTGATTTATAACTGGTATTGAGGGAGATGGAAGAAAATTATTATGTTACCCAGATAACTGAAGAATGCAATTGTCTCAATTCGAAAAACAAACATTACACAATGCGTCGTCCATACACTCTTCAAGTCAAGCACGCGATTTCTTACATAAGTTAAGAAATGTGACAAAACCTTATTCTCACAGTAACTAAGTGATATTAAATATCTAAATAATTGTTCATTATCATTTTTGAAAATACTTATACAATAATCTGAACTATGTAGTCTTCAAAATTTAATTGAATATATCAACTTATAAAAAAGTGATTATCTGTCATAGTTTTTAAGTTAAAGTCTTCTTTGTTGTCCTCTACCTGGCCCACGGACTAAAAATGTCTGCAAAACCTTTAACACTTGCCTAAGAATCGGCCTCTGGCGTCAGACACGTGTCGTATTCATCACGTTTCAAGTTCCCTCTTCGAGAAGTCGGTACCACGTGCTATTAACAACGTGATGGACTGATGGGATGATTGTTCTAACAACTCGTGTTATATCATATGGGCTTCAGTTCCGTATCTAGAAGCTAAATTCCGAATGGTTTTGAAATACAATCATTATCATATCAATGGATTCGACCTTTAATTACAGAATTTACTGTTCTGAAAAAGTTATAAACCTACTGTCATTTTACAAGATAAGTAGTATTTATTTTATAATAAACGAAGCTGCCGTGTACTGCTGAAACGATATTGCATATAAATAAAATCAAATAGCCATTGTCAAACAAAACACGACAAAACGGTTCTCGTGACATCGTAAATATGTTTCGTTTTAGAAAGTCGTGTTCTCAAGTTTATAGCTTAGCCACTGGGGGGTCATCTGTTCGATTCCACAAGTGCTTTACGAGATAATTTATTTGCTCAATTGTAAAACAATAAACTCAATTGATCACCATCAGTCTATTGGTTAACATTCCAATGTTATTAAAGAATGGCAGTGGTGTAAGTATATAAAATCGTCTTATACATACCCAGTAATATCGTTAAAATATCACAACACAATCTAAATAAATAGACTTTTGGCAATGGACAGCTTTCCACAAATAACAATTTAAACGTCAATCATAAAACTAGAGAAGACGAACTATTTGTATGTGAACTATTTATTTTTACTCGATGTATTTTATGCCATTTTAAGCTGAAAGTTTATTAAAGAACTTTTTGACATATAATTCACACAATTATAAAATAAGACTATTACAAAATTCATTAAATAAAGTATTTTTAATGATATTACGATGTGTACATTATAAATGAAAAATACAATCTGTTTAAAACATAGTGTATACTACATACATTACATACTGTTTTAACTGAATAGATATCGATACATAGAATCGATTCCCATCGATGTTCACGTCATATATTAATCGAAGGCACAACGCGTTAACGTCTGTGCCGATCAACGGTAATGAGCGTACGATTATAATTTGTGACATTTACAATGTACGATTCCGACAATTTTAAATATTTTACTGTAATTTGCAGTTGACAATTTGAATAAATAATAACATTTAAGCAATGAGGAAACAACCGTCTTTGTATACCACTAATTATTTTGTTTGATAGGAGCTGTATGTGTGATAACTTTGCCAATTTACTTTATAAATAAACTTTTTCTACCAAACCCGATACAAGAATTGGTTATCTCATCTTAATATAAACTGTATATTATAACAGGGCCTTAAAGCGCAAAAGATTATTCCTAATTCTTGAAATTTTAACTTACTAAATTGAAAATTATACACTGCATGCGTACTACATACAATTTTGACATCGTAGTCGTGTCTTGTAACACAAGTTTATAAAGATGTAAAATGTCGATACGAGAGTAATTTCAACGTAATGACGCCTTGAGGCGTTAAAGTCGCGCTTATATTTTTTTATAATCACCGCTTAATTACATCAAGTACTGATAATGATGATATATTGATGTAATTTTTACATAATTATTAGTTAAAGTAGAAAAATTGAATTTTATTACTCATACTTTGAAAATCGAATATTCATATTTTTGTTGATTACAGTTGCGTGACCAAATAAATTATAAAGGGGTTCGATTTAAAAATCTGTAGTAAGGCTTGGGATATATTTAAAGTCTGGTACATAATTTATTCGTTAAAACTATCATTAGGTAGATCAGACAAAAGAGTCGTGACTTTTTAATATATTTCTGAAATAACGATTTTTACGTTAAACCGGAAAGAGTCTTATTAGAAGGTATTTTACTAGCAAACAGTTGGTGTACTTGCTTACATTTTACAATTTTTATGGTCTATAGGCACGAGCGTGACATGAATGACTATAAAACAGGAATGTTACGGAGCTTCAACACTGATAAATCAAATTTTAAAACTCCCATCCCGACTTCGTGTACGCTAAAATGACCTCCGTTACATCCCTACACATTCAAATATCATATATGAAATGTTGATATTTGACAGTGAAATCAGTATTGAAATATATATTAAGCAACAAATAGAGTAAAAACATTTTGATCTGTAAATTTGAAGTATATTATTAACTACACGCGAGCACTGTCTGATTTGTATCAGATATTTTTATCAATCCTTGCGAAAGTACGCAGCTGCCAAGTGTCAATAACCTTAATAATGGGCCTAGGTTCAGCTGAAAATAGATGTGGGGAACAAACGAAAATATATTTTTCTATTTTTATTTAATTTAAAAAATACGCTAGAACATATGGTGTTAACAAAAGTTTGCAAATGCAAACGATGAAGCAATAACAACAAACAAGCCAGCGGACTGATAACATAGACGTTGCTTCCTTAAGGAACGAGTACGCTTTTCGCTATAACCATATATAAAAATGAAATTGAATAAATTGCACTACAGTGTTATTAACCGTTTGAGGTTTAAGTAAAAAAAAATATTTATTTAATAAAGCACACGTGCAAACATAACCAAAACAAAACTATAAGAACACACAAGACACGTATGTGTATAAATCATAGGTATGCATAAAAAACAAATATTTTGACGTACAACATATAAAAAAACAATTACACCTACTATGAATGAATTAAAACAATAAATAAACGAGAATCAAGTTCTGCAACATTCAGGGTCTGAAGACATGGAGACTATCACCAAATGGATCAGCGATGTCTTCAGAACTAAATATATTGCTAATCTAATGTGATAGTTTTCAAAAGTTAACTTCTGTGTTAAAAGTTTATATATAGCAATATTTTATTAAATATTTTTCAACATTACGGCAACATTCCACTTTTAATCTCGATTAGGATCATCTTGAAATTAATTAATTAATTAATAGTAAATGTCTTGTTAAAATTTCCGTGTTCTAATATACAGCAATCAGAGTTATAAACAAGACCTATTAAACACTCTGTGTTTTTTTTAATTAAGGTAAGGCCTGAACTAAACGGACGGTTTGTAAAGAGATCCGATTTATATTATATATTTTTATCTACAGATTGATATAATGTTGTTTAGTTATTACGGATATTAACTGTATGTATAATATAATCAATATTATAAGCAATACACCTTTTGATTAACGTGATTTAATTGAATTGAAACGTGGTTGCACTTAAGGCCAACAGTAACATTTCATAAATCGAATTTTAAAAAAAATACCGGCGTTTATGATACGATATGAGACCGGCTCGTCTATAAACAGCCTAAAAGAAATTTCGTACACAAGTTATAAATATAAACACTTTACGAGCCCTTTCTTTTCCATATTGTTTTAATGTTCTCAAAATATTTGAATTCTCGAATTAGATGTTTATTGAAACATAAAATGTGTTATAGTCCGTCCTTTTACAGTGGCTACTTTACTTACACAATGACAGATTCATTGTAAACATTAATCTCCGGGCAGTTACAATCTTTTTTGGTTTTCAAAATAAATTCATATAACATAAGTTATCGATCCTTGGATGGTATTAATCAAATCAAAGTCAAAACAAAATTAGTTTTCTAAAATCAAGCTACGTCTCATAGCTGTATTTCTAACTATAAGATAAAGAAACAAAGAAATTTTTGACAGAATTACATTTAAAAAACCACTGAGACTATTTTAGGTAGACCCCGCCAAAGGTTATTAAAATGTCCTCCTATCGAGTTCCGTCAGTAAGTTATGACGCGATAAATTCATAAATACACACGTAGGTCACAATATGGTTTAAAATAATCGCAGATCTAACATTGACCTCATTCTGTGGAGGTCTCGTGTCTATTTGCTATAATATTTATAGCTTTGAGAGTAAACGAGCGGAATGTTTGCAGTCGGAAGTAACACGTACAATGTACTAACATTGTAGTATTAATAGGTAAACTCAATAATAAAAATTCACTTTGACATGTGATGTCACATGGAATGATACTGCTCTCGTCACCTTTAATTTCATGAATGTTAAAGTAACGAACTCTTATTAAGTTTTGATTGAATGAGAGTTTATTAAGGATTTCTCTATTGTTATAAGTTGAGAAAGAAATATCATACGTGCATTCCGCATACTACATAAGATAATTCGTGCTTAAATTTCCTTCGGAATATGTTTGAAAAGTTCACTAGAATAATTGTTTGAGGCTCTTTTTAATCATGTTTTCCTGGAATAGAAATACGTTTTCAGAACAGTTTCAATAGAATACGTACTGTTATCTGCAAAAACTTTATTCACAATAGTTGTATATCGCTTTGTTATTTTCTCGTAGATACACGTAAAATGTGTACTGTAGCTTTTATCTTTAGTACTGTGAGTCAATAAATACTTTTCGTAGTGAAACTGTACAAAATAAAAAACATATCAAAATCGTCTTTGAATACAGGTAAATTATACCTTTTTTTTAAATTGTAATAAAGGTTCTTATTTAGCAATTACTAAACAAATATTTTAAAATATAATAACACAAGTAGCTCATTGCGATCCGGCAGATCCTTTTTCATTATTCAAGATGCAAGCAAGATATACAAACAGAACTCAGTTAACAATATTATTTATTTGAAATTTTTTTTTACTGTATGAATAATCATCTTGAAATATGTGTGTATATTGTACAGTTGAAAATGGGTGTGACGCTGAATTCAAACAACTCCTTGTTTGATTTAATTGTTTTGTATCTAAATCAATTAACACAGTTCTGATTACAACAAACCAAAGATTGGTAAATAAACTAATGTTGGATGTCGGACATGGCCTCAATAATTAGCACGGATATAAATTTGCGCACAGTTGGTATTATGCTTAATATCCAGTGGGGTTTAAATAACAGCAAATTTCATGGCTTACATTTTTGTTACCTTTATTGTCCTATGATACATAAATCAGTATTTTATACATATATCTACGTAAGGAAGAACCACAGGCTGTGTTTTGTATGTGAATATGTCTAACGGATTATATTTTTTTAATAAAATATTTAGTATTAGGTATATAGCAAGGAAATACATATTGGCTTACAATATAACTTTATTTTGTATGTGATACAAAAAGACACAAATGGCATACAAGATACAGATGTCTGGTAAACGTATAATCAACAAATATCCTCGTTTATCGTAATTTTTTGATCTATCAAGTGTTACAATTTAATTTTGAATATCGAGGATAGATTCTAAATTGCAGCGCTAAACTGTATCTCCCATATTTTATTGTCATTCAAACTCATACTCAAAATATCTTTATTCAAGTAGGTCTTTATAAAGACACTTTTGAATCGTCAATTTTTACACTTCCACCGGTTCGGAAGGCAGTCATCTACCGAAGCAACTACAACTACTCGATAGCTGCTCTTTTAAAATAAACAATTAATACAAAATTGTGCTACTGACAATTAAAATAACAAAGCATTGTAAGGCTACTCAAGAATTGAACTGTCCCGATGCTGACCCAATTGCCGACACATTAAAGGGATCTTTAGTTTATGAATTGTGACCATATGGTAGCTTAAATACGTATTCATTAAACGATACTATTCTAAATTCAAAATGCGACCAATGGAAAACAAGTATTGTAAAAACCCAAACCACTAAACCAAAATCACAGTGCTCTTTCCCGCGGAATGTTTTCCTTTTATAAGGTAAAAAATAATCTTAGCAAATGGGTGTGGCATAATGAATATTATTTTACTATTTCAAAAAGTTATAAATTACTTCATACAATCTGACATAATATTTCATCGCCTATCTTTCAGTACGCCTTGACCTTACACGTGTGCGTCATAGTTGGCCTATGAACAAAAATAATCGCGTCCGTTAGTAATTAATGAAAATAGCTCGCTTATATTTTCACTTATTCCCCCTGTTATTGACGTGTCTATTGTTTAATAAATACATTTGAAACATGTCTGAAACAATAATATAACCCACGCGACAAGAAGAATTCAAAGAATTGTTAGTTTACCTTCAATAAGTAAAACTAAAACAATAGCGAGGTTTGTTATACATATATTAAATTAGATGGTTTTCTGACATAGCTTTGTTATAATGGATGTTTTAACATGCAGATCCTCTCAGCGTTTCGTACGAGTAAAGTTGTTCGGGACCAAGCCCTAGGTAGCCGCATAAGTGAATATAAACTTAGCATGTATGATCCATGTCTTATTAGGGACTTACGCGATTCCTGTTATATTTTTTATTACTGTGACAATCGGCCTTTATCTCTTTTAAGTAGATTTGTAGAGCTTGTACTTTCAGTGAGAATGGTAAAGTACGCTAACACACCAGTAGGTCTCCTGGCATTGTTTTTAGTTGCTCAGCTGTTCGTTTGTTTATTTATATAAAGGGTTTTAGTTGTTTTTATGAGGTGATTTATAAGAATAAATATTTTTACATCGCACCTATGAGAGTAATAACATCGTTCATTGAACAATAACACTATGACGACTTCATTGATACTCGTCAGATGAATCTCAGTGCTAACAAACACTTGTGACTGTTATATTGTGTGATCTATTAAAGTTATTAAATTTTTTGATCAGGTATTCAACTAAATAATAATAATTACGTTGTTTGCTTACATGATAATAATAACTGTTCTTTAGTTTAAATAAATGAATACGTTTGAGACGATTGAAAAATTTGCTTGCCTGGACCAGATTTTTGGTTGAAAACAAAACGCGTTGTTTTCCATGATTTTAACATTTTTTTAAAAAATAATTAGTGTCTAGTAATTTTATAATTTAAACCAATTATAACTTAATTTGAAAGCACGAAATAGTGATAAATAGTTGGTCAGGTTCGCAAGTCGTTCACCGTGGTGATCATAAACTCGGTACAAACATTTAAAATAATGCTTAATTTGTTTCAGGTATCTCGTCTGAAGTAAAGTGATGTCAGCAGTTAAGTGATTAAGTATACAAACTCCGTCTACATGAGTGAAAAAGTGATTTTAAGTGAGAAAATGACGAACATTACGCCGGAGACCAGAATCATGATGATGCGGTCTGAAGACAGCCGGCAAGGTTATAGGAGACAGGTAAGATATATTGTGATATGACTTTTAACTAATTGCTTCGTAATCTGTGACCTATTATGTTTTGTGATGTATAATACAAAGAGATGTCATCTCTTAATTGATTTTACGTAAAACTCGGGAATTACTGAACGAGTTTCTAGTTTTATGCACTGGTAGGAAGCCATATGAAAATTTCTAAAAAAGGCCTTTTTAGCAGCGTACTCTACCTCGCTATGTGATATTTATTTATGTTAACATAATGTTTTATTGCCATTTTAACATTTGCATTGATGAATAAATATACAATACTAGAACTAGTAATAATAATTTCTTATAAAAATTAAATTATATTGGTTAAAAATTAAATAAATTAATATTAAAAATAACAAAGTATAATAAAACAAATCACAATATTCAAAATCGGTCCTCGTAGCAGAGTACCCATACTAGAAATAAATACTAATACTTAGAACACTGTAATACAGTATTTTCTATGTGATTCATTTAAACCTATGTTCTCGGAAGCCAAACAAAGTTATCATTCCATTGAAATAGATTTTCAGTAAACTTTCCTATTGATTAACATCCCAGGCATGATTAGGTCCTTTAATTATTATATATAACTAATTAGTTACAAATGGAACAATTAGGTAATATTTATTTATTACTTTTTATTCCACTCAAATCGGTTTGGTCGGTTGTACCATTTTTATACCTTGGCGTTAATGTCGACTTTTAAGGCTACGTGCATTACAAGAACAATATTATTCATTGCTGTGGGCTATTTAACAATACTATTGTTAAATACTTTCAGCCTTAGAATCAATTAAGAGAATACTAACACATATGAGTCTTAATCACTAGAATAAATAAATATATTATTATTATATCTGTATACTATATTATCCTATAATTATCATTATTAAAATATATAATTTAACTTTAGTTACTGTATAAATTGACATGCGACGTTAGTAAGTGCACGAAATCAGGTATCATATCAAAACAAATGACGGAGCTATCCTTCCTGTAACACGGCTGCTGAAAACTCAACTTTATACTCTTATTACAAGGTGTTATTTTAACACTAAACAAATGTCCAAATCTGAGTCAGTGTGTCGTACATTGACCCTTCCAAATGTTCGCTTCAATCTAGCAATGCTTTTAGATAATGTCACTAGTGATGTTACTGTTATATCGATGATTTATTGCTTTAATGTATCAAAATAGATTAACCTAAATTATTGTGTCATTTGAACGGTGTTTTGTGTGGCTGAGTTATGCAAGAAACAGATTATGAATTTAAGCATCCAGTAAATGTAGTTACAGGTTCATCTATAAGTATATAACCTGTATCTTTTCTGTAGATAAAGTGCTTTAAAGTCGAGTATATTTTTTTTAAATAATGTCAATTTTTAAAAAAACTCAAATGCTTCTATTATTATGGCAGAAACTAGTTTATTTGTAATTCCTGTGTGAGTAAATACGGTACCATAGTACCCTGATGTACGTGTGATTAAAGTAATTGGAAGTAAGCTTTGAATCCTCTATTAATTATATTTGGTTCAAATTATACATGATATCTTGACAGATATTATATGATAACCGTCTTGTTGATACCGTATATTGTAAATACCAATATATGTAAATAATAAAAACTAAAATATAGTTACTAAAGGGTTACGAAGTTATACCTTTTTTACGAGATGTAAATAAAATAAACATCGACTGCAGAACATTATTACAACCAATCACTATCAGTTTAACGTTGTGCTCGTAACATTGATCGATTTTGAACAGACGCGTACTGGTACATCACTATACACGTATGATACAGTGGCGGTACTACATACAAGCCCAAAAGCCCGGGCTTGCCCTACTATGGAGTAAAATGTATAAATCTTAATTAGCACATAATTTCCGTAACGCGTAAATAAAAAGTGCGAAAATACTTCCGCGCGTTCGATAATCGATATTGACCTTGCCACTGATGACCGCTGACCTCTATGCCATCTATCGCCTAACCTGTGAACTTTTTGAAATTACCAACCGCCAACGCAACGCTCTGTCGCATCGTCCCATATCTTCACACTTACACTGGAAGCCTGTCGTCCCATCTCTTTCACACATAGGTAAAAGCCCGAAACAGTTCGGCATGCCTTGCTTCTTATAACCAAAAAAAAATTCGTCAAAATTTTTATTTCACTTCTATGACAATAGAAGTTGTAAAAATGCGCAAATGGCAGCGCGTTATTGTTATTTTTTCTCTTAATTATTTATTAGATTGTTGTCTATAATGGCATATAAATTGGTGAAATGTGTTTCATGTGAAGGATTGAGGTGTGTGGACTTTTTAATTTTACAAGAAAAGGTAAAAAATAATTTAATAATATCGCCCAAGCCAAGTCCTGACTTGTGTATTTTTCAAACTACTAGTAAAACCCTTAAAATATATTTCAACCGATCAGTCTATATTAGTAATTAGGTGTTCACATACCAATAAATTGTATTGTTGGTGCTGCATATTTCTTGTAATGTTATGAATGTTTGGAATTCTTCGGGTTTTAATGATTTAAATAATTTATCTGTTGCTTTAAAAACACCAAAATGCACAAAAACATTTAAATGCTGTTATGTCCTTTTGTAATTTCGGCGAACAGCGCATTGAAACTTCTTTATCGAAACAACTTTTAAATGAAATATGAAATCATAATCACGCGTTGAGCATAACCGTAATGTTTTTAATTGATATTGTTTGGTCATAATGAATCTAAGATTTCATTGATATATTTCAAACTACTGATGAAAATTAAAAAAGGATATTTCAATCAGTTCTAACCAGTTTTGATGATAACTTCGTTGTTCGTTACACATATCAATAAATTGTATTGTTGGTTCAAGTTTGTAATCAAACCACTTTTTTACAAGGCCATAGTAATATCTGTCTAGTAAGGATATTTCTGTTGGGGTCATAACTATCGTCGGTAAAAATATGAAATGACGACAAACACAGATTAGGTATAAAAAAACATAATAGAATTACTTTAAGTTAAAATTAAGTGCATATACAATTTTTTGTAGTTTAAAATTTTGGGCTTGCCTATAATATAACCCTAGGCACGCCACTGGTATGATGTAGTGATTTTAGGAAAATGTGAATTATGTTGCAATTATGACATATAGGATCACATATATATTTATATTTATAAAACTTTGAGAATAATATTTTAATGTTTTGAATGAGAATAAATATCAAATTATTATAAATATTGTATTATGTACTATATATTATAAAATATATATATATTCTTTTATATATCATATTTATATTCAGACCTCTTTAATTCAGAGTCTTAAATTTATCTTTTTCTCTGCTTACAGATCTTAGCTGCTCTGGCTGTATCCCTTGGACCATTCGCAGCTGGACTCAGCAAGGGTTACATGTCACCAGCCATCGCCAGCATGCAGGAGTCGAGGCTTAATGGCTCCTTCACTGTAACAGATCAGCAGGCCAGTTGGATAGCGAGTTTGAGCTTATTGGGTGAGTTTAATTAGTGTAGTTTTTTACAGTATCCTTAGCACAAATAATACTTTCGTAAAATATTGGTATAAGATTATTAATTTATGTAATTTCGTACGACGAACGTTAAAAAACGAAGGAGATTCTCGAAAGATACCTGTGTCGGCAATTGGCTCAGCATCGGGACAGTTCAATTCTTGAGTAGCCAGTTACAATGCTTGAGTTACAATGCTTTGTTATTTTAATTGTCAGTAGCACAATTTTGTATTAATTGTTTATTTTAAAAGAGCGGCTATCGAGTAGTTGTAGTTGCTTCGGTAGATGACTGCCTTCCGAACCGGTGGTAGTGTAAAAATTGACGATTCAAAAGTGTCTTTATAAAGACCTACTTGAATAAAGATATTTTGAGTTTGAGTTTGATTTTTAACTATCCTCGATCAAGCATACTTCATAGTCGGTTCATGAACTTGTGGTTGTTTTCATACATTTTTCAATACGCTGATCAAGTATTTGTACTAAAGATTCATAAAAAATATCTCAATTATACATCTGATACGCGATTAATGAGTGTCATTAAATCTCGGACTCACCCGTTTACCATGGTGAGTGTATAGCTCTAGTATAATAACAGGATCGAACCCCGGTTGGATTAAAGTGTAAATTGCGAACAAGATTAAAGCCATAAACGTAAGAATTATATCGCCATTCGTGATTTATAGTATCGCTCGAATTGCCCTTTGTTATAAACAATACGTTTTACGATGTGTATTGTGGCAAAATATTGATTGTTAGTTGTTTCGTTACACATACGTGCAGAGAAACAATCAGCAACTGATATTTCATCGTAGTCTACGTCGTTTATTTTACTCTTTTTTTTTTCATTTATTAGGGCATTTCTCAAATATTAACTGATTACTTATAAACACGCACACACCTGTAACGTAATGCTACGGGTCTGCGTGTTTAATGTTGTTAAAAATCTTAATCTGTACGTCAAAGTTGATTGAAGTTCTTCCTTAATATTTATGTCGTTTCCTGTCTATTAAGTTTAGCTTACGACCTAACCTTGAAAGCTTTTTAGTTATATCATAAGGCTTAAGTTTGACAGGCATTGAGTGAATTATTATAATATTATATAATACGTAATATTTACAGGCTCGACTTCCTTTCACAATAAAATCTCTTTGGCGGCTTACTTGCCATATGCATAAATATTTCTGAACCATTGTACAATAGTACTAAAATACTGAATGTTTGTATGTTATAATTAACTTAGCAATGTTATACCTTTCTCCAAGGCCGAACAAGAAAAGACATTCGTATAAACGTGTTAAAACAAAAGATTACATGAATTGCTGAACATTTAACGGCGACTGCACACGATGAAAGAAACAGTAAAAGCCTAGCTAACTATTGTAAGCACTAAACAGGTTGTTGCAAACAATGCAACTGTAGAATACCTAAGTATTTCTGGAACTGGGTACTTAGTAAATACAAAGAAATATTTTTATCGTATTTTCAAAGAGTAATTGCAGATATACCGGAGACAAAAGAGAAAAGACAATGTTTTATAAGTCGGTTGTTTTACCTTATTAAATCAGTGACATTATAATATATATTTAGATATGGATATGTTTATTATTCATCTGGTTCTTAACTAATAAATTAAAGAATTACAGACAAATATTTGCCGGAACTAAATCAAAAAAGCTTAATAAAACTGTGTATATATATATATATAATATCTATGAACACAAAACAGTCTATTCCCATTACTATTTTCTCATCTCAGAAGCTTTATTATACAATATTTTACTAATGTTAGTAGAGTTGAATATCTCATGAGCACATGTGCTTTTTAAAGTACATAAATATGTTAGCACCCAGAACATAAACTACTTGGCTTATACCTTAAGGCTATCCGACTGTGTGATACGTACCCTATTATATAAAAGGTCTAGGAAGTAAGAAGTAAGAGAGCAAAAAGAACAGAATGTTTGACTTGATTACGGATGTTGAGCGAACGTTCGACATATTGTCATTGCTAATTAATTTTGTTTGTCTGTTTGACGATGCGCCGACTTTGATGTGATGTGCAAATGTTTGTAATGGAGGCTCTATGGATGGGAAGCGCACTTAATGTTAAGTGCTGACCGCTTCGAATACCTACGACTGGTATAATTATACACAGAATATTACAAAAATGGAATCAGATTTTAAATGCGTATAACATTTTTGTTGTCTTTCCGCACATATTAGGTATATTGGGCTTCCCATTTTTCTGTTTATAAATCATTTATTTACAGAAAATAGATTTACGTAAATATATTGATTGTATGAGCACCGATATAAAACTGACGACGAGGCAAAGTCAAAATCACGCGCGATACTAATAGAAATAAATGTTATATTGTTTTATTATTTTATTTTTTTTCTTGTAATATAAGCTTATTCGTTCAAGTCTTGCTGTAAGTCCTATAAACGTAAAAGCATCATAATTTATTCCATTTACTTTGTATCGTGAAATATTATTTTGCAAGCTCAATTGGACCTAATTCCTTGGGAAATAGGTAGCAATTGCTTTGTTATATGTTGAAATACATTAAGGGATGTGCATCGGAGAAATTTATTTGAAGCCAAAAAATTGACTATTACGAAAAAGTTATTCTTTAAAAAGTTTATTTATTCTATTAAATCATATAACAGCTCTCTTGGTCAATTAAAACAAATAGAAAAATATCTTTCAAACCAGAATCCATTAGGCATCCCTAATATATGCATATCGTAAATCGGCAGTTTTGCGATAATTTTGCATTTGAAAGGTAAAACTGGCTTTAAAGTGCATTGTTTGTGATCACTCTGCATATGTAAATAACTTAAGGACATATGTTTCCTATTGCGCAGAACCTAATTTTAAAACGCTGTTCTAGCAAATCGGCTGACCCGGATAAAAATCAGATAAATTATAAATAATGTTTTTTCAATTGGAAATTTAATATTATTACCGGTATACTTTACATTCCGTACTTCTGTATCTCTTGAGACTGGCCATTTAGATGATATTATTCTGTTTAAGTGCACTAATGCGCTCCATATCATAATTATACGATGAAACGTTATTCCGACACTACACGACCGCAAGGAACAGTAAACACTTTGGTTTGACATTTTCCATAGATTTACGTATATTTACCATCATTTTTAAAACCCAGTTCGTATTTTTTTACATTACATTTCCATTGTCCATATGATGAATATGAATTATCCCATTGTTACATCTGTAAAAAATCGTTAAAAAGTTTCGTTACATTGAATTATTGTTATCTGTGGTAATTCACTTATGTTCCATAGATTATAGAAGTATCTATATCTAGTGAACTCATCTATACTAGTGAAACTATAAGAATAAGTGTTTATATAGAATTTACAAAGCGTTTTACATATTCCGTCATAATATATGTAAACAAATGATGCACTTAAAGGCGGCTCGTTCTAACAGAGTATTTACTTACCAAATAGAAAACAATATCCATCTTTTGTATTCAAAGGAAACTCGTAAATTTCACTTTTTATTATTGTTTACCAAACAGTATTTTGGACAAACATTTATACAAATGACTTGTAAATTGTTCGATTTAATTGTTGTTCTTAGTCCATGTGTGATGTAATTCCACTTATATATTCAGGAATTTATGTGGTATTGATTTATTAAGTATTTATTTGAACGAATCATAGTGTCCAGAAATAAGTTTGACAACGCTAACGGACGTGCAGTGGTTTTATTTATGTACATACGAACAAGAATTCCAATTGATTTGGTGTTATTACATAACAACTATATAAAATACAATGCGAAACAAACCTTTGCTCTTTTATACAGTAGGAATTTTATTATTATAAAATTAATTATTGTTTTTCAAATTAGATTATATTAAATTGTATCAACAATTCATATCACATTATGTGTTAACTTATAATTATTTCAACCAGAACTTTAATTGATTTCTTCGTATTGCGGGCACGCATCGCAAATTGTAGCCCACAGCGCCTTGACGCCCTGAATACGTTAGAGCAATTTTGTGATATTATAACACATAAAACTGTTTATAAAATGATGGAAATTATAGGTTTATACGTGATGCATTTTTCAGTAATAATCGAGTAATAGCTCAATAGTTTTCTTTAACGTTTTTTTTTCGTAATCGTATATAACCCTTTCTCCTAAAATCCATATAATTTTGTAATTAAAGACAATTTCCGTTACTGAAGACGAATTAAGATTTTGTACATTTCAAAGAAAATTCCTGAATGCATTAACTTCACCAAGTAATATTATCCTCGAAAATAATCCTCCAGTAAATCAATCGATTCTAATCTTTTGTTTTGTTCGAGCAGTGTAAAGGAAAAAATAAGCTTATTACAAATTTAGATAAATACAGTTCGTATAACGTCATGGCAATACTTTAAAAGAAAGAGAGCAACTAGTACTTTTGTTCGAAAATCATTTCCTAAAGCAGACATTCTTATAAGCGATTTGAAAGCTTACAATACAACTTCTAGCATTGCTATTGTAGTAATCCAATACATTATCCTTAGGTTCGTTATAGAATTCCTTTACTCTTAATGTTATTTTTAATGTCACAGAAATACAGCATTCGTCATTAATGAAATGGAATGCAGTACACGAATTGTTTTGTTTATTTATATTATCTTTCTTTCACACCATACAAATAACGAAAGGACACAAGCAGTTAGGAAAAGAAATCATTATTCTTATAAATATTTATTGAATTCAGATTTACTAGTATGCTAGTATCTTATTTATGTCAGCGAATGCATAAATAGGTGGCCCTGGCCTTGGTATCGTGTAACGAAAGTGCGGATTGCCCAAAGATTGTTTGGTTTTTATTGTTTAGTTCTGTCTTGACCGATATTCATTTATATATATATATATAAAAAACAAAAATATTCCTGAAAATAATTAAAAAAACATTTCGATATTATAAATAAAAGAAAACTAAATTAACCTAAACTAAACCTTATTAAGAGCATTAACTATATGATGGAAACAATGAAGACTTGCAAACAATATCTATATGATAGGAGATATGATGGTTATATAAAAAATTAATATGATAAGCAAAAGCCGAATGATACGATATATCGTTCCATCTCGGTTATTAATTAATGTGCATATATAGGTAACGGTAAGTAACAATTGGAACTTTGCAGATATTTTCGGGTATTTTTTGTAACAAACATGACATTTTTAATAGAATTGTGGTTGTGTAACATTTTATGCATTCTAATATGAAACTAATCCGGGACAATTTGACCTTCAGAAGTAGATTTTTTTATACCATTTCAACAATAGGAGTGTTCTGTCCCTTTTCATCGCGAGTAAATTTAATTTGATGAAAGAGACAACAGTACGGTGTTGATGAAAAACACCGTGTTTTTCTGCAATAGTAAAAAAGCTATATGGGTTTTGTTCCAAATTAACGTCTTTGCGGGTTTTAGCCTCATTAAATGAATGTAGACTGTACTCTATAGAATACGGTAAAAATAAACCCGGTATTCGCGATACATAAATAGTACGTGGGATGTTTATTTGTGTCTGCTGTGTGCCGGTATGTCCATAAAGTACAGTGGCGCCACCTATATTCAGATATTTGGCGGGATAATGTAAACAAATCGATCATTAAGTGCTTTAATTGCTTAGCATTATATAAAAATTAAGAGAAATACATCATTTGCATTTTAAAATCAATTAATCTTTGATATCTAATCACAAACTGGAACAAGGAACAACGTAAACGCATACTGATTAAACTGCAACAGAATTAAGTAAAATTATAAGTATTTAAAAAAAAATAAGGATTCTACGAAAACTCCATTATTCAGCAGTCCCTAAGTATTTTCCGTTTTGTAAGCAAAACTTATTCAAATTTCGAACAATAAGATCTTGAATCTCAAACACTGTATTGTTAACGTTTACATCTTAAGTGGTGTATATTTTGTTAAGTGTTTCTTAAAAGCATTTTATACGAAAGACATTTTACATTTAATTAATATGTACAGGAAGCTTAATCTCTATATGTTATTTCAGTTCTACATCGCATTTTAAATACACAGTTTCATTAGTTAAAACTCATTTTTTAAATTAAAATTTCTTTTCAATTCGACAATATTCCTTATTTGTATTAATAGTTTTGTTATACTATATAAATGATTAAATGCTTCAAATTTATACGTAAAGACTTCAGGGATGTTTTGAAATAGTTTATATCGTCCAAGCAAGTTTTTTTTAATTATGTCTTTGTTTTAGGCGCTCTCTTCGGCGGTATCCTTGGTGGTATGGCGATGCGTTCGGGAAGACGAAGAGTCCTGTTAGCAGTGGCCCTACCGTACACGCTGGCTTGGTTGGCTACAGCTCTGTCGACAAGCGTTGATATGATTTCTGTCACCTCTTTTTGTGGTGGCATGATTGTTTGCTGTATCACTATGATAACACAGGTGGGTTTAATTACATATGATGTCATGTCGGTCGTGCATGTTTCTGCAATTTGCTTGGCCAAGACAATAGGCGACCTCACTCTTGTATAAATAAGATATATTGAACATCGCGTTCAGTCCGCTTTGTCTGTAATTACTATACTGGAGATCTGAAAAATAAGTGGACCAGTGAAGATATAATTAGCTCCAAATGCCAGCCTGCTGACCACACCGCTTATACATGAGCTATGAATGCAAGAGAAACCCTTAGTAATTTTGTAAATATTTGTCAATAATTCCAAAGAGCTGTAAATTAGTACGATCATTATCACTACATTAGTACTTATAAACTATTATAAAGCTTCAAATAGTTTTAAAGGTTCTCTTAATTTAAAATGATTGAATATAAATCATAAACTTTGGTTAATAAGCTAAAAAAGAATATTTTACATCTTATTTTTAATATCTCCGTGCTAAACTTGTGCGTATAAGCTTTCAAGAAATCAAACATTTCTAACACATTTTTATATCGTAATGACCCCCATACACAGTGCTTTCCTTTGAAAGATAAAATATTCTCAGCACATATTTAGAAGAGTCAGCATAATATTGTAAATGCAAAAACTATCAATAAGCATTTTTGACACAGTAAATGAACTTCAAACGAATGAAGATATTATTACCTATGTTGTCAAGGATTCAAATTACTTGAAGTACACAGTAAACATTCTTACTTTACATTAGTACTTCATATTATTAAATAAGTTGTATTCAATTTCAGGATTACAATTTTTTTTTAATGCATATGACCGCTCTTAAAGGCACAATTATAACTATTATAAATACCAGCTAGTAGCTGATCCCGACAAATATCGTTTGCCAAAAAAAAAGTCTCTAAAAATAGATGTTGGCCAAATTGTCAGTTCTACTCTATAGAGTATCGATTGAGGAGAATTTCAAACATTGAGACACGAGAACTTTATATATTAGATTTTCGATCGTTTATTATTTCATATTCAGTATAGAACATTATTGATTTAATAGCACACACATTTTAATTGTAATTATTTCAATCATAGTTAACAAAATCTCATAATTCATATTATTGTAAGTAATAATTTCATACGCGAACCACCTATCGGCGTATCGGCGGCCACTTATCATGCCCTATAATTAATTTTATTGCATCGATATCTTACTTTGTAATTGGTATGTCTCTAACTTTGATATATCATGGTCATAGTAACATTGATTCAACATTGTACAGATATTATATCATACAAAACAGTTCTTTAAAAAAAAGTATAACAAAATAGTAAGATTTAGAGTTCCTTAAACGACCGTATGTCAATGATATTAGTCTTGACATGCGATACTTTACGCTTAGTAACTAATTACCGACCTACCTAGTAGAAAAGTCAGTGTTTATTTTGTACAGCAACCTGCGCTTTTAAATATTATATTTTACCGACCCCCTGTAAGGATGTATATCTGGATTATATTTACCTAGCACAGAAATTAAGGTATCATAATATTACCCGGTATTACAAATTTTTACTACGTTTATCTAGCCTTATGTATGGCCATAGTTTCTCTGTTGAAGAATAATTGTGTCACCACATTTTACTGTTAAATAGTTCTAGCGATTCATTATTATTTGAAAATTCCCACTCAATGTGATCTTTCTCGGCGCAAGCAAAACAAATCATTCCCATCAATGTTTCAAAGAAAAACAACATTACCAACCCTATTTGGTCTGTTACCACGATTAACGTATGCATTGATTCAAGTGTAAATCATATAACAGTTATAGAACTGTTTATAGAGTTAATTATTACAAGAACTCTATAGCCTTATCCAGCAAAACTATTTATCTAAAATAGTAGTAATATTGTTTTTTACATATCGTTTTTTTTTTCGATATTTATTGCATAATTAATTTTATTTTTAGTGAATTGGTATTGTTTTATATATTTGGATTCATTTTACTACACAGGTTAAGGTCGCGTCCGTTTTTCAATTTGAGTATCACTTTTTCGATTTAAATAAAACATAAATACAACATCTGTTGAATTAAGCTGAGACAACCTGACATGTGATATTTAAATTCAACAGCGATCTATCACGATTTGTTCCAACTCGGCATGTATCGCACGGATCGTAATTAGACACGCTTATTATCCATTTGTTATTTCCATAAATATTTAATATCTTAATTTAGAGATAAATTCTTACAATAGTTACGTAGAGAAAATAAAATTGTAGGGCAGTTAATGAAAGATTATTTTAAGATTGCATATAATCTATGTGTTTAATAAAATGTACTATACTTTTGATTAAATAAAATAACAAACACTGGCATTTTATTAATATTTATTATCTTTGTTCTAGGTGTACGTGACAGAAATCGCGGTACCCGAAATTCGTGGCTGCCTTAGCTCCGTGCTAAAAATATTAAGTCAAATCGGTATCCTTACTTCTTTTTCCCTTGGAGCGTATCTGAACTGGCAACAATTAGCATTGGTGGTTGCCGCCGCACCAATTCTCCTCTTTTTGGCCCTTCTATTTATTCCCGAAACACCATCCTCTTTGCTTCTAAGAGGAAAGGAAGAAAAAGCCGCTGAAGCCTTACAGTGGCTTCGAGGGCCTGATGCTGACATACGACAGGAATTAGCAACAATCAGAACGAATATCCTAGCAAGCAAACAATTCAACGATGGTAAAGCAGGGAAGCTGAAGGTCCTTCTATCCAAAAGACTAACAAGACCTGTTCTCATCACATGCGGTTTGATGTTCTTTCAGCGCTTTACTGGCGCCCACGTATTTAACTTCTACGCGGTACCAATGTTTAAGAAGACGTTCAGAACTATGAGTCCTCACGGTGGAGCAATTGCCATCAGCGTAGTGCAGTTAGTAGCCTCGTGTGTATCAGGCATGCTCATTGACAGCGTTGGTCGGCTCCCATTACTCATGGTCAGCGGCTTTATGATGTCTATTGCGTTGGCTGGTTTTGGTTTGTTTGCTTACTATGAAGAAGTCTTCAGAAATACAGCGAATATGACACTCGTTGAACCAGGATACGATTGGATTCCCTTGCTATGTGTAGTCACCTTCACCATAGCCTTTTCTCTTGGTATCAGTCCCATATCATCTTTGCTGATTGGGGAATTATTTCCATTAGAATACAGGAGTACTGGCAGTGCTTTAGCTACCAGCTTTAGTCATTTGTGTGGGTTTGTGAATGTTAAGACTGCAGCTGACTTCCAAGATCACATAGGTTTATATGGATTATTTTGGTTATACGCTGGAATTTCGATACTTTGTCTATTATTTGTGGTTTTATTCGTCCCGGAAACAAAAGGGCGTGAGATCGACGAAATGGATCCGAAGTATGTAGAATCGTTGTGTATTAATCGATAGTATTCGATTGTATTAGTGTATGAAATAGACTGATAGCACTTGTACATATGATGTTTTCAAACCAGTATTATAGTTAGTTGTAGTGTGAACCGTTTGCCTCTTGTGCCTTATCGAGTTCCTTCCAAATACATCACAGAACTTATATTTGATTATCTTTATAAAGATTGGGATTAGGTAATTAAATTGTCATGGTTATTAAATGTGGACATCTTAGTTAAATTGTATCATGGCCATTGCAAGATCGCATAGGCAAGATATGTGTAATAGTTTTGTAAACTAATTTTATATTTTTATATGTTTTGAGCCATAGTAATTAAATAAAGTATATAATATAGATATGGTAAGATCTGAATACATACATATATATCATATCAAATCTATCATTTTAATGTATTGAAATTTTGATTAATCGTAAGCATTTCATTGTTGTGCACAAATTTTATATTATTACGATTATGTTAAGTCATACTGATTGTATTTGAGATTATAAAGTTAACAAAATCTTCCGATAAAACAACTGTAAATAACTTTAGCGATATATAGGTGTGTAAAAGTATTTTTTGTGTATATCACAAGATAGCATTTATTTTTACAAAATTAAGAACAATAAAATATGTATATAGATTGTTAATACGTTTGTTTATATATAAAAATCAATCTTGTCACAAAGTTTGTACAAAATTATTTATTTTAGAAAAATTTGGCCTAAAATTATATACTGGTGCTAAAATGGGTGCCTTAAAATTTTAAAGTTATATAAATAAACAATTGTTCATTAGGTGTAATATGTACATAGTATATTTATGTAGTGAGAGTGTAGCCATGTTTTGTACAACACACTGTATTTTATGTACTTAATGATTTTAAGAGTTTTAATAAAATATTAACAGAAATGGGGTTTCATTCTAAAAAATAACCGTCTATATAATTAAAAAAAAAGATATATACAGACAGAAATATAACAAAAATAACACATATTCATTAATAATAGTTTTGTTAAGTTGTCGGTAGATGATCTCGAATTTGGAGCCTCAACAATTTGGAGGCTAAAGTATATTTATAAACTTTCTAATTTTAAATCTAGATTCAAACCATTTTTGACAACTATTAATAAACCCTATCAATCATTGTTGCATTTATTACACACGTATAGAATACAATAAACATGAAAGCGCCTGCAATTTTTTGTTAGCAATATTCACACTGCAAACATTGCAAATTATTAAGCGCAGGCACTTTATCGTGACTCAGTGCGAATTCAAGTATCATTTCAATTTTGATACAAATATAGAACAATTAATTAATTGCAGTAGACATGTTAATTTAGCATGATGCAATGCAAGTCCATTAAAGTAATAAATCAGTTTAAGCTTTCGAATAGGTTTAGGTTCAAAGAAACCACTCGAGATGGTAAATTTATATTTGGAGTGCACTTGATGTATGCGCACTATTATCTTAATACGTTTACACAGAGCAGAGAAATTGGTTATTCGGTTCTATTGTCGATAACGTTAGAACTTATTTTCAAAAGGGTTATAGAAAAAAAAACTTGAATTATACATATTATATTGTATTTATAAAGAAAAGTTTCTTCATGTTTTGAAAATTTACATAAAGAATACAGATTGTATGTTAATATTGAACCCTTACATGAGACCTACAATAAATCATTAAATTTTCTTATGATTCAGTCTCTTAGCGAATTGTCAATTTGTTTCAGTGCTCATGCTAATTGAACTATACTATGTGATGTATAGGTAGGTGGGTAAGGTAGATTTTTTCCTAGTAACGAATAAAAAGCGACCAATGCCTCCGGCATCGCTAGCAACATTTCCCAAATAATCAGAAGACACGTTCGGTGATATTTATAATTATTAACCAAAACCTTTAAATCAAATCGACACTATATATGCACATCCGATTGAAATGTTATCAGATCATTGTAAAAAAATATAACTAATCAGACAACCTATTAATCGATACCTTAACATAAAAAATAACTTAGCTGGATCCAAAGTAATGAAGACGAGTCAATGAAATAGCACCGATCTACCCTTTCTCAAAGTACATAGTAGGTTTTTGGAAGCCTTATATATTATATACAATTTAAAACCATATATTTTTACGTAGATATGACCTCTTTAAGTTAAGGATGATTGAATAAGGGGGCGTAGATTCAAAAGCGTGTAAGCCACTGGTCCCGGCAATATTTGAAAATGTTTTTAGTAAAAATTTCCTAAAAAAAATCTTAAGACAAATCTACAAAACAAACAGCACGTATAGCGGCCATCACTCAATCGATTGATCGGTGTTGTGTGAGACAGGTATACACAAAAGATTGGTGCGAGTGGGATGGAATGAGTCAATTTTCATCGCCGTGAAATGCAAAGGATGCATGTAACGAGGAAATACCGCCTGGGTATTAGCATGTTTCAGGATATAGCTTTTAGTATAGGCTTTCCATTAATGGAGTCTTCATTAAATTTATATGAATCATAGACAAATATCAATATAATAATCAGTTCTAATATTATGTATGTGATTAACGATAACGCTAATTACAACTTCTTTGTCTTCTCTTCTCATAAATTATAATATATAATGCATATATATTTAATGTTATTTATCAAAACTGTTTAATAAGAAATATATTATTAGCTGCTCATATAAAAAAATATGGTTTACGATTAAGGAAGCTTAAGACGCCCATTAAATCTAAAACGCTAACTCTTTATAATCTCATTTATTTACACGCTTTATTGCACATTTAAGGATATAAACAGCGCGGCCTTATCCTTTATAAGCCCTCTCAGACAACCCGAAATAAAACATGACATTTTGTAAATGTGCTTGTGTAAGTGAAACATATTAATTGTATAAAAAAACAACCTTGAATTAAAACTAATATAGTATAAAATACAGCGATAGCTTTTTCGTTTTTATTTCAGTTTATTATTATGGGGTAGCATACGTGATATCCACAAAGTCATCAAATAGTATCAATAGAAGTTAATAAAACTACGAAAACATGAGGGCTCGAAATGAGTTGTTTTTTGATCTACAGGACTATCACTATACATACGCTTTATTTATTAACTGTTTATTCCATTTGATTGTCAATTTCTTTCCTATTACTAAGACATGGACCACAGTATACATTTTATATACTACATACTTTATATATATATATATATATATATATTTTAATTAATTTTGATTATAATATGTGGTATTGTTATGTAATAAATTTTATTTCGTATCTGTAACTAAAGTAAATAGTTCTTGTGAGACACGCTGGAGGCGTTGTACTTGGTCCATTGTAAAGAATTACTTGTCATGTATAAGGAAAATATTAAATAAAGAAACCATTTAAAAAAACCCTAGCTCATTCTCCGTATATGTTCCTAATAACAATAATTAATTAAAGTTTTTTATTTCTTTTAAATCCTAGATATAGTTCGAAATTATTTATAGTGTCGACGTTTTTTACAGGATCAACCAGCTTACATCCTTCATCTTCCCTACAATACACATTTAATTCCGTTTGAAAAATGTTTATTTAAATAGTGTTTTACCACTTTGTGTAAATAAGTCTTTCATTTCTAATGTCAATTAAGCATAATACATTATATCATATGACAAACATAAATTAAGCACAGCCTGTATATAATAATACTTAAAGTCGACGAGGAAGTTTTCGCCCCACGACCGCTATAAGCCGTATCGGGTTGATCCAGCTTACGAATTCATTTTTAGCTAACTTTTACACTCAGTTCTGTTTGGATCTACATACTAAGTCCCCATTACTGAAACCACAAATGAGTCTATATTTCACTCACTTATACTGTTGATCAATAACGGTTTTCGATGTTGTTGAGTTCTATGTTATTTCAACTAAGGATGCAATTAAAATAATCTATTCGAATCCTGGAATTTGTGGTAGTATATTCATTTCTGCAGAAATATATCTATTAGAATTGACTTTCACCCGCAAGGCTTATACTTATACGCCGGTATTTATTATAAAATAAATAAATGATTTTGCCTATATCAAAGTTGTATATAAATTACTTTTATTATAACAACTCAAATAACCAGAATATATAATTAATAATTATAGAAATATAATAATAAAAACCAGCGTAGTTCCGCTTACCGTGGATCTGTATAAATGAGCTGTCAATTGGCTTCGTAGCGAATTGGTCCCGTATAAAGGTCCTCTTAATCAAGGCCCAAGAAAATTAACGAAATGTCGCATGGAAAGTTTTAAGCTTACGTTAACGTCGGGGTGGTTTTAACTTTAATAAATTAAGCTGTTTTGAATGTGTCACAAGTATTTTCTTAATCGGCTTTTGACAATTTATTCTCTAATATCTGTGGAATGTACGTTGTTGGCACCTCCATTGCAAAAATATTATGAACCAGGCCAAGGCTGTGTGAGCCGTATCTAGTTGTTGCAGATTTATCGCTAGTTTATCGTTAGTGCAGTACCTTAAGTATCTTATTTACAAACTACTTAAGAAAGTGAACCTTTTTATATACACCTCAAGTCTTATTTAGTTATACTAAAACATAGAATATATAGCAGGTATAACGAACTCAATAATTATTCTAAGCTATACAAAACGTTACATTTTTGTATGATTATTAATTCATTACCGTATCGTAGTGGAAATATAATTTGAGTTCCGCTACGAATCGTAAGCAGTAATAATAACATCCGTGATAGTCTATACTTTGTAGTTATACTGCAGCTGAGCGAACACAGACTAATTATAATCAGATTAGTTCTCGGCAAATGAGTTTTCAAAATTGTGCTCATTTGGCCCAATAGTTATGCTGAATGATGATCAGATGCAGGGTTCGATTTCATGTGAGTCAACAATGGTGTGTGTGTATATATTGTATTAGCTAACCATAACCTTCGTGCAATCTGACCATACGTTAAATGTGTGCCATACTTATAAAAATCATTATTATAACTCAAAATTCTATTATTATGTTAGGTGAAGTACTACAATTGTGTTTGCTAACAAGTAATACTCACGAAATACTACATTTTAACATGTATTGAAATAAATTAGGTTACTAATCATTATTAAAAAAAAATATGGTGTAATTAACACTCTAAAGTAGGATCGAATGGTAAAAAATCTTACAAAAAAAAACTTCTTAGATTAATAAATAGATGCGAGCAAAGCAAATCAACCATGGCGTATGTGTTAAATATAGGAAATAATATTACGATAATTATTTTATCATAAACTAGATGTTGTAATTACTTACGAGTCTTACAACATATGTAACACTTGTGTACACAATGGTTAGTTATAAAATTATAGAAATCTTATCGAAATTAAGAACAAGCGTTGGTGGTGTAATGGTCAGCATAGTTGCCTTCCAAGCAGTTGATCCGGGTTCGATTCCCGGCCTACGCACACTATTTTTAGTAATTCAAATTAGGATTTATGGAAAATTAAATCACACCTGACACTATCACATGAAATAAATAACTATATTGGTGCAAAAATACATAGATAATAAATAATATTATCGAAATAGAAAACAAAGTAATATTACAATGAGTTTAAGTTTTGTTCGCCTCCAGGTTTTCCAATAGCGCAATGCAAATTGCAAATTTCTTATTGTGTCTTAATTAATAACCTAACTCCACAATGAACCCAAAGTCTAAATTATCCTCTTACATTGTCAATAAAGTTATCTATAGTATATCCATTGTATATTGCATTTAAAGATGTACGAAAGAGTTATTTTTATACGTATCACCCTCAGCCTCTTTGCATGCATTACTCTGAACGCACCCCATTTAAGATGTAAACATATAACTATAGCACTCCCCTGACAGGGGGTTGAACCAGTGGCAGCGGCGTTGCGCCGCTCAACGGACGCGGGGTGTGTGAGGCACACAAATCTTCAAAAAAAAGGTTCTAAATTTATTTTTTTATCCATGAATAGGTTTTTAAAATAAATGAAAGGGTCTTCTTCAGCTTTTTGTGTAACTCAAAGTGTTGACGGGATGCCCACTCATTGAAATGTAAGTGTCTTTTTCCATTTAATTATTTTTTATAGATGCAAATTTTGATGTATGTTATTGAGTGATCTTTGTATGGAATTCATCCCTGAAATAAAATCATTATTAAAAGCACATATTTTAATGTTTTATTGCACTCATTATTTAATATATTTACGGATTTATAATTTTGCACGAATTAGCACAATTATACCTACATATTTTGTTTATTTTACACATAGATAATAAATTAACCTAATTCGAATTGGTATTTCAATCCATTAACATCAAGGGAAAATGATTGCTCGCTACAAACTTCAATTAAGAAAACAAACAAAAGAATAATTAATCTTTTTTATATACTATTGTTCAATCAAAATACTGTTCTCTTTCAACTTAGTCTTTATTATCTTTGTTCAGACTTTATGGATGAGTTTTTTTTATAACAAACGGAATATCTTTCACATACAACCTTTAAATGAAATGTTATTTAAACTCCACTCGAAACACTCGATTGTTATTTTATTAAAAATACTTATTTAAGTCAGACATTCAAACATATCTTAGTATGTAGTAGTTCTGCGCATTCTGGCAAAATAGCGAACCGCTGCATTGGACTAAATTGCAAATGTTTTGAAGTTACAGAATACCTTATTAAATTGGTAAACTACATGTCTCATATATAAATCACGTGAGGATGGTAACTTATTACCAAAAATTGTTCTGTTCGCTTCAGGAATCGAACCGCCATGTGCGTTATAGGAAAATGATTATGGTAGACTATGGTATATGGGGCTATCTATGACTCATAAATAAGATATTGGAGTGGATATTGAATAATTATGGGATAAACTTATGTTTTGAACATAAGATTTTCAATAATGCCATCAAAACTTTAATTCTTATATAAAAATATGAGATACATTCAAACTGAAACTCAAAATATCTTTATTCATACTTGAATAAAGACCTACTGGTCTTTATAAAGACACTTTTGAATCGTCAATTTTTACACTACCACACTATTCAATCCTGTATACACATATGCATTTGTAGTGAGTATGCTTATATAATATTTTTTTTTTGTTCTAATCTAAAATAATACGAAACGAAGATACGAAATTATTTTTACAATAGATCTTTGACTTTTTGTTTGGTTTTGTTGAAAGAACAAAGCATAATTGTATATTTTGTAATTTTATTGCATCTTAGTTCAATAAAGGAAAAATTAAATCCAATTCGGATAATATAAGTTTACTGACGGAAACTGGAGCTCGAACTAACTGCACAATTTGAGAATAAATTCACAAACTGGCGCTATGAAGTTCGTGAAAAAACGGGGCTTGAAAACGGTAGCTTTTTAAAAAATTCAGTCTATTTAATCAGAACTTTCGAAGCTTTTATAATATGTTTCCAGTACCAGAAGATGTATCAGTAGTAGAAGATGTATCAAAATGAAATGTTTTAGGACAGTTACACGAATGTAAATTAAAATTAAACTTTTAATTAACCCTATACATAAGCAATCAGAAACCAATGAATCAGTTATTTTTAAGAGCAATAGAAATAGATGGTGTATACCAAATAATAATATATCACAGACCAAAAATATACTCCTTGTCATAGATCGTCCTTGAGACGTCACACTCGTAAGAAGGTTGTAAATCAAAATATATCCAATTATGGGCGCCTTATTGGGTAACCGTATATCATTGACTGTATCCATGACGAGATTTCGGTTGAAAACGTTCTCATATATAATTGTATGAGAATATTTATAGCTTACGAACACAAGATGTCTAAGTTGTCAATGGTCATTGAAATATATGTTCACGTGAGGAGTTCTTATTTATGTGAAAATCATATTAAATGTCCTTAAAATGTCTATTTTGAGACTATATCGCATTGAGCTTAACAACAAGTTTACTTAGTACGAAGTAATCTACGTTACAATTATTTGGACGGCACGCAAAAAGTTAATGGCGCCCACCATAGGAAAATAATATTCGTAAAATCATGTTTTGGGTAAAACATACTTGATGAGATATTTGATATTAACAAAAGTGTAAGATACAACTTCATTTAATCGACTAGTGACCAAAAATAATATACAATGCATGATAAATTTAAAAATTATCGATATATTCTCATCATATCAAACTAAAAGCCAGGGCAGGTGATCCGAAATAATCCGGTTATATCCGGTACGAGACAGTAATATCCGATTTGAACCAAATAAATGCGTACCTGGCTATTGTTATAGGTTATTGATTTAAATGATACTAATCTAAATGGACGATTGATTGATTTTTACGGATTAAGTTCACTTGTTTGGTTTCATCGTTTACATTATTTTGATTGGTGTTTTGTAATACATTTTCTGCTTATTGTTTTTGAATATTTTTTCGTCCAATTAACTCATCAACAGAATTTATATTATTCGTAACGTCCGCATCTCTTGATCATAATTTTGCTGCTGGATTCAATCAAGATACTTCAATTGAAGAGAATATATTTTTATGTTAACGATTAATAAATCTGCATAGTTTTATCTAAGACTATTAATGATTTATCTCACTTAAGGGAGTTGACATTAGAATTTACTGAAAGATCGACTAAGTTATATAACTACGATCAAAGTATATCTGAATCAATTATCAGGCATACGATGCAAAATTCGTATGAAAATACGTTGGTATTTCAATTTGCGACATTTTTGTGACAACCTTGTGCCGTCCAAATTGTTCACCAAATATTCTTTAAGCAACTTACTGCCTCAACTTGTATTTTATAGCGTAACTTTTATAGTTACAAAGTTGGGATACATTTAAAAGTTATCTAATTTATGTTTAGATGCCTCAGACGATTACTATTACATACAAGTTGTGGAACACCATTTTCATGTATATTAAAAAATATGGTTATTTTAACGTGAAAAATCTTTAAGGTCATATAAGATTCATTAAAGTTTTTTTTTATGCGGATATTAGATTTTCTCTGATTTTCTTGATCATTCTCTTGGTAGAGCTACGGAGTATAAGGGCTGTAAGTTTCAAAAGGCATCTTCACGGATAGAAGCTATGGTAGATAGTAGAACATCATAGTTATTACATTTTTTACCATGAAATATGCTAAGCCTGTGCTACAAGTGCTACTTTTTTTCTATGCCTGAATTAATATTTATGTACCGATACTAAAAATACACAATTCATAAGGCTACGAACTATTCTCTCATTTCAAAACATTCGATCAAGGCAATTCTGAGGTGTTGGATGCGACGCGTCAATGTTATAGACGACAGCTTTGGTTGTATGTAAAGACTACTTGGTGTCTTGTAAGAAATACAATAAATCGTATTTGTAAAACAAAAAATTAAAAGTGATTGTTTTATATTGTGTGTATAGTTGCAAGGCTACTACTCAAAAAAAAAATCAAAACATTAAATTGTGTGAAACAAAGTTATTATTTTAAGTATAACACATTTAACCCATTCTAAAATCTCACAAACTTCATAATTAAATAAAATATTAAATATCGTTTTCTCCAATAAAAAACCTTACTAAAACCAATTCCGATAAACATTTACAAACTTCCAGTTATTGGTTTACTAAATATAATATAAATTATTATGAAGCCATTATAATAGATAAATTAATGGTTAGTGGTATAGTTATTAGAAAGCTCTAATAACTATACCACTAACACGATAACCGTTAACCTAACGTGTTTAACAATATATTTTGCATTTATAATACCATTGATAAAATTACTATATTTTGCACAGGACACAATTCCAAAGGCTCTCTCAGGGAATAGCTCTTGATCTTCACCTGTATTAACGAAATCACTTTTTTACACTCAATAACCTTCTAATTATTTAAATTTATTTGTTATTTATATTGAACGAATTTACCATATTGATTTTGAAATAGGCAAAGCCCTATAAACCGTTTTAGAAAATTCGTTCGTTCGATATAATTTTTTCATTTAAAACTTTTACGAAGCACCAATAAAGTTGCCGTGGAGCGAAACCTTAATATTACATAAATTAATGATATCTTGTGTTTTAATGGTGTCTTAACAGAATCACGTGTTACTTCCATTAAATGATATCTTGTGTAACAGACTCACGTGTTACTTCTATTTTAACTTAGTAACTCGCATTCACAATATTAGATTGTAATAACTTGAGTGGCTGAGCTAGTGGCCCGATGGGACCGTCAATTAATAGAATGGCATTCGGCAGCCTTTGTCGTGAGTCGCATTGCGACAACTACATAACTTCTTTTTATACGACATATATACTTCATACTCCATTTGTAATAAGAAAGTTTTCTTATTATTTCATAAAAAAATCTATAAAATACTTACAACTACGAGTATGTAATAAAAAATTACCATTCGTATGCTATTGTAATAACACTACGGGTGGCCTCTACTCAATATATGCGTAGACATCGTAGCATATCCTTAGCATATATTTCATTTAAATTTCACCAAGAAGTGGCTTTGTGTTGCTAATCCTCTTAAGAAGTCCTCCGAAACGAAACCATGTTAAAAAAAAACAATGAAAAAATATTTCCAACTGTTCAGTAGAAATTACAAGATGTAATGGAAATTCTCCAATCAAGTTTGATTGAACAAAATATATTTATAACATTCCTCAAAGTTCCCTTTATAATGAGGGCGATTGGGAAAAAGCGCTCACTCAGCGCGGGGATAGCACTTGACCGTTTTTTTACAGAAAACACTGGTTGTTCCGAAGCCACGATCGATTTCCCTTTTGCACCAATAAGGATATTTAAATTGCGCCTTTTTACATCTCCATCAGCTTAGAAGCGAACACTTATATCACTTCATTGAATTTTTTGCACTTTCAGAACATTTTAATAGCCATGCAAAGTTAATAATTCAGGTAGACAAGAATCAATATTAAATTATTAAACAAATTATAGACGTACACAAATGTTTGCTGATATGACTATGTGGAAAAGATGTAAATAAAAAATGTTCCAGTGAACTATATTTGTTCTATAAAAAAAAAGTGTGTGTACTTATTTTGTATTTTTTTTTTTAAAACCATAGTACCTGGGTTAGGACCCATAGTGACAGGCTTAAGAAATGTAGTTACGCTACGCCCGGAATTAATGTTACATTTTAAAATGGAAGTTATATAAGTATTTCTATCTCAGCCTCTGGTTTTCTATACAAAAGCTATTATGTTTTATTCGAAACAAAAACTTGGTGAACATGGTCTAATATGTGTCTATTATTTATTTGTAAATAATTAATTGTAAATGTTTAATCTTAACTTTGAATAAGCAATTTAAGTGTAGCTTCATCAAAAGCTCATTGAAAAAGGAGATTAAGATTGTGTATCGGCTGAAACTTAACCCAGATAAGATTTGATCTCGACCTTGACGCGATACTAATCAGGTTATCTTGAGTGGTTCACGACACTTCTAGTGGTTATCTTTATATATCCCCTTTTAAGCTTCAACTACCACCTACAATCTACAGAATAGTATTAAATTTTTTTGCATTTAACATGGTTATAACTTATAAAAAAAGGTTTGAACAGTCTCTTGTTATGTATGTTTATATTAAATGTATGTCCTATTAAATAATATTATTATTAAAACTAACTTTTCAATAAATATTTAGCATACACAATAAAATATTCTTAATTAAACCTAACTAAAATAAGTAACTTAAAATAAAACAAAACACAAAACTAAAACAAATTTTAAAAGTTTGGTCCCCGTGGCAGAGTACCCACAATGCTGGCGGCATTTCCTCTGTATCGCGATGCTTACACGCTGAGCAAGGAAAGCACCAGCTCTTGGATCACCGGTATTGACTACTTAATAAAATAGGACCAGACCTACCTCAACCTTAAAACAAATGTAATATTTAAAATGCTTTCACCTGTTTGTTACTTTCTTTCATTAATTAATAAACGTTATATGAGAGAAATATGAAATGGCAAAGCAAAACTAAATTTGAGTTTGCCGATATAAAACTTTTTCAAAATTTCAAACGCTGTAATAAATATGTACGGAAACGTCAAAAGAATGCTTTATTATTATGAATTGTATGAATAACGTCATCCGCTTAGGAAACGTTTTGTTACAGATTTATCGGACGTACACTTGGTACCGCACTGCGTCACATCTAGTGATGTTCTCAGATATCGATATTATATTAATGTGTAATACGTTACACCTTATACATGTGAGTTTCATGATTAGGATAAAACTTTCAATTTCAATATAGTGTATTGTATAAGGTGTATATAATTTTTTTTAAGAATAAATCATTTAAAGTATGCAGTTTTACTAATAGACTGATTGTATATTAAAATGGAATATAATAGTTAAATAACAAAAGCATGCAGCGTTCAACAGCTTTATAAAGGTTGCCTAAGAGTTTTTCTTAGTAAGCTCATCACTAGTAGATGTTACTGAGTTCATTTTTAGCTCGTCAACCCTCAGCACTTTACGACTCGAGGGATCACTGTCAAATTTTATTCACATAAACAAATTTTCTTATTTTTTTCGTATGGTAATATTTGTACTTATGTATTATCATAAAGGTATTAAGAGTAAGTGTGACATTTGGAATTATACGCGTCTCTCTCAATATGTCAATTGCAAGAAACTAGTTTGATATAACAAATCTCTAAACATTCCCAGTGTTAGAAAAATTAAAAAATAATAGTAGATACTTTGGAATACAAGTGCATAGGCGCTTATTAAAGAATTAAGTAGGCGCCTGGTAATCAGTATCTTTGAACCAAGAGCTGGTGCTTTTCTGACTCAGCGTATAAGCATCACGATACAGCAAGGAAATGCCGCCAGCATTATAGTATACCGCATTATACATATACCATATTATATTCCACAAGAAACAAACTTTTTATACTTATTTTCGTATTTCAGATTTTATTTTAAGTAATTTGAGGTTTTATACTTAAAATATATACGTATAAATATATATACGTTAAAATGTTTAGTATAAATTAGAAACGTGGGATATTCAGGTCCATGCGTTAACCACACAGATTCAATAAAGCGGTTATAAATAAATATGATAATTCAACAAACGTTATTAGCAAAAGCGAACTCCCTGTTACCAATTACCTTAACCAATCGAATTTTCCGCTCAGAAATTGCATTTTACATGCAAATTAATGCAATTCCTGTTCGGTTATAATTTCATTAGATTATAGAGTGTATTATTCGTATGGTGATTTAATTTTTATTACATGCATTGCGAATCGAATTCTAATCAAAAAATACGTAATTTAATCCGGCAGTAACTACTAATCGAGCGTGACACCTCATGTAGTAGTTTAATATAATTGATTATAATATTATAAAAAAATATGCAGAGGGACTTTCACTGTTTATTAGTCTGTACTATAACGAAAAATCTGTTCATTTTGTACAAAACTCCCAAGGTCTATTGCAGCATTCCAACGACCGGCACGTGAATTAAACCGAAAATTCACAAAAGCTAGAATACTGGAGTAACCGAGTGTCATTTTAATTTAATATTGTTTTAAAAATCTCTTCATTTTGTACGAAACATGCAAGGTCTCATTCCAGCGAACGCTTCTTTAAATTTAACTTCTGATCATTATTTAATTACAAAAGCTTAAAAGTAGAGAAAACAATAATTTGCCATTCTAATCCCTATGATAAGTTTCCAATTCATATTAATAATGCTATGTAGAATCTAATAATAATAATTTCTCTATTGAAATAATTACTTTTTAATTTATTTTCAGACTAAAGCATGGCTGGGTCGCGCGAAAGGCTGCTTTATGACAGAAGATCAGACTTGGACTACGAATACGAACGTCGACGACGCTATGAAAACCGTTACGAGACTAACCGATCGGAAAATCGGTTTCGATATGACCGCTATAGAGCTGAGCGTCCCCGCAGAAACGGTTATGTTTATGAAGATATTTACTCCGACTTCGACGAAGCGCAGGGTCGGCTATCTCTCTTCCGACCAATCAGACCCGAGTATTTGAACCTCCCAAACACATACACGAAGTACAACTCACTACCACGAAACTATTACAACGAAAGACGTTATAAAAAAGACTATTACGACTTCAGAATCGAGGAACGCCGCCCGCGCCAATCTTATGACTACGAACGAAAACGTCGCGCTGAGTTTGCGTCCAAGCCAAAAAATGTAGCTGTATGCAAACCGCTTCGTTTACCGGAACAAAATGTCCGCTATTGGACGACAGATTTCCCAAAAGAGAAGAAGAGGAAAGACGAGACGAAGAAGATCGTTAAATTTTCGGAGGTATCAGGCTGCCAAAAGATGGTGGTAGATGATCCGATCTGTGGGAAGAAAACAGTAGCTGCTAGAGAGTTAGAAGTCTCGTTGGATCAAATGATACAAAATGGATATTTTGAAAAGCATAATATACCGATATTGAAGGAGAGGAAGGATGAGATAGTTGGCACAGTGCCAAACGGGAAATGCCTAACGGGAGAGCCGCCGAGACCCGTAACGCGCAAATCAAGACATCTGCCTCAGGTATGTTATCTAGTTATCGTGGAAAGCACACTGTTTTGTTTACCTTTTTGTACTTACCTAAAATTATCTATCTAAGTAAGGCACTTAAGAGTTATTCAAACTGAATTTCACATTTTTTAATTAAAACCCTTTAAATTGTGAGTATAAGTACTATTTATTTGAATTAATAGATATATCTATTCCGCCGAAGTTGATTATTAAACCCATAATGTCAAAAATAAAATCGGTTGGCTAATGAAGAGTTCAATAATATTAAGCAACGTTTAAACGTAGGCAAGCAATGAAAAACTATGCTTTGTACTCGAGAATACAATTAAAAATGTTTAAGTCTACTCAAGACTCAAGCCTCTTTACAGGAGTCTTGGGCCTCGCTTCAACCTAAGCTCTGGAACGCGATAGATGTTTGCTTGGTTTCCATTATACGTGTTTTGCTTTACGGTGAATTTTCACTCAAGATTTTACACAAACAATAGCTGAGAACAAATTACAAACATAAAAACCGTTATATCCATTAAGATATAGCCATAATATGCAATGTATATGCCAAACGGGCTACATACGATTAACCCTGTTCAAGATTGGGATAATGACGTCATTAAGCTATCCGTTTTGAACCCCATACTGACCATTGAAGGTTTTTCAAACAGTTGAACAGATTTCAGTCTTCTCATATTGTAATTGTAATATTATTTATTTAACATCTACAAAAAAATGCACTAACAACAAACATAATGTGAATAAAAACTAAAATTAACTAATAAAACGAAAATATGAACATTGATTTTCGATCACAAAGGCGCATTAAATATTTTTTAATTCAAACAATACAGACGAATTATGTTTCTAAGTTCGTTCCGAGTTGACTTGTCACATCAGATTCTCAAAGTGAAATGATTAATTCAATCTGTTTGTGGCAGATTATTAATAAGAACGTGGCTAGAAACGTAGCGGTTCTTTAAAGCGTTTATGTGTAAACAAAAGATTATTGATAACATATTCATTATTTTCATCTAAAGTTATTTTATATTTTTTATACGTGAGTGAATAAAACTTCTAACGGGTGAATTGAAAGCAGTAAGTAAATCTATACTAATAAAAAGCCTAGTTCTGCGAGCATCTTCATACAGCATAAAACCAATATAAACAATGCTTCATAGACTAGTGACTCATATAAACGGAACAATCATATCTAAAGGTACACAGGAATTTGCCAGCTATTCCACCTTACGTTTAAGGCCAAATGTATACAATACATTTGGCCTTGAACCGTCTCTGAGTTCTACCTACAATGATTTAAATAACATCGTTAATTCAGGAAAAGTCTTACAACAATACTGTTCTTCAGAAATTGCTTATCTCATAGCTCCATTCCATCAACCAAGTTTCAAGCCAGGGCTTAGCGGTTTTCTTTAGCTTGGAATTATTTCTGACATAAATGCGGATGCGGTCAGATATTTCATAACTTTGTATACCATTTGGCTTAGCTTTGCTTTTGTTTTCAAAATTATCAATATAAATACAGTAATGTAATATCTTTAACAACAGTTGTCTGACAGGCATGTATAGTGATTTAATTTTTGACATTGATTCGTCATTGTAGTAGTTTATGGGCTTCATACACTAAGGAAATAATTTGAATTATTCCACTTTTCTTACCTTCCTTCCCTTACCTTCCCATTTTTGTGTTAATTATTTTAATAAATTATTTGGTTTGTATAGATTTCCAATTGATTACTTAACAGGGCATTAAGCCTTATATAGGAGAAATATATTCTGAATTCACATGATTCTGAGCCCTGAGATTCTTGTTTCCTCTTAATAACATTAAGTAAAAACGCGATTACTCGAATCAGATTATGTACTATAAAACACATCTGTGAAGCTTACTAAAGAATCTCTGTTAGCAAAAAAAAAAAATTAGTATATTATTACTTTGCAGTTTACTTTGCACCAGTGTGACCTGACAGTTTCAATCTAAAACCCACCCGAATATAAGATTGGCTATAAAGCAGATTTCACACTTAAGCAAACTACA
The DNA here is from genome assembly GCA_951799465.1 of Leptophobia aripa. Lineage (NCBI taxonomy): Eukaryota > Metazoa > Arthropoda > Insecta > Lepidoptera > Pieridae > Leptophobia > Leptophobia aripa. The sequence continues at coordinate 3,139,741 of OX637264.1, read as the reverse complement.
ACTAATATTAACTACAGTGATACTAGTTTATTATATACTACATAAGTTACGACGCTATATTAAACCCGATGCCGGCAAATAGAAGCAAGTACGAACATATTTGAATTAATGTAATACGCTTCTAATTAATTTAAACCTATATAAATATGATTTAGTTGTATAATTCTATACATAAGTTAAACGAGTTTAACTATATAGTAGTAATGTAAAATTAAATTATGTCGTGATTCATAGTTTTAGAAGTACTAAGATCCTAATTCATTATAGCTGTAAACATAATTTGACGGTGAGACAATATTTTAGCTAAAAGAGTGCATTTGAACTGAACTTTTTGTGCTGAATTACGCCCGTTATATTTTCATATCTTTACGATATTTGGATACAATATTATAACAAAAATGGACAGGCAAAAATAACAGTCATTGTATGTGTAAATATTTTAAACAGTAATTGTTTTAGCCAAATGTGTAATATACAAAAATATTCTATCCCTTTAAATATGGATACGTATTGTTCCTAAAGGCGTGGTACGTGTATAAATGCTGTTAAAACTTTGTTAATGCATTATAATTTGGCTAAGTAAACAATTTTCAACATTAATGCCATGAAAATTAATTAAAATTAGTCAAAATTCGATGAAACTTTTTGCTCGAGACTCGTTAACCCTTTTAAAATGTCGGCCGAGACTCGACACTTGCAAAATCATTAATTTTGGATACCCAACGGGAAATTGGCGCGGGCCACCTAGAGAACGAATAACGACAGCTTGCCAATATTCTGACCTAAATTCTGTGTGTTTTACGTCCTGATCATCAACAAAGATATGCTTTCCGATGTCAAATACATAATAAACTGAATTTACAGCATCTTAAGGTACCTTAAGCTTGTCACGTACGGTACGTGCTCGGGGTCTGATGGATTTTTAAGTAAACACTTGGAATTGCTATCTTTCACGTTTATAAGAGACGATGTAGAACTTAGAACGAATAAATAGATACATATAATATGATTTTTTTCATCTGCAGTTTTAGTTAGTTGATTATTTATTTACTTTACTTTATTGCACTTGAACAGTAGAAGTAAATGACGGTTATAGATGTTAGTTCATATAAGAGCAACGGGCGGCCTTATCGCTTATAAGCGATAACTTCCAGACAACGCACACAATAAAAAAAAAACTTTAAATACAATTAGACTAGTGCAAAGGGTGCGAAGTGTACAAAAAATTACAAAAACAAAACGCAACATACATTAAATTAAGTAAAACCGGAAAAAAAGATTATGTTAGTGGGAGTGTATAAGTTTAAAGTCGGTTAAATCAGGAAATATAATTGCAGCAAGGAGTTTGTTAAATGACACACCCATACAGAACACACTTGTCAATTTAACGGAGATTCGAAGAGTTTCTTGACAGTTCTTCTGGTCCGTTGATTTAAGAACTCTCAGTAAATAATGTAATATTGTAACAAGATTTTAGCCCGTGAAAGAAAGCCCTGTCGAGATCATTAAAAATCGCTATATACTTAACCAAATTACACGTGGGCGAAGCCGCGGGCGGAAAGCTAGTAATGTAATATAGACAACAATTTTTTTTGACGTATCATAAGTTGGAGATTTATCTACATGGCCTTTAAGGATAAAGGTATTTTTGACCGATAATATTAGCTCATATTAGTCAGGATATATAATTTAAATAATAAAAGATGTGCAATATTTTTTAAGGATTCTTCCTATTTAACTAAAATTTCAGGTAATCGCAGCTTTAGCAGTGTCCCTGGCACCGTTCTCAGCTGGTTTGGGTAAAGGATATAGCTCCCCTGCCATCGCCTCACTGCAGGGTCCAGGAAATGCAACCAGACGGGACTTCCAGCTGACGGATCAGCAGGCATCTTGGCTCGCTTCCTTGTCCTTTCTGGGTAAGTCAAATATTGCTGCACCTTCATATTTTACTTAAAAGTGACTCTTTTCGTTGTTACCGGGTATATGTTAATGGTTAATGTTCCGTTATTACTCGTACAATTATTGAATCTTTTAACTTATAGACACTTAAAAAGATATTTGAAGGTATTATCTATACTAATAATAAGACAGTAAAAATCGAAAAACTGTACATTAAATATTTTTCCAAAAAACTGAAAGGAGGCAATTAAAGAAGAGTCATAGAAACCAAAAAACCAATTTTTGGAATTCTTGTCTGTCTGTCTGTCTGTCTGTCTGTCTGTCTGTCTGTCTGGTACTTTATAACTTGAAAACTACTGAACGGATTTGAACGCGGTTTTCACAGTTGGATTATATATAATTAGGAGCGTTGTCAAAAGTTTATTTTGTCAAAATCGGTTAAGAGAAAAAGAAGTTATGGTCAATTGAAAATTTACTTCAACCACTGCTTCAAAATTTTTAAACACTTATATTGATTGATTAGTTATATATTGTTAAATATGTTCTAATATAAGTTAATCTTAATATTAAAACTTATGAGAGGTAACAAAAATAACAAATAACGCAGTGCGCGCGGGCGCGGTTGAAGTGTTGAACAATGTGCTCGATAGATGGCGTTGATAAAATTCGTAGATTTATTTTATTTTTTTATTTCTTAAACCTATACAGCTTATCAAAAACAGTTTACACAATAAAAATAGATTAAAAATAAAGCCAAAATGAGGTTAAAATATAGAATCGGAAATATAATCTAAGATCAGGAAAAAGAATAACAAAAAAAAACACGAACAGAAAAAAAAAAAATATATATATACACATGAACAAGTGGAACTATGTGAAGTACGAGCATTTTAGTGTGTGCAATGGTGTTGCTGTGTGAGTGAGTGTGCGAGGGTGAGTCTTACTTTTTTTTTAAAGAACTTCTACTTAGGCCAAATATATCCATCGCGGTGTTAAGATGCTCCATTGTGTAATGACTACCATGCACTTCAAACTTTCATTAACGTTTTACCCTATGATTATTTTGAGTGAACACTACCTATACCAACAAGTAAAAGGAAACGAGTGAAAAGACGTTTATCGTTTGTCCGCTCCCATTTTTCCATCTACATCCTTAACGTTAATGAGGTTTACCTTTTATTATTTGGCCAAGCTAATAAGTAATAACCTCACAAGTACGTATTTCGTACTCAAAACTTCCTAAGAATTTTCTTTCAACTCTTAACCGCTGAGGAGTTTTACCTTCCATCATCAGCTCATCCACATAAGAAGATGACTATCAGAATATAAAATTGTCAGAATAGTAATTGCCTGTACGTTAATTTGAAAGTTGCCCTCGATTTCCCTGAATCATCCGATCCTGTAAAGCTACATCATCCCTGAGTAACACAGGCTATATATAATTCTAATTGTAACAAGATTTTAGCCCGTGAAAGAAAGCCCTGTCGAGATCATTAAAAAACGCTATATACTTAACCAAATTACACGTGGGCGAAGCCGCGGGCGGAAAGCTAGTTTTGGTAATAAGAGCAGTCATTGAACAATTTAATTCATACCCCACTAGATACTTAAACATTTAATTAGCAACTCTTTGCTTTACGAGGGATACAATTATTTGTATGATAAATTTACAATCTAATTTTTGTTAGTTACGTATAGTGTTCTGTATTTTTAAAAACAAATTTCAGGCGCTTTATTCGGTGGTATGGCAGGAGGGGCAGCTATGAGACACGGACGCCGTCGCGTGCTCTCACTAGCCGCGGCACCATGTAGTTTGTCGTGGCTTCTCACTGTACTGGCCACAAGTGTCCGAATGATGTGCATTACAGCCTTTTTGGGTGGTTTCTGCTGTTCTATTCTGACTATGCTCTCTCAGGTAAGGTTTTAATAAATACAAATAACATAGATATTGTACTCCTGCTCACTTAAGCACTGTTCCGTCTCTTTTAAATAAAGAGAATGACATTATTTAGGAAGAATTTATATGTTTTTTTATCTATGCGCCTTATTAACTCTACACAACAGCTTTGGTTTGAATTTGTTTCTTCTCTGTCTTATAGTAATTTAAAAGTTACGACGAACTTTGAGAAAACCATTGGGGCATAGCCAATTAAATATCCCTTATTTGTCTATCGAGACGTAAAAGATAAAGACGATTCATTTCGCAGGGAACATTCCCTTTTACAACTTCATATAAATATCCAGTCGGTTAAATTTAAGGAAATTGTAATCTTATTTTCGAATACATAAAGATACAATTGCATTGCAGATTGTATACTAATTTGATGTACAGACTTCGTCGCGGTCTATTAAATTGTAATGTGGCCATCATTTAGTAACTACCTATTTTAAGATGAAAATGTCGTAAATAGGTTTTACTCTATTTTATTTTTGTAATTTTGAATAAGATATACGAATACCATGTGAAGTTTGTTGACGTTACGTAACCAACACTTATTAATACAAAACTAAAACCCTTGTAAGTTGCGCACACTACAGCTTAATTGATATTTGTAAACTTTTCCAAACACCCGTCGCGTAATATTTTGTTGTCCGTTGAAATAACTTTATGAAATTGTTTCAAAGAAGAGAGTTTTACAAGACAAGGTTATTATTTATACAGGCCTGATTATATTCATCCTTCAAAACTTTATATTACCCCCTGTGTGCCAACCGAAGTTGTCTAATTGAAAAGTTTCTTCCTTGTCCTCTATACAATATTTCGACAAACCAAGATTGAAAACACAATTAAGGAGTATGTTTGTGTTTATTAGGTATATTAAATTGGTTTAAAACTCACATAACTTGATTGTTGTATACCTTTATACATCCTTTTTCTGTTAATAGATTATACTAGATAAAATCATCGTTTGAAATTAACAAGTAGTTCCAGAGTAGCATTTAACCTAACTCTTTAAATAACATTACTTTAAATTCTAATAAAATATTCTTGTTTAAATGTAAAGACCCTAAAACTTTATAAAAAATCTTAAGAAGTATGCTTATTGTTTTTCAGGTGTACATCAGTGAGATATCAGTACCAGATATTCGTGGCTGCTTAAGCGCCGTATTAAAAGTGGTCGGACACCTTGGGGTATTATTCAGTTTCACCATCGGGGCCTATTTGGATTGGCAACAACTTGCTCTGTGCATTTCAGCCGCACCCTTACTTTTGTTCTGCACAGTACTTTATATACCAGAAACACCCAGCTATCTCGTGCTTATTGGAAAGGACGAAGAAGCCTACAAGAGTCTCTTGTGGTTACGAGGTCCAAACTCGGACGTTGCACAAGAACTGGCCACTATTCGTACTAACGTTCTAGCGAGCAAAAATTTCAGCCAACGCCAGAGTCAGATGACAAGTAGCCAATTAATCAGTTCCTTAGATGTTAGGACGATGAACCGTCTCCTCGGACCAATCTTAGTTACCTGTGGTCTCATGATGTTTCAACGCTTTTCAGGAGCGCATGCGTTCTCCTTCTACGCAGTCCCAATTTTTAGAAAAACTTTCGGGGGTATGAACCCGCATGGCGCAGCTATAGCCGTATCCTTTGTCCAGTTATTAGCGTCGTGTCTATCTGGCCTACTAATTGATACTGTCGGACGTCTTCCGCTACTTATAGTCAGCTCTGTTTTAATGTCAATGGCCTTAGCAGGCTTTGGAAGCTACGCGTACTACGAGGAGGTGCATCGTAATCAGAGAATTCAAAATGTGATGTTTCATCAAACAGTCGGGCAAAACGATTGGATTCCTTTATTGTGTGTTCTGGTGTTCACTATCGCTTTTTCATTGGGTATGAGCCCCATATCTTGGCTTTTAATAAGTGAGCTGTTCCCGTTAGAATACAGAGCGTTTGGAAGTGCAATGGCGACAGCTTTTAGCTATTTGTGTGCGTTTGTCGGTGTCAAGACGTTTGTGGATTTTCAACAAGCCTTAGGTCTTTATGGTGCGTTTTGGTTGTATGCATCTATAAGTGTCGGTGGACTTTGTTTTGTTGTTTGCTGTGTGCCGGAAACAAAAGGTAGGGATTTAGATGAAATGGATCCGAATTACGTTCAAAGTTTGTCACCGAAGCGGTAAGCTGGAATAGGGACTGTAGCAGTTTGTTTTTGTTTTGTATTCGGAGTGGGCTCTCCATAAATATTCCATACGCTTTTGTAACGATCTAATTCCCGTATATTTAATTAATAACAATGCACCAAAAGCTTTAAGTAAGTCTTTAAAATGCTCACTCCGAAAAACGGTCAAAGTTATAAACGTTTCAGCTTGAATGTCAAAAAAGAAAATCTATTTCGGACAATGTTGTTGTTAAAAACAACAACATAGTATGTCACTGTTATTAAATTTACACTCAAGCTGAAACAAGGTCCTGAATGATGTAATTCGCCCAATCGAAGGAAGCGGAAAGATTAGACAATAAAATGTGTCCACTGCAAACCTTTGGCTGTGCAAAAAAAACTGTCGTAATTATACAAAAAAAAACCTTAATACCCACTTAATTATTATCAGATTATTATTCCTACATATCCCTAGTCATATCTTGATTCTATAAAATTCAAATATGTACCTATGTCTATTTTATACGCAGCTTAGTGTGGTGACATAGTTACAATTATTATACAACTGCTAACGTATTTACTGTGTTACTATACTACAAAATACTTCACAGGTTTATTGCTACAATTTGTACTGCGTGTACACGAAGAAAATTATATCATACTGTTATAGCGGTCCATACTTATACCTCTATTCCCTTAGAACTATTAATCTACAAAACATGACAATAAATTATATTTATATAGATTATTAGTTAATTTAACTATTATTGAATGATTGTTAATTCATTATGGATTTTATTAATGTTAAGATCGTTTTAAATCTTCTCACAAAACTATTGTAAAATCTATCGTATCGAACTTTTAATGAGACAATAAATAATATTAGATGTCAATTTTCTATCGCTTACTTGAGATGAAATCTTTAGGTTTTGAGAGAAAAAAATAATAATCAAGTTTTGGCCTTAATAATAAATCCAGTCGTGTAATAATAGTTTTGCATTACCATATGATAAATGTTCCTTAAAGGGTGATGAGTTGTGACACACACATAGATATATGATGATGCTATTCAAACATAGAAAATATATTCGATCGGAAGTACGCCAGTGTGGTTCGTCTGTCCACATAAAAAACATTGTATTATTTTGTAATCAAAGTCAGTTGTTTAATAATAATTCGGACCAAAATTCCCTTAAATTGTTTTGAGTACTTGATTAATTATAGATATGTTTTCTCTTAATGTGTATATTAGATGAAATACATTAAAAGTGTAGATTCACATTAGTATATAATAAATATGCTAGTAGTACCTAACAGCAAATCTCTATTCAAATATTAAAACAACATAAAGTCACAATCTTATAAAAATAGACAAATAAATAGGTTGTGAATTTATACATTTTCTAGATTTTTATAATAAAATTATTATTCAATATAAATCTTTAAATTTTCCAATAGCTTGCTTGAACTGTTTATTCTTACAATAAGAATTGGTTCGTCCATATGATACGATGGCTTGCTGTAAAATATTTGATTAAAGTATATTCATTTGAGGTGATAATACTGCCAACTTAACATATTTTCAAATAGCAGAAAAAACGTAGGTTCGTAGCCTTTAGCTTGTGATGTGTTAGCGTGCCTAAATCAAATTCCATATTAGAGCTTAGAAAAACATGTAACTGATTAAAACGGGTAAAATTTGAATGGAAGACTGAAATGACAATAATATTTGATGTCCCTGTGAAGAGTTTAACTTTTTATAAATAATCTTACGCGTTTTAATTGATTATCTCAATAAAAACACGTCTTATGGGTACGTTGTGAAAAGAATGATAGGTTAAACTGTCTGCAGTCTAGTAATTATCTAGATTCTAGAATATCTGATTCTCATTATTCAATTATTTATGTCTAGCCCTGCAGGCATCTTGACTTTGTTAAAAAAAGATCAATATTATTCAAATAATAATTACTGTAAGGTAGTATAATAGAACGGCTTTAATTAAATTAGAATTATTTTAAAATTAGATGTAAAAATGCGTGAATATTGCTAAATTGTGGCTTATGGAGTTACATAAAGGAAATTTGATAAATATATGTGTAAAACAGTATTTTAAAATCGCAAATTAACCTACACCTGCTACCTGTTTGTTGCAATTTTTTTGTGATAATTTTGTTAACAAAATACTTTAGTGCCGAAAAGAGGGGCATTAAAAATAGCATTTCATCTTCTGAAATATCAGGAAGTATTTCCCACATGATGTAGCCCCCAAATTTTAGATATGTTTAGCTTGTATTTGGCTATCACAACTGATAAACTACAAATTATATACTTAACATATTATAATACCTAGACCACATGTGTTAGGGACCTATATTCCTACAGGTGACCTTTCCACCAACCGAGTCGTAAAAGTTGCACCAAAAGATAAGAATTTTTATAAACCTACATTTGACGTAGGTGATTTTAAGGTAATGGTTGATTTTAGGGGTATATTTCGTTTTTACACATTTCTATAGTATATTTGTTGGCACTACATTTATAGGGTTCACCCTATTTTACAGTAATGAATTAACAACAACATAACGTTTTAGGTTAATGTTATCCTTTGATACATCACTCAATTTTCATAGCCGAGAAAGAAAGGCATTGGATTACTTACCTATTAAGTAATCAGATAAGTACTTTATCAATTACTTACTATCTATTACATATGAGCATATTAAAGTTGAGGGAATATGGTAAATAATCACATAAAAGTCATAGACAATTTTCTTTTAATATTCGTTTAATTTTGGTTGAAAAACTTTATCAAGTTTCCTTTAAAAATCGATGACATTATATTGTTTGTGACAATAAAGTAGAAATAAGTTATTTTATTCAAAAGCTAAATCATTTTTATTCTAGATGGCTGATGTAAACATATATAACGCCTAATAAATATTAGATCAATTGTGATAATCTGTGCGTTTTATTTTCAATAAGAAATATATCTTTATTTGGTATTTTTTATGAAATGTAAACCTCGAATTTTCAAAAAGTAACGATTCATTTGTTATGCTTGATAGATTGAATGGTAAATTTGAGCCTCGCATGACTATCCAGTACCCAACAAAAAATTTATAGGTTTATAAAAAATAAACAGACTTTTATAAGGCATTTAAATTTGGAAGTCAATCTCAACAATTAAATTTAAAATTAAAAAATGAAGACAAGAGAGTGAAAAATAAAATCACATACTCACAATAAATTCTTTTATGCATCTAGCTCTTACATCACATTAAGGGTACTTAATAAGTGTATCAACAACAACAACAAGGCAGACTTACTTAAATTTGATTTTTAACATTCTAACAATGCTTTAGTTGTTTTCCTAGTTTAAGTTTACAATTACTAAGTATTGTGCATTTCAACCTTTTAGTTTTTAATTTGATGAAACTGAACTGAAATTATTTTATTATAGGAAGAGAATAAATTATTTTAAAGTGCAATCGAACCTGAAGTTTGATTCAAAAAGTAAAAAGTATTTTATCATAAATATAATTATTCTCACGCAAAAAATATACACTTATGGATATTTATTTTACCTTAATTATTTAATATTAATTTATTATTACCCATAGGACTTTAAAGGTGCTATTAATAAAAATCACTATACCAAGCCTTTATCACCCTTATACAACGTATAATTATACTGAGTATAAGGTCGGTATGAAGGTGAATATAAGTTATTACTAATAAACTCGGTAGTCGGTATAAGAACATTATAAGTAGTCCGACGTTATATCGAAAAACGAACCGGTAACGTCGCCATTCATAGAGAAACGTACAAAGAAGATTCCATTGTTTCAGGTGAAAGTGTCATTTTGACGTTAGTGCCTTGTTGTGTTCAGAAATATAGTTGTGTACAATGTACATTTCGAAATACGTAGTATTGAAGTGAGTTTCTAGTTAATTATTATCAGTTTTATATTATAAAAGCTTATTACTATTACTACTACTTATAGTGGCTACTAAAAGAGAACGCTCTACTATTTGGAACAAGAAGAAAAGGTAATTATCACTCACATTGATTATACACATAGAATTATAGAAAACAAAAATGTATCAACTAATACAAATTAGTCGAAACTAAAAGCGTGGGTAGAAATAACTGAAAACTAAGTGCTTTTATAAGTTTTTATTACATTTATTATGTTAGACTTTACATTTGTGATTTAAATTAACTTTTTAGATTTAATGGATTCAACTCCAGAAATAGGGACAAAAAAGAAACAATGAACTAGTGAAAACTATGTAAGCTGAAGTCGAAAAATGAGTGGTCACTATTTAGGATGGAGACAACCAAAACTGGAGGTGGACCATGACCCACATCTCCCTCTCAGGAAACTTTAGAGTTGGTTGCTTTATTTCAAGAGGACTTCAATGAATTTGATTGTGATGGTGTTAGGATACATAATTATCTAATCATATTTACTTTATTTCTTCTAAGAAACTGTAGCAAATATTGGAAAGCGGCAACGGTAGTTGAAATTTTGCAGGTAATCTTTTAGTTATCTTGATTATTTAACTTTTACAGTAGATCAATTATTATATTGTAATGTTGCATTATTTTTCTTACATAATGCTATTGTGTATAATGAAAATAGCACTGATGAGGTAATGTTAAGTAAAGAACATTATTAGTATTTTTTTGTTTATTTGGGTATTAATAACCAATTGGTTGATTTTTTGAACAATGGAACATTTTTGTCTCCTTGATAAGTGAAGATACCTGTTAAGAATATATTGGTAGGTTTAACCGAGTTAAACATGCATACATAAGGTTATGAGTTCTACTTGATTCTAAAAAATAAAATATATAATATTTTTTGTTGCAGATTTAAAAAAAACTACAGTCTAATTATGTGGAAGCCTAATTTTCTGATATGTATAGCTTCAGAGTTTTACTGAAAAACAGGGCTGCAAAAGAATTATAATAATTAACTTAAAAGTGCAACAGCAGATTTTCAAATAAAACATGGCATCATTAAAATAAATTTATTTTCTATAGAAGTGGTGTGGTTTCTTTTTATAAATACTATCCTCAAAAAACATAGCTCAAGCTGCAGCCTCACAATGTGTGTTGTTCTAAAGTTATCAATATATCAATGGCTTAGTAGTTTTGTTTTAAATGAAAATGAGATTTTAGATGACAATAAACTCTTGTACTTTTCGAACTATTTTGTGTATAGCACCATCTGTTTGTTTAATTAAACTATGCTATCTGTCTGACAAAATAGTTGGTATTTAGAAATACACATATAGTTATATAGATGGCGCTGATATTATTAAAAAAACATTTAAGATTGATGCAAATATTTACAACATCATAAATAATACTTTAGTGTTTATAACTTATCATATATATTATACAGATATAATAACAAAAAATACTATTTACTTATTCCCATTTAAAGCAAAATTGAAATTCCTGCCAAAAAGTAATAAAATTGTATCACATATTTTCTAATCCTATCCTAAGTTTTTAACATCAATTATCCTATAAATCATTTTTCTTCATCTATTTAGTCTCATAACATATTCAACTAACTTCAAGTGTTGGATAATTCTGGTATAAATAATTCATCCCATTAATTCAAAGTCAATATTTTTATCTTTCTAATCCGGAGCGGCGTCCGGTCGTGTGTCCTTTACTAATATTTTCATTATAATTCGTTTTTATCCATAATTCGTTCCCGTTACAAATTTATGTACATTAACTCAAACGTTAATTTATACTGCATAAAAAATATAAATATTACTAAAAAGAGTGTGCGTAGGCCGGGAATCGAACCCGGATCAACTGCTTGGAAGGCAACTATGCTGACCATTACACCACCAACGCCTGTGAAGAAATTTCTTAAATTATGATTCTTAAACAAAAATCATATAGATAACAGCTGATGAAACATTATTTTAACTGCCTGACTTTATTCATTAAACCTAAGTAAATTATATTATTCAATGTGCCTGTGGGTCTAGTTCTGACTGATGATTATTTGGACAACTGTGTTTTCATGAGTGTTTTATTCGTTTTTATTACTAGGATAAAAATAAATTAAGCATGATTTATTGAAAAGGAACGAAAAAATACTTTTAGTGTTATATATTTTGTAACATTAAAATTTTATAATGCCCACACTCTTGACTTTCAAAAAGTACCTAGTTTCTATTAACTATTAAACGAATTTAATATAAATAATATCTTTTGGCTGTGACGAAAATAAAACATTTTCTTAATTAAGGAATTAAGGAATGTTATTCTTGAGCCTAATTATTTGCATATTTTATAAAAATATTTAAACAGGGAGAGTTGTATAAATCTCATTATTTAAATATACAACCGGACTGGTAGATATCAATTGACATTTTATCTCGCTGCAAACAGGCGCTGCACGCCATTTGTCAATATTGTACGAGCCCATACGACTCCCCTTTTCAAAACGTGTGAGAGGGATACTTTTTTATTGTCACTAATTCATTTCCTATACCAGGATTCAAAATAATATTGCGTTATTTTTTTAAACAGAAGACGTTCCCAATTACAATTGTTACATTGTGTTTAGTGTCTTTGATTATGAATTAACTTTTTAATACCTTACGATACTAGTAAAATTGAATTTCTTGTAATATGAAGATGGCCATTATTTTCAAATAATGCAAATTGCACTACAGACTTTAATATTGTGATTGTTTCCACTGTTTTGGGTATATTGCGTATAATTATTATTTACCTTAATATAATATAAAATGTTATTTTATATTAAACGTCAAAACTATTACAAATAACAATTTTAGTTTAATAAACGTAATGGACATTATCTTTAAGGTTATTGTGATATGTTTACTCTTAATTGTCTGTCTTAATTTAACATTCGGGATATGACATGAATATATATCCAGGAATCATAAGAATTAAAATAATTTAGTGTAACGGAACATAGTGTAATTATCAAATCGCCTTAAAAAACACCTTTAATCCATTCAGCGGATTTATCGCAGCTTAAAACTGTTTAAAAATTAATTAAAGTCGTCCATTTTGAATTAGCAATCTCCTTGGTATCTCAACGCTACTTTGGAAGTGTATTTTTCGTTAATTATTTTTATATTATATGAGTTATGCTCTATTTGGCCCTTCAAACAGTGACTTTATATATTTTAATTACATATATATTATTGTCTAACGCATATTTAGTTCCGATAAATAAAACATACTTATATTGTACAATATAGTTTTAATTGTTTTTCAAAAAAGTCGTTAACTTAAGTAACTAAGTACGAGTAGTTACACATAAGTTGCAATGTTCTTTTCATATTGTTGAATTTATTATCATTAGAATTATCTTCTCTGATCGAATTCTATATCGTCTCCAATGAAATTATACCACAATAAAAAGAACCCTAAAATCACTTAGCTTGAACAAATCACTACCCTAGGGTAATTCCGACCCCAAATGCTTATCAGTACGGCACACGCCTGTCACCACCTCCACAGCCTTATGAGGGTTATACACCCTAGAGATATCTCGTTTGACTTTATTCGTTATTAAAATCGCAATGTATATATTGCGTAGGTAACATTTTCTGACATTGTCTACTGGAAAACTCCAACAGCCACGATAGGACATTATATTAAGATATATAGGGATATCATTTAAAGTATATAATAATTAACAGCTTTTTAAAACCCTCAACAAAGTTTCACACGGACTTAAGCCACTTATCCCCTGAATTCATTTTATATCACATCTAGTCGCGTGCCGCGGCGTCGCTACGGTTTTAAGATTATTCAGTCGAGTGTTAAGCTATTGATTTTATAATACGATTTTATTATACTAATAAATAACTATTAGGGTCAAATTACTCAAAACGGGATCGCGCCCTTCGCTTAATATTAATTTTTTTTTTGTGGAATTATAAAGCATTTCTTTTGATAGCAGTATTTTGACTTTTTTACTAAACATGTATTACTAACAAAAACTTTTGATGTTATTTTTTATATATAATATATTTATATCGCATCGCAACCTTATCAATTATATCTATACTGATCATAAAGTGAAAAATAGTACCAAGAAGTCTTGTAATATTATAACGACTGAATATGCATTTATAATATAAAAAGTAGTAAATTTAATGAATAATTTAATTAAAGTTATAATGACATTAATTATTTGTTATATTCAATAATTATAACTCTGTTCTGCGTTGTTGTTTATGCCATTTGCGGAATGCGCCGACGGCCTCCACCACATCTTTAGAGAGAATCTCAGGTAGCTCCATTGCTAAGAAGTGACCTCCATCCTGAAGTATGGTCGCGTTCAAGAGGTTGGTATATTTAAATTTGAGAATCCAAGCGGGGGTGTATGATATCTCATGTTTAGCTTGAATAACCCAAGTAGGAACTGGCGTTGGTATTCTGAAATTTAATTAAAAACCCTTACATAAAGTCAGAATTGTACTGTCACGAATTATTTTTAGCATATTCACCGGTTTATTCTATAACATTTTAGAGTATGTTTCATTTTACAATGTCAATGTTCAAACTGATTTGTTTGTACCTTACCTTTTGTAGCGTCTCAAGATTTTTGATCTTTATTAAAAAAGTAATAAAATAAAAATGCTTATAATGCAAATCAGTCACGATAATTGCAACTAGCATCAATAAATAAACCTTACTCATCGAAATTGTGGCTTAAAAATCTCTTGTTAATCGTCTCAGCATATAATCTCATAGAGGTTGTTATGGAATTGGAAACCCAGTAGACCATCAGATTATCTATCAGCTGATCCTTGGTGAAGCGGTATGTGAGGCCACCATCGGGCTTTGATCGGTGGTCAGGACGGGTCCAGGTGGAAAACTTCTCAAGAATGTAAGCCGCCAAGCCAGCTGGACTGTCGCTTAGAGCTATGCCTGTAATGTACTGTTATGTTACTGAAAATGTGGAAACTACTTGTTAACACAAATAGCGACGATAAAATAATCATATGTTGGTTTTTTTCCATGTGTACAAAGTACTAACTATGATATTCTTTGTATTAATATACATTTCGATATATTTTTAAAATAGGATTCATCTTTAAAATATAATTTTTTAAACTTTAAAAACTCTCATACTATAATGAGAGAGAGCATTTCGATTCGATTTTTGAATTTCTTTAAATTCTTTAAAAGTCCAAAGAGTTACAATCCTTGATGGGTCAAAACATCGGATTAATCTTTTATTAGTCATATCGTTTCTATTATCATTTATTATTTGTTTTTAGACTACTTGTCTATGTGGTGATCAGCCTCCTGTGCCTTACGCATGTGTCCCGGCTTCACGTCGTCGTCGTCTAACACTGGAATAGGAACGTTTATACCTTCTTCTTATTTATCTAACTCAGCTGAATCACATCATATGGTTTGATTGAAGACATTATTTACAATGATATTCAACATCGCATACCAAATTTTAAGAAATTGTAAAACTTATCATTATCAATATCTTACCAACTGTATCTGGTTTAGAAGCTTGTATGTGAAAATATCCGCTTTCCTCTAGCAAATTCCCAAAGATTTTGGACATGGGGTACATTCTGTCTGCAACATCTGAAGTCACCACCAATGGAGGATAAACAGACCCGAGCATGCTTATAATAGTTTGCGCTGTTGTACCCAAGAACGGCATGTTTGTATGGTAACCTAGTACTTCCTTGAAATATATAAATTATGGCAAAATTAGTTCGACGGTATAACATTGGCAATAATCAATTAATAATCCTTATAGAAAAATGTATTTACATCTTTCTTTATCAACAGGGTAAATCAAGAAATACCTTAGGGAATATTGTAGCCATGAGATTCCCAATAACCGCTCCCCAATCCCCACCCTGGACGTAGTACTTCTTGTAACCAAGTCTGTTCATCAGATTTCTCATTACAACCGCTACCTTATCGACGCCAAGGCCTGGACGAGCTGCGGCCTGTAAAGTATACAGTGAATTTTTTATTTTGACAAAAGAACACATTTTTAATAACATAAATGGAATTTATTCTCACGA
The DNA here is from genome assembly GCA_951799465.1 of Leptophobia aripa. Taxonomy (NCBI): domain Eukaryota; kingdom Metazoa; phylum Arthropoda; class Insecta; order Lepidoptera; family Pieridae; genus Leptophobia; species Leptophobia aripa. The sequence goes on along the minus strand of OX637264.1, from coordinate 3,123,660 downwards.
TTAACTAAGCCTAAAAAGCTTATTACTCTTATGTATGAAACCATGAAAAGTAATTTTATGACTCGTCGTTAGGCTAATAGTCTGGAAACTAGATATGATAATGTAGAATGTATGACAAGTTGATAATGTAGAATGACCTTAGGGCGGCAATTAGCACTTCGCTCTATATGACCAGCCTGCTCGTAAAAAGCAATGATGAAAAAATACCAACACTTGAGAATCCATATCCAGGCAAGCTGGGAATTATAAGTTCTAGAACGAAATCCCTGTCCTTGCTTGCAGCTATTAAATGTGGAACGGCTTCGTAAAACTCTAAAAATGAGCCAGGCCACCCGTGAAGTAGTATGAGTGGAACCACTTCCTTGTTAGCGGGAACATTCTGAAAATCAGTGCTTATTTATAACTTTCAGCATCTCGTCCAAATTTTAAAAAAAGAAAAAAGTCCTGTTGAAAAGTGGGTGGCCTAGAAGACACCGCTTATTAGCGGAGAAACGAGCGGCATTATCTATTAAAATTATTTACTTCAACTATTTTTGTCAATTAACATAAAAGCGTACTCCACGATTTAAGTTCATAAAGCCCGTAAACAGATAAAAAAAAATAAAGAAACTTATATTTTGTTAGAAATTAAATAAATGTCAAAAGAGGCTTACCTCTGGCTTAATTCTTAAAAAATGTATATTCAGACCTTGAATATTAGTCTTATAGTGTGGGTACTTGTTTATGTATGCTTGTCGTTCACTGAAAAACGTGTATTAATTATTAACTTTTCAGTATTTTCTTTTCGGTGAGACATTGGCACAACTTTTTTACACAGCTTTTTTAACCTCAGGATAATTTAGCGATAGTAGACATAAAGCAATTCTTAAGTACCTGTATGGATATTCTTCGGCCCAATACTTTAACCATGGTTCTAGCTGTTTGCTGTTGAAGCCATATTCAAATGCAACGCCTTCTAAAGGCGGAGTCAGAGGGTGGCGGTCTCGAAGGCGCTCCTTTAAGTCTTTTATGCTCTAAAAGTAACCAATTCATTTAAAAATGTTAATTATTATAGAAAGGATGATGATGGTGTAATAATGCATTGGTAATAAAAGAAAACCTCAAAAGAAAGAAGATACACTCAACATTTTATCTCCGTTCCGCAAAAATCGTCTGCACTTACCAAATCACTAAACTCCACTTGGAAAGGCTCTATACTATTACTTTGTTTGGATCTAGAAAGTTTTGTTCCCCACCATTCCTCTAAATCAAAGTCGGGGAGAGGAGGTGGTGCTTTGGTGTAAAAGTATAGAACTGGTACTGCAACCAGGGCTAGAACGCCCACTAGGAGCACTCGACAAATCTAAAAAATAAATATTATCTCGTGAAGAAATCCGCCGTATTAAATCTCTAGAGGTATGCTATGTAAGTATGCCACAGTTGCCAAACAAATTAACATTATGAAAATATCAGAAGTTATTGTAAATGCTTACTTTTTAATATTGAACACGTATAGTAGCTTAGCTCAATACAAGTTAATAAAAACAAGAAATTAAGTAAATAAATAAAAAAATTCAGAATATAGTAATTATGATTAGCTACATAGCAAAATGTACCTAATCAAAAAGTTTGCTGTACGCGCTACTGAAGACATCGTTTAGTAATGACAATATCTTTTATTACTTAATATGACCTTGTATTTAAGAAACAATACTAAAAGCATACGACTCAACTGCTTACTAACCCGAATTCACCTAATAATTACAATCCGTATAACCAAGTGAAAAGTATAATTGTGTGATAAGACAGTGACCTGTGATAAGTGGATATGAATAATACGTTATCATTTTCTTATACATTCATTTTTATCTAGTATATTTAATTATCGATGTGATTATAAAAAAATTATCGACTATTTTTTTGTTCCTGAGCAATTTTAAAATTGTTATAGGTTTTTTTACGTTGTCTCAGCGGGAGCTCACCGAAAAGGCGATGTCCCCGCCCATGGGAACTCACACCGCGAAAAGATTTATATGAGTGCGTAACCTTTAAAGTACTTGTACACTACAATATCACCTTAATTCTGAAATACTTATTGGCATTATATGAATGTCAATTTCGTTTAAAAAATTATTAATATTGCTGCGATATAGATTATTCAAACCTATCGGGAAAAAAACCCAATCATTTGTTATATTATGCGATAAACATTTAAAGAATTACATTAGGCATATGTCGTGTATGACTTCTATCGCAGTGATAAATCAAAATCAAAAGATTTCTTTATTCACATAGGTATCTGTGGCACACTTATGAATCGTCAAAAAACAAAAAGTTTAAAAGAAACTCGACTCTACATTTACTGCCAGTTCCCAAATCAAGAGAGGACAAGATGAAATGGCAAGTAACTCTCCGCTACTCCAATAAATAGACAATTCTTTGATAATATTGGAAACGCACAATTTAATTGATTATTTTGGATTCAACAGTTTGCTGACATGCGATATTATGGAATGTGATCTAACTCTAGCTACTGCGTCCAGGATATTAAATTTGCAAAAAACATTAAAAATTAACGTTATATGTCGAGACTTTTAAATTGACTTAAAGTCAGTATTATCTTTGTATGCTTATTATAAACTCATCAATAATATAAAACCGGTTTCAAACACAATGTATTATGAAATATAAAAACTACCGTGTAAAGTCATAGAATATATCAATTTTAAATTCATTACTGTTACGATGTCACGGACCCTTAACTTCCAATTCTGTTAACAGTTAGAATCCGTAAGTACTATCCGCCAAACAATGACTACTTGTCAAGTTCAAAGTGCAAGTTTTATTTGTTGATGCTATCAGTACTTTTTGTGCTTTTTTTTAAGATCCTACATCCCACAATGGTCCTTGAACTAAGATAAATTTGTAGTAGGTCGCTAAGCTACGTCATAAAGTAATGTAAAGTCATAAGCTTTAATATCTTCAAGTATTCAATTAAGATATTTGTGAAATGTTGAAAAACCTAAGTGATATAGTAAAAACCTTACCATGTCCTTTGAATGTAACCACGCATAGAACAGCTTACACTGATAAACGTCCACACTAAATCAGCGATGATTTAAAACTAAATAAGTAAATAAAGCCGATAGACATTGTTACATAACGAACTATGTATCTTCATCAAATCAAAATAAACCTTATTAACAATCCATAAGATATATTTTTGTATAAAAACTGTTGTGACTAATGATGTTTGCGAAATACGCGTACGCCGGTGCAATTGAGTATTCAGTTTGGACCACGTAATTCATATTATTATTATTATAGATAAAACGCACACCTTTAAACGGTGGAAGACGACGAATAAATAGTATTTATAAAATGTCGTATATTACGTCTTTATGTCGTCTCTTCAAATGAGATAATAATTGCCTATGGTAATTGCTAGACTTGGGTCGCTAGATGAGCGGGTTGGGCTAGTTGGGGCGCTTGAAATTATTTGCAACAGCATAATATATGTATACAGTTTATTATAAATTAATAATCATTTTACATATGTATTTAAATTTACATACACAATTGTACGGACTACTGAGTACGATATATTGAGATCTTTGAAATTAATCAATGTACATAACCTTAAATGTAAGCTTTAATTACATAATATTGTTGTGCATATAATTGCCATAATTGTTGCTTTATACAAAAGGTTTTTATATAAAACAAATTTGGTTTTTCTTTAAACTTGCAAAAAACAAAATTTAAAAACAAAAACAATAACATTTTCGCGTGTTTCCAATTTAATATTCTTTCTTAAAATTGGTTTTTCTACAAGTCATATTCATTTAAAACATGTTATAGACTTCTCTATTAAAATATTGGAAATGCATGAAGAAACAACGCATAGTCGTAGTTTATTTTTATTCCAAGTTAAATGGCTAGTATCATCTCTCGGATATGAAAACTTTTTGTTGAGTGTTTTTTTACTTTGTTGACATGGATAATAGATCTTGTACTGTCAATACAAAGTATTTTTCTAATATATAATATTAAATATATTTAAATAATAATACAATAGTTCATACAATCAAACAGAAACACTAGGAGCTAAGCGTCGGGTTATAACATTTTCTAAGATAACATTAAATAAGTACAATTCTTACGTTAAATGCCTAAAATTTGCGTAAATTATAGATTTAAAAAAATATTATTATATATCACAGGACTTAAGATTTATCCTTTCCATCGTTCTTATCTTTTTTCTCGTCATCCTTAGGTGCAATCATTAACAAGTTATTCCCATTTCTTTCCCCCGTCAGATTTCTAAAAGGCATATGCCGCCATCTCGCCGACACATAGAACTTATTTCGTAAAATCTTCAAATCCTTTCCATACCAGTCTTTGTAGCATAGACGTCTTCTGAAATCATTTTCTTCGTTACCTATAAAGTCGTGGTTTTCATCAGGTCTCTCTAGAAAATTTCGTTTGAGCCGTCGGCATGTGATTGGACTCATTGGTGATTCGCATTTCACAGCTAAAATGGCGTTTTCCTTATACGTAAGTAAGCCATGGTTCTTCTGCCAATCTATAACTTCGCAAAGAAGACCTATGTACCTGTAAATTAAACGTACTCTTTATATCACTTGCCACTGCGGTTTTTATACTTCTCATAAAAAAATGTTTTATCAAAATAAGTAAGCAAGCAAATGGTGACGTTGTCTGCATTAACACAATAACTTGATTTTGTTAAGAGAAAACCTCAGTCTTTCAATATTGTCATTATACAATAATTATAATGGGATTCTATGGGTGGTTAAAGTAATAATGGAATATATCGTATGTATGTGAATTATGCTCAGGACAAATAGTTACATAGTTTACTTAGTATATGTGGATGGACCCTAGAACTTCAAGCAATGAGTTTGCAATAACTTTGTGCTCAATTACTACTTTACTGTACTGTGCATAAAATGGACGCTTAGCACTGATACAATAATAACAAATCTACCGTAAAGGTAACTAATCAAATACGGTTTAAGGTATAGTGCTCACAATATTATATGTACTCAGGTACAAATAAATATGAATGTAAAATAAAACAATGTCCACGAATTAAATTTTAAAACACATTTATATATTGAAACAATCACGAATAGGTACCTGATAGCCATTCGGAGAATCTCATTCTTTGAGAGTTTCTTATCATGAGGATATGTTGGTACCAGTCTTCGTAGTTCAGCAAATGCTCCGCTAACGTTTTGCTGACGCCATCTTTCACGACTATTGGTGGACAGACTTCGCGGTGGAAGGAGGAGGCATGAGCTTAGTTGGAGGTCTTCTGGATGATTCTGTTTAAAAATAATTCAAATCAGCCGATGCTACATATTTTAAGCTAAATTAACGTCCTAAAAGATATTTTTAAGTTAAAAAGCTAATTGGACCAGATAGAATTGTTTTATTGTCAGTAATATAGATTGTTCTCAAAATATAACTAAGAACGGGTTGAATCAGTATGCATTATTCATTATTATCTGCTTAAAATCGAGCAATAAATATAGTCTATGGTGTATTGAATTATATTTTAGCTAACATATATATATATATATATACTCTGTATATCTTGCCTATATACCTGTTTAAAGTTATTGATTGTATATGTATTACTACAAGTGTATTTTTGAAACTTTGAACAGTCTATGAATACATTATTCTGTAACTACCCTCGAATACAATTACAGCATTATATAAATAATACTACCTGTGACGGTTGAAGAGCCTGTCTATCATCATCGCTATCAGGCAGACATAAGTCATCACTTAACATTTCACTATCGGGCTCCTCATCAGAACATGACTCCTGGTCTGACGCCATGACGCTTGCCGTTACTACAAGTGATGAAATATTAATTTTTCGTTAATTAGTTTGGTTTAAAATTTGCTTCCAAGACCAAGATAAGCTTAGCGCGATTAACTATTTTTTAACCGTTTTACAACTGCCGGCGCTCTTGGCTTCAAGTAGTAGACCCAGGCGTTATCTACTCTTGGGTTTTCTTACTATACAATCTCCAGTATACCTATATAAAGTCTCATGGGACTTGACATGATTTGGTTCTGTCAAGTATGACTCGTCTCTAAATCACAAATATTGCCTAGTTTTGATGAAAAAGTTTAAAGTCTATCTAAAGCTTTATTCAGTAATAGGAACATAGGAACATAAGACTGTTTTGTCGGACTATTTTAAATCTAAAGTAATCTTCGCCTGTTCGTACACGTGTGTCGCCTACGTAACCCAGCTGAGAATATGCAGGCAAGAGATTCAGCTTGGTTTAATTTTGAAGGCTTTGAAGCAAGGCAGTAATTACTATTTACGAGTAGTTTGTAGTCAAACGAAAGTATTTTATTTATCATAAATAATTGAACAATTAACATATTTTAATTAAAATAGAATTTCCGGTGATAGGCGCATCCTGTTTCAACAAAAATAACTCTGGTCTTTTAGTATAACAATTATATTTATATAAAAGTGTTTTTTGCCGATTAAATCCTATGACTTTGTAAGTTACTCATATATTTATAAGTAGTAAAACGTATGGCTTGTGATAATGAAAAAAAATGCGTGCATAATTTTTTTGTTATTTTATATTGATAGTTCTGTTTTTCTGACTATTTACTACCCTTTACTTTGTCTGTGATCTTTTAAGTATATGTGTATCCAAGAAAATATTCGAGGTATGTAGAACTTCTAGTTATTGTTTCACAATAGGTTTACGTGTGCGTTCAAATATGGTTTTATGAACTTTATGTGTACTGTTATGAAAAAACGTTTATAAGACGACCTTCACTATAGACATATCAACGATTCATAGATATTATACTGGTACTTAAATGCTGCACGTTACGATTGTGTCTACTGGTACAATGATTTTAAATGTGATCTAATGACTGCGCTCAAATGACACTCGTTTACTAAGTAACTCAAATTTACCAAGTAATATACCAAGTTAATACATTTTTTTATAATAAAATATGATATTTATAAAGAAACTGTAGATATTTTTATTCAGTGAACACAGTAGATTTGATATTTAATATACTCCGTATTTTTTCTAAATACTGTGGATAAACATTTAAACATTAAGATTTAATGTTTGCCAGTTGTTACTTTAATAGGTCATGGCATAGTAATAGCCTATTAACATAAAACCTAATTTAATAAATAAGTAATTATCCAACAACATTTTTCAAGTGACATACCTTGTTCACTTCTATCCGTCAGGGTGGGCATAAACACAGTTTTTCCAGAAATTACAATATTTAACACTTAACTTTGTCAAACGACATCCACACCCTTGAAAGATTAAAGAGACACTGAAATTAAATCGCCGATTTATTTGAATTTCGAACAGGGTGAAATGATTTCCTATTGGTCGGGGCGGCTGTGCAAAGAACCAATTGGAAATAAGGGTGGAGTACTAGATGTAAGGATCATTCAAATTTGATTGTTATAATGATGAGACTAGAGTTGACGAAGGCATATGGATGTATGGAGAAGATTTCATTAATCAAGTCTGCACATTCTGCGAGGGAGACACACATACATTCATACATGGTATGAGATGTAAAAGTTGGTAAAATATTATTTAGAATACTAATGAGCACATGTATGATTAAAGGAGTGGCGGAGAGTTTCTTGCCTTTTCTTGTCTACGCTCTACGCCTTTGATTTGGGCAATCTTTGATGTACAGTCGAAAATTTTTATAACTTATTTTGTTGACGATTCATAAGTGTAACTTAGTTACCTATATTAATAAAGATATTTTTGATTTTGATTTTTAACAACACTACAAATAGCATGAAAGGATTTCGGTATTACCGACTCATTAAGAGGAAAGTTTTCATTAGATTATTTGAATGATTTACATATATATTATAAACAATACTTGTGATGTCAACGTTTGCTTATTTTTCTTAAAAGGCGTAATATATGTAGTTATGACAAAATAGGAATATCTAATATAAAACTATATCATATTATAGTACCTCACTTAGATACTTGATGGAAGGATAAGGCACGCCGCATAGTGGTGTAAACTTGTGTACATTCCAGCCTTAGAATATATTTTAAGGCCATAAGGAATAATAACTACATTGATAGGTTCAACATTACAGTACATTGCTAGGTTTCCTCTATTGATCTCAACGCGTTAATATATAATAAGTACACACCATTATCAGTATTATACACTTAATTCATTATCTAATACAATGGCGTAACGACCCAAAGTTAGCCTTGGCCCTTGACGCAAGAGAATTTGGTACACGAGATACGATTTTTAACACTCCGATATTCTATATTACCGTATTCGATCAATCCTATTCAAAAGAAATAAATTATTAATAATAATTTCTTCATTCACACATTAAAAAGCTAATACATTGTACTGTCTGTGTATTGTGTGTTAGTAACAAATATTTATTCCAATCTACATAGATTGTACGTGTTATTGATTGAACTATACAACTTTAGGTAAGATATATATTTATAAAGGTAGGTAAAGCAATAATTATATACTGTAGGAAACACAGCGAAAGGCTCCTTTTAGAGTCCAAAATGAGTTGAATATAATTAATATCAAGTGTACCTTAACTAAAAATTATTATCGTCTTAACTCAAACTATCCTTATTAAAATAGGTCTAATAAAGACACTTTTGAATAGTCAATTTATACACTACCACCGGTTAGGAAGGCAGTTATCTACCGAGGATAACCGGCAACCGGCATAAACAAAACAATTGTTAATGTTATCTTATTAAAAACATTAATTATCTAATTTATTTATTTTTTAAACCATAATTACAACATTTAATTTCTATGGCAATAAAGAAATAACCACTATTTATATACTACCACGGTATCTTTGAGTGTTGATAGTGATACGTTAGTCGATAGTCTTGGACTGGCTATTGTTGCGCGTGCGCGTATTTTTAGTAAATTTTGTGCGAACTGTGTGAGAGTGTTGACCTATTTGTGATGTATGTATTATTGTTTTGAAATTGTGTGGCGGGTTTTTTAATTATTACAGTGAATGTACATAGATAGATGTAAAACGCTGCAAATTTTCTTGAAATTTATGGTAGTAACTTGTTTTAAAATTTGGCTTTAGACATAAAATGTCTAAATACCTCGTCCGCGTCTAAAGCGACCTTCAATTTTATATTTCAAATGGATTTATTTGTACAATTTGGGCGCCAAATCGTTACAAACAATTAACATATTTCCTTGTTCATAGTTAAAAGAATTCAAATCGACTTTATATTCAAATTATTTTACCTAAGATATTTATAGTCTGTGTCATTAAAATTCCGATTGAAATACAAATATATTATGTTCGTATTGCAAAACAGCTGGAGTTGAACAAAGAAGGTTAAAGTCATATTTGATTAATAACAATACACAAAATTTAGTATTTTTTTTAAATATGACACCAATGATATGTAACAAAATTGAATTTTATGTGGATAGTGATATATATAATTATAGTAACATTATTGGTTTGTCCTTTATAATGAACCTGGCTAAGTTTCAGAGTTTTTTTATTACACATTAACAGAGACGTACTTAAATGTAAATACTTTCATATTCTATTTAAAAACTTTAGGTCATAAAATTTAAATTAGCGACACAACGATCGAACGAACGAATTTGCGTTATTTATTTATTAACACGTAAAAATGAAATTAGGAGAGCAACTGGCCTTATCACATTCAGCGATATCTTCCAGGCAACCATAATTATTTTATTTATGTTTACCACATAAAATGGTCACTTTTGTATGTCAATAACTTTCTTCTTATAACTAAGGCTACTAGGGTTCCCCTACGGTGGGTATAGGATAACCCACAAGAACCATAGCTGGTTAACCATCAGCACAAGTTTCATTATTTTATGGCGCAGGTTTACACATAATGCTCAACCGGTTATTTGACTATTATTTAAAAAAAACCTCTTCAGCTATCAAACATTTACCTACTAATTAAGATTTATTTAATACATGCCTTGATTTCTCATAAGGATCTCAATATTAAAACGAGTAAATAGTAATATATTATGTTTGTTTAAGTGAATCACATAAAATAATCTGTCATCAATAAATATTATGTCTGTGCATCAATGTTAACTTATTCAAACAAAATTAAACACTTCCTGAAACTATTAAAAACTAAGATCACGGTACTTCAGTGTTTTTTTAATATTAGAATTATAAATTATATTATGTCGTATAGATGTGTGCACGAGTATCTGATATAAATATTGACACGTCTTATCTTGTCAACTTGTAGAGCGGCCATTGCTCCTATACAGAAAATATCCATTAAAATCAAATAAATCTAAAATGTTGGTCGATAACCACGCTATAAAAATATTTTGTATTAAACTCATATATACATTATAATCACATCTAATAAAAAATAAATAAAACATAATTTTTGTGAGCAGTTGATTTGATATAGTGATTCCTTTGCGTCCGCTATGTAGGCCAAAAATAATTTATAAGATAAAATTGTTAAACTACATAATTCAACTTATTTGCGTAATATTTGTACCATCCCTTTATATTTTTCCTAGAATAAGTGTTATTCAAAAAAACATTTTATTGTTGACAACAATACAATATTCCAAAAAAAATACTAATAACCCAAAGAACACAACATAACAGGTCAAAACCTCAGTACCAATAAATATTGTGATAGATAATACTACAAACGTTAAACAAGGGATATTTGTTTAATATTTGCATTTTCATATTCCATAATCTCTGCCAAATTCAATAACATAAAAAGGTCCCCAAATAAGCAGCTTCGTTTTCTAAGTCTGTCAATCAAACCGGCTTTGTGTTATCACTTTGCGAAAGCCGAATAGATACCATTTAAAGATATATAAAGCGTGCAAAACGTTTTATTAATTCTACGCATAATTGTACGCCAACGAAGTCGCGAGGTAAATTATATCGACTGATGTGGTAAATCTTCTATAATCTCTATATCTTTTCTAAGTCGTATCAGCGATCATTTGTCCACGTCAAGAAACAGCCTGAAAGCCCAATTTGATACGACGTATCAAAGCGAGCACTCCAGTAATCAACTTTATTTGTATACAGGGTAACATTCTATTTATTAGGCACTTATTCGAGTCGTGTTTATTGTTAAGTTTGTCTATACCTAGTTTCACAATACGCGTTATTAGCATAGTATTTTTTTGACTAACTTTAATTCTGTTATTTTCAGTTAATTGACTTTTGTCTAGCAATACCTGGCTACTTGTGGAACCATGAATAAGTATTACGCATAGCAGACCCGCTTGACAATACTCGGGATGTGATCAAGATGGATCCTCAAGAGTTGGTGCCCCTAGAAGGTATTTACAATTTCTTCAGTAGCCTTTTTTGTTCTTTATAAATGTAATTTAGATTTAGCTCCAAAGGCTCGCATAAAATTCGATGACGTTTTAAAGGCAGCTAAAAAAAGAGTAAAATAAAACTGAGTTTAAAATACGCCCATGGACACCTGCAAAGTGCAAGTTAAGAAGGATTTAAAAGTGGCAGGAGATAGAAAAAGGTGTTTTGGTGCAATATTATAAATATGTATAGAATAAATTGTGCGTGACTGTATTGTATTAATCCGTAATTAAATATTGTTTAGCTGGTGTGCCGAGGCCTAGACCAGTTAGACACACAAGCTTGCCTAATCGATCCTGTTGTAAAGGCCCTATACGATTATGCCGACTGCTCGCATTGATGATTGTGCTGCCATCTATTTGTATATTTACTCCACTTTATATGAAGTAAGTACAAACTTATGAGATTTGCGTTTGTATGTAATGTATTATATATACGTGGAAGTATATCCGGTTGTTATTCTGTTAAATAGATATTTACCAAAGCAAGGTCATCCTTTAAAAGTGTAACTCAGACCTGAATAGAACATATTAATGGTTTGTATGTAAATACATTCAACATGTTATCAACCTCACGTATATATATTTCACATAAATTATCGCATGATACATTCCTACATGTTAGACACATAGTTTAGACAAAGAATTAGCCAGTTCAACATGCTGGACTGCCAAAAAGAGAGAGCCTGGGTTCGATTTCTGGTAGGTTTAATAAGCAATTGTTGTAATTAGCTTACTGACCGTGCGTTAAATGTTATATAGTAAGTACTTGAGTATATGAACTAATATAATAATGTAAGTGGTGATTTATGACAGTAAACCATTGGTAAAGTTCAAATCTTATCGTGTAAGTTTTTAGTATTCTTATCTCATGACCCCTGGATTTTAGTTATATTTTATATTCAAACCTACATTTGTTTATGCATCCAGTTATTGTCTTGCATACATCTCGAGACAAGAATTTAATAAATGTGCAGTCAATAAATATTGTATACAAAATAGCACCTCAACGTTAGTTCATAATATGCTGGAATGATTTGCTAGAGTTAAAAGTTATGAAGTATTTGTAGCTTTTTATATAGAAAGTATTATAGCTATGAATTATTCAATCAGTCGTGTGAGTTACACCATTACATAGATATAATTTGAAAATTTTTTGAATTTTTATTTTTAGGTATCGTGTTTTCTCCCGTCAAATGTATCCGATGAGCATGACGGATATGCGGCTCATTGACGGCAAGATATCACCTACTTGGTGCCAGGTAGGTCTGTACATTATATACATATGCCTCTATGTTATATAGTATTCCTTAATTATAACTTAATTACATTATAGTATTAGAGTGTGTAAAACATTGAAACTTTCGTTGAAATTATTAGACTTGTCATTTATTTGTGTTTACTTACCTTGATTTAAAGTATATAAGTCTCGAGAACTTCTAAGTTATGACTATATAGTGGAACAATAATATACGTACATAGCAAATAAATCAACAGCTTCGTCCTCATTTTCATAGCGTATTGATAACATATCACAGCCGAGACATTTAATTGTTTTTAAATTTTAACAGACAATTATTAAATAAATATATTATATTATGCTTTTACATCTACATAATAATCATAAAAGGCTTGTAATTGTAATAATACTTTGTATTTATTTTATTTTATTGTGGTTCCCAGCAACCAATTTCATTTTTATAAAATATATAGATTACATTAAATTAATATAATATTAAATAGTGTTGTTTTATCAAACTTTTCTCTCAAGACAGGATTTAGATAAAGCAAATGATAGTATTATTCCACTGCCGTCTCAAAATATATTATTTTATATGCCAATTTTAAAGATAGCGGCAATAGTTTAGAAAATTATCGTATGTTGATTGTTTATAGGTTTTCGGATTATTATTTTTTGAATTTTTATCATTCTGTGGCGTAGAAACATGTAGCTATCACATAGAGACGGATATAATTGGCTTAATTATTTCTTTATCCTTAAAATTTGATTTAAATTTATCAAATTTTATTCTTATCACACGGTCTTATAAAAATATTAAATACGAACATTTATAACGTACTCAAACACGCGTACTCGTTTAAACATTCGAGATAATTATTGATTCAGCTATTAAACGATTACTTGATGTTAACTTAAAATGGGAGTACATTAGTCACAGTCGTTCGGTATCAAATAAAATCAATAGACAAAAGAATTTTCACTTCCACATAAATCCACATGTATTGCATTCATTTACAATCCCTATACTTTATCTTCTTTTTTATAAGATTTTTTGACGAATCATAAGTGTAACAAAGTTACCTATGTGAATAATATATTTTCGATTTTGATTATATTATAAATTAACAATTTTTACAAAAATCTATATTCACAGTGTTATGTTCAGCTATTTTGTTTATTTCCATTAAATCAAATCTTATAGCGCAGTTAATTTAATAGTACGAAAAGCCAATTTTGAAGCGAAATAACTTTGAAAGTTTACCAATAGATGTATTGACATTAATTGTTCTTTTACAGAGACAAGTAGTTAAGTCGAATGCCACATTCAACGCGTTTGTAGTTCCTGATCTCCCGGAGTTGACAGAGGATCTTGTTCCTGTGTCAATGACACGACAGCTTGAACTGGAGGATGACATGAAAGAGTACTGGGGATTCTACCTGCTGAAGGGCTCTACAGTGACAGTTTCAGCCTGTTGCAGGTAGAATATATCTGATATAATATTAAGTAAGCTTATTAAAATAAATATATCCGTAATATTTTTGAGCATGATTAACATTATGAAAGCGGAGCAAGTAACAAGGATATGGTATCCCTTCCTTCAGTTATAAACTTTAATGAGGGTATAAAAAAAATCCTCAAAACATTCTAGATGGCCAGGTGCATCCCTAATAATGATAAAAGGCTACAAACACCTGCAGGAGTGCGCGTACATTGGTGACGACTCGTCTGAAGAACTGGACGAACTATTAGAAGCTCATCAGCTGGGCCTCATGAATAACGCCACACTGTGGGAAAAGATATTGCAGCTGAAGAAGGAAGATGGAAAAGCTAATGATCCTGGTATTTTTTAATTTATATAAACGTGGTTAAAAAAAAATAAAATACATTTGTCTGGCATTCTGACTCATTTAGATATATTAGCAAAAAAACTTTTGCTTACATATCAAAATATGCATGAAATATGCAGCATTTATAAAAGTTGTACCCATCTCAGATATCGTGTTTCTTAAAAAAAGCAACACAATTAATGAATTTCTGGTTCAACTTTGTGTAGCGACCGATACAAACTTGTTTTATTAAATAAAAATAATTGGTAATTCATTGAATGGTATTCAGAGGCAATGAAGCGTCACAAGGCTGGTGTGAGGTTCCACGATCCTTCTCACGTCACAAATGTTACGTCATCTGCTGATGTCCCAGACTTTGATGTTACAGACCACGATCCTAAAGTGAGTATTACTAAATCTACATTGGAATTGATCTGTTACCATAGTCACATTATTTTTAATTTTTACTCCTTATAAACTAAAAACTCAAACTCAAAATATCTTTATTCAAGTAGGTCTTTATAAAGACACTAAATCGTCAATTTTTACACTACCACCGGTCTACCGAGGAGACACGTTCATATTAAATACCATATGCCTGTCATTTTTTTGTTATTGAATAAAGCGCTTTTAATTATATAATATTATTCTTGTTGTTTCAGGAGTTACGAGCAATACTCGAGCACCTACATGCACTACGTGAAGCGGCAAAGAACGAAGCCCTAAAATATTATCATCCACCTTCAAACATTATATCTCTTCCTAGCTTACATCGTCATAGAGACACTAATGTCGATAAGGATGAAAGACAATGGATCTCTTTTAAAGGTAATATTCTACTGTCGTGATAGCCTCGCGATAACTCTATAGTCTCTTGATTATTGTGTCCAGTGACTAATTATCAAGTCCAGTGACTTATCAATTTCATTATAAGCCAATTAATATAGTATACAAATTGTATTTGTAAATATAATGGAAAGTGTCTACATAAACGACTGTGCAAACGAATCCTTTCATCGCAACGACAGATAACAAATATCTTGTTTATGGGCGTCATTTGTTAATTATGTAAGCTTTACTGTGTGATAACATTTGGCGTCTAATAATACTATTTAATAGTTTAATTGCTTTGTTTGTGTCATATATTCAACGTTTTTTGGGTTAAAACATTGGGAGCTATAGAACATTATTAAAAATACTCTATGGTCTGCAATTCTTGAAATTATATTTCAGCCTGTATTTATTTGAAACTGTTAGTTAATTAATGGAATTTCATTTTCAGATATTGATGGAAACTCAAGTACTCCAGCGACAGAAAAGTCTGAAAAAAGTATGAACAGTTCACACGTTAACAGTAATCTAAATAGCACCACAGATTATAGTCATTTAGATAATACAACTCAAATAAAAAAATATGGCATGAATACTGAATTTATGATAAATAAAACAAAAATTACAACAACGACTGTAGATAAAATGAATGATCAACAAAAACTTGAGGTAAATTTGTTTAAAAATTTAACTTGTTTAGTTAGATATAATAAAATATATAAGCAAACATTTATAGTATTTGGTAAAAGTATTATACGATCTTTTAATGTTTTAAGTAAATATTACATAAATCGTACTTATAACTGACAAAAAAAACAAGGTTTACGATTCGATTAGTAACCTTTATGAATTGAATGGCGTGTTTACTCTAAGCCTCTTTGCTATGTTAGGAATATTCAATAGAATTTTAATGTTCTCCAGACCACAAAAGATAACCCATTAACATATTATCTTATTTGAAACTGTATAGACTTATAAAATCAGAAATATTCTAACCACTATTAAAACTATATTTCTATTTCGGTGTGTTGTCAGAATGTTGCTGGCATTTAAAATGTTAGTAAGCTTTTTTTTGATTTAAGTATGTTTTATAGAACGAATGATTTACGAAAAACACTTTTAAAATATATAATTTGTTATATTATATAAAATATATAAATATATTTTATTATTGAAATGTATGTGTTTGTTTTAAGAATGACCCGGAAACTTCAAAGGAAGTGTTCTTTGAAGTTCTGAATCGTCTTCAAGCGCTCGGAGATAGGGGAAAGAGAGTTCTGGTGAGGCTGCATGAAAGTATGGGCCTTGAAAACAAAGACAAGGTAAAAATGTTTCTTATATGTATCTTCTAGGCTTCGTG
Source organism: Leptophobia aripa (assembly GCA_951799465.1). Taxonomy (NCBI): domain Eukaryota; kingdom Metazoa; phylum Arthropoda; class Insecta; order Lepidoptera; family Pieridae; genus Leptophobia; species Leptophobia aripa. The sequence goes on along the minus strand of OX637264.1, from coordinate 3,106,963 downwards.
TTGTTTTGCTTGAATTATTTATTATATTAGTAACAGTTAAGAATACAAGCTTCTCTTAGTTTTTTGATGGTCGTGGTCAGACTCTGAACATTTGAACAAGTAGTTATTGTGAGTCATCCACCGTGATATCATATCTCTATTTCCTATGATAATTATTGTACAGCTAGTTTATACTGCATGAAGTATATCAACAAGTAGACAAGAATTTGCATGACCTTGGAAATTTTGAATTACACTATCAATTCCTGTTCCTATAAACAGGTCCGTCCATAGGGCTATTTTTTTTTATAAATATTATAAAACATATATAATATATAACTTCCCGAAAGATTATCAATAAGTAAGTTTTCAGGATTCCCCAGACGTAAAACAAGTTATGTCAGTGGTGAGAGGAAATGATGAAGAACTTGAACATCTCCGAAGCATTCTGGTAGAAGCTATTGATGAAGAAAAAACCAGGTTTCAAAGACAGGGTTCGTTTTTATACATTCTATTTTCAATAGAGCTATCCCTTGTTAATATTTTTACAGTCAGTTCTGCAAGCGATAAGCTTTAATGGTAATTACTACGTTCTATTCCAGAAAAACGTCGCGTGGCTCATGAAGACGCGAGAAATAAACGAGAGCTGATGTTGGGTCAAATGGAGCTTACTCAGCAGCTCAATGAAGATGACGAAGCCAGGGACTATGCTGCTGAAGAGGTACTTGTGTTACTTGTGCCTGTGACTTCATCTATATATGCTCATATTCATCCAAAAGTCATGTCAGTCAGTCATTCAGTAAATTTATATTATAAAAGTAATAGATATATGTTGTTTTATTTTTTCTTAACAAAGTTATCTTACAGACCAAATACGGTTAAACTTAACCTAACCCACCCTTAAAGGACATTCAAATTATTTAAGGACTCCCTTTAGATACAAGTTTTTTAAAAACACTTTTATTTTCATTACCCACCGATTTTAGGGTCTGTCTCCAGACGGTTACGCAGAGCATCATCAGCAAGTTAACGAAACGACTCCATTTGACATGTCCAATTCTGAATTCTGGTCCTCATTCTCGAGTAGTGAAGAAGCTTTACTAGAGTGTGAAGGTCTGATACTTAATCTACCACTAACGCCTCATCATCAGTGCCATAATGGAGCTGATACAATGGCCGCAGCTAGAGCTAATGCTCTGACTTACAGGTAGATGTCAATATTGTAAAGATTCTACGATTGTTTTTTTTAAATAATATTATTTGAACTTTGAGAATATGAAACAAGTTCACAATATCTTTTCTGAAGCTAAAAATGTTTCTTTTACTGCCTTAGCCAGTCGACATCAATAACTTAACATTTATAACCAAATATTTCAGGGTTCCAGCAAACGGTTACTACTTCTTCATCTTCAATTCAGAGAATGAAGTACAGAAGAATTTCATAAAAGCTCGCTTCGACCTTCAGAAGACTAGATATGATGTGGCTAGAACGACGGTCAGGGAGTGCAGAAACAAGACTGATAGATGTGACCTTCCTCTTGACATATTTTCCTCGCAAAAGGTAAAATTTTAAGATCTCTATAAATGCAAGGTAACAACTACACTGTGAACAACTGTACAGTTCCCTAGAAAGTTTCTCTATCAATATGATATATAAAAGCAAATGTCGCGAGATTTTTAAAGTACTTGACGAAGTAAGATGCATTTTGGTAGCGATTAATTACTTACTCTCCTCCTAAAAGGTCTTGGGAAATTATCTATCCTTTGTTATATTATAAAGGGCGATTTATTCGTTTTCTTAAAAGTATCAGGTGAGTCAGGCACTAAACCTTATTAAAAACGGAGTGATATTCCTTTAGCGCGTTAGAAAATTTTTAAAGAGGTGTAACTATTCCGTTTGTGCTTTTGAGTCTTAAGATGCCATCAGTATGTATTTTCATATGCAGTCCGCAATTTGTGGTATGAATTCAACAATCGAGTGATCAATTAAATTGTAATATCATTGTATGGTTACAGGTTGTCCTAGAGCTGCCCCTTCGGAACAACGACTCATTATGGAATGAACAATTCGTTATAATATCGGAATGTGAACCACGAACTTCGGTCTATCTTGTGTGCGTACTTGCTGTGCCTGTGTTTATTATGATGTTTTCGTTTCAATGATATAGCTTATATCCTGTCTTAACAGTCCATTGACGATAATTTTGATCAACACTTGAAGTAACGATGTTATGTGAAAGTAATGGCATTATGAACCTAAAGATATTTTCATGTAATTTTGAATACTGTTCAGAAATTGTTACGTCAGAAATCGAAAGTATAGTTTTTATCAGTATACTCCACTGAGCTATAAGGCGGTAAGGATGATTTTGTCGTATAGGCTATGGTTATGTTATGGTTTTTATGAATAAAGGTTAGTGAGGCGATACAAATGTTGGGTGAGATTTCTATTCGAGTATTTTTAATACTACATATAATCTATGAACAAAGAATTCGGAACGGTCCCTGACTGAATGCATTTTTCCTACAAATCTTTCATACAATGGTTGTCATATGTTGTTCCTAATATGATATATACATTTAGTATAATATAAACTTAAATTAAGTATGGGTTAGTAAAGCTTTTGGTAAATCTTTTAGTTCAACTTTTTTTCCTATCCACAAACATTTACAAACTAAACAATTAATTATCCTACTCATGATTAACTACATTTTCTAATATTAATTATAAAATTCAGGATTCAATTGCTGAACTGTGACTATGTACACAGTTTTATTTCAATTTAAAACCTGAGTAGGTATAGCTAAGTTGCTTTAATAAATAGAATACTTTTTCTAACCCTTGTTTATATTGTATAATAGTTTTGTTATTAAAGCAGTGTGAATTATAATAAATAGAAATTATATACGGAGATTGCAATTGTGATATTATTTGTAAGTCTGTTATGTATTAAATAAACAAATAAAAGAAACCATTGAATGTATTTTAGTTTAATAAATAAACGGACTACTGTACGTACCAGCAAATAAAATAATATCAGTTTTCTTATCAACTATTAAATAGGCAAAGGGACGATTTGCAACAAATTCTTCATTTATTCGATTGGATATAAGAAACTCGGAAATTGAACTAGCATTGGCACCATTTTCCGTTATTTCTATATCAGCTATTTGTATCATTCGCGATACATGCGTCGTAAAATCACTTATCCCACTTAGATCTGCCAAATTCGGGTTAAAAACTCTCTTAACACCCATATCATATACCAGTTCAGGTATATTTACTAAATTCGTCGTAATTTTGAACCTTGGCAATCTCACGGATACTAATCTTGGGCCTGTTTTTATAAATAGACTATATATGGTCATCAGTCTAATGTCTTTCAACTTGTAATATAGATCGTTAACTGAACCTACCTTTGGTAATAAAATTAACATTGACACTCTGCCTTCTTGGCTAAATGGTAGTTCTAAGACCCTAGCGTTTATAATTGGAACGTCTGTTACATTGAAATAGCCGATTTGAGCCATTAGTTTCACATCACCAATCGGTTTTTTTTCCTCTGAATAGAATGTTTCTCTTGAAGTAAATATTGGGTTAAATGGGGCCCGCCAATCGCTCCTAAAGTACGCTGTGTCGGCAAACAACATTACAGTTAAATAAAAATCGTCATGATGCAAAGCTTCATTTATATCTTCATCCATATTGTTTTTGATAATCTGGTTAACCGTTGCAACCGAACCGTCTGGATCGTTAAAATCTAGACACAACACTTTTGCGTCTTTACTTTTAATCACTTCATTTTTGAAGGATTTTTTCACGTCCAAAAATTTATTAATCACAATAGTACTTGTCCTTTTTGTGATTGGCCGTAATTGCTCACTCATTATGTTAAGAACTTCTATATATTTTCTACGGAAGCATTTTATTTGGTGATACCTCGTAACATTCCATATTTCATCAGCCGTAGGTCCTCTTGCAGCTTCGCCAAGCGTCATTAACTGTAGCCATGTGGATAAAGGGGAAAAAACGAAATGACCACCAGTTTCCTGTGAAACACGATCTAATATTCCAACCGAGAAGTCGTAGGTTGGCCGTTTAAAATATATTAAAGCCGAGTCTTGACTGCACTGAAATTGAATTCCAAAACTGAACAAAGGGCATAAAATAAACAAAAACAATACAAAATTCATTGTAACACAATGCATCAGAACTGTGCTAAAGCGACTAATAGAAACTACAGCTAATGAAAGGACTGAAGTATTATATAAGAAGTGTACAGTATAGGTTGCACATTTAAAAAACACTGATAAACTAGGGTCAATGGGTATTATTCACGATGAGGAAAAATATCATTTTATATCACGAAATTTTGCAATGATAAAATACAATCGCATATTATATGTGTTGTATGTAGAACAGGAAACATCAAGAGGGAGGGGGACTGTTTAGATAATATTGTTTTTTAACATAATGACATTTTGTTTAAACACAAAAAATAAAACCAACACTCCTAGTATTACATAACTGGTTCAAAATTTGGGTACAATAATTGCTCAAATATTCATCATCATCAAAAATCTTATTTTGTCCTGTAGCGATTCTTTTCTTACAACAAAATAAAGATAAAATCTACGTCGGTACTGTTTCTAACCTCTCCGGGTTGTACAAACTATATATCGGATTCAAAATGACCATCCAAAAAGATAAAAATTGTTATTTATATATGTATAAAGGTCAAAGTCAAAATATCTTTATTCATTAGGGTACATAGGATCATTTTGAATCGTTTGATAGTGATTCTACGCCTGTTCGTACGAGACCAAAGTGAGAAGAAGCAGGCAAGAAACTCGGCTTGGTTGATTTTTTTTTGGAAATGATCCCAGTACACTCTCTGAGGCAAGCTGGAGCTAATTCATTCCCAAACTTTATCATCATCAAAATAATCTGACAATTTATAGCATGATATATATACCCAATGGATAAACCCGTTCGTTCTTTAGTCTAGCTAAAAGTCAACTAATTCTGCAATTAATACCTAATTTCACTTATTGATTCTGACGCGTGACTTACACAATTATTATAAAAGTTATCACTATAAGATTAAGCTGAATAAAGTTAAATTTAAAGGTCAAAGATAAATTTGAACATGTTTTTTGTTCGAAGTACAAGACTTAATGATGATCAAGTCGATGAGGAATAATACCTATGGAATAATGTACATCTAGTATTATAGCCTACTAAAATAATTGTCTTAAAGCTTGCTCATAGTTGAACCGTATCACGGCTATAGGTCACGAAGATAACAATTTAATGTTCGTTTTTACAGAGGTACAGGTCAGTCTCCGGGCAGTTTTGTAAACACGCACACGTTATGGAACTAAAGTTTTTGATTTTTGTCGGTTTTATACCTTCAATATTATGTCAATGTTCAATTGAAAATGCTAAACCTCAGTTTAGAAGGGCAGTCTTCGACTTTACTGTCGAATTGATAATGAGAATAGCTGAAGAGAAGGAATCTCATTTCGTCGCTTCAACGCTTTCGCCATGGACGTTGCTATCATGCATATCATTAGGAGCACAAGACAAAACTCTAGCGGAACTCAGAGATGTCCTACAACTGCATCGTCACTCCTGTTTCAACAACAAGTATTTGAGCATAGTTAAAATGCTCAACTCCAACTCCTCCGACGTTCTCGTTGAAAGAAGTTCCACTATATTTTCGGATGTAAACTTACCTGTAAAATCTTTTTTTAAAAATAAAATCAAATCTAAAAACGTAAGTGATTTCCAAGTACTTCCTTTTGAAAATTCTGAATTTGCCGCCTCTTTCATAAATAATTATGTAAGTAAAGCCACACATGGTACGATCGATGAAGTTGTTGCTCCTGGAGATTTGGAAGGGTTAGTAATGCTAGTGATTGATGCAATATTCTTTAAAGGTACCTGGAGTGTACCTTTTGAGAAAAAGCACACAAAAGTAAGCCCATTTTATAATGAAAAAGGGGACCAGATTGGAGATGTCAACCTTATGTTCATTTCTGGCGTGTTTTACCAGGGAGATGTTGATGTCATTCAAGCTCAAGTATTGGAACTACCTTACGGCAGTGACGGTAGATATGCTGCATTATTCTTTCTCCCATACCATGAAGTTTCACTATTCAGTGTTATAGAAAATCTAAAAACCATTACATTGACAACTATATATAAGGTTTTTAAAGAAAAGGAGGAAGTAAAGGTTCAACTCCCACGAATGAAGATGAGTACAAACTTAAATAATCTGAAAGAGCTGTTGTCAGATATGGGGTTGAGAACAATGTTTGACAGTACTCAAGCAAGCTTCGGGAAGATCTCGTCGTACCAATTATCAGTTTCAGATTTCTTTCAAAAAGCTTATATAGAGTTCAATGAAGAGGGAACGACTGCGAGTGCGGTTAGTGGAGCAGGCTTTATAGCAAGAAGTTTACCAAACCAATTCAGAGCAAATAGACCTTTTCTTTATATGATAATAGATAAACAAGTAGAAGTTCCACTGTTTGCTGGTGCCTACTCAAAACCAAGTGTTTATTAAAATTGTTTATTTTAATTGTCAATTGAATAAAAAACTTTAAATATTTTCCTGTTACAAAGTTGGGGATTCCAATTGCATAGGTTAGTTGGTATCAACATACGATAAGAACTAATAATACATGAGTTTGCTAATATTATGAATAAATATACAAAAAACTAATTAAAGTTTGTGACGTTGTTAAGTAAAATTCAAGTTATTGATGAAGTAATGCTTTTTTTATTACATATTTCCGTAAACGTATGAAAAACACAGAAATGTTACAGGTTAATTAAAAAAATCAGAGTCCCAACTAGGAATACCAACCTACACCTTGACATTTTTGAAAAATTATAGGATTCTATTAGTCACATCTTGACATTAATCACTGGGTATCGTGAACACAGCATCTCTGCGGGTTATCCTTACGGTGCAACATCGTGGAGGCTGCTTGACGCTCGTGTCCAGCGATAAACTTCATTTGTCATATTTCCCGCCACTTAAACAAGGTGTATAAGTGTATGTAGTCGTTCGATTGCAGCCATGAAATATATGGTCACGTCATTCTATTTTGCTGATTTCCCCCTAAGCTTTTTAAAGCAACGACTATGGAATTATTAGTAATTAATTAAATTCAACTATTCAATATTTCAATGCTTTTTTAAAATCAGTTAAAAAGTATTTATTACTTTTAATTTATATCGTTATATATTGTTTCTATTATTATATTTACTGTACAACAAACATACATGTACATATTGACCTTCACGTAGTTCTGTGTAGAATTACACTTGTCAAAACGTGTGATTTTACAATACTGAATGAGTCGTATTATTTGATTAATAACTTATTTCTATATACTGTGGCTATTGCTTATTCAAGTGTCAAATCAAAATATTTATTTTCCATAGGCTAGTCACTAGTCAACTCAACTGGTTTACTAAGTACTAAAGTAAATAGGTACATAGACGAATTATTTTGCGAATAGTTGTGTAATTTCTTCAAAACAAAAAGTGCAAGCAGTTTTATCAGGCTATAATCTGCATTTCTGATATACATATCCTACTTTTGTTGCAAGTAAAATGGAATTCTCGATGACTTCAATGATTAAAAGTGAACCAAATTGGTATGGCAATATGTAAAAGTTTTCATTCATAATAAACAAATACACAGTTGAGACTAATAATATATTGATTTTAGATATTTCTAATATTATTATTTTTCAACTGTACTCTCAATAATAATTCTGCACCACCAAGCAAGTTTTAAACTTTTTAATTATATAATTATTACAGTGTGGCTGCTGATACCAACTATTATTTATCAGTAGAACAAAAACAGTTTTACGAAGATAATGGATACCTAGTGATTAAACAGATATTTGATTTTAATGAACTGTACAATTTCAAGTAAGTATAGTTTCCTTAAAAAAAATGTTTTTATTTTCGTATTTATCTCTTCTGGTAAAAGAAGTTATTCTAAAACAGAGCCGCAAGCTAACGTAAAGAGTTTGATGGAACTTGTTTTTAAATAGTAAAATTGTTCGTTTTCTTTTTTTAAACTAGTGTACTATAAATGTACATATCAATATCAACTCTCAATTAACTGAAAAATTATAAGTCTAACCACAGAGTTTCTTTTGGCCACAAGAATTTCAGATAGCTTCTGTTAAACTAATTCATATTCATTACATAGCCAACTAAATATACTAAAAAAAGCTTCAAATAAAGTTAAACAATTATATTAACTTGTTCACTGGTCATCTATTAACACCTAATTTACTAGCTCTGCCAAGGATTTTCCAACTCAATTTTTCTTCTTTATTTTCAAGCTTCAATTGACAACATCAAATATTATACCTTGTAAATTAAACATCACATTCCTTTATTGTATAAAATACACTATACATTGTGGTGTGAGACAACAGCAACAGGTCATGTACACTAATCAGACATCCACCAAGAATTTTGGAAAGCAGATATGGAAGAGGTAGTAAAGGAAATGGTTAATACACACAGAACAAAAAATGTTTTTAAGAATTGCATCTCTGATCTGATTAGTCAACATTATGTCAATAGGGCAAAGCTGGTGCCAATATTGCTAATGTCGTCAATGATATCCTTTAAAAGTTCACATTTTGATTTTAATAGTAACTAGAAGCTAATTGAATTTCTTTTGTGGTACCATTAATAAGTATTTTAGAAGTTTCCATATTACAAATTTAAATGTAAAATCAAGCACGATAATGAGATGTATTTACAATGTCTCGCATAGAAGATAACTGGAGGCTAAGATAGTATCAATCAGATGCATAAAATGGTATTAAAAATGGTGGTCTTATTACCACCCTTAAAACGTTAAAGTAATGAATTATTTGATTAAGAAGTATATGAATTTAAAAGATTTGTCATTGTTTTAAATTACTGTCATTACTTGTTTAATTTAATTTATTCTTAACTAGCTGAACCGGCAAATATTGCTTTGCTATACAAATTATTTATATAACTATCTAAATGACTATTAATCAGTTATCGACCATAATGAAAAATGATTGAATTATTAAAATGACTATAAAAATTAGGGTTATGTATTTTTTAATGCCACACTATACAAAACATTTTTAAGGGTGAATAACCCTTATCACTTAGGGGTATGAAAAATATATGTTGGCCGATTCTCATACGCATATAAAATTTGTTTCGGAGGAGTAGGTACGGTGACTAACTAACACTGTGACGGAGAAATTTTATATATAAGATTTAATGACGCATGAACAACAAAGTATTCTATGTTCCAACACACACACACTCTGTTTTGATAGACATGATTGAATTCGAAGTCACTTCAAATTGACTCGATAGGAACACACCTACATTGCTTACACAATATTGAACTTTATATTATAGCACTAAAACTTTAACAAACATTAAAAAAAAAGAATTGGCCAAATTGGTCCAGGTGTTGATGAGTTATGTGCTTACCAACACATTTTGCGATTTATTTTTATATTATAGATGAGTTTATTATGAGTAGATTACTTTCAAAGACACACTCAACATTGGTTTTTTTATTACAATGATTTATATGTTTAGACAGCATTTTATTCACATTGCCAAAGGTGTGGTTGCTAAAGGAAATTCAACTGTAGTGCGTGAGCCATCTCTTGCCAAGAAGGGCTTAAAAGGAGAGCAGGTTATTAATAAGGTATCACTTGTTTGAATCTTATCTTTTATTAGTATAGATTTATACATTTTTTGACAGAAAAATAAATACAATTGAATATTTTTTGAACACTGCAATGTTAGACAAGAAATATGCTTTTCACTGCACTATAGTAATTGAAACATTTTGTTTCAGATACAAGAAATCCATTATGATGATGTATTCATGACATATACAGAACATCCTAAGCTGTTGAATGTTATCTCACAGTTTATAGGTGATAATATCAGAGTAATGAATGCTATGTTTATCAATAAACCACCTGGCAGCTCTCATCACCCACCTCATCAGGTAATTGTAATGTTTTATATTTAACCTGGATTGAATCAGAATTAATTGCATTTTTTAACTAATTTTAACTTTACTGATAATCTTTTAAATAAAGTTCCCTGTCACAGTGTTATCTCCCGTATTCCTCCGAAACGGCTTGACCGATTTTCACTAAATTATAAATTTTAAATACGTATTCAGTAGGTATGGGAAACGGCCAAGATCTTTTTTTTATACCTCTGAAAGATAAGGGTTGTTCACCCTTAAATTTTTTTTGTTTTTATTTTTTATAAAGAGGCATAAAAAATGCACACAACTGATCAACCGTAATTTTAATTGTTGTATAAAAAATTTGTATGGCAAAGCAACGTTTGCGGTTCAGCTAGTAAAGATTTAATAATCAAACATTATTTTCCTCTTTTCATTTAAAAAAGTATAATAAAATAAATATTCATAATTGTCACATTTGTAACCACCTTATACTACGAAACAACGCAAAATTAACATCAAAAACAATCGATTAAATTATATTGTAAGGGTAACAACAACTTGTTGTATAGTTTATAAAGATACCAAAAAATGTTAATAATAAAAACCCTAATAATACCAAAAAATTGTGATGGTTACAAATTTGTGCGTGCAATATACAGAAGAAGCTATTATGCGTCTTTTAAAATAGTCGCATAATACTATATTCTAGTTTTGTATGCTAAGAATAGGGAATCGTATATTTTGACATTTATGCATTGGTTATTTACATAAACACAAGTTAAACCTTTGTAACCTTGTTGCCGTACAAAGTACAGATGCATATAAACGCACACAAATGCAATTTCTATCAGTACTTGGGCCCACAAAGAAATATTTAATGCTCGTTTAAAATCAAATGCCGCTTCTTTTCTTTTTAGTATTAAAAAACGTTAATAGTAACATATTCTTAAATCATATTATCTGCTTGTTACCAAGGAAGAAAAATACGCATAGATTGTATTTATCTAATATATAAAATTCTCGTGTCGCAGTTTTCGTTCACTTACTCCTCTGAAACGGGTTGACCGATTCTCCTGAAATTTTCTGAGCATATTGAGTAGGTCTGAGAATCGGCCAACATCTATTTGTAGAGACATTTTTTTTATTTTATTTTGGCAAAACGACGTTTGTCGGGATCAGCTTGTAGTTTATATATTCATCGGTTGCACATTTTTGGAGAAAACATTTTTTAGTTTATCGAAAATGAGCTAAAGTGTAGATAGTTGATTCTGTGCGATTCAATTATTATAAATAAATATGTATTTATTATTAGTTTCTACTATGAAATCATGTGCTTTTAAATTGTATGTTATTTTTTTTTAATAATTTATTATTTCGCAAAAAGATCCTTATACTATAATACTTAACTTCTGATACCACCAAGGTTTTTATATGATACACTGACAGTCTAGTCGGGTTGTTTACTAGAAAAAAGTTTTTTTTTTATATTGGTGACACGTAAGAATCTCTAGTGACATGCTGGGGCAGGTTTAATAGCGTGATGTTTCCACTTCCAGGATCTTTTTTATTTCCCATTTCGACCTGCTGATAAAATTATAGCGTCTTGGACAGCTATTGACGAAGTTACAATGGATAATGGTTGTCTCTTTCTTGTCCCAAAGTCCCACAAGATGAATCATTTGTATGCACATGGTAATTTGCCGGTTAGTATCAATTATTAGAATTCTTGAATATTCTAATTCAGAAATATGTATGATTTTACAGCTATTAGCCAGGTAGCCTAAATACCTTTATTGCATATAAAAATCTTTGGGTTTCGCGCTCCACTACACCTAGTTCGTAATTGTTATTTTTATTTATATTGTTGATATTTTTGAAATAGAATTTGATTCTATCAACAATCTGTACAAACACCTTTCGTTTTTTGCCTATTTATATCTACTTTTTTTAAATTTATCTATATACCTTTTTTCTGTATATCTTGTGAAGAACGAGAGGACTTTAGAAGTGTGTTGTTACAGGATGCAAACAAGTTGTACCATGGCATATTAGACAAGGCCCTGTTTGACAGCAGCAAGTACGTCAATTTAGAAATGGATCCAGGGGATACCGTGTTCTTTCATCCCTTAATTGTCCATGGGTCCGGACCGAATGTCACTAAGGTGAGTTTTTGTTATGTACCATCATCAGAACTGTGATGTCGCCGGCCGTTAATACTGAGGCACGTGAATCTTTAAGGGTTTTTTGTTACCACCTTGTATGATATAAAATTTCCATGTATAAATTTTTCCTCCGAAACGGCTTCACCGATTTTTACCGTATTTTATATGCGTCATCTATTTTTCATACCCCTGAGTATTAAGGGTTGTTCACCCTTCAAAATGTTTTTGGAATTTTTTGCCGATGTTTATTTGTTTTTAGAAACAAATAAACCTGTATTTTTCTTGTAATTTTATGGCAAAACATCGTTTGCCCGGACAGCTAATTGTGTTATAATATTGTATTTACAGCTGTATCGCAAGTCCATAACGGCGCATTACGCGAGTGGCTTCTGCCAGTACGTGGATGTGGAAGGAACTGTGCAAGAAGTTGTCGCGAGGGACATTGAGAACGAAGCGCAGAGGAGAGGATTTAATCTCACCTTTGTGGTAATTAACAAAAAACATATTGTTGCTAAATATACAAATTCATAAGAATATATAATAAACTCCTTCGGCTTCACTGACTTGCCTCAATAAAAAAAATACATATATAATTTAATTTTTTTTTACATTTTGTTTGAAATTGAAATCGGTAAAAATGTTTTATTTACGTATAACTTCTAAACCTCTAATTTTCTCTTATTTTCAATATTTGTATTATGATTATTTCACACCTTATTTATTTATGTAATTTAAAATTGTCATAAGGCCGTTTTTTTTAACTAAATCTTTATCCATATTTTTGTAGGGTTTTATTATTAATAATATATAAGTGTCTTGTTTCATTCGGTTTGTTTTTGTACAGGATACTTGGCGATTCAAAAGCAAGCAAGTGATGGGCGCCAGAGCCAATCTTTAAAACTACGTCAGTATAATCCATACCGGATTATAATTTACGTATATTTGTGTTGATTTAAGATATACTTGCTCAATGGTTATGGATATACAAATATATATCATATACAAATAATGATGGTGTCTATATTAAACCATATTAAACATATACATAAATATAGATATATAAGTGAAAGAGTTTTTGTATGGAAATTTTGATTAGTATGAGAAAATCGTGAAAAATTATGTCGTTTAAATTTTAAAGGAAAACGATTTTCTTTATTACATTCCTTATAGATTAGTTTGAAACTCCCACTTTTAAAGTTTTCATACAGATATCTGACTATCGAGCTGTCAAACTTCAGCGTAAAGTACGACCTCTGGTGTAGGTTTGATGTAATCAATACTTGTATATCTAACGATTTTTAAGTAGGGATAAGTGATTGTTTTCGATTAATGATTAATGGTGCAATAAAAGTCTAATTATAACTGTGATAATTGATTTTTTATATTTTTTATTATTATTTTACACATTGTTAAAATTTAATTTACTTTTTAATTATACATGTGTGTCTAATGTATATTTTTATTTGTTGACTGGCGACATTAGAAATAAAACGAAACATTGTACTAAAATACATTTATTAATAAATCTATGGTTTGGTCTTGATTATTTAATTATTAATACTCTGTCAATAATTACACTATGGGAGTTATTATAAATTATCTTATTTATATTAGATGATTTATATATATATTAACTATATCTAGCAATTTTGGTAGATAATTTCTATTACGTAAATTTACTGGCAACCAATTTTGGACATATTTCTAATTTATATTTAACGTTCGTCGTAAGTGGCTGTACGAAAAACGCGAAAAAACAGTCGCCACAATTATTTTGAATTTTACAAATACAACTAATAAGTTCTAATATTAAAAAAAAACTGTTTCCATTAAAAGGCATATAAACTAGTAATATACAAGATATCTTTAAATTTATAAAATGAGCATTCAACCTCCAACTGAAGCACCATACGGTTAACAGATGGCGCCTTTTCTTCAAATCAGCGCCATCTATCGCGGAAGACGTTTAACTTATACTATGGAAGGTGAAAACTGAGGTTATAGTAAAGAGAAGGTAGAAAAATAGAAAATATTCACGAGTAGTAGAGCTGATGAGATTTAGGAGTGGTCTATGCGTGTTAGACAATCGTCTACTGGTATCAAACCGAGAAGTAATTATTGTAATAAAAATCGTTTGGACGTTCATTAATTTCTTTTGTCAAGTTATCAGAAGTCTGAGGCTCTGACTTCGATTAGACAACTCCTTTAACCTCGGTCGCAACGCAAGAAAGTTAAACACATATGCCTTATTATACAGCGTTACATACACATTCAAAATATAGCGAGATGCCATCTGAGCAGTCGAATGAATGCGTAATTGCTTCACACAAGATTTATTGTTATTGGATTAAAAAAGACGCTCCCAGTTCAGTGGCGCCATCTACTATGCGTTAGTTGAAACTTTTTTTCTAAAGTCTGAAAGTTTCTTTAATCAATAACAATATATAACGATGAAGCCGGCTGAACTTAATTTAAAACTGTGACACAAGACTAGAACTGTTTTGTATGAAGTGCGGAAGATATTATGGTAACTTAAATGTTAGTTTCCGTATCGCCATCAGAATTCTGTAAAAAGAAAACATGATTAGACACAACCTTCACCGTTATTGACATGATGATATTTTTCATTTGAATGATTTAGAACATTGATGGTAAATGATGTCAATGAATGTTAAGGAAAGAGGAGAAATGTTAGTGAAAACGTAAAACAGCAATTAAAGCTGTGAACCTCGCATTTCTTATTCTATTTAACAGCGAAATAATTTTTCTACTTATGATAAAGTCGTGAATGTCAATCCCCTAATCCCGCGGTGTGACGTACACCCGTATGATCTCACCTTCGTGTTTCCTCTGGGACGGCATGAAGTAGAAATCCGGTTGCGCCGGTTCCCGGGATCTGCTGCTGTGACCGCTTTGGACTGAAGCGGGAGATTGGGGCCCCCGGGGAAGAGAGTAACTGCCATGCTCTGGGCGGCCATAACTAAAACGTTACATGTAACATATGAATAAATCTGCAAACTAAAACACCTTGTAATTATTTGTATGATCGAACCCAGATCGGGTTAGTTTTTTTGGTATAAAATAGATATCTTTTAGATAAATGAGAAAATTGTTTAGTCACGAAAAACATAACATTTTTTAATCTGTTAAATTAATTGATAGACTATTTAAAAATAATATTTTATAAATTAAGAAAAAAAAGAATTTTGCATCGACCGTGACAGGACTCGAACCTGCAATCTTCGGATCCGAAGTCCGACGCCTTATCCATTAGGCCACACGGTCGCATACGAATGAATGCGAAATACGCAAACTTATTGAATGTTAATTTGCTCTAACAAGGTACTTGAATGAATGGGCTTTTGACTTGAAAGGTCTCAAAGCTAAAAATGGGGTCAACTTTTACTTCTATTGTTAAGCCGAGCTATACAAAGTATAAATATGCGTATTATATAAAGTTTTTGTCTTTTATTGAGTTTTGCCAAGTTTATAGTGTAAAAATTACAGATTATTAGAAAAAAAATGATAAAAACAATTAAAATATTTTGATAAAAACGGTTAATACGATTTTAAGATATTGCTTATATGTTGAAATATTTTTGTAAAACTCACCCATACTGACTCCTAGGCCTCTGCAACGACCTGGTATCGTGATAATATTGCGCCGCGCTATTATGGAACTTTCTGTTAGCTGTTCCCGTGGGTGTTTTAACCACACGCCCATTTGTGTGTCCATTAAAGTGTCCATTGGTATTTCCATTACTTTTTCCATTCCTCTGAGCACTGTGACCGTTCCGCCCTTGGTCAGGTCTGGGCGGGGGCGGGGACGTAGGCCGCGTGGGCGAACGAGAAGAGTTGAATTTGTCGTCGTTTTCAAACGGCTCGAATGCGTAGTTGGTATTCGCTGAAGTTATGTCTTTCCATACGGTCTGTGGGATTAGGCGATCCTGGAAATAACAACAAATATTAACAGACCATTTTCGGTGAATTAATAATCTGTAATTTGAAGAAACACCCTCTATCCGATTCTCCTCGATACACCACAATTTTGAAATAATCAAAAAAAAATGCCACAGATTAGTAAAGCAGATTTCATGATACCGGAAATATTTTCAATGTGGGTATTTCACCCTCAAAAACTTCAAAGTTTTTTCATGACTAACCACTTTTTAGTGCAGTTTAATTTATACAGTACCTTTCTGTGTTTATCTCTGGTAGAGTGTGCTAAGGTACAGGCAGCCTGAACCAAAGCTAACACGACTAATGCAGCGACACTTCCCACCACAACCCACAGGCGAGCTGCAGACCCGAAGCCGCCTTCAGATATCTTCTCTTCGGTCCCACCTGTCACCACTACGGTAATAATGCATTAGCAACGGGTTTTACAATCTGCCTCTTTTTTTTAACGTAATTAGCTGTACATTATTGAATTATTATACGTATTTTGGTATTATAAAACATTTGCAACTGAATTATTTAGCTTATAAATCTCGTTAATACAGTTTTGTAAATAATTTTCATACGCAATATTTGTAATTAAAAATGTATGTTAACTGACATTAACTATAAATCGGTTCAACTTACAACTCTCCGCTGTAAACGCTAAGAACACGGGATCAAAGTTCACATTCCCAACACGCCCCTTGGCCAATGTGTCTCTTACTGCTCTCTCCCACTTCTCCATGTCATCTTCTGTCTCGTTCTGTGCTGGAGAACCTTCCAATGATCGAACGCTACCTTCTATGAGGTTAGACTCGATGGACTTAAGAGTTAACTCTGCTAGTATTGCATTTGTTTCATTCCTGAAAAAATATATATTTACCACCTGCTTCTGACTTAATTAAACATTTATTTAATTTATTACTTACTGCATAAATCCGTTGACCTTGATCTCTTTGTACCCTTTGGTTTTAGCCAATTCTCCGGACAAGCTGTTGGAAACCCTTTGCGCCAGTTCCTCGAACTCTGGACTGGGAGCAGCTGGAGGCCTGAAGTTGTCAGCGAGACCCGTGATCCGGATGAGCAGGGCATACGTGTGGGAGCCAGGGATTACTGCTTCAGTCGTTTGCTCCTCTTCAAGAGGTTCTGAAAATAGAATACATAAGGAGTTTAGTTATTTTTTTGTTCAGTGTTCTGATGTAATGTATAATACAAAATATTAATTAGGGTAGCGCTTTCATCTTTTTTTAGTCTATCTCCATACCAAATTTCATCGAAATCGATTCCGTAGTTTAAGCGTGAAACTGTCACATACATATATACATACTTTCGTATTTATAATATTACTAGCTGAACCGGCAAACGTTGTTTTGCCATATAAATTATTAAAAAAGTAGAAATAATTGAATTTCACGGTATTTCATTTGCTACAAAATAAATTTAATTTATACTTTAGCCTCAATAACACGTGGTAGTAATGCTATTGAATTGTAGCTTATATGACACGTTTGTCGGTTTACCGTAGCAGTGCCATCTATTGATTACTTACTCAATCCAGTCGAAAAGTATCGACATCTGTTGGAGTTAACAGATAATTGTGACTAATATAGACGGATAATTTGCAAAAAAATAAAATTGCGACTATAATTAAAGATCTAAGCTATCCTATATCTCAAGATAGACCAGACTGCTCTCGGTGTGCCAATTTAATTAAAAATCGGTTAAGTAGTGTAGTAATCCATCGGGGACAAACATCGTGACAGGAGATTTATATATATTAAGATATATAAAAAAAATGTCAGATAAAATCAATAAGCAATGAGGAGCAATTCCCGTACCCGGTCCACAGGGCTTGATGCATATCTTTTCATCAGTAACGATTGGCACTTGTTGGTGTTTGCTTGTTCGTTTGTTTACAGCGTCGAAACTGCCACCCTGCGTCACGAACATCAGATACAGGCATTCGGTGTCCGTGAACGGCAGATCCTGAAAAGTTGAATTTCACGTATAGGTATAACAATTTCTTTTTTAATTTTGATAGTTATATAGAAATTATTTTTCATATCTACCTTGTTATCTCCAGTATCCCGTTTCCTCACAAAACTCAAAGTCGTGTACCCGTCCGAAGTCTCTCCCTTCGCCTGGGTAATGTCCTGCCGGGAGTCGAACCTGGGTGCCGCGTACCCGGAAAGCCAGGCATCGCCAACGAACGGCCGGCCTGATCGGCTATCCACCCATCCGAGGACTGCGTCGGTTTGCGACTAAAAAATGTTAGTAATAATTAATTATATTTTCTCCATTAGAATAATTGATTTGTGTATTATTTCAAGAATTTTATTTATTAAGTTGCTTGCGACTCCTGTCAGATCTAAGTAATAGTTCGCCTTGTGTGTGTGTGTTAATACATGTGTTTATGTCAATGTTATTTCTCACCATTTTTTGATCCCGACTGAAACCAATCCCGGTCCAATATTTAGTCTGTTTGGTGATGATGGTGAAACGGATGGAATCCTTTCCCCTCTTCTGGCCCAGGTACTCCCAGGAGGCAACGTACTCGCAAGTGTTGTTCGTGACGTCACACGACGTCGGCCACTTGAATTGCGCTCCACACTTGTTATTATCCAAAGAGGTGATACTACCAGATAGCGACGTTTTTGTCTCTTCTGAAATATATAAAAAATGGGGGTTAACAGATGAAATATTTTTTTATGTAACAGGAGACAAACGACACCTGCAACGCCAGGAGGCTTACAAGGGAGAGGTACGCTCTTTTCTTGAAGGCCCCCCAAGTCGTAACGGTATTGTTATTTAATTTCATGTTTTACTAATGACATATGAATGTTATCTATAACATTAAGGACGCATTATAATAATTTTAACTTTGTTCCTTCACATGGCATAATAATTACCAATGCTTGCATTAGGCTGGCCTGGTAGAACCCTATGGAAGGGACACGCCTTTTCTATTGTTCTCTTACGTTCTATTATTTGCTAATGACATTTTTGTCACTATTTGTCAATCTGACACAGTCTCTTGTATGTTATTGTTTTAAACTCATGCAAGAAACATTATATAGTAATTCAGTCTATACGATGTAATTTCTTTAAGTAATATTATCCTTACCAAAGAAGTTCATAGCAACAACACCCCTCTGGTCTCCGTGCCCGTGGTACTTGAGCTCGTCAGGGCGGTAGAAGTCGCCCTGCGCGAGTCCTGCTGGCGGCGCGTGTATATATCTGCCCATCTCTTGCCCTCGGGCCCAGATCACATGCATCAGGTCATCCACTAAGGAATGATCTGTTGGTTCTTTGGCCTGAAACGTTAATTGTTTTTCATTTTGTTCACAATCATAAATCTTGAAAAATGTATAGAAAAAAGATTTTTTTCTTGTGTGTGTGTACTGTGTCTTGATATGTCTTTAATGTACCTACCTTAATTTTCCTCCTGAACATTATTGTAGTTACACCATTTTCTTCAAAGCCTGACGAAGCCGTGATGTCATCATGGCCACCCCAGAATGTGTCCACACGTGGAGTTGATCTACAATAAAAATGATTATAATTTCAGCGTGTCAAATAAAAAGCGGAGATAAAACACCCTATAAGTTTTCTCAAAGGCCCGCAACGTCACGCCTCGCCACAAACGACTTTATATTTTTACTAGCTGATCCCGACAAACGTCGTATTGCCAAAAAGAAATAAAAAAAATGTCCCAAAAAATAGATGTTGGCCGATTCTCAGACCTACGCAATATGCTCAGAAAATTTCAGGAGATTCGGTCAACCCGTTTCGGAGGAGTAAGGGAACGAAAACTGTGACACGAGAATTTTTTTATATTAGATATAGATAATCTCTATGAATTATGCTTACCTGTCTCTTGTATAGTAATCCAGAACCCTGTGATAGTTCCCTCTAGCAGTACCAATCACAATGTCAGTACAGTCCATTGGGTTGAAGTCAAATTTAGGTGCGTACTCGTGAGATGGGAAATAACCTATAACATAGCTCTTGTAATAAGTAAGCGTACTGAGGATAATCTCAATCGTTTCGTTGACTCATTCATATATTTTTGGTTCATAAATTTATGTACAAAATGAAGAACCAACTCATTTGCAGGTACGTCTTAAACGACAAAACATTTATGATAAATTCTCAACGAACGAAGATATAATCGTAGTTTTTCATTCTCAACAACAATTCCAGTAATCTAGAACACATCACCAACATTGACAATGTTAGATTTGAAGATGGAACATTAAAAGAAAGTCAAAAGAAAGAAATAGAGGATAGAAGAGAGGAGAAGGATGGAGAAACAATAAAGCGTACAAGCGTATTACAGCATTAGCTATTACTCAAAAAGATATAAGAATTTTCAATCATGCGCAAATATATTTAAATAATATTAATATAATAATGTTATCAAGTAATAAATATTTGTGCGTACTTTATGAAATAAATCAAATAATTATTAGGTAAAGCAAAATATGATACATTAGCAAATACTTAAAATTATTTACATAGACATTAAATATACTTACATTAATATAAAGCTTATAATAAAGCAAACATGTTTAATACAAAATCAGTTCTTCAAAATTAAAACGATTCTTTAGTTTTGTTATCATTTTGTAGTAAAATATTGTATTATTTTTGGTTTTACACTAATTTTGATTGCCTGATTAAATATTGTCAAGCGAAGCAAGTGCGTTACCTGTTTCTTCATAAAGGCCTTTCACTAATAAATTCTCTGCGTCGGCGTCAGCGCTAGGTTCAGGAGTAGGATCTGGTTCAGATGTCGGTTCAGGAGTGGATTCAGGTTCGGGGGTGGGTGATGGTTCTGGGTTTGGTTCGGGAGATGGTTCTGGTTGCGACTTAGGTTCAGGGATTGGTTCTGGTTCAGCGTTTGGTTCGGGAGTAGGTTCAGGTGTAGATTTAGGTTCGGGGGTAGGTTCAGGGTTTGGTTCGGGAGTAGGTTCGGCTTTTGGTTCGGGAGTAGGTTCTGGTTCAGATTTCGGTTCAGGAGAGGGCTCGGGTTCTGGCTCAGTAGGTTCTACTTTTGAATTGCGAGTAAGTTTTGAAGAGGGTTGAGGTTTGAGAGAGCGATTTGGTACTGATTTGGACTCACGTATGGGTTCTGGTTCTGATTTTGGGTTAAGAGTAGGTTGTTTACCTAGAATTTTATCAGATTTAGGTTGACGGGATTTTGGCTCGTTTGTTTTTGGCGTTAAGTTTTGGACGGTTTCAAGAGGATTTGGTTCTGACTGAGGTTCGGGAGATGGGTCTGGTTCTGATTGAGGTTCGGGTGATGGTTCTGGTTTTGACTGAGGTTCGGGAGATGGTTCTGGTTCTGACTGAGGTTCGGGAGATGGTTCTGGTGTTGACTGAGGTTCGGGAGATGGTTCTGGTTCTGACTGAGGTTCGGGAGATGGTTCTGGTGTTGACTGAGGTTCGGGAGATGGTTCTGGTTCTGCCTGAGGTTCAGGAGAGGACTGTGGCTCTAATGGCAAATCAGATGTTTGTTCAGATCTTACTAACTGTGATGGTGGCTGAGGTTTAGCTTTTGACTCCTGAGGAGAAATCAGTAAGGGCCTTGGACCCAGTTTAGTCTTTGGTTTAAATGATTTGTGTTTAGTTGGAGTCGATTCTACAGTGGGTTTTGTTGGTAAAGGAATTGGATAATTTTCAGTTTCATGGTCAATAATACTGGTCGATGTTTCCACATCTGTAAAAATAACGTAACCATGCATTTATATACATTAGGTGTTATATATTATGTTAGTTTTGCATAATTGAAAAAATAGTTGTGCGTTTAGTGTCTGGCGTAGCTTGTGAGTTTTAGCACTCGTGTGTTGTACAGTATTGTGCTTCAAAGTCATAATATCATATACCACTTACTTGACTTCTCTACCTCCTGAGCAGCTCGTTTTTTGCGACCTGAAAAATTGGTTATACATTCGAAAAATACCTTTATTATTTGAAAAATCTTTTTTGAAAGAATTAAAAACATTTAACTTAGTTGTTGTTTTTTTATAGAAGAAGGGGCTAACGAGTAGGAGACATGTTAAGGTGAAGTTGCCGCCCAAAGACACTCACGTCGCTGGATGTGAGTTGCCGGCCTTTTAGAAAGTGGTAAGCTCTTTTCTTGAAGTACACATAGTCGTATTGGTTCGGAAATACCATGGCGGGCGTAAAGTCGATAGTAATAATTTATACATAGAAGTATTACCTTTGGAGCTCGATATTTTGTAAGAAATGCTGGTTTTCACGGTAACATCATTACCCAGGTTCTTGAAATCAAAACCATCCAATGTATGCATCGCAACCCGTTTGTTTCGATCGTTTTCAAAATTATTAGCTTCAGTACTTTCATCAGATGGTTCGGGTTTTGGTTCTGATGTGGATGTCGGTTCTGGTTTTGGTGATGCTGGTTCGGGTAAAGGTTCCGCTTTGGGTTCAGGTGTAGGCTCCGGTTCTGATGTTGGCTCCGGGCTGGGTTCTGGCTCTGGTTTGGGTTCAGGTTCGGGTGAAGGTTCTGGCACCGATTTAGGTTCCGGTTCCGGTTCCGATTTAGGCTCCGGTTCCGGTTCCGATTTAGGCTCCGGTTTTGGCAACGGTTCTGATACTGGAAATAATTATATGATACGTCTGTATAAGGAATATCTTATAGTACACATTATTATTTAAAAAATTATAACTGACACTTCTTTTCAATAACTCTGTTTTCAGAAATCTAAACTACTAATTATTTATAAGTGTTAATTTTACTCACGCGTTTCCGCTGGTGAACCCAACACTGGGAAGTTTTTACATTCCTTCTTCAATCCTTGAGGGCGCCACCCAACAGCTTAAAATTAAATTTTATTGTTTATATCATCGTAAATATCGCATAATATAACCTACTTGTATATCGAAAATAAAAGCTCTAAACGTTTTAACGATGAGCCTGATGCTGATTTTTAGGGTTTCAGGACATATAACATATTAATATTTCCAATTAGAGTATAATTCCCAATAACATGACGATGTTACCTGCGTAAGAAGTCCCGTTGACCATCATGACGAATTCCACCTCCTGAACGTCTTTGATTACCCGCCAATAAAGAGAAAAGTTCTTTGACAATTCTCTCTTACTGTAAAGTCCTAGGTTTATTGCCTTGTCTTTCCATGGCGCCTCTGAAAATTGAACAAACAAAGCCTATATAATTGTACGAGCTTTTATGTGGATGGAAGTCTAATATCAAATATTTTCTTCGTCGAATAAATAAGAAAAGAGATTTATTTTTAAAATTTGTATAATGTACGTGTCCTTAAAACCCAACCCGTTCAAACTATTGGTCTACATAAGTTTGCAGAGGACATGAACGTTACCATCATAATACCAAAAGAAATAGAAAAAATGTATTTTAACTTAAGGCTATACACAAATAATTCAACGTGTGTTATCACATCCCAAAACTTTCCTTAATAACGTTTTATTTTTAAAACTTTTATAACAAAAATACCAAGCTTACTTTTATTACAACCCTTCCCATAGAAGCCATGAGGGCAGTAGCACATTCGGCTCGGTGATTCCGTGGCGTTGACATCCACGCACTTGCCTCGAAGACCACAGTCCGTATCCTCAGAACATTCATCAGAGAACTGACACCGTGCCCCACTATGCAATTTATTGCATTTACATCTACCGAGGATGTGGAAACCCTTGCCTGAACACGTCTCGTGGTATTGTTTTCCTGGAAACATTAATTTTTAATAACTATTTTCTTTTACATATTT